>OX422224.1:186247329-187466079 GCA_949130495.1 Sambucus nigra | reverse complement strand
AATGTTTTGTTACTAATTTGCATTTAATCATATCGTTCAATTTAAAATACTCTTTTGTGAAAATTATCATGTATGGTTCTTATGTCTGACCCTAATTGGGAGGAGTAGCTAGAGTTCATATGATGGGCTCTGACCCATTGCGTTGACTACCAGATATAGTTGCTGGAGTAGCTAAACATGATGGATTGGAGTTTTTTAGAATGCATCTGGATATTTATTTCTATTGCTTTAGTAGTTTACATTCCATTCCGTCGTTTTAATTAGGAGACTATTATATATGGATCTGGTGGGCCATTTGGTGTCACAGTTGTTTACAGTTTTCAGTTAGAGATTTTTAGTTGGATTATTTATCTGGACTTTCAATCTATTGTTTAGAATTGGATTTTATTTTTGGAGTTAGCATGGTGATGTATTTTATTTGCATAGATGTTTATATTCATTGAATTTATATATATTATATTTTGTGGAAAAAGTTTTTTATAGTATCATATTTTTGTCACATGCTAAGAATGATATTTTATTTAGTAACACCCAATGTAGGTTTGTCGGTGGCGATTTGCCAACTCTCTTATCATACTGTGCGGGTGTTACAGATGGTATCAAAGCATGTTCTTAGGTCTCGTAGGTTAGTAGTCTGTTTTAGATTCCGCATTACCTATCTTTGATTCTTTTTTATTATTTTTACTCTTTAGTTATTTCGAGTATGATTGTTGCTTGTTCCTGCCTTTTCAGATGGCGAACACTAGGAGATATAGAGATAGGAGATATGGTTTAGCTTCTGTTCCCGCAGTTCGGGAGAGGTGGGTCAGTTTATTCTAGATGCCGAGGATTTAACATCTATCATTCTTGAGGCCACATCGGTTGGTTTTGAGATAGGGAGACGGAGGTGGGGAAACCTAGAGGCGCAGCAGCAGGGTACACCCGCTTCAGTTTGGGACAATGTGAGGGTGAGTTTCTGCAAGGGCAATCTTCCCACTATCGCAGGGGGATCTGGCCCAATGGTTGCTCACCAGTGGAGGCGTGAAATGGAGAAGCATTTGAGGATGGTGGATTGTACGATCATGCAAAAAAAGATGTTGGCTTTGCTTAAGTTGACTGGGGAGGCGCTGCAGTGGTGGGAGAGTGTCACCACGTCTAAGGATAGGGATCATATAAATTATGGAGACTTTTCGGTGAAATTCAATGAAAAATATTTTCCTTATTTGATTAGGAGTGCGAAGAAGAAAGAGTTTATGGATTTAGAACAGGAATCCAAGTTAGTTGCTGAGTATAAACAAGAGTTCACAAATATGTCGATGTTTGTACTGGAGGAGGTGAATACTGAGGCAAAGAAGATGGTTTTGGGAAATCATACATACACCACTTACACTCAGGTGGTGGACTTCGCATTATTATTGTGGCAATAAAAGGTGAACTATCAGAAGAAGTTGGGTAAGATGCATAAGTACAGTGATCAATATGGGAGTAAGGAAGGTGGGGGGAATAAGGGTTGCATTGACTAATTGTGGAAGAGGCAGCGAGTAGTGCAGGAGCAATGGCGTCCCACAAGTCCCTTAGGGACAGGGACAAGGACAATAGGGAGAGCAAATGACGGCTGGGCAGTTTGGACCTTTTAGAGGAACAAGTTAAAATTATGGGGATGTAGAACATCGAGCTTTCAGGTGTCTGAAGAAGAAGGGCCAAGGACCTCAAGCACCGACAGAATTAGGTGCACAAGGAGCGCTAGCAGCACTAACGGTGGGTACACAGGGAGCGATTTTATCGAGGGTGTATGCACTCCAGGTGGGCCAGGCTCAGCTGGAGACAAATTGTGGCTAGTGGGATATCATGGTATGTATTATTATCATAATTATGCTTATATATGTAGTCGATAAATATATCAGATTTTTGCTCGTGGGTAGATGTGTTAGGGTTGGGTCTATGGGCCCCCAATCGTGGCATTCTATGGGAAGGCATATGTAAGACTTAATGTATTTACATGATTTAACATTTTACATTTACACTACGTCAAAATTTTGTGGACGAAATTCCTGTATTAGTGGGGGAGAATGTAACACCCCGTGATTTTAAGCCGTAAAAATCTTCGTTAAAATTAAATTTTGGGAAAATAATTTTTGTGACTCATTTAATTTTGGCACATAGAATTGATGGTTTTGATTTATATATAATGAAATCTTAATCGGAATTGAAATCAGGATTTAATTCGGGAAATTATAACTTTTTATGTAAAAATATGGGATCTCGTCTTGAATATTTTCTTGTGCAAAAATTGTAGTGCAAAAATTGAATATTTTCTTGTAGTTTTTGTGTAGGACTCAAACACTTTTCTCTTATTAAAATATAAAGGCGTGGGTTTAAGGTTTTTAAAACACATTTAAACCATCTCAAAAACAGTAGCCTCCTAAAATATAACTTCCTCTCATCTACAAAACCTAAACCGCATTAAACACAAGTTTCAACCCAAGATTTGAATATCTAAATCAAGTTTTGTAAAGAACATCCAAGAATGTTTTTAACTATTTTCATGAGAGTAACAAAACCGTACAATCATAATTTCAAGATGACTTCTTTACATGAATGAATACTTCTATTGTTTCCCTTAAGTGTTATGGATTTTAGATATTGCCTAAACTTTAATAAATGGTGTTTTTCTTAAAATAAATTAAGAATACTAATTGGGGAAAGTGAAAAAAAAATCCGGAGTTGTTTTTATTCAAGTCTAAAAATATAATTAAGGCTTGAAACAATTGCATGCATTAAATAGAGATTTGGACTACAATAGAATTGTGGGACGTTACACGTGTTAAAAGTAAAAAATATCAATTTGTAATAATGTTTGGACTCGTATAAATCACAATTTTTATGTTTAGATTGTAGGTGGGATTTATTATGGTGTAATAATGTGTATATGCATTCAGATCATTCAAGAAATATTTCTAACAATCAAAAGAAGTAAGACCTTCATCATCTCCAAGTACCTTCCTCCATATCACATTGCAACCTGATCAGCAAGGAATTGTATTCAAAACCCTAGGTTAAGTTTTCAAAACTAGTTATTTCTTTTTCACTTTATATTTCATGATTGATCTAAGATTCAAGTGCTGATTTTTTTTATTCCGCGTATATTGACCCCCAACACCCAACTGACCCAATCAGTCATTCACATCTATAGAGATATAGAGTATTAATGATAACTGACCTACAAGAATCAAGGAATAAGTTATGGCCGATCAGGTGGGGAACTATAATAATTATTGAAACCCAAGGACTCAATCCCCACCTCTTATAAATGTAAACCTATCTCCCATGGAAAAGGGTAATGCAAACACGAGTGTGAAAGCACTGGCAATAGAAAAGAAAAAACTCCAGTGGACGTAGTTAGATTATCGAACTACGTACATTATGTTCTTATGCGTGTATATGTGGTTGATTAATTTATTGTATCCAGTTGTTATGTGTTGACTCTTAATTAGTAGGATTTAACCACCTAACACCGGTGTCGTTTATTAGACAGGAGTTTCCTTTCTCAACCTTAGCATCCATGAGTAAGAATGTGCCATTCATAATGTGGTCAATAACCATATCATGATAGTCATCAAAATGACGGCACTAATCCGAGGATCAGATCAATAACTAGACCAAACCAGAATAACACCACCCACAACTCTCTCTATTGTCCACATGAGGAAAACGAAGTGGAAAGAAACTAGCCACCATGGTTAAACTAGATATCACAGAGTAAGACACTTTTGAGTAGAATCTTTAAGGGAAGGTGATATCACATGAAAAAAATAAGAAGAGAATGTTAGCCTTAAATTTTGTTTATATATGGTGCAAGGGTAACTCTAGAGGAATAAACATAAGGGCTAAGAGACCCCTCATGCCATATCCCTCAAGAAAGTGAGACTCTGAAATGTGGAACGAGTTCACGGCATGACCCAAATCACTCCTACAAAAGGATATCACTAAAAATAAAAGATAAACCTAACAATTACCAGTGTAAGGAAGACCTTCACAAGATTATACGGGGGGACATGTATGAACACCCTTATCATTGAGGAGACATGACAACCAAAGAACAAGACAAAAGAGCCACAATTTTCTAAATATTGTCCACATGCACTCGATCAATTAAATATTTTATACCGCAAAAGAAATTCACCATGACCAGATTCAAAATATGCAATGGGAACATAGATCCCACAGACTATGTTCGAAGGTTGTTAAAAGCCATGATGCTGGGGAACAATAATGAACTTATGATATGCTAGATATTTCCCTTAATATTGGGGATAAAGCATAAAAGTGGTTTGAAAATATATCCCGTGAGTCTATCATTAACTTCATATAGCTCATGAAATCCTTAATTACGAGATTTATCACAAGTAACACACACCTAAAAAGGATGGATTGCCTCATCATGATGGATAAAATTCCTAGGAAACTCTATATTAGTAAGATAAGAGATATTGTAAGGTCTAAAATGAGGTAGAATATTGCATCGAATATGTCGAAGTTGCCTCATTCAACATTTTATTGTCAGACAACTCCGTAACGTACCACTCCTTCACCAAACTATAAGCAACCATTATAAGTGATCTAATATCTAGGATTGAAATATATGACAAAGTCAAAGAAATGGTTTCATGCATAAACCAGGAAAAGAATCGACTAATGGAGAATAAGAACAGGGACAAGGAGGTTGCTCATAAAAAAGGGTGTAAGGAGAAGAACGATGACCCAAAATGTTACAAATATTCAGATCCCAATAAATATTACCGCGCCATAAACACCATATTTAAGAAGATAATATACAAGATCCTGCAAAGATCAAAGACCAATAATATTTCAAATGCTGAGAAAAATTATAGGAGATCCCTCCAAGAAAAACAACACCCTGAGGTGTTCTTACTATATGGAATATAGGCAAAATACATAGAATTGTAAGGCATTAAAATCTCATCAAGAGCTAATGGGCTAAGTAGGACATGTGAATGACTTCACCGACAAGAAAAATGGTAAAATTTCAGCAGAACGTGTTTAAAAGGCATATAATTTCCTAAAAGACGGGGACCTGGGACACAAGCTTATATTGATCCACATAGCTACAAGACTTGACGAGATCAAAGGTAATGGTATGAGAGATGAAAAATATTACAGCGGTGCAATATTTCAAGAACTATCAAATGATTCCCATTATTGGGACACGTCGTTAATAAGAAAAAATAGACTAGTATAGATGTTATCTTCACTGAACAAGACTGTTAACGCCTAAAATTGGTGTATTGGTTTATATCCTAGTGACAATACACTTATCTTAGATTTACAACAAATAAAGAGAGATCAATCACAATAAAATGGGTTTCATAATAATAATGCTAAAGAAAGGAAGAGAGAAAAGAATAAATGCAAGATTAGAACTTTTGGGGAAAAAATTGTGTTTCTAGAAGAATGTATATTGTATCGTTTCCATCATGATCAAATTTTCAAAACAAAATTTCACACAAAAATAAGTTCATGCAATCTACCCTCTATTCCTAAATACTAATAACAAATATAAGACGCAAAACAATTTATGATTAAAAAAAATGCAAGAAAATATGCCTTTGCACTTTGCGGTAGTAAATTAAAAGTGTTGTTTATCTTGGAACAATAACTAGATGGTATGAAAAATATTGAGATATTTATGGGTAATCGTGTCGTGTTCATGTCAAAATCACGAGTCCTGTTATTGTGCTTTGTCGTGTTAATTGCATTTTTATTCGGCTTATCGTATCTATTTTGTTTAATCGAGTGTAAATTTAAGAAATTATATTCATGTTTTATACGGGTCGTGTTCGTGTCGAGTAAAAAATTCATAAATTTGTGTCGTATTCGTATCTTAAAAAATACTTATCATGTCATGTCAATTTCGGGTCGTTTTCGAAACCAGACCCGAAAAGATGAATTGCCATCCTAGAAATATCGTGTCAATTTCGGGTCGCTTTATCTTATCGTTTCTAAAAATGTCATCCATGATCAAAATTAAAACATTTGAGAAAATAAGTGTGTTTCTTTCGGAATATGTGTTTGTATCATTTTCCATCATGATTAAATTATTAGTGATAAAATTTGAAAAAAAAAGTTCGCGCAATCAACCCTGTACTCTTATATATTAACAACAAATAGGAAACCCAAAACAGGTTAACATGTATATCTTTGCTCTTTTGGGGAAGTAAACTTAAAGTTGTGTTTATCAGGGAACACTAAACCAAAGGAATGTTGATAATGAGTGGGATTTTAATGTGTAAGAAGAAAAAGAAAAATATGATGGTTTACAAATGAAATCCATAGAGTTCCTATGTAAGAGGGGAAACAATGATTTATTGGGGAAAAAAGATAGAAAAATACTTGATTTTTAGGAGACTAGTGTTGACGCAAAATTTGTTTTTTAAGATAAGAAAAAAGTTGGCATAAACCACTGTTCTAAAAAACTCGCCTAGGCTCCGCCTAGGCTTGAGGCTTGGGAGAAACGCCCCGCCTTAATCTTTTCACGCCTTATTCTTGGTAAAACTCTTAAGGCGCACTTTTTTCTAAAAACAACAATGGTTTAGTGAAACGATATCGCCTTATAAATAATTTTTTTACAAACCAGACCATTATCTTATCCAAAATAATCAAATAGTATTTTAATTTGCAAATATTCAGACATATTTTTTGATATGTACAATTTTAGTTTTTTAATAGCCTTGTTATGGTTAAAAAATATTAAAATATATTAAGAAGGCCTAAACGCCTTTTGACGCCTTTTTACGCCAAGGCCCGCCTAGGCTTCTAAGGCTTAAGGCTTGGCCTCCACGCCTCGATCACGCCCCGCATTTTTTAGAACCTTGGCATAAACGCACGGACACTTAAAAGGAGTGCAGTGGGCCAATGTTTGTTTTCAATCATGGTGCAAGTTGATCCAACTAGAGTAACCATGTTTTTTGTATGGGATCTTCCAAATAATTCGAGAAAATTATAAGCAATAATTACAAGGTGATTAATAAATGCAATATAAATGTGTCACATTCGGATTGACCTCTGTCTATGCTGTAATAAATTTGGACCCGGACACAATCCAATACGTGTATGATATGTCAATTGGTCGTTGCACTAAATGTATCGCATTTATGAGTCATCTTAGAATGAATCAAGTGTAAGACAACTACATTTGGTGTGATGTTATGTTTTGTGAGAATGTGGGATAAGCTCCGAAGATGAGGAAGCCTGTCACTTCCCTTGTTAGCTTCAAACAGAAAACTGGGGAATCCCTTAAGGAATATGTCATAGGTTCAAACAGTAAGATCTCCAAGTTGACGACCTGAATGACGTGATTTGAGTAGCTACTTGCATCTCAGGCCTCACCTCAGAGGATTTGTTAAGTTCCTTCATCTAGAAACCTCTGAAGTCCATGATTGAGCTACTTGAAAAAGCTCGAAAGTACATGAATGCTGAAGATTTTATCTCAAAAAGGTAGACCATATATTCTCCCTAGAAGGGAAATAGGAAATATGTCTTATCCCACCTTAGGGAGACCTTAGAAGTAGATGAGGCCAAAATAAAGGAAGGACGGGGCAAAGAAAAATGGGCCTCTAGAGGCCAAGCACTTAACACTTCTCACAACCACTATGGAAAAGGTTTTCTCAACTATAAAAACTCAAGCCATCGTGTATAAGCCAAAGCCTATAAGGACAGGGAATGAGAAAAAGGGCAAGTCCAAGTATTGTTGTTTTTACAAAGACCACGACCAAAAAACGAAAGACAGCTTATGACTAAAAGAATCCATTAAGGGGGTGATAAAGAAGGAGTAACTCAAAGAATTTATAGCTAAAGATATAGTTCGAGTTCAGTACAACAACAACAATAAGAATATAAATATGACATCCCTTTTATTGACGTCAAATATTTTAAGGGGCTTTTTCAGCTGAGGAATTTCTGCTATAGCTAGAAAGGACCACCTCATAAGCCTTCAGCATGAAGGAATTCAGGTCAACCATGTATCCTTCCAACATCAGTCCCCCAAGGAGGTTCCAATGATGATCTACCCAAAATCTTACCTAGGGGGTTTTACTACCACATGACGATCCATTTCTAATCATAACATTCATGGGAAACACTAATATAATAAGGATCCTAATTGACATAGGAAGATCTGTAAACATCTTATTCCTGGACACATTTGAATCTTTCGGCCTCAATTCAAAGTACATGCAGCCAGCCACTACCCCTCTTATTAGGTTTAATGAAGAGCGAAACTATTTCTTGGGGTATGTCACTCTTGCCCTTCAACTTGGTTTCGAGGACTGTTTCACAACCATCTGGAATAAATGTATAGTGTTAAACCTCCCCTCGGCTTATATTTTCATCATGGGCAAACCATCACTTAATATCTTAGACATAGTAATCTCTGCCCACAAGTTGATGATGAGGTTCCAAAACTCCAAGGGGGTAGGAAAAGTCTTTGGAAAATAAAAAAATCTTAGGAGTGCTACATCACTTTCATGAAGGACAAGAAAAAGTCAATTAATATACCACAAGGCTTAGCATAAGCTCTGACAAAGCTCAAGAAAACCTTTAAAGTCTCACCAAAGGTCTTTACCTCCACCACCACCAATATCCGATAACTTTCAAGAAATCCTCATAATGGAACTAATGAGTTTTGATATATCTAGCCCATAATATTAGGTTATTTGTCCTCATAACTAGAGATTCAAATGAAGATTGAATGTTAAAAAGTAGCATAGGCCCCGAGAGATGTACGCCACTCCCTAAGAGCAGTTGTAAACCTTGTACTCTGCTATTTAAATGAAAAATAAATTGTATGGTACTCCTAATGTAGCAAATATTTATATTCTTTATAAGAAAATGTCTTATGACTAACAAACCAAGTTACAAGGACTTTAGACTTGGCTCAAATCTTTAACCAATGTCTAAAGACCCAAAAAAGGTTTGCAAGGATTTCACCCTTAGCTTTAGGTTTAAGTTCGGGTCTCAGGACGTAACATTCAAGTTACAAGGATTTCAACCTTTTCTTAAGACTAACAATCAATGGTCTTAGGACCCAAAAAAGGTTTAAACAAACCAAAAAAGCATACTAAAAGGTCTTCGGGATCATAAAATACTAAAAGTATTATTGATATTTTCATCCATAATTCAAAGAGGCTAAATTCTATGGACCCATAAATAACCCATTTTTTACATCCAAATATTTTTCTGTACTTAAAAAAATAAAAAAATTGTCAAAAACTCCAGTTTTTAACAAATCCAGGACAGTCCCTATAGGCACCCCATTCTGTTACCCCCTAAACTCTCCTTAGGTCCCTACCACCTCCCTTCATCGCTACAAACCCAGTTCATATCCTGACTACAGACCTAGAAGCCATCGGGCACTCCCAGGGTCCGTTTGACCAAAAGTCCGAGTCTTCAGCTCGATCGAGACTGAATGAATCTTATAGGGGCACTGAAACCCGTTTCCAACGATCCATCCCGTGCACGATTCCGACTTACCTTACGGACGAACGACCTATTTTCCCCTGAAACTCAATCAAGAGGCCACCGGGCGCTCCCAGGTTCCATTTTACCAAATTCAAAATCTTCAACTTAATCGAGACTAAATGAATCTTCAAAGGGAACTGAAACCCCTTTCCAATGGTTTGCTCCGTGCGCGATTTCGACTTACGGTACGGATGAATGATTCGTTTTACTCTGAGAGGTCACCGAATGCTTCCAGGGCTCAGTTGACTAAAGTCAACTCCTCGAACCAAATCAAACTCTTTGGAATGTCGAAGTACATCTCCTAAACTTTCCAACAGTCCGCCCCTTGCGCGATTCAGACTTACCACGCGGACGAACGATCCATTTGCGTCCGACAATTCCCCGTCCAATGGATTGACGAATGATTCCGAGTCATATTTGACCCAAAGTCAACTCTCAAACCCAGGAGTAGTGCAAAGGACTTTATAAGGTCTCTGAATTAACTTTCCAACGGTCCACCCCGTGCGCGATTCTGATCAACGATTTGCGTTTTGCGGATGATTTTCTGAAAAGGCCTGAAAAATACTAGTAAACAGCAAGTTCCAGACCCTGCCTATCGGCAGGTGCCGTTAGGCAGGACCAGGGCTATGTCGATCGGCAATGCCCAGGGCTATAAAAAGGAGGCCTGACCTCACTTGCAAGGAGAGCTCAGATCTGATAGATATCACTCTCAGCAAATCCAGAAAACCTCTCTCGAACTCAGCGTGATTTCCACACTCAAATCCCTTTCCAACCTTCATTATGCATCATCCTTTTCATCAAACTTGGTGAATTCACTACCCTCGATCATCATCCAAGTCTAAGGGATGCTCTCCAACATTCAAGATCAAGCTCAAGATCTTCAAGAAGGTCCAATTTTCTCAACTCTCTCCTTATATTCTCATAAATTCGCAATAACTTGTTTTATTACTTAGCACTTTTATTATCTCATCTCACACATCCTAATATACTTTATATTTAGTATTATTGCACATCCCTTATTTTCATATAAATAAAAACCCAAAAAACAAGAAAAAGAGGGTTTGCTCATAAATTCCAAACAAGAATTCTCATACTTTTCTTACATTTTTCTCACAACTAAAACACTTTTTTCTACACACACACACCCACACAAATAAGAGAATACCCCGGTTGGATTTATGGGATAAACCCCACCCCTCTTTTTGCATGCGAACTACGTGGACTTTGATGCCTCTATAGGCTACATAGGCGTCTCGGGGTAAAACCCGAGACTCGAGTCCTATTTTTACTTTATCTCTCATTTTTTATTTTCTCCAAACTCCGCTCTTATATATATATATATATATATATATACATATATATATGCTCTTAGATGCATATTATTCCTCGTGCGTTGTCGTTACATCATAACGGCCAACGTAAGGATAATCGTGTAAATCCTATTTTCTAATATTATTTTTATACCTTCCTACGGATGACTCGCTTTACCTCTTCCATGGTACAAGTCGATGATTCCTATCTCCACTATATATACACATGCATACATATCACAGGGAAAATAAAGGAAAATAACAAAAATCCATGAGAGACCGAAAGGGCGGAATGGGTGCCTAACACCTTCCCATTTCGTAACTTAGCCTTCGGACCCTTTTTGAATCATTTTGATTTCGTATGTATCAATATGTCTTTGGATGTTGTCCTTCAGAATGGCTCCCTTTCCTTTGTCTAGTTTGAGTAAAATAGACTGGCGACTCTAATCTCTCTACATTTTTACACCTCACCCAAATGACGTTGGCCGAAGCGCTCTCCAGAGGGACGTGTGGGACGTAAAATCCTCCATCGCGCCGTCCGCCCGCCATGAGGATCCGGGGGGATGGCCACAATGGCGATCCGCTGGGGACTTATGAGGGCTAGACTCTATTTACATGGGTGTTATGTTTGTTTATATTTTTCCCTATTTGCATGTTCCCCTTTATTACTCATGTGTACCCCATGCTTATGCTTCTATTCACACACTTGTAGAAAATTCTGCATGTACACTTCGCACCACGTGCACCTAGCGCCACATATATCCATATGTTGCATGCATCACCCATCCATACTTGGTGTACCATTGGTACTTGTACTTTGCTCCCTGTTGGCATAATCAAGAAAGACATTCTCATAAGATACTAATAAGAAGATCATGCATGATTCACACGACATCACCAAAGAGCATTGTGATTGACCAAATTTTACCCAGTAATTGGAGGGTCACTTCATGATGGGTGCTGGTCTGGTAGGGCGCAGTTAGCCTAAGCGATATGAATCTCACCTTCCATTGGCCAAGTACCTTCGACGTATATCGAACGGTTCCCCCACATCGTACCACTTGACCGAAGTCATGACGAGAGGTATATCGCAGGGAACTCATTCACGTACGCTGAGTACATCGAATTCTCTCTCACACGTACCATCCCCACGAGGTATATGGTGAGGCAATTCACGTACACTCACGTATATCAAATGGCTTGTCCACACGTACCTATTGCCCGCAAGAGCAAGAAGTATATCGTGGAAGTCACGCTAAAGGGGGGAACCCTTTCCGATTCACCGAACCAACTGCATACCCGTATATAGGTGTCAAGCCTAGGACACACATATAAGATTGTCGGTTTTAACCCGAAACTCTGCCAAAATTCTCGGTCGGCTTGCCGCCCGAATTTTTTGCGCATTTTTAAAACGGGACCCTGTCTGTGAAAACATAATATTACAAACCCAATTTTTCCAGGCGCAGGTCCCGTCCGGCATTTCATTTTGCATTTAGGAGAATTAATACAAGCGAAAACATAATAATTACACTAATTGTTGACGCAAAAAAATGGCCGATAAATGATGAGGATGAGATTGAAGATGAAGATAAACATTCACATCAAACATATAAGAGACAAAGATTTTTAAAGTGGTTCGGCTATAAGGAAAAGCCTACGTCCACTGTTATTTTATTCCCAGGGGTTTACAATAGCACAATGTGGTAGAGAGAGAAAGGATGTGTATCTTGTGTATGGTGTTTCTTGGTTCTCTTGGATCTCTTCCTTTGGCTAAGGGAATACATGTATTTATAGTGATGGGAGATAAAGAGATTCATTGAATGTAGACATTTATACATTATGTCTACATTCAACGAATTTAATTGTTGAATTGCTTGGTATGCTATGTGTTGTCATCTACAGTATAAATGTACATTAAGGCTCATTAAATGCGCTGCCATCTTCATTAATGCACATTAAATGCATAGTTAACCTTTGATCTTCCTGGTTGATACGCCGACCAACTCTCCTCGGGTGCCGACTATCACTCCTCGGGTGCCGACCAACTCTCCTCGGGTGCCGACTAACACTCCTCGGGTGCCGACCAACTCTCCTCGGATGACGACTAACACTCCTCGGGTGCCGACCAACTCTCCTTGGATGCCGACCAACTCTCCTCGGGTGTCGAATATTACCACGTAGGATGACATGTGTCCTTTTCGGATTGGTCCTCGTAGATGGAGAATTTTTGCGTTAACAGAAGCCCCCAATGCTCCATGCTTGATGGTTTACTTGAAAGGATGGAGTATTTATTCTGCAGTGTTGCTCGGTGCTCGTGAAATTCTTGATCTACCTTCTTGATTTGTTCAACATAAAGTGCATTATCTCCTGGACGACATATGATGTAGGCTGATCGATGGTTGCTAATCTTTCTTTTGAGGAACTTCGTGTGCTATGTATCACCCCTGGGAATTTGGATGCAGCCATGCCATAGTATGCAACTTGTAGCTTGTAGCTTGTCATAATCTTCAAGTATGTTGATTGGTTTGCTAGCCGACCAACTGCCTCCTGTGCCGAGTAACTGAGTGCTAACTTCACGTGCTTGATTCTTCTGATTTATGATCCTCTGAATACTTTGTCAAGTAACATACTAGCTTTTGAACCCAACTCTTCAATCTGATAGTACCAAGCTAGTGGTGGACTTCGAAACATTTTCACACAACTTCTTCTTCATTATTCATCGAGACAGTAATAGCAAAGATCTCAGTGCTGTAGATGCTGATTTTGACTTCTACCTCTGCTCGGGGACGAGCAAGAGGTTCTCTGGGACGAGCAAGAGCTGCTCGGGTAACAGTCGAAGAACAGAGAACTCAATCTGCTTTGGAGAATCAAGCCTTCCAACTAATGGCAAAGAACCAGGCCTTGGTTGAGATGTCCGAGAAGATCATGAGTCTTGAAGAGCAACTTCCTGCTCGGGGACGAGCAAGAGCTTCTCGGGGATGAGCAAGAGCTGCTCGGACAGACCATCTGTGATGAACATCAGAATGCTGAAAGATTTTAACTTCGTAAAATCCCCTTATGCTTTGGATGATCCTCCTGCTGGCGAGGAACCTGTTTCAAAAGAAGAGGGAAAGAAACCAATAGAGTAGGAATCTCAATGTAATAGTTAGTATACATTTTCATTCTCAATGTATTTTGTTTTTTGATTTTAATGAAAGACTTTCATTTTTGTTCGCAATCTTAATTGCTATTGTCTTGTAAAATACTTTCATCTGTGCATATGTATAAGTTAAAAAGATAACAATATTGTGTTGTTCATCGACCAACTTGGTAATAAAAAAGTTACAAGTATTAGTAATGTTGCTCGATCACTTAATAATAAAGTAATGAGTATAAAAATGTTTAAAATTTTTCCAACCAACCAAGGTTGTTAAATTGTGCTCGTCGACCAATTATAGTTAGTGAGAGTTTTTATCCCCGACTAACCATACTTGGTAAATTTTTGTCTTTTTCATAAAATGTGTCCGACCAACCAAGGTCGATAAATTCTCCTCATCGACCAACTACAGTTAGTGGGTTTTTATCCCCGACCAACCATACTTGGTACAGTTTGGAATATTTTTTCCTCGTCGACCAACTACGTTGATACAGTTTGGAATATTTTTTCCTCGTCGACCAACTACGTTGATACAGTTTGGAATATTTTTTCCTCGTCGACCAACTACGTTGGTACAGTTTGGAATATTTCTTCCTCGTCGACCAACTATGTTGATACAGTTTGAAATATTTTTTCCTCGTCGACCAACTACAGTTAGTGGGTTTTTCAGGTGAGAGAAAATTATTTTTTATATTGACCCCTTCCTATTCCCTATTTGGAGAGATAAAAATATGGTGAATGACTAAAGTTATTACCAAATTTATATAAAAAATCAAACAATTTGACTTTATTGACATAAATGGAAGCTGAACCAAATTAAGTATATAGTTCATAAAAATGAATGCAAAGAGACTCAAACTTGAAGAGAGAAAATAGATCTGGGTCATGATTTCCATGAGAAAACTTTTTATTGTCTTTAACCTTTTCCCATTCTTTTATTAAAAATATGATGGGAATTTGAATAGACATCAAAGATCTTACAAAATTTATTTCAAAATCAACAATGAAAATGATCAAATCTTATCATCGTCGTATATATTGGTATATGTAATTATTTAAAATATTTATTCCATGATATAAAATAGAAACTTGAGAATCAAGTAAAAAGTTATGATTTATGAAATCCACTATTTTTCAGATTTCTAAATAAGAATTAATCTAACAGTTATGATTTTAAAATCATGATATGCAATATTTTGCAAATAAAAATTGGACAATTAATTTATGCATATAAACATAAAAATTATGATTGAATCATATAGAAAATAAAAACTTAACTTTTGATGGAGAACAATGCTTGTAACACGTTCCCACAGACGGCGCCAATCTGTTGAAGACAGAAAATGGCCACTGCCATTTTAGTGGCGTCAACAGCAGATAAATGATGAGGATGAGATTGAAGATGAAGATAAACATTCACATCAAACATATAAGAGACAAAGATTTTTAAAGTGGTTCGGCTATAAGGAAAAGCCTACGTCCACTGTTATTTTATTCCCAGGGGTTTACAATAGCACAATGTGGTAGAGAGAGAAAGGATGTGTATCTTGTGTATGGTGTTTCTTGGTTCTCTTGGATCTCTTCCTTTGGCTAAGGGAATACATGTATTTATAGTGATGGGAGATAAAGAGATTCATTGAATGTAGACATTTATACATTATGTCTACATTCAATGAATCTAATTGTTGAATTGCTTGGTATGCTATGTGTTGTCATCTACAGTATAAATGTACATTAAGGCTCATTAAATGCGCTGCCATCTTCATTAATGCACATTAAATGCATAGTTATCCTTTGATCTTCCTGGTTGATACGCCGACCAACTCTCCTCGGGTGCCGACCAACTCTCCTCGGGTGCCGACTAACACTCCTCGGGTGCCGACCAACTCTCCTCGGATGACGACTAACACTCCTCGGGTGCCGACCAACTCTCCTTGGATGCCGACCAACTCTCCTAGGGTGTCGAATATTACCACGTAGAATGACATGTGTAGAATATTCCCCCACGTGAGGGGACTTATTTGTTATAACTGATTTTAGTACACGTGTTCTCAGCCACACATATGCGAGTAAAGGCTCAATTGTCTTCGATTGGTACCAACCCATTTCTCAGAATATCTACACTTAGGCTTGAAAACATGTTGTTAAAGGGCGAAAGCCCGAAACACCCCCACCCCTCAAATGGCCCCGTGAGTGGCCCAAACACCTAGCACGGGACCAATGTAACTCGTAAGAACCGGCTGTATGGTCACGGGTCCTCTGATTTGAGAGCATGGACCAATTTTCTCCTTTTCTGATTGGTCCTCGTAGACGGAGAATTTTTGCGTTAACACTAATCATGTTGAGACCGTCTCCAAAAAGAAAATTCTCCTTTTTCTTTATCCAAAATGCAAAAACATTTTTTCCTTTCCTTATCAAAAATCCAAAAACATTTCTCCCCTCTTTATCAAAAATCCAAAAATATTTTGTCTTTCAATCTCGAAAAAAAATGTCAAAAAAAAAAGTTCATCCCTTTTTCTCAAAAATAAATCCCATTTTACGCCTTCTCAGGCCGATTGTAAGCCCTTGGCCTGGATCCTTATTGGATTCTATCTTCAGTCAAGTCACCCCGGAGTTACGGTTGTTCCCCCATTACTCCTTCCGAGTCTGGAATCCATCCGCCTTTCGTGGAGAACATAGATCAAGTACCCGTTGTGCAGCCAGATCTGACGGCAGTCCTAGCTCAGCTTGTGTCCAAGATTGACAACCTCCAAATTGAGGTCCGAGAGATGCAACAAAACCAGATTCCCGTCCCTCAAGATCCCGAGGCCCTATTCCCTCGCGCTATGGATCCACCCGAGCCCATCTGGGTTTCAAAGAGTATCAGCATGCTCCATGTGCCCCTCCTGCTAATGGGTTGACGCCTGCCCAGCTTCCTATGCCGAACCTTGCCCAGAATGGGGCTAACTTGCCTATGATTGTTGATCCGAAGGAAGAAGAGCTGAACAAAGTCAAAGAGGACCTCAAGACGCTCACCAAGAAGTTCGACCAAGTCAGAATCTTAGGAAATTATATGGACTACACCCCCATGTCTCCTTATCCTTAAGCGAGGTTACCCGAGAAGTTCAAGATGCCAAATATCGAGAAATTCGAAGGAAGTGGACCCCCGATTGTTCATTTCCGAAGTTATCACCCTTCCATGACTCTATTAGTGGCTTCTGAAGAAGTGATGGCCCAATTGTTTTAGCAAACTTTAAAGGATAGCACCCTCCGATGGTTTTTATCTCACGAAGAGTTCAAAATTAGTAGTTGGGAAGATGTAGCCAGGGAATTCATGTCACAGTACAAATACAATGAAGTGCTTGAGGTCACCCATCGTGATTTAGAGCTCCTTAAATAGAACCCTAGAGAATCGGTCAGTAACTTCATCGCTCAATGGAGGGAAAAAGCAGCACCCATGACCAATTAGCCTTCCGAGGAAGAACAAGTCAGCATAGTGAAGAAGAACTTCTTACCCCATGTTCGAGCAACGATGGGAGGACAATACTATCCCTACTTTCAAGCTCTCAGAGAAGTAGGAGTAGAAATTGAGGAAGGTCTTGCCAAAACAGAAGTCAAACCGAAGAAGGTGCCCGGACAGTTCACCCCCAAAAAACATGACAAACCTGCCAGTGCTACAGTCTCAACCATCAACAACATCTCTCAACCAACCACATCATGGGCGCTAGAAAGTCACCCTGTCCCAGTCTGAAAGGAATACATCGAGCTCCATGCTCCCCACTCCAAAGTTTATCAATCCTTGTTAAGCAAAACCTTATCAAACCTTTGGATACCCGTTCATTGCCAAATCCACTCCCAAGAAACTTCAAGGCAGATGCCCATTGCGCCTTTCACCAAACTATTGGCCATACCACTGACCAATGCCTTCACCTCTAAAACATAATCCAAGGTCTAATTGATCGGGGTACCATCGCCCCACCAGCCAATCCTAAGTCAAACACTACTCACAACCCACTTCCAAATCATGCCAATTCCATCTTTCTAGAAGAGAACCCAGAATTCAATCCCTCAACTCAAATCACACCCATATAATCTCCTAAACCTCTCCAAATTTGCCCATATATCCTCCTACACCCTACTAGCCTCGCTAATCAAGCATTGTCACTCCTTACCAGAGCATGCATCGTTGTTCGTACCCGTTCTGAAAATAGAGGTATGGAATTATCAGAAGCCTTAAACTAACTCCTAGAGTTCGGGCTGAAATTGTCCTCACAGATGATCATTGATTGCCAAAGGTTCAGTACGTTGTTCTTGGAAGCATGAGAATGGGCCCGAGAGTTAGATAGTTGGGTAGTACCAACTAATGAAGTCGGCCTGGATGATGTCGCCCGGATCATAGAAGAATTTTTCAGGCAAACCAACAACATTTGCAGTATGAATGAGTTACTTGATACTTTGAAGCTACAGGGGTGCCTAGTCCCTTCACCCTTACACATCCCCACATAATGGGATGACCTGTATGAAGAAGCCGTTGAATTTGGGGAATGCATTGACTTTGCATTGAAAGATAAAATTATTGCCACCGGATGGGGAGAAGCATTCAAAGATTCGAATGAAAAACAAGCTTTCAAGAAAACTGGCCCGGTAGCCGATATGTGTGGAATGATATCATTTAAAGAACTCCTCGAAGAAATAAACAAGGTGGAAAAATAACCCAAGATCGATGAGGAAATGGGGTTCATGTTCTTCCCTTCTTTAGTAAATCACATGACCAGATCAGGGAGGCATTACCAAATTCCAAGCTCACTACCAACAAATGACAAGGGGAGGGATGTTGAAAACCGTCCTATTCCAGAGATGACCCTCGAGGAGATCAAGATCCTCGATTAACTAAAGAAAACTCAAGCTAACATCACTCTATGGGGGCTTTTCATGTCTTATCGGCAACACAGAAATGCTTTGATCAAGTTGCTCACTAGACCCACAGTTCATCCTTCTACCACACCAGAAGAAGTGATAAATTTGGTTGGATCCTTGACCCTACCCAAATTCTATCCTTTTTCAAAGAAGAAATCCCCAAGATTGGGCCAAACCATAATCATGCACTCAACATCTCCGTCGAAGTTATGGGGAAGGTCGTGCCACTCTCTCTTGTCGATAATGGATCCTCCTTGAATGTCTGCCCACTGAGAACCTTCAAATGTTTAGGCCTGAAGGAAAAAGACTCCAACCTTCATTGTTGTGCGTGCCTACAATAATACCCGTTGGGAGGTGATGGGATCCATAAAGCTTGTAATAGGGGCTGGCCCTATAAACCCTATCGTTGAATTCCAAGTTATTGACGTCCCTGCCTGTTTCAACCTATTACTAGGACAAACTTGGCTCCATAGTATCAAGGGTGTGTCTTCCTCACTCCATCATAAATTAAAGTTCTTAGACAACGGACGAGTCATTACTATCTTGGGTGACGACGACAATATTGATGGTGCAAGTAACAACAGTCCAATCCTTGAGATACAGCATGGGTCAAATGATATGCTCCTATCAAGATTCCGAGTTGAGCCACTTCCACTCCCGATAAGGGACAACTTCAAAGAAAGGGTTTGTCCAAAATATGACACTCACGACAACGTCAATGTAATTTAAATGTTCAGAAATATGCACTTCATGCCCGGACTAGGGCTAGGACAAAGGCAGCAAGGGATACTTGCGCCGATTGAACTGAAGAAGGTTTTCCCTCCTTGTGGTTTGGGGTATTAACCGTCAGAACAAGAGCTCATAATGATCCGCTAGTCTTGACAAAATAGAGGACTAAATTGCATCCAGACTATCCGATGTGACTCCTTGAATGGATGATTCATCAAAGAAGGCGAGTACTTCCCCTTCTGCGTCTTTCCAGAACCATGGTATGACCATACAAACAAGAAGATGAAGCTTGGAATGGAGATATTTTTCCAAGACAGCTACCCATGGGCCAAGAGTTCTCAACACCATATACAACCACTCATCAAAGATACCGAAGAGACTGAGGAAAGTGACTCTGAATATTCCTTCAACTTACAGACACTACGGCTGACACTCTGCATGGTTCATTCAGGCACTACATCACTGGATCCATCCCAACTGATTAAAGCTGCTGATACACCCCTCCTCAACTGGCATGCTGCGCCAGTCCTACCTCTTGAAATCTCCCCTAATCCTAATGTTTACCCCTTTTCTTCTTCTATTGTCTATCCTTGTTCAAATGTAATCGAGTCCTCTTTTGACGAGGTTCTCAATGTTGTTTTTCCTATCAATGAAATAAATAAAGATTTTGAGTATCTTGTTGTGCCTTACATTAATTTTTTAGATTCTAATCAAACTTTTGATGATTATGATTTTGCAAATTAACAATTCTTAACTGATCTAAATAAGGTTAATAATAAACAACATAACCGAGTTCAAGTTAATGAAGAAGAGACTGTTGTTATTAACCTCCGTTCTAGTAGCCAATTGGGAGAGATTATGATAGGGGCTACCCTTAATGAGCATGAGCGTGTACAACTCAAAGAATTGCTAAAATAATTTGTGGATGTCTTCGCATAGTCCTACGATGATATGGCATTATTCCTGAAATAGCTCAGCACGAGATCCCCAATCTCCCTGATTTCAAGTCGATCAAATAAAAGTTAAGAAAGCTCCACACCGAATGGTCGCTCAAGGTCAAACAAGAGGTGGTCAAATAGTTGAATGTAGGCTTCATTCGTGTGATCGAATATACCACATAGCTAGCCAACATAGTGCCCGTGCTGAAATCAGGAGGAAAAGTTCAGATGTGTGTAGACTATCAGGATTTGAACAAAGCCTCTCCAAAGGATGATTATCCGCTACCCAATATCGACATGATCATGGACAACACAACCAGTAATGCTCTCAAGTCATTCATCGACAGGTTTACCGAATACAACCAAATCAAAATGCACCCAGACCACTAAGAAAAAATCGCATTCATCACCCCATGGGGAACCTTTTGCTACACCGTTATGCCATTTGGTCTTAAGAACGTCGGGGCTACCTACCAGAGGGTTGCCGTAACCATCATGAATGATCTGATTCACAAAGAAGTTGAGGTCTATGTGGATGATATGATTATCAAGTCCAAACGTAGAGAAGGTCATGTTCCTACTCTCCGAAATTTCTTCGAGCGACTGCGACAGTATCAGATGAGACACAATCCACAGAAATGCATCTTTGGCGTTACAAAGGGAAAAATCTTGGGATTCATGGTCAGTGAGAAGGGGATAAAAGAAGATCCCGCCAAGCTGAAAGCCATACTTGTGATGCCACCTCCCTGAACAAAGAAAGAAGATCAAGGTTTCCTTGGGAAATTTCAATACATCAGCTGGTTCATCAACCAGCTAACATCCATCTGCGAACTGATCTTCAAACTCCTCCAAAAGGATTCAACTAAGATTTAGAATGAGTCATGACAAAAATCTTTTAACTTAATCAAACAATATCTGACCCAACCCCCGATACTCATGCCACCACAGCCGGCTCTCCCCTTGCTCCTATACCTAACCATAACCGACACTACAACTGGGATTTTTCTAGCCCAATACCTTGAAGATTCCCACAAAGAAAGAGCCATCTATTATGCCAGTCATAAATTGGTAGGGTACGAGGTTAACTACACTGCTTTGGAAAAGGCGTGTGTCGCACTTGTCTGGGTCACCCAAAAGTTGCGGCACTACATGCTCGCCTTCCCCATCAAACTTATATCTCGAATGGACCCCATCAAATACCTGCTTGAGAAATCTGCCTTGTCCAGCCGAATGGCCTGATGGTCGATGCTCCTAGCCGAGTTTGATATCGTATGCGTCACGCAGAAAGCCATGAAAGGAAGAGCCATCTCCGATTATCTCACTAATTACCCTATGGATGAAACTGATGTCTGGATCTCCGAATTCCTAGATGAAAACATCCTTTACACTGCTCAAGATAATCTCTAATGGAAAATGTTCTTTGATGGTGCTGCTAATAAAAAGGGATATGGCATTAGGATACTTCTGATCGCCCCAGATGACTCCCACACTCCCATCGCCATCAAGTTGGATTTCCCCTTCACCAATAACATGACTGAATACGAGGCATGTATGGTAGGCCTCAAGGTTACTCTCGAGAAAGATATTCAATGCCTAGACATGTACGGGGATTTCTCCCTCATCATCGGTCAAGTGCTCTGAAAATGGAGAGTCAATGACGAAAAACTCCAACCCTTACATGCCCACTTAGAAGAACTAACCTCCCAATTCCAAGATATCACCTTCCATTACCTACCTAGAGAAAAGAATAACCTAGCCGATTCCCATTGTTACCCTGGCCTCCATGGTCGACATGCCCGAAGGAATAACTATGACCCCCTTCCTAGTTCAAAACCAAGACAAACCAACCCACTGCTACCACATTGAGCTCGTCACCATAGAAGATCCTGAGCTAGCCAATTGTTGGTACTATGATATTTGGCACCTCCTCAAGCATGGTAGGTATCCCGAGGGTTCCAACAAGAAAGATCGAGCAACCCTTCGAAGACTCACCGCCCAGTACATCATCTATCATAAAGCACTACTCAAAAGTAACTTCGATGGAACTCATCTGCATTGTATCGCAGGGGCTGACATTGAAAATATAATGCAGAAGATCCACAGCGGGAAATGCAGACCCCATATGAACGATGATATGCTTGCCAAAAAGATCATCCGACAGGGATACTACCGGACCACCATGACCCGTAATTGAACCTCCTATGTACGGAGATGCCTCAAATGCCAACAATTCTCCAACCTTTAGCATCTGCCTCCACGTGAATTATACAAAATGACCTCTCCCTGACCGTTGTTCACCTGGGGCATTGACATTATAGGGAAGGTTACACCGAAGGCTTCCAATGGACATGAGTTCATCCTAGTTTACATTGATTACTTCACCAAATGGATGAAAACGGAGCCATACGCAGTGCTGAACGCTAAGAAAGTGGCTAAATTCATCAAGAGAAACATCATCTACCGGCATGGGGTCCCGTACGAGCTAGTATCAGATAACGGGTTGTATTTCAAGGCAGAAGTCACAGAGGTGGTCAACGAGTATGGGATTCATAGACACAAATCTTCTCCCTACCGACCTCAGACCAATGGTGAAGTTGAATCCACCAACAAGAATCTCAAAGCCATCATCACTAAAATGACCAAAAGTTGTCGAGATTGGGCCGATCGGATCCTGTACGCCCTCTGGGGCTACCGAACCTCAATTAGAACCTCTACTGGGGCTACCCCTTACTCTCTAGTCTATGGCATGGAAGCATTCCTACGAGTGGAGCTGTAAATACCCTCATTACGCATCATACTTGAAAGAAAGGTCAGTGAAGAAGACTCGTGCCAAATCCGTCTTGACGAGCTGACCCTCCTAGACGAAAGGAGATTAAAAGCACTATACCACATACAAGGGTACCATCACCGAATAGAGCGTTCATTCAATAAGAGGGTCAAGGACCGCGGTGTCTGAGAAGGAGACCTAGCCCTCAAAGAAATCATAAAACCCATTTGGGACCCATAGGGAAATCCAAGCCCAATTGGAGCAGCCCCTACATTGTCAAGAAGATCTTATCCGGTGGTGCCACCATGCTTACTGACTTAGATGGGGAAGAGATGGCTCGTCCAATCAACTTGGACTGTCTCAAGAAGTTCTACCCCTAGTCCAAAATCTTAGCGCGCTACGACTCTTCTCGTCTCCCTTATATTTCAAAAAAAAAATCTCTTCATTTCCTTGTACCCAAAACTACGTGGGCCTGATCCTCTGCAAAAATCCATTTTCAAACAAAATTAAAACTCTTCAAAAAAAACCAGAGGTACGTAGGTAACTCATACACCTTACATGAGCACGACCCTTTCTTTTTCATAAAATACTATTCTTTTCTTATCTCCGAGAACAACAGTTCATTCTAACATATATTTGAACAAAAGGATTATGTATGGCTTAGCGATCAGTGTAGATAATTCATACAACACAAAATTCATCAAAGGGCACAGCTGGATGATCATAAACTTGTTTATTTCACTAATAAGAAATTATGGTACAGATTACATAAGAAAAGGAACGGATAACTCCTTTCCCCCTACTTTCCTAAAAAAGCCAAAATAAAATCCCCACATTTATCCCCCATTACACAAAAAAATCTCCAAAAGTCCTACCCATAGTTACCAGAGGAGCCCGCTCCATCATCATCATCTCAATCCTGGGGTCCCAAAGTTTCCCCTGCCTGAACAGAGTGTCGCAGACGCTCCATGGACCGATAACCTCGAACCAGCTTCGAAAAAAACACAACACCTCCGTCCATGGTATTAAACAAAATAAACCACCTTTGTCCAGTCTCCATTGCCAACATCTTGCTAACTACTCTCCTCCACAACCACTTCATATAATCCCCAGGGATATGCCAAACTCTCCCAACAGACTGAGAGGGACGGGTCTACGGACGTCAACTCTCCCACAGCGAGCCAAACTGCAGGCGCAAACGCTTGGTCAAATCCTCTATCAGAAACAAATTTAATGTCCGAGTTGGCACGACCTGTGCCCAACTAAATTGGCGCAGAAGCCGCCAAGGGAAAAAAAGAGGTCTGGATGAGACCAACCAGCCACACATATGGGTATTGTCCTAGCTCGAGAACAGGCAGTAGCTGTCCCCACTAAGGCACTGACCAGTACAGATTCTGAGCCCCATGCTCCACAAGCCAATTCTCCCAGCTCTCAATATCCAGGCCAACGTTGAAGAAGTGATGCGAAAATAAGTTGGGTATGATCGACAAAGGATATTCTGGAAGAGTCACCAGGCGGAGTCTTTCAGATAACCACATAAACAGCATCACGGGGCTACCCCGCAGGAAGTTAGAACGACCTTCTCACCACGCATCCAGACCGTTCAGGGTCTCCTCCAGTATCACCGCCGCAGGATTACGATGGTATGACGTCCAAGAAGTAATGGTTGCAAGTTGCGGATCCACCAGCAGTTACCCAGTCACCAGCAGTAATTTTGAAAACATGCCCAGAGCAACGGCTCTAACATAGCCAGCATCACCTACTTCCTGCAAATACACGGACTGCAACACCGTCGGGAGGGAGATCATTCCTCCAGCAACCAATGATCTAGTCATCTAAGGCGAAATACGAAGAATCCCATCCCAAAAATCCCTGAGAGAATGGGAAAATTCGAGTAAAGACGCAGCAACACTAGGATTTATCCTCAGCATGGCAGAAAATTGCTCGTAGGTAGGATAAACTTCATCCAACTCAAAGCGGAATACCTTGAGGAAAGGGAAATTTAAGTATGTCACTGAGATTACTTAAGCATGGGATGATGTAGAAAATTTAAGGAATTCCTTGTAGGTAGAAAATTCCTCGTAGGGAAGACTTTTTAGGGTTAGACACGGATGATGTAGAGTCCCACTTTAAGTATTTCACTAAGATTACTCAAGCATGGAACACATTAGATCCAAACACCCAATACCGAGCTCGATAGACATCCACGTCTCCTTCTATGCCCTAACTTTATCATTTGGATAAGAAAGCCGAGTTAAAGCTTCAAATCAACCAACTTTCTAAGAGGTTGGAAGACGTAGTCAAGGCTAGGGTGAGAGACGTATCTGAATTTACTCGAGAAGTAAAGGATGAAGTGGGCGCTATTTGTGAGGCGGGACATTTAACTAAGGAATGTTATATGATACCCACCTACAAAGTGATGCTATAAGAGCAAGTTGAGGCGATGGGAGCCTATAAAAAGAATGTCAGTGGCCCTCACAGGAATTCTTATAATCATTTGTGGTGAAACCATCCTGGTTTTAGTTATGGGCAACAGAATGCCACTTTGAACCAGAATCCAGATGTTTCATAACAACTTCCACCACACCCACCGTATCAACAAGCGCCCCTCCATCGCCATACGTAATCCCGCAAAAGAAGAGTCTCGAGGACACTTTAGCACAATTCATGCAAACTCGATCAGGTATAAACGCCCAAAATACCAAAAAAAATTCCAACTTAAAGGTGTCGTTGTCTAAGTTACAAACATCCTTAAGTGTCCAGGAGAAGGGATAATTTCCCGTCGTAGGCCAAAGACCTCCCTAATATCAGAATTGCATGAGCTCTGCAATCGATGAAAATAAATAACAATATCAAGTGGTTATCACTCGACATAGTAGGAGAGTTGTTGATTTATCACCTCCCCACGTGACGAGAAAAATGACGAGGAGATTTTTCCCATCACGAAAAAGGCCGAAGATGTCCCTTTAGAAGAGAATGAGAAAAGCAACACAGTAAGGATCAAGGTTGTAGTGAGACCCCCAATTTATGCTCCTTTCCCTTAACAATTGGTTCCTCCTCCTAAAGGGACCCCGTGAAGACCTGTTAGATGTGCTAAAGCAAGAGAAGTTAAATCTCCCTTTCCTCAAGGTAATAAAGAAAATTCTCGCATACGCAACGTTTCTTAAGGTCTTCAGGGTACCAAAATTATACCGCCGCCATCAGCATGTTCCACTCAATGTACCGATTGTGCCACAAAGAGACTCGACGCATGTTGAAAGCATCATAGTCAACATTATAAGAGCACATCGCTTCCAAGGCTTCGAGGTAGTTAGAAAACTCAATGCTACTAGCGAGATCCATCTTGTAGGACTAAGAGATAGTAGGCAAGTAAGTAAGAATGTAAAGGTGTGATGAAAACACTCCACCCCTACCCCTTTTTATACTGGAGAACCCTCACAAAAGACATAATCCCTTCAGAAATCGGAGGGAATCCTGCCCCACAAAGTACCAAAATGTTGAAGAGGGCACTAATAAAAGCTTTGAATGGATGGGACTGGACTTGACTACCGATAGGCAGGGCAAGGGGCTTGCCGATTGCCAACCCCCTATTTTTGGAAATTTTTCTTTTTCCTCTTGGGTCAAAATCGGAAGCTCAATAAAAAATAAATTGATATTCTCAACAAAATCTCAAAAATCCTCTTCCACACCTATATAATTTCTCATTTTTAAAAGCTTCCTTCAAAATCCCAAAAATATCGCTTTTTACGGTCTCAGCAGCAAAGTAAAAAGCGCATGTGCATGCATTCATCCATCATTAACAAAGGATAATAAAAAAAAATCCCATTGCATTTCATATATATATTTGTTCTCCGTGTTACATTAAATTTTGCAGGAAATAAAAGAAAATCAAAAAATAACGGGACTCGGCCCGAACCCACATTCTCTCTCATCTACCCTTCCCCCTCTCTCTAAGAGCTTCCACCCCTGCGATGCGCTCTCTTTCCCCTACGGAGAGACGATGAACCACCTCTACCCAAGCCCGAGTCCTCCCCAGACGAAGCATACGGCACCAAACAAGAAGGAACCGGGACCACGTCCCAAATATGGGCGATCGCTGAAGAGATCCAGTCTTTAATATCCCTCAGGCAAGTGGTCAACACCCGGACTTGTTGAAAGTAAAAGGTAAAATCAGTATCAAAGAGGGATCAAAACAGAAAAGGAACCAAAAAGAGGTAAAGAACTGGAAGGTATACCATAGGACTAAGAACATCCTCTGTCAAACCCAACTCTTCTGGATCCATCGCTTGAGGACGGTGTAACATAGGCACCATCCCTCCATTAGCCCGTCGAATGTTGTATGAAGGGGTATGCAATCGCACGAAGGGAACCTCTGAAGTCACCACCGCCTCAGACACCGACGGACCACCGCCGCTGTGGGAAGACCCCACCGCCTGACTCAAACCCGCTGGAGGGAAAGTCAAGGCTTCATATATGCTGGGCTCCATCAACCATCTCATCACAAAGTCCATATAGTCATACAGCGTAGCCGTATCAGTGTACAATAAGTAGGACTCGACAATCATAGCCGCGATCCTCACATCATTCGGTAGCAGTCGCTCCCGCCTCATAGACGTAGGAGGCTCCGCAGGTGGCACCACCACCTCCTCCTCCGCAATCTGCAGAACCACCCACTCCTCGAGATACCAAGAATGGCCGAACTCATACGCCAGCAAATGCCTCATCTGCGCATTCACCCCGGTCGCCCCCGTGTCTTGAATGGTTGTCCCCCAAGAGTAAAAGATCACCTGAAAATCCCCGGCATGCATAAGTCAATACAAAATCAGAACATGCCAAAAAACCAAGGCTAAAAAGGAAAGAGTCTTACCCTACAACTAGTCAGGCCATTTAAGACCTGATGCAGCGCCTCCACAGAAAGAGATCCCTTCGATTGCCGATTGGCCTTATGGCATCGATATAATCGGCAGAAGTTCCCAACGGTATCGTCCTTCAGGGAGATCAGCTAGATATTGCACCCAATCACCTCATAGAATCACGTCTGCCAAAGATAGGAATTCACAATCAAAAAGAGACGCATAAGAAAAATACGAATGCATGAAAGGAAAAATGTGCAAAATTAAAGAAATACCTCAAGAAGATACGTGCCTCCAGTAAAAGTTTACCGGCAGCGCCGGCTGAATACATCCAAAGAAAAATAGAGGGTCGTGAAAGTCGAACTCCCCCAATCATAGAGAGGGATGTTAGAAAACATCCTCAAATATGGCAAGAACCACAAATGGATGACGTCGCCACTCGACGCCACCATGAAACCTCCCAGCACCAGCAAAATGAACAACCGGGCCATCTGCCTCTCCTACAGCCCATCCTCCACATCAACCACCCTACTCAGCAAGACATCCTTCAGCAAGGACAACTGGATGGAATCCCCAGAAACTATCCCCCCTACGTCACCAAGCGTTGCCCTCACCGCCTCCGGCCTCACCCGAAGAGAGTGATCCACCTCTATCTACTCCCCATCACAATCCTGCCCCAGTAGCTTCTGCACGTCTATGGGAGTCACGGTCATCTCCCCAAAACCAAAATGGAATGTGTGGGTAGTATCCCACCATCTCTCCCTAGAGCGCATAAGACCGCTGTCGAGTGAGGCGTCTCATCCAGCGCAGACGCCAACCTACTAAAACCCACTGATGATGCCAACCAACGCACCACAGTTGGAAGATGCTCGCAGACATCCTTTAGCCCCGTCGTCCCACGGGCACGCATGTTCTTCAAAGAGATATCAGACTGTCAAAAGAAGAAACCTTGTCAAAATTCAAGAAGAACAGGAAAAATCACCAAAAAGAGAAGAATGCCAAAACTCGGGTTACTTACATAACCACCAGGGTTCACCACCCTCGAAGAGCGATGACGCGATGGCTCCCTTAGCAAGGCCCACTCGTCCGTAACCGGATCGAATGAGTCAAAGGAGTTCTCACTCCCCAAAGCAAAAGGCGCCTTGGCCCTCCACTCCACGTTCTCCCAGTCATCAACAGTCAACCATTCCCTATGTGTTGCAGTGCTCACAAAGGAAGCCATTTCTTAGAGATCATAATGCTAAAACGATTTGCAAAAGAAAATCGCAGAAAGAAAGAAAGCAAGAAAATGTGAAAATGAGGAGAATTCGCCCCCTTGATATAGGATGCCAAGGGTCATGCTGATCAGCATTGACCCCCCACCCACCGATCGGCACTGACCCCTTACCTTCCCAAGGTAGTCCAAAAGTTTGTGCCACTGGCGAATGGCACCCTCTGAACCATGCCGGCCGACACCCCCCTTAAAATTTCGTACCAAAAATTCCCAAAAAATACCAGAAAGCCCTAAAAAAATTCTCAGAAAATTCCTAAAAATCCAAGGAAGGATTTAGAACATTTTCACCAAGAAAATTTCACACTCCCTCAAGCGGAACCCCCATTTCCCCAGTGGAACTCTCAAAAAACCAAGTAAAACTCCTCCCGACAACGTCCCGGAGGATCTCTAAAGATCACCCCCATGCCCCAAAGGTCCCAAGCAATACATCCAAACCCTGGACCACCTAATCACTTTCCCAATGGAGTTTACGGCATCAAACTTGCCTTTCCTCCACAAAATCCCCAAAATCACAAGGATTTCCCTAGCGGAACTCCGAGGGACACTACATTTTCCCCAGCTCATTCGTTATTCCCCAGCAGAATCCAAAAGTCTAATCTTTACCCACAGCAGAATCCTTGATTGTCCCAAAGGAAATGTAGGTCAAAATTGACCTCGGTCTTAGATCGTCACCTTAGTTAGGTCAGAATTGACCTTAGTCTTCAGTCGTCACATCTCTTAGGTCAGAATTGACCTCGGTCTTGGATTGTCACCTTAGTTAGGTCAGAATTGACCTCGGTCCTCGGTCGTTAGCTCTTTTAGGTCAGAATTGACCTCGATCTTGGATCGTCACCTTAGTTAGGTCAGAATTAACCTCGGTCCTAGGTCGTCACCTCTCTTAGGCTAAAATTAACCTCAGTCTTTAATCGTCACCTTAGTTAGGTCAGAATTGACCTCGATCCTCGGTCGTCACCTCTCTTAGGTCAAAATTAACCTCGGTCTTGGGTCATCACCTTAGTTAGGTCCGAATTGACCTTGATCCTCGGTCCTCACCTCTCTTAGGTCAGAATTGACCTTGGTCTTGGATCATCACCTTTGTTAGGTCCGAATTGACCTTAATCCTCGGTCGTCACCTCTCTTTGGTCAGAATTGACCTCGGTCTTGGATAGTTACCTTAGTTAGGTTAAAATTGACCTCGGTCCTTGATCATCACCTCTCTTAGGTCATAATTGACCAAGGTCTTGGATCATCACCTTAGTTAGGTCGAATTGACCTCGATCCTCGATCGTCACCTCTCTTAGGTTAAAATTGACCTCGATCTTGGATCATCACCTTAGTTATGTCAGAATTGACCTCAGTCCTCGGTCGTCACCTCTCTTAGGTCATAATTGACCCCGATCCTCGGTTGTCACCTCTCTTAGGTCAAAATTGACCTGGGTCTTGGATCATAACCTTAGTTATGTTAGAATTGATCTCGATCGTCACCTCTCTTAGGTCAGAATTAACCTCTGTCTTGAATGGTCACATTAAGCCCTCATAATTGGCTTCGACCCATAGAATTGATCATCTCAACTTAAGCCCGCAGAATTGGCTTCGACCCGCAGAATTGGTCATTCCACCTTAAGCCCTCGGAATTGGCTTCAAATCGCAAAATTGGTCATCTCATACTTAAGCCCGCAGAATTAGCATCGACTCGCAAAATTGGTCATCTTAACTTAAGCCCGCAGAATCAGCTTCTACCCACAGAATTGGTTATCCCCAGCACACTTTGTAGGTCCTCAAAATTGTCCTCGACCCTCATAATTGGTCATCCTCGCTCCCTTAGGTCCTCAGAATCGGCCTCGACCCTCTGAATTGGTCATCCTCCTTCAAAAGCATCATGTGGTGTCTATTCGACGATTATCGTTTGTTCCAAACTCACCCATCGAGGGGCTCTATAGACACCCCATTATGTTACCCCCTAAACTCTCCTTAGGTCCCTAGCACCTCCCTTCATCACTACAAACCCAGGTCATACCCTGAGTATTGACCTAGAAGTTATCGGGCACTTCCAGGCTCCATTTGACCAAAAGTCAAAGTCTTCAGCTCAATCGAGACTTAATGAATCTTCGAAGGGAACTAAAACCCCTTTCCAATGGTTTGTCTCGTGCGCAATTCTGACTTACCATACGAATGAACGACCTGTTTTCCCCCGAAACTCAATCAGGAGGCCACCGAGCGCTCCCGGGCTCCATTTGACCAAAGTCAAAGTCTTCAACTCGATCGAGACTGAACGAATCTTCGAAGGGCACTGAAACCCCTTTTCCAATGGTTTACTCCTTGTGTGATTCTTACTTACGGTACGGACGAACTATTTATTTTACTCCAAGAGGTCACCGAATGCATCCCGGGTTCGGTTGATGGAAGTTAACTCCCTGAACCCGATAAAATTCTTTGGAATGTCAAATTACATCTCCTAACCTTTCTAATGGTCTACCCCGTGCATGATTCAGAGTTACCATGCGGACGAACGATCCGTTTGCATCCGACGATTCCCCGTCCAATGGACTGATGAATGCTTTTGAGCCATATTTGACCCAAATTCAACTCCCAAACCCGAGAGCAGTCCAAAGGACTTTCGAAGGTCTCTAAATTACCTTTCCAACAGCCCACCCCGTGCACGATTCTGATCAACGGTTTGTGTTCTGCGACCAATTTTCGGAAAAGGCCTGAAAAATACTGCCAAACGGCAGGTTCCGGACCCTGCCAGTAGGCAGGACCAAGGCTATGTCGATCGGCAATGCCCTGGTCCTATAAAAAGGAGGTCTGACCTCACTTGCAAGGAGAGCCCAGATCTGATAGATATTATTCTCAGTAAATCCGGAAAACCTCTCTCGAACTCAGCGTGATTTCCACACCCAAATCCCTTTCCAACCTTCACTTTTCATCATCCTTTTCATCAAACTTGGTGAATTCACTACCCTCCATCATCATCCAAGTCTAAGGGATGCTCTCCAACATTCAAGATCAAGCTCAAGATCTTCAAGAAGGTCCAATTTTCTCAACTCTCTCCTTATATTCTCATAAAGTCGCAATAACTTGTTTTATTACTTATCACTTTTTTTTATCTCATCTCACACATCCTAATATACTTTTTATTTAGTATTATTGCACATCCCTTATTTTCATATAAATAAAAACCCAAAAAATAAGAAAAAGAGGGTTTGCTCATAAATTCCAAATGGGAATTCTCATACTTTTCTTACACTTTTCTCTATAACACTTTTTTCTACACACACACACAGACACACATATAAGAGAATCCCTCGGTTGGATTTATGGGATAAACCCCACCCCTCGTTTTGCATGCGAACTACGTGGACTTTGATGCCTCTATAGGCTACGTAGGCGTCTTGGGGTAAAACCCGAGACTCGAGTCCTATTTTTACTTTTTCTCTCATTTTCTATTTTCTCTAAACTCCGCTCTCTTATATTATATATATACATATATTTGTTCTTAGTGGAGTATTATTACGCATCGTTATCGTTACATCATAACGACCAACGTAAGGATAATCGCGTAAATCATATTTTCTAATATTATTTTTATACCTTCCTTCGGATGACTCGCTTTACCTCTTCCATAGTACAAGTAGATGATTCCTATCTCCACTATATATACACAAGCACACATATCATGGGGAAAATAAAGGAAAGTAACAAAAATCACTGAGAGATCGAAAGGGCGGAATGGGTGCCTAACACCTTCCCATTTTATAACTTAGCCTCCGAACCCTTTTCGAATCATTTTGGTTTCGTATGCATCAGTGTTTCTTTGAATGTTGTCCTTTAGGATGGCTCCCTTTCTTTTGTCTGTTTTGAGTAAAATCGACTGGAGACTCTAATCTCTCTACATTTTGACACCTCACCCAAATGATGCCGGCCGAAGCACTCCCGAGAGGGACGCGTGGGACCTACGATCCTCCATCGCGTCGCCCGCCCGCCGCAAGGATCCAGGGGGATGGCCATAGTCTCGAAGTCTTAGATCCTTATAAGGACTTCAGCTTCTAAAAGCTTATCATCCGAAGGTCTAAGAACCTTATAAGGACTTCAAAATTTTAAATTATTTCTAAGTTTGAAGGTCTTAGACCCTTATAAGGATTTTGAATTCCATTTTTTTCAATCCAAACTGAAAAAACCTAACCACCCTAACGTGTATTAGTTATTAAATAAAACTCTAACTCTATTTAATTCAATTTAAAACTTAATAGAAGACGTTGTACACACGCACACAAATAAAAAAAATGATTTGTGATGTTGCTCAAATAAACAAATTAGAATGAGATGAGGTAAAGCAAAAATTAACACAGTATTTATTCTTGAGGAAACCACCATGGTGGAAAACCCCGTGTCCTTAGTCCCAGGACAACTCACACACCCAAGTCCACTATTATCAATTACTAGTTACAGATTATAGTCCACCAGTTTACAATAATTTAAACTAAGCAAATACAAGCCCGTGCACCCATCCTAGTCTAAATACAACCCAACTTGACAGACAATCAATCAACCCAATAGAGACTACAACACACGCACAACCACACACTCAAACTCGAATCCCCGTAAGGTTGTGCAACACACAAAATTAATTATAAGGTTTGTTTTAATCAAAACAAAAAAATTATCTTAGTTAACAAAATGAGACTAAACACACACTAGGGTATGTGTTAGATTTAGTTAACAAGAACAAAATACCAATCAGTGACTAAATGAAAGGTAGGTACAAATCCAAACACACTCCTGAACAGTATAAAGTACCAGGTTTTTGCACAAGCCAAAACACACTTCAAATTTATCTGATTAAAAATAAAGAATATGTTTTAATCACTTCTGAAAAATCAGGATACCCACACGAGTTAAATCAACGAGTTAAATGGGTGAGTTAAAATTAGGTGAGTTAAATAATGAGTTAAATAGGTAAGTTAAACAGGTGAGTTAAATCATTGAGTTAAAAAAATACACACACACGAGTTGAAATAAATGAGTTTAACACACACACATGAGTTAAACATAACTCACACACTCACCAAAAACTGAAACAGAGCCAGCACCAACCAACAATCAAAAAGATTAATCTATATGTATATATATCAATCTCGGCATATATAACTATTATAGAGAGAGAAAGGAAACTCACAGAGAAAGCTCAGTAATGAGCTATGGCAGACACGATCAAAAGAGGAAAGAATAGGAGATAAAGTCAAACAAGTACAAGGATCCAAAATAGCATAAATATCCAAACACCAGCTCTAAACCAAATCAACTACTAAGAATGATTTTCGTCTAAAATATCAAAACTAAAAAAAATATTTCTTTGTGTTTAAATCCGTTTATAAACGAAACCAACACCCCTGTTTGTGAAAAGGAATAAAACCGACCTCAAATCTCACAAATCTGAGAATCTAAAAAAATCTCACAATGAAACTCTTAAAGAAATAGACTTGCTTTTAACTCTATAAATGTAGAAAGCTTAGAGAGAGAAAGAAATGTTGGCTGTGAATATCTCTCAAAACCCTAAAGAAAATAAATGCCCCGATCGTAAAATATATAAGGAAACCCCAACATGGCACGGTTTGTAAATAAATAAACCAGGTAATACCATAAAAGCATAAGGGCGGATGAGGGCTCAAAAGGGATCACATCAGGCAGCGGTAATCATGTCTTTAACCAAGGTAAGAGAAGGAACAAGAGTGTACACAGGTAAAATCGAACGGTCAAAACAGTTGGATCCTCACGTGGTGAAATTGTGAGGAGTACTCAAACCCTTTTTATTGTCTTAAAAGGGATCACGTGGATCAAGCCAAACAAACACAAGCAACCACTATCATAGCCATACAAAATAATATACTCAATCACATCCGTCACTTTTTGTTTAAACTTTTATAATAAACAAATTGAATTTTGTTTATTAAACAAGAATGTTCAAACATAAAAAAATAAGAATAAAAAATCTAAAATACGGAAAAAATATTTTTTTAAAAAATATGTAACAGCTACGAAAATATTCGTTGATATAAATAAAAAAATTTAAATAAATTGAAAATATGTTAATATGAGATTTAATAAAATTAATAGGGTTAGGACACATAAAAAATGTTGTAAAAATAATAATGCAGTCACAAAATTGAGACAATTCAAAAGGACAATTTCAATCTCCCCCTTTGGCCAATTTTGAGACAAATAAGACTTTGAGACAAAGTACATAACTCAACTAATAGCATTTTCCATCCTAACCAAAAATGAAGCAGAACATAACTCAACTAACAAAATTTTGAGTCCTAAATAAATACATAACTCAACTAACAACATTTATCCTAGAAGACCATAAAAGACACAAAGTGTCTCAAACAAAGGTCTTAGACCCTTATGAGGACTTCGGATTTCAAATTTTTTCAGTCTGGAGGTCTCAGACCCTTATAAGGACTTCAAAATTTCAAAAAGGTAACTATGTTCAGAGGTCTTAGGACCCTTTGTGGGACTTCAGGTTAAAAAAATTCTAAGCCCGGACGTCTTAGGACCCTTGGGGATTTCCAGTTTTTATGTCTTAAGATTCTTAGAAGGACTTTAAGTTTCAAACTTTCCAAGTTTATTGATCTTAGGATCCTTTGGGAAACTTTAATTTTAAAAAATTATAAATTTAAACGTTTTAGGATCCTTGTAAGAACATACTTCAAACATCCAAATTTATATTATAAGCCTAAAGTATCAGGACCTCTTACAAATTTTATTTTTTAAACAATTATGCCCAAAAAATTAGAAGGCCAAGTGTTTGTACAATTAAGAGCTTTCAGTCCTAAAAAGTACAAGTATCAAGTGATCCATGGTTCTAAGGTCGAAAAGACCCATAATGGAATATCAGTTCGAACTTTAGAAACTTCAAAATAATGCATGGCTTCAGGTCTTAGGACCCTCGAAGTTTGTCCAAAAAAGTGCATCCCCAATTGTTTCACTTTACTAAGCAATCTTGGGGGCTAAGGGTGTACTACATGTTGAGTAAACCTTAAGAATACGAGGACAACATAAAACTATTTGGCAAAGAAAAAATTGAATAAAATACAAAGTAAAGAGCGAAGAACAGTACAATTCCATTCAAAACCACCTCTTCATTAAATGTAGAGATGGAGACTACAATGAAATGGTCCATACCCAATAAATGATTTACAAAAAAAGATTATATATAAGCTTGTCAAGGCTTAAGTGCTTGGAGGTTCACAAGGTCTTTACGGGAGGAGGGAAGAGAGGCAAATGTCACTTTTATGGTGTCCCCTCTTAGGCATTGACAATAAAAGCATCTTCAACATCGTTACCATTGTTGTCATCGTCATCTCATATCTAAGGAGCTTCAAGAAATAGACCAGAGGCATCTACCACAGGGAATAACATTTGGACCTTAGCCTTATAAGCTTCAAAATTAGTGTTGAAGTTCTAAAATAGGTACCTCGTAAAGACCTCCGACTCCTGGTGAAAATCTAGTTGGCTCTGAACCGCAGTACAAACCTAACCTTGAAATGATTCAAGATAGACCAGAACTTCAGCATAGATTTTCTTAACCCCTAACCTTGAGAGTTCATCTTTTCTTTTTTGGAAGATAAGTCTTTGACCGTTTGTCTCACGAGACCCATGTCATCGTCAAGTCAAATGAGTATACCATTAAAGCTCTGGAGCTCAGTCTTCTGGTCTTGAAGATCCTCTAATATCAGTATGAACTCAACATGATTAAAGGCATGTAGCTCCTCAGTGTTGGCTAGATATTCTTGAGCAGGGGCTAGTAAAGGAACATTATCCCTAAGGGTATTCTTATTTGAAAGTCTCTCATATTATAGAAGGTATCTCTCTCCCTCTCAAAGTCATTCATTTGTAGCTTATGGATATTGATCATTCAGTCCAAGTGCTTTCGACTGAGGTCTCAACTATTCACTATCTCATTGAATTTCCTTAGTGTCCTACTTCCATCAAGGGCATCAGCTAAAAGAGCCTCCATCAGGTGTTGAGCCAAAAATAAAAAAAAAGGATATCAGTATAAGGAGAAAACTATAAAAAGGTTAATGAAGAAATCAGGAAATTATTCAAGTATCTTGCCGATCAAGTGGACCAACTCCTTGGAATTAGTAGAGTTAACTCTTCCCTCGTAGTATACACCATATCAGAGTTATTTATCTTTGCTAATGCATGATGAAGGACATATACTTAAGAGTTATAAAGGTTTATCCTCTCGAAAAAATTGGAAGCTCAGCGCCCTTTGAAAATTCCCCTCCCTAAGAGGGGTACCACCTTACCTACAGCTTTATTTTTTTACACCAATGGTTTCAAGTACCTTAAAATAAAATAATATTTTTGGGTTACTCCAAAAGTCCCACCGATCCTCAATACTGCTTACAGTAAGGGTAGGGTTTTATCATGCTGCAGACCTAAGCCTTCAATAAGGTCAGACCTCAAGTTAGTCTCCTCCTTTGGTTTGACCCCGGGTATTAGAATGTCCGCAAGGGTGACAAATTTCAAACACTTAGTGGTATTAGTTCTCCTCTTTCTGTTGATCATGGCTTTATCCATGATCATCCATTCCTTCCATTCATTGTTTAATCAAATATAGGTCAAAGTTAGTCATCAAATAACTAATAAAGATAGTGAAAAACAAAGGTCTAAGCTACTTATAAGGGGAACCGTCAGAAAGTTGAATAGGCTTATCAGCCAAAGCAAAGACCCCTTCAATCTTTTGAGGATTAGATACGCCCTTGGCTAGGTTATCCTCTCCTTTAGAGGCCTTAGGACCTTCGTCGGAACTCTAGATACATCCTTCCTCTTTCGAGAGGCTTGAGCATAAGGTTCATCATGTGCCACAAAGGTCAGAAGCTTGGCCTCAAATCCCATCCCACAATTAAAAAGATATCTTATAGTAACGAGGACCTTAAAGGGGGTAGAGGCTAGCCCCTAAGCCTAAATAATCATGATAAACTTCGATATGGTAGGCTTAAGAACTACTGCAAAAGGAAGGTAAGAATTTCAAATCTCAAAGAAGAGGTAGGTTCAAGTAATGAAACAAAAGTAAAACTTCAACTTACCAACTAATGGAGGAGTACACCAAAGAGTGTGGAAACTAATGGGCTCAGTAAAGTTAGGGTTAGCCTAAGATCCCCCTTTGAAGAAGATCTCCCACCAATTCTTAAAGGCATTATGATTACTCCCAAATGTTACCATATTAGGCGTAGAGGCCAGGTACTTCAGGCCCTTATCAGTCGGCTTGCTCTGTTCTTAAACTCTATATAGTTTAAAGAACTAGGCAGGTAAAATATCACACTTCCCCCTGTTGGACTTCCTGAAAGCCAAGATCGTGTCCATCAAATACCTCCATGAGTTAGCCACCAACTTATAAGGGGATATGTCGATATCCTTCAATATTTTTACCACATACAGGAGCAAGGAAAATTTGTCCTTATATTAGAGGAAGAACTCATTGAAGCATACAAATGTGGCCACCATAGAGCAAGATTTCTCATTAGGTTTTCCATCCCTCATAATAACATTCTTCAAAATTTGATAAGTCTTTTAGAGCTCATCCAAATTGTTCTCAGTGATTTGTGAGTCATATTGAGGTCCACCAAAAAATTTACGATTAAAGACCCCCTCATAGTTCATCACTTATTCCAGGTGGAACAGATCCACTAGAAAGGCTAGCCCAAGGCTTACATTTTGGCCTTACCAAGGTAGGTAGAGAGTCAAGGATCCTAACAGCAAATAAAGGATTAAGGTCCAAAACTATAGTAGGGGAAATCTCTTCAGAAGACATTTTTGGAAAGAAATAGTGAGTTTTCTCAACGAAATTCTAAGAAAGAAAAGAGAAGATAAGAATTAGTGGTAAAGAACTCAGCTCAGCCCAAGGGAAACTTTCATATACCTAAAGGCTTAGGGTTCTAACCACTCCCATATTCTACTATCAAATAACTTAATCACATCATAGATCTTAGTTGTCAGCACCTTAGTCACATGCGAGCTCCTTTCCAACACAATCTAATGATGACAAAAATCTCAATGGTCAGTTATAACTTTTCGCCTAACTTTGACAAAAGATAAGTGTTGGCCCTTTTAACCTTTTTAAGAATAAATAAGGGGATATTGATGATACCCTATTTCACATTTAGGGTTTAAAAGATCTTTCAACTCCCCAACTACCTTGGATATAAGGCAGAGGTCTTAAGGTTGGCCTCAAACCTCATATCTCAGACAGACAATTACATATCATACAAAGCCTCTGCCATTCTCAAAAGTGTGTTATGGTACTATAGCATACATAATCCATGCATTTTTACTCCTATTAAGGTTAGTCGTTCCATCCTACTTCCTTAAGAAGGCACAGAGACCAAACAATCAAGTTTTCATCATGATTAGTACTCATAGCCAACCTCATATTGAACGATAATGACCTCTTGGGGTCACCCAAGTCTCAGTCCTAGGATGTGGTAGCACCTGCTAATTTGGGATCAATTTTGAGCAAATCCCCGATTCTTCCAAACCTTTTGGACCTGTGATAAGGCTCCTATACACGGTTTAACATAGTAGGTGCAAAGAAAAATTCTATTTCACCTATCGTTATTCCCCTTTTCCACATGCATTGAATGATACCATCAACATTAAATTCACTTAAAAATTAACTTACATCATCTATAATTACTTTTCCCAACACTCCACCACCTTGCTGACACCGGTAGACCTCAGGGATACCCCAACCATGCTATGACAGTACACTAGTTCTCTCTCCAAGTGTTCCCCTATAAATAGAAGGCTAACAAAAAGTAGAACGGGGATCTCAATCATAAAATATATAGAATTCTAACAATCAAACTGAGAAAAGTTATAGCGTTTCCCAAGTGTTTATACTCCATTCTATACTCACTACCCACTATTGTCAGCTTATATTTGTATCTTGGACCAGTTCCATCACTTACACCATTTATATATTTTGTGGATACCTAAATAAGTGCCTTGGAAGCCTCAGACAAGTCATTCAGTTACTTTCTAAGGTCCTTTGAATTGATAATAAATGCCTCAAGCCCTCAAACTCTCTTGTCCAAAGCATAATAGGTCTCTTAGAATGTAATACGTATCTATATTCTAATAAGTAGGCATAAAACCTTTGTACAATTGATGTAGGTCCATATCCTGATATTTGAACAACTTTAAACATTTGTCTCTTACTTTGACACTTCACTCCTCTTACCCATCCGAGGTTCAAATGGAGGAACTTGTGGATATAAAGTCACATATGATGTTAACATTCATTAAAACTTTGATTCATTGAAAGTTTTATTACTTAAACACCTTAATCTCTTATAATGCTCTAAATTAGTTCCCTTTCACCTTCCATTAGCTTCCTATTTTTATAAAACACCTACAAAGGTAATGAGTGGACTAGCGTAGCATGGCTATGGTGTCCCTGAGGTCTGTTGGTGTCAGCTAAGTGGTGAAATATTAGCCAAAGTATGTTCAAGTGGTGGAAGGTGGTTATTGGTAGCATTTAATATTGATGGTAGCATTAAATTCATGTGGATTGGGGTCGTGGAGGTAGGGGAATAGTGTCATAACTCTCACCTATTACGCCATATTGCTTACAGGAACCTTGTCAAAGTTCCATGGGGTTTGGAATGGTCATGGAGTTACATTATGTTGATCATGAAGTGACACGTACTAACACATCATAAGGTTAAGGCTTGAGTGACCTAGGGAGGTTATTTCCCTTCAATTTGAGGGATGCTCTGAGCACAAATCATGGCGAAACTTTGATGTTGTGGTATTTGAGATTATTTGAGGAGGTATGTTGGAATGAATAACCTTTCTAGGAGAAAGAATGTATGATTAAAGTCTATTACAGTACCATAGATCACCCTTAAGAGTAGTGGAGGCTTTATAAGGTAAGTACTGGTATGTCTGAGGATACCCTTTGGACATCTAACCTGCCTTGGAGGCAGTTGGGGAGTTTGGGTATCTTCTAAAGACCAAGCGTAAAATAGGGTATCTTCAAGGTTGAATAAATTTATAAGTTCTAAGATTTTGGGATCATTAGCATAACTAATTTTTCTATACTAAAGCTTTTATCCTTAACAAAATACATTTCAGAAGTATTAGAAACCTTTATGGAAAATATTTCAAGTTGGAATTTCAAATCTAAGGTCTTATAACCCTTAGTAGATTTAATCTTTGGCCTTTAACCCCAAAATGTTTAGGGTTTAAGTGTTTGTATAAAAAATTAGGTCATCGGTCCTAAAAAAAGTACAATTATTAGTCTCTCAATGATTCTAAGGTATAGTGACCCATTACATAACCTTAGTCATGACTTTAGAAATTGCACAAGCACGTAGCAGAGCTCTTAGGATCCTCGGATAAACTCCAACAAACTTGTTATTCAGATTATTTTGCTTTACCAAGAAATCTTGGAGGGCGGCTAAAGGGTATACTTACTACTGGTAGACCTCAAAAAAATGAATGTTATGCGAGAACTCCTAATCAAAGAAAAAGTAAATCAATTATTAGGTAAAGAAAAGCATTAGAGTAAGTATGAAGCAACATGAAGCAGTACAGAAGTCAAAATTCCTAAAACCAACCCATTATTGTTCAATGATAGGGGGCAGGGGTTTACATCAAAGGGCCCACATCCCAAAAATATAAAAGAAAAAAGGAAAGTTACATAAAATTCTCTTCAAGGCCCGATATTGGTGGGGTCAATAAGAGTTTCACTTTTTGGGGAGCTTGATTGGGGTTGAGAGGTGGAATATTTTTTTGGATCTTCTTCTTCTTGGATCTGGGAGATAAGGGCTTCATTAGCATCATTACCACTGTCGTTCTCATTCTTAGAGCTCCCTTCACTAGACTAAGAGTCTTCAGCAAATAGGCCAGGAACATACACATCAGGAAATTTCTCTTAGACCTTAGCCTTGGTAACCTCAAACTCGGAGTTGTACTTATAGAAGAGAAATTTCTAAAAGGGCTCAGACTCTATATAGGTTTCCATATTGCACTTCACAATGGCATGTATACTCGCTTGGAAATTAGTATGCTTCATAGGACCTCATCATTTTCATTTTGTAACTCCTGACCTTTAGAAGTTAAAGGGTCTTTCATAGCATTTATATCTAACACAATTACTTCTAAAAGTCCATGTCCTTTTTAACCTGGAGAAGTTCCTCTCGGGCACTTTGAAGCTTAATGGTTTGATTTTGAAGCGCCAACAGCCCTACTTTGTGCTAAATATGAACCAAATCATTGGCCTATTTAACCTTGTCCAAGGAATCTGGAGCATCGACTAGAAGAGAAGCACTTTCTCGAAGAGTCTTCTCATTGATTAGATTGTTTTATTTCCAAGAGTTGATCTTAGACCTCAGTCCAACTTTCTCCTTCTCCAGAGCATTCATCTCCTGCCTCTAGTTGCTAATTAGTTGATTAAATTCAAGTTAAATAAGGTCAAATTTATTGGCCAACTTCACCTCTTTATTCCAGCCCCTCTGTCCTTCCATAACATCGCCCATCAAGGCCTTCGTCAGATGGTGAGACTATAAAAGGTAATGCATATATGAGAAGAGAACATGGAAGTAAAAAAATTATTAAGGAAAAGACAAAAATGATGCAAAAGTACCTTACCCAACGGATGGTCTAGCTCTTGAGTGTTTGCAGAGGTTCCTCGCCCCCTAATCTTGGCCACCATCTTAGAAAAATTTGTTTTGGCCATCGAATGAAGTGCCTCTGTGGCTAAAGCATAAGTATCCACTTCCTTAGTTAAAAAAGACCCTAAATATACCAATGTCAGTAAGTCCTCCATCTCATTAGTATTTATCCCTTTTAGGTTGGACAGAGACCTCTACCGCTTCATTCAAACCATCCTCGTTTATGGTGGGACACCACCACAGCCTTCCTTTTTAAAGGGTATCATGTAAGGCTTCATCAATTTTTTAGACCAAGGGTTGCAAGTACCTTGGAGTAAGAGGATCGCTTTGGATTAGCCCAGTGGTCCCACCTATGCCCAATTATGCTTGTAGAAAGGGTAGGTGTTTTGTAGGCTTTAGCACTAAGCCTCCACCTAAGCGAGACCCTAAATATTTATTATCCACCAACTTGGCCCCAGGAATTGGAATCTCCACCAACGTGCTGCACTTCAGACATTTGGTGATCTTGGACCTCTTTTTCTTACTGACCATGGCCTCATCGGGTGCCTCTTTGGAAATATGCATAGTTATTCTATGTTCCTCCCGTTAATATACTAAATCACCAGTAGAACTATGAATTAGAACAAGTGCAAGAAAAATGGAGGGCAAGATACTTAAAGGGGAAACAATCAGACTTTAGAAAACCTCAATGGACACCTCAATATCTTCCTTACTTTTTTGGTACACCAAGATAAAGTCCTCAAACTCCAACGTATCCCCGAACATGATTTTGGGGACCATAAGAGAATCATCGGAGGCTAGGGCCTTGGGATCAGGTCCTAGCCCATAGTTAAAGAGACTCTTAGCTAAGATAGAGTTCAAAAGGTATAGATGCCAACTTTTGGTCCTTAGTAATCCTGTCTAATTCCTCTTAAGAGGGCTCAAATACCATTACAAAAGATAAAAATATTATTAAATATCATGACATAGGTCAACTTAAGCGAAAAAGAAAAAGAAAACTTCCACTTATCCACAAATGGAGGAGTACACTAAAGGGTCATGCAACTAATGGTCTTAGCAGGGTATGGGGTGGCCCATGCCAAATCAATGAAGAATAATTTATCCTTCAAATACTTAAGAGCATTTTGCTTGTCAGTAGTAAAACCACCTTGTCTTTGGAACTAAGTACTTCTAACACTTATTATTGGCCTTATTTTGTTCCTTGACTCTGTATAACTTGAAGAATTAGGTATGGTAATACCATGTTTTCCTCTGTTGGAATCCCTAAAATATAAGACTGTAGCCATTAGAGATATCCATAAGTTAGCTAATAATTGAGAAGAGACTCTCCCATCATCTTTCAAAATCCTCACCACCGATAATGAAGGAATCCAGCCTCATATTGGAGGAAACACTAATTGAAACATACATGTTGTGTAACCATCGAGCATACCCTCTTGCCAGGTCTTGAGGAACTTTGAATAATCAAATCTAAAATTTAGTAGTGTTTTAAATATAAACTGATATGACTGATGTGTACCCTCATACTCTGAGTCAACAACCTCGACTGACATTAAAGTCGAGTCAATGAGAAGCTCACAATGGCCGTCAGAGAGGTCGTCCTTCAGAAGGTCGGCACCATAATGACCAACCTCGGTTGGCCATCAACCGAGGTCAGTAAGCATCTCATAGGCTTAACCATGGTCACTTTAAGACTCTGCTCTAACTGACAGTGCAACCAGGGCCCAATATACAACCTCGGCTCATCTATATGGTCGAGGTCATACTTATGATTAGCAGACTAACTCAGCTCTCGAACTTAATAATATCGTACTCGACTGGGTCGAGGTTTCAGTGGATGACATCACAAGTGTGAGCATACGCAAGCACATGGGAGACTTGAAACATGTGGACTAAACCGTTGTAACTAACTCATTCCCCTCACATGGGGGAATATTTGGTCATCATTATATGCATGTGGCATAGCTAGGTGTCCACATGAGATTGGTTTGATCACCACACACATGCTCATGGCATGCTTTAGGGGTATACTACACCCCCTAAGCACTATATATACATGTATTCTTCTTCATTGCAAAGGATCCCATAATTGGAACCCTAGCATAAGATCTGGAAAAATATACAGTAGAGAGAGAAAGTGAGTGCAATGTAACACAGGCCATTAGAGCCCCTATTTTATTAGTGAAGATCACTCACATGCACAGTGGATGTAGGCCAATTTGGCTGAACCACTTATATTGGTGTGTTTCCCTTCATTTCCTCACCTCCTTCTAGTAGTTTATTACTCTCGTGCTTCCATTTTAGCTACTAGCTTGATCTTATCAACACCTCATACTGGTGGTGGTGTTCAGAGCATCATCATTTTGGCTTCGTCTGTGGGAAATAGAGGATTCATCTCTTCTTCCTTTGTTGCTTGACCTCACCGAAAAATCTGGTGGTGAACTATCCCTCCCCCTTGTGTGGAGTCGTTGCACCATTGAAAGAGGTCCTTTAAGGTCTCAAGCTCCCTAATATTTTCATTACAAGCTCTATAGTCTTTTTATATGGCACAAGAGTTACCACCTCCCCCCTCTGGTGGTGGAGGACCCAGTTCCAGCCAAGTACCGCCCCAATCCGAAATGGCTGAGGTAGCGAAAGCCTTGAAGTCCTTAGTTGCTACTCAATAAGAAATGCAGGAGAAATTCGCCCCGCTAAGCCAGAACATGATGATGAGACCACCTGGGGTCTCACCGAAGATGATTACTCTAGAAGCTGATCAGGGACAACATGAGGCCAGGGGACCACCCCAGGCACCACAAAAAGACCTACCTCCTCCTCAACGGCGGAGGGATGTTGCTGACCCTAGGCATTTATGATTGGGGAGGCAAGGAAACCCTTTCCCAGAGGATAGGTATGACAATATAGAGTCCTAGGATGCTCCAGTGAACTGTTGGGAGAATTATGAGATCTCAAACAACACTGTACGACCTATTTAGCATAGCCGAGGTCAGGGTGAAAGATGAGATTATGATGCTCGACAAAAAGGTTCGGCTTTTGATCAATTAAGTAGAGGGTCAGCCTTTGAAAGGCTTGGCCTGGTTAATGAACTGAGGGAAAGGCTATCCAGGTCAAGAAGTCTTACTGGCTCCAGAAGAAAGGGTGGTGACTGTCGACCCCGTTATGGCCGACCCCCACATGGCCGAGACGGTGGTCAGGGGGAGGTCAACCACCGACGTTATGTTGCAGCTGGGGAATCCTTGGTTCACCCTTTGGAGGTGGCTGGGGATAACCTCGGACAGGACAACATCGTTAAACCCTAGAACGACTCTATCCAAAGGATGTAAAATAAGATTAGAGATCTCATAAAAAGCGAAGACCCCTTGCAGAGGGGGTACTAATAGGGTTCTCCCTTTGTGACAAGGATTGTGAGCTTTCCAACCCCAGCCAAATTTAAACCTCAAGTGGTATCACCCAAGTACGATGGAAGTAGCAACCCAACCCACCATATTAAGATATACCAGTCTGTAGTGAACATCTTCTCCATCTCTGACGAGATGCGGTGCCGAACTTTCTCGAGCACTTTGACTGGGGCAGCACATGTGTGGTTTACCTCTCTTCCTAATAATTCCATAGAAAACTTTAGACAGTTGGCCGAGCGATTCATTCATAATTTCTATTTTTGGGTAAGACCTCACAAGAAGATGACCCATTTGCTTTATGTAAACCAAGGAAAGAATTAAAGCCTCATAGACTATATCGCGAGGTTAAATAAGGAAAAGTTGGAGGTAGAGGACTATGAAGAGAGTGTAGCCATGACATCCCTCATTGGAGGACTTCAGAAGGGAAAGCTACTCTCGAATCTTGCTGAAGACCCTCCTAAGTCTATGGCCGAGCTGTTGGCAATAGCTGGAAAAGTAATGAATATGGAGGAAGCAATGGATGCAAAATATGAGGATGAGAATGGAAGTAGCAGTGGGAAGTTTCAAAAGAAAAAAGATGGAAAGAAGAGGACTGCGAATGACAAGTTTGCAGAATATACTCCTTTAACTATGAGTTGTGAACACATACTGAACGAGATAAAGAATGAAAGGACTCTGAGATGGCCAGAGAAGCTGAGGGATCATCCATATAAGAGAAACAAAATCTTCTGGTGTGAGTTCCATCAAGATCACGACCATCTAACTAATAAGTGTTTCTCCTTGAAGGACAAGATTAAAAAATACTTAAGTCTGGAAAATTGAGAAAGTATGTGGATACAAGAGCCTCAAAGAGTGGCCGAGCCAACGCTGAAAAGAAAAATAATAAATGTCGGGAAGACGCCCCCACCGGGAAAGATGATGCCTCAGATGATGACAATGATGACCCTGACCTCCCACCGAAGGATGATAATGTCCCAATAAAGAGAGTAAACATGATCTATTTTGGTGTGAGCACTATCTGTGGGGGACTAGCAGGAGGTGGTTCAGAGGGAGCTGATCGCAAGGCTGATGTGGCAGAGGTAAAATCAGTGACCAAAGCCGAGTTTATCAACTTGGCTTCAACAGAAGTTAAACTTGAGAAAAGAAAGAATGTAGACATGGACACACTCGTAGTCAGCTTTTCGCGACTTAATTTCAAGGGTATCTTATCTCTCCATGATGACCCTCTAGTCATCACCACAAGGGTGCATGGATGTGAAGTTCAGAGGATTCTTATTGATGGGGGAGTTTGATAAACGTCATGTTTTGGCCCTCTTTTAAGAGCTTGGGTCTCAGTCGATCAATGCTTATCCCATATTATCACCCCCTGATCATCTTTAGCAGAGATAAAGTCCATTCATTGGGAATATATGAAATGGACGTGAGAATGGGAGATGAATGTCCTAAGAGGTTGACCATAAAAATTAACTTCTTTGTGATGGATGAAAGTGTCTTCTCATACTACAACCTCATAATGGAGCGAGTGGACCTCAAAGAATATGAGGTCGTGCCATCAACAGTCCACCAGATGATAAAATAACCGACTCCTTATAAAGTATGGTAAGTTCAGGGTGACCAAACGTCGGCACGTGAATGCTACTTTAACTCTGCAGAAGAGAGATAGGCTCATAGGAAGGCAACCACCACTTACAACATTGACACCCTTGATCCTAGAGACGAAACAAAGCTCAAAAAGGGAGAGGTTGCGGAGGAGGTAAAATCCATCGTCCTCAATAAGGATGAGCCAAAAAAAACCATCCAAGTCGGCAAGGCCCTAAATCCTGAGATCAAGGGGGAGCTAATCAAGCTGATATGGAAGAGATGGAGTATCTTTGCCAAGAGTCATGCAGACATGCCAGGTATTGACCCTGAGATCATGTGTCATAAACTTAATGTTGTAGATGATGCTAAGCCCATTAAGAAGAGAAAAAGGATCTACTCAAGAGAAAAATACGAAGTCATCAGAGACGAGGTTCAAAAGTTTGAGGAGGCTGAGTTCATTAGAGAGGTCATATACCCAGTGTGGTTATCCAGTGTTGTTATAGTTTCGAAAATAAATGGGAAGTGGAGAATGTGTGTATATTTTACTGACTTGAACAAGTCTAATCCTAAAGATAGCTTACCTCTTCCTCGTATAGATCAGATGGTGGTCGCCACATCAGGTCATGAGCTCATGAGCTTCATAGATGCATATTCTGGGTACAATCAAATCTTCATGGACCCTGCTGACTCAGAGAAGACAGCCTTCATTACGGACAAGGGGACCTATTGCTATAAGGTTATGCCATTCGGCCTGAAGAACACAGGGGCTACACACTAACATCTTGTAAATAAGATATTTGAGGATCAAATAGGCAAGTCCATGGAGTTTTATGTGGAAGACATGCTGACGAAGAGTCTGAAGGCCGACACTCATATGGTCGATCTTAAAAGAACTTTTAATACCATGGACAAATACGCAATGAAGATCAACCCGGCCAAGTGTGTTTTTGGGGCCGCAGTTGGAAAGTTTTTGGGTTCCATTATAAAACAGAGGGGGATAGAAGCTAACCCATATAAGATAAAGGCTTTGCTAGAAATGAAGACACCCAGAATAATCAAAGAGATTCAAAGGCTGACCGAACGAATAACTCCACTTAACAGGTTCGTCTCTAGAGCTACAGATAAATGTCTTCCATTTTTCAAAGTTCTTAGAAAATTCTTCGAATGGAATGAGGAATGTGATAAATCTTTTAAAGATCTTAAGTCCTACCTCATATCCCCTCTACTCCTATCACGGCCAATTCAAGGTGAGAAGTTGTATGTATATTTAGTTGTCTCAGAGTCAACCATTAGTGTTGTAATAGTAAGAGAAGAGGATGGAGTGCAGAGACTAATGTATTTTAATAGCAAGGCACTCTAAGGGTCAGAGCAGAAGTACCCTAGGATGGAAAAGTTGGTATATGCCTTGATACATGCTTCTCGGAAAATGAAGCCATACTTCTAGGCTCATTCCATGGTCATCCTCACTAACTCCCCACTCAGACAGTTCCTCCATAATCCTGAGAAGTCAGGAAGGCTAATGAAATGGGCAATTAAGTTAGGAGAGTATGATATTATTTATCAACCCCGAGTTTCCATCAAAGGACAACCACTCGCAGATTTTATGGCCGAGTTTACCTAGGACGAGGCCGTGGTTGAGAATAGCCTTGGAGCTACAGATGAGCGAGTGGAGAGGAGCGTCGATCGAGAAGCAAATGAGGTTGAGACAAGTACAACCAGATAAAAGTTAGTTTAGAATGAAGAAGATAGATACCTCTTCAAATAAGGGACCCTAACAGAGGGAAACTTCTCTTCAAATGAAACCATCTAGAACCTCTTCGTTGATGGGTCGTCCTGTGAAAACGAGAGTGGAGTAGGGCTAATAGTGTTGGCACCAGATGTTACAAATATTGAGTATGCACTGAGATTTAGCTTTAAATCCTCTAATAATGAGTCAGATTATGAGGCATTAATAGCAGGTCTTTCTTTGGTAAGAGCCCTAAGTATTGGCCAACCCCTAGTCCATAGTGACTCAATATTGGTTGTGAACCAAATCTTGGGGGTGTATAAAGCCAAAGATGAAAGGATGGACAGATATCTGAAGAGGGTAAGATCGATGCTAAAAGGCTTCAAAGATGTAAAGATGAAGAGGATACCTAGACTGGACAACAGCTGAGTTGATGCACTAGCGAGGTTAGCCTCAGCAACAAGAACTGACATAAGGACAACAGTAACAGTTAAGATTCTGCTCAAGCTGACCATCGAAGAGCAAGAGTTTCCTAGACCTTGCCTAAATCTAAATATGAGGGCCTCATGGATGGATACTCTTATCAGATACATTTGAGAGGGAGAATTGCCAGAATCAAAGGTAGATAGGAGAAAGCTGAGGTTCAAAGCTGCTAAATTCTCTATTATGAGAGATGTCCTACACAAAAAGGGATTAGTACTCCATCTTCTCAGATGTGTTCATCCTTTAGAGGTTCTATACATATTTCAAGATGTACATAAGGGATCTTGTTCAAGCCACATTAGAGGAAGGTCATTGGCTAAGAGGATAATCACTTGGGGGTACTGGTGGTCGACCTTAGCCAAAGATGCAGCTGCGTATGTGAAGATATGTGATAAGTGCTAAAGGTTAATCACCATTCCCCATCACCCTCATCAACCTCTGACTTCTATCAGCTCCCCTTGGCCATTTGTAGTATGGGTAATTGATTTGGTAGGACCCTTTCCAAGGTATGTAAACAACTATCGGTACTCAATTATGGCGATTGATTATTGCTCTAAATGGGTAGAAATTATCACAATCACTGAGAAGAAGACCTTCCAGTTCATTTGGAAGAACATCATATGCAGGTATGGCCTTCTAAACACTCTCATCTCAGATAATGGAACTCAATTCAAGAATGTTTCCTTAGAAAAATACTGTGAAAGAGTATGAATCAAGCAATTCTTCTCTTCCCCTGGCCGACCCCAGGAAAATGGTCAGACTGAAGTCACAAATCGAACAATGCTTAATGGAATAAAAAAGAAGTTGGAAGATGCCAAAGGAAGATGGATAGAAGAAGTATATATTGTGCTTTGGGAGGGGAACTCCATTTATGTTAACCCATGGCTCAGAGGTTGTCATCCCAACAGAGATAGGGCTTCCCACTCATAGAATTCAGACATATGACCCTCAAAGGAATGGGTGAGAGAGAAGACTTGATCTTGATTTAATTGAGGAAAGAAGAGAAGATATTTAGCTAAGACAAGCATCCTATCAGTAAAGAACTGCGAGGTTCTACAATCAGAGGGTAAAATCAAAGCTGATAGATTTGGGAGACCTGGTCTTAAAGAAGACGTGGCAAAAACCTAATAAGCTCCATCTGAATTTGCATGGACCCTACAGGGTAACTGATGAAGTCATCCCATGCACATACTGATTGGAAAATCTAGAAGGAGAGACCTTGTCAAACCCTTGGAATGCCGGCCATTTGAAGAAATATTACCTATGATGTTGTAGTCTTATTTTATGTAATTCGAGCATCAAATTATGAAGTAAAATATCAATGAGAAGCAAGTATCAGTTTTCTGTTAGCATCTTTGTACTAGTGTATATATCTTAAACATCATTAATTTGGTGAAAATATGAGGTTAAACATCATTAATCTGGTGACCTTAGACTTTAAACATCATTAATTTAGTGAAAATATGAGGTTAAACATCACTAATTTGGTGACCTCAGACCTTAAACATCATTAATTTGGTGAAAATACGAGGTTGAACATCATTAATTTGGTGACCTTAGACATCATTAATTTGGTGACCTTAGACCTTAAACATCATTAATTTGGTGAAAATATAAGGTTAAACATCATTAATTTGGTGACCTCAGACCTTAAACATCATTAATTTGGTGAAAATATGAGGTTAAACATCATTAATTTGGTAACCTTAGACCTTAAACATCATTAATTTGGTGACCTTAGACCTTAAACATCATTAATTTGGTGAAAATATGAGGTTGAACATCATTAATTTGGTGACCTCGGACCTTAAACATCATTAATTTGGTGAAAATACGAGGTTAAACATCATTAATTTGGTGAGCTCAGACATCATTAATTTGGTGACCTCAGACCTTAAACATCATTAATTTGGTGAAAATATAAGGTTGAACATCATTAATTTGGTGACCTCAGACCTCAGACATCATTAATTTGGTGAAATTATGAGGTTTAACTTAGTTTGGTGAAATTCTAAGGATAAACATCATAATTTCGTGATCCCATACCTTTAACATCATTTAGTTTTATGAAATTATGAGGATAAACATCATAATTTGGTGACCCCAGACCTTTAACATCATTTAGTTTTATGAAATCATGAGAATAAACACCATAATTTGGTGACCTCAAACTCTTAACATCTTTATTATGTTTTTAATGTGATGGTGAAATTTGTGGTGAGTATATGGAGCATCACAATCATAGAACAACAAAACATCATAGAAGAGCAATAGAAACAGAAAAAGTGAATCCTCTTATATTCATAATAAGAAGAGGTTACAGAGTTACATTCCAAATATCAAAAAGAAATAACCAAAGTTCATCAAAATAAGAATTACACAAAGCTTCCCAAAAGTTCTTCAAAGAGGGATAGACACTTAGAGCTCAGTTTGACCCTTGGCAGGATCCGGCCACTCAGCAATTGGATTGGTGACGTAAAGGCTGGGATTTGTAACTTCAACCTCGCCATAATGATGAGCACCATCGTTAGTCTCCGTAACCTCAAGAGGAGCCGTCTCGGACGGGGCAGCATCGCTTTCTTCTACTTCCTTCAAAGCTTGGGCGAATAGAGGATCTCCAAAGCCGAGACAGACAAAATCATTAGCAGTCAAGCTCCCAGACTTTCCTTTCTTCAATTCGCCCATCGACTGGTCGCTTTAATGCCCCTCTCTAAACACTTAAATCCAAAGCGGACAAACTCATCAGAGACTTTGTAGTCCTTAATGATTTTCTCCATAGCATCTTCCAACACAGCTCTCACAATAACATCAACATTTGATTAAAGACTCTAATCTTTGGCCTTCAGAGCCTTGTCGTGATCCTTTTTAAGCTGAGAAATCTGGTTGTCCCTCTCCTTGACAACTCCTTTCAGCTTTTCAGACTCAGTCTTCTGGCCTCGGTTTTTTCAGCATCCTTTCCCTTTTGTATAAGGGGCAACTTCTTCAAAGACCAGTCAATAAGGCGGTGAAGAGACACCACACTCTGCAGAGGAAGATCAGACATATGAATAATAATGTTTAAGGAGGAGAGAGAACACTTAATGAGAAAAATTGAAAAATTGATACCTAAATCGCCTTGTGGAGTGTAAACTCGACCAATAAAGGAACATCTAGGGTCTGAAGAAAGCGCTTATCCTCCTCAGTCATGATAGTTCCAATAGCATCAGTAGCTTGCAGGCTATGATCGATAACGTTGTCTCCTATCTTAAGCTGCGATAGATGAGCAGCCAAAGCATCGTCGATAGAAATGGGGATTCCACGGTCCTTAGCAGCCTTGCTCGGCCTAGTATGAGCTGGTTCAGTAGGCGCTTTCATTTTGTTGCTAGTATCGGCCTTTGAAATGCCGACACTCTTTGCTAGTAGGCAGGAAGGGGTACATTCTTATCGCCCCATTTTTCCATGAGCTTTGTAAAGCTGGGGGCCGACATCTCCTAAAAATCGTCAGAAAATTCCTGTGGGTAACTTTGCAGAAAGATAAGTCTCTGAGTTAGCAAGTCAAATAGATAAAAAGTATGATACATCACTTGGTATGAAAATTTTGGAAACTTATGAGGTTATTTCAGAGGATCACCCCCTAAACGTGTCTAAGAAACGTAATAGGGGGTCATAAGATGTTCATACTTAACAAGACGACCATTTACACCTTAATTGTGAAGGTCCTCAATATTCTTATAGTTATCCTAACTTAAACCAGGATCGAATCTTACTGAAATAGAGACTTTACCCCCATCTTAGAGGTGTCCGCGGATCAGATGTCCCACCAGCCTCACTTCCAAGTTCCCGATACAACTAAATACCAAGGTTTCCAATTATGGTTGGAAATCTGGGTAACTAAGAGCATCTTCTTCTCGAATTTCCTGGCTACAAAGTGGTAGTAGTCGGGGTGATTTTTGGCAGACAAGGGAATGTAGCAAGCAGTAAAAACTCTAATTGGAAGGTTTGTATGGTGAATAGCCTTCCAAAGGATGATAGCCCCAATCACAACCCTCCAAGCATTGGGGGAGAGTTGTGAAGGGTAAAGGTTTATAGAAGAGAGTATGGCTCTGATTATTGGATGGATGGGAAGACAAAAACCTAGCTTGAACATCTGCTCATAAACGCTGATTTCACCCTCTCGGCCATCAAAGGCCCTCTCTTCCTTAAGAGGTTTCCTCAGGATGATTGAGGAGTCTATGGAATAAAGGTGTCTGAAGGATAGAAGGTCGTACTCATTTGTAGTACTCTCATACTCCACAACTACAGAGGTAAAAAGTTAATTTTCTTCATCACTATCACCATCCCCAGTAACCTTAGCCTGGGCACCCGTAGGGGCACCACTAGGAAACCTCTTGGAAAATTCAACATCGATGGTGACCGATAGAGGAATGGCATTAACGGGAGGAGGAATTGCCACGCTAGGCTCTAAGATCTCTATGGACGGAGACTGATGAGAAGTGCTAGCACCTTTTTGAGATAAGGCACGGCTTAAAACCTCGACGTCCTCTAAAACCTCACTTTGCTTAGGGGAGTAATCTATAGCCGCTTGAAAGGAGTCTACGGACTCACCAACCTCAGATGTTAACATTGGGTCTGAAGAAGCCGATTTTGACATAGGGACAGGAACCTCGGCGGGCTTAGGATGAATGACAGCTAATGGTGGAGGAAAAATTATTCGGAGGGGAAAAGTCTTTGCCCTACAATACTTAGCCCGGGATAACTCTATGTGTCTGATCTTGTTGAAACACTCCTAGACGCGACTGAAAATGTGTCTCAGAAATGCGTTCACTCTAGGCTCAAGGGCAAGCCTGTCGCTCAAGTAATAATCCGATAAGTCAGGTATCGATCCCTAGGGAAAAAGGACAACGAAGTTGTAACGACGGGAGAAGACGAAGGAATCCTAACTTTGACTCTAAAAGAAAAGGAGAAAATGATTTGGTTTTGGGAATGATTAAACTAAATGCAATTATGAAATTATGAAAAGTGCAACTGCATTAAATTACCTAAAATATGATTGAAAGATGATTTGAAACTTTTGAACTAAGTGATGAGAAAAATAGGACGGGAATACAATCCCCCAACCCTAGTGTATTGCAGTTATAGTACTAATCGTAAATTTAACTGATTAATTTGACCCGGAATTTAGTACTCCCAAGCATTACGTATACGAGGTTCAAGCCTGCGTCATACTTAATCTGAGGATGAGTAAATCAGTATCGCGATAGTGACACTCGAATTGCATTCTAAATCATCTCGGTTACCCAGAGGCAAACGAGATATAAAGATCTACAATTATTGTGTAACTACGCAATACGGTCGTAATCAATCACTAAATTCATAGGACTAATTTTATCCACATGCAATTAACACATCAGGCTGGGTTCATGTATCCCGGCCTTAGAAAATCTAGCCTAGCATGTTGAAAGTGATGAAAAAAGTATTGGATTTGCAGAAAAACATGATTAAACTAATAAAAACTTGTAAATTGATGTAGAACAGAATTGACAAGAAGAATTAACTCACTAATCTCACCAAAGCAGTAACAACAACAATTAATAAAACTTGTAATCAAGAACTTCTGAATAATCATCACTAATTGGAATTAAAATTGGAAATTCTATCTAAACTAGGGTTTGCTGGAAAAGAAAGGAAAAATCTATTATTCTCCTTAAAATCTCCGTCTAAATAATAATAATAATATGGGTTTTTATACCCTACAACAATTCAAGAGTTTCAGTTGCACAAGGATTATTTTTCGGAGAAGATAAGGTTTGGAAATCTCGATAGCCAGATCGGTCCAGGCCTTAGGCGGATCAGTCTGCCTCCCAAGCGGATCAGTTCTTTTTATTTCCAGGCGGACCGGTCCGGGGGTGGACCGGTTCTTTTATTTTTCACCCTTCTTCGGTTTGCTTTCGATCCGAGGTCTACTGGAGGTTTGCACAGCGGACCGGTCTGGGGTAGGGGCGGACCGGTCCGGCTGTTTAACTTTTTGCTCAACTTTGAATGCTCATATCTTTTGTTCCGGGACTCCGATTGAGGTGCCGTTTCTTCCTATGTGCTCATGAATGAGATATCTTCAACTTCTCTTTAGGTACCTCATCCAAATTCCGGATAAAAATTATGATTTTTTCCTCTTGACTTTCCTTCTTATCATTCTTGATTCTTCCGATTTCCTTCTTTCGTTTCTTGACATCAAATACCTACAAAACTCACACGAAATACCAGAACTGGTGTACTTGTTAGGATAAGTCAGTAGCAAGATTATGAGATAAAGTCAAATCGATTATGTTGATCGAGGTGCTAAAAGTAACTAAATTAAGGGATAAATTATGAAGAATTTATGCCTAATCACTCCTCTTGCAGAGTTAGAAACTCTTCAGCAAGTTTATATAGAGCTCGTAGCATCCGATAGAGGATGATACACTTGGAGAGTTGGAGATAAAAGGAAAATAATTAAATGACTTATACTACCTAAACTAAAGATCAAAGTTTGAAATCCAAATGTTTTTCAGCAAGAACACCAAGAATATGTGTAAAGAAGCCCACCGGAGGCCAGCCAAAAAATCCAAAAGGTTAAACTCCGACCTAAACCAACCTCAAGATGACCAAGTAAGCTTGAAATAATCCCTAAAGCCCACTGCCTCTCACTTAAAACCACCAAAGAGTGGTGGTTTCCCTCGTCAGAAACAGAAAAACTCACCGAAAAATATGGAAGTTTGCAAATCAAGCCAGAAAATAGAGAAGCAAAGAGCAAGATGGTTACCTGAGCAATAAATAATGAAAGGCAAGGGGGTGTAAGCCTAGGATAATCTGAGAACCAGAGAGAGTGAAGCTTTGGCTATAGAAGGTTCCAGAGACTTTAATATATTAAGAACTCTAAGGCGTGAAAAGTGAGAGAAGAAAGGGAATGAGGGAAGAGAAAAGCTATTTAAACCTTCTCTAATAATGGGGCACAATTTTCAAGGTGCTCATCATTGCCCTAGAAAACCTAAAAGGCATCATCTGTGCAGTCATATCCGGGGGAAAATGCTAGTCACTTCAAAAAGTTACATGTGTCCAAGGAATCACTCCACACCCCCAAGACATCAAAAATTACCCTTCACCATCCTTAACTTATATACCCTTTAACCACCTACTCACATAGGAGACTAAGGGCTAGGGAGTGATTGGTATGCCTGATGTGTACCCTTGTACTCAGAGTCAACAACCTCGATTGACATTATAGTCGAGTCAATAGGAAGCTCGCAATGGCCATCAGAGAGGTCGACCTTCAGAAGGTCAGCACCACAATAACCAACCTCGGCTAGCCATCAGCCGAGGTCAGCAAGCATCTCATGGGCTCAACCATCATCACTTTAAGACTCTTCTCTAGTCAACAGTGCAACTAGGCCCTAGTATATAACCTTGGCTCATCTACATGGTCGAGGTCATACTTATGATTAGCAGACTAACTCAGCTCTCGGACTTACCAATATCATACTCGGCTGGGTCGAGATTCTAGTTGATGACATCATAGGTCCGAGCATACGCAAGCACATGGGAGTCTTGAAACACGTGGACTAAACCGTTGTAACCAACTCATTCCCTTCATGTGGGGGAATAATGGGTCATCATTATCTGGATGTAGCACAGCCAGGTGTCCATATGAGATTGGTTTGATCACCACACACATGTTCATGGCATGCTTGGCACCCCCTAAGCACTATATATACATGTATTCTTCTCCATTGTAAAGGATCCCATAATTGGAACCCAAACAGAAGCTCTGGAAAATATACAGTAGAGAGAGAAAGTGAGTGCATTATAACATAGGCCATTAGAGCCCTTATTTTATTAGTGAAGATCACTTGCCTGCACAGTGGACGTAGGCCAATTTAGCTGAACCACTTATATTGGTGTGGTCCCCTTCTTCTCCTCACCTCATTCTACTAGTTTATTACTCTTGTGCTACCATTTTAGCTGTATCTTGAGCTTATCAACACCTTATACTTAGAGAATCATCATCAACCAATTCTTGCTATGTGATCCAAGAGACTGATTGAGCTCCATCAGCAAAGTCAGAGTTGTGAAACCCTGGTAGGTAATCACTTTTGTACCGGGGGTGGACCAAGTGGGGAGATGATCGGGGGTTTCGACCTTTGGCCCCATAGCTGGAGGAAAAGAAACATGAGTACAAATAGTATACAAGGGCTTTGGGTTTAAAACCTTTGAAGGGAAATGTTCTTAACAGACATGGATGTAAATGAAATGGTTTCTTTATCTAGGGATATTGAGAGAGGGAAAATATAACTGGGGTGACTGGTGAAGGATTCAACCTAGCACAATGGGTTCTTTTATAGCCCTAAGGGCCTAGAGTTATATTTCCTTCAACCCCCAACATCAGATTCCTCAATCCTCTCAATCACATCAATGCCCTTAGCCCCAACACTTTCTCCTAGCCACGTGTAAGTTCCTTCCTAATGTCAATCTAGTCATTACAAAAATCTCGGTGATTGGTTACAACCTTAATCCCAAATTGCGTATTCAGTTAAGTGTTACCCCTTGTAATCCTTACAAGAAGCAACAAGTGGCTACTAGTGATACCATATTTAATACTTGATATATAAAAAGCTCTTATTACACTAACATACCCATAGGTAAGAACATAGGTCCCAAGTCTGACCTCAGATAGACTAATGTTTGGTCCTCGAGAACTCCATTGATCTCAAAAATGTCCAAAGTATTGTAATAAACCTCAATCGTACTTATTTCCTCTTATAAGGGTTAGTTATTCCAACAAGTCTCCTCAACAAAGTTCATAAACTGCATCACGAGGGTTTCGCTAATACTGACGGTCAGAACAGACCTTTGTCTAAATAGAAATGACCTCCCAAGGTTGCCTAACCCTAAACATTGAGGTATATCATTGCATAATACCCAAAGTTCATCTTATAGTAATCCGATTGTAGTTCCCAAGCTCCCATGCCTCCGGTAGATCACCTATAACCAGTTTAGATGTAAATGAAAAGTAGAGTACTATTCCACCTACAGCCATTTTTCAGCTCCATTTTCATTAATGGCTCTCATTCACATTTAATGCACCCATCAACTACCTTACACCACTTGCAAAACCTGTGGCCAACACTCCACCACATTGCTAATAATGTCAGACCTCAAAGGCATCATAAACATATTGTGATGATCTACTCATTATCTCTCCAAGAGTTTACATATAAAAAGAGGGATGGTGAATGGTTAAATGTAATTAATCATGATCAATCTTCGAGTTTCACACATTTGAGAGATAATAATCCCATATAACCAAGAGTTTTGAGCATCCGTAAGTGTGTCTTTTTATTATATACTCCCCAGCCCACTGTTGAGAGATTATATCCATAACTTGGATCATTTCCAGTTATCTTATATTTTATATACCTTGCTGAGACATATATAAACTCATGAACCCTTAGAAAAGTTCATCAGTTACTTCATAAGGCCCTTTGGATTGTTTCAAAGGCTGAAAGAACTTAAACTCTCTTGATCAAAGATCAAAAAGTCTCCAAAATTGTAACAACTCATTTATAATATAATAAATAGTATAACATCCTTTGATAGTAGATGTAGGACAATCATTTGAGGTCTGAACCAATTTAAACTAGTGTTTCACACTTTGAAACGTCTCTCCTCTTACTTGTCTGAGGTCTAAAAGGGAACACATATGGTTCTGAGGTCACATACGATTTCAACACCCATCAGCACATGAAAGAGGTAACCTCAAGTGCCTAATTTTGAAAAAGTTCAAAAAAAATCCCCTGAGAAGAAATGTGTTGAAAAATTTTACTATATCATATCGTCGACTTGATCTCTCTATGTAAATGTGAGTGAAATCAATCAAAGTGTATAAAGTGCTAAGATTTAAGACAATGAGGGGAATACACCTCCCTCTGGATAATCAAATAACTAAACAAATATGGATCTCCCGAAGGGAGTCATTGGGTCTTCCTAAAAGCAAGAAGCAAGAAGGGAAATTTAGAAGCAATGCAACCAACACTAAGAAAAAAATTGAAAATGGTCACGGGAGGTTGGTCATGATCCAAATCTATGACCAAACCTTCCAAACCAAGACCTAGTTTGTGAACCCATTTAGGGGTGACCTACACAATTAGTTAGTCACGTTTCAAAACTATGACCCAACCGTGACCCTAATGGTGAAAAAAGGCATCAAAATGACCACATAAAGGATCGTGATTTTGGTTCATGACCAATAGAAAATGACTTTGACCATTTAGTGTGAAACATGGTCATTACTATGACAAATTTTCTGTTCAAAATATTCATAGAAAGAGGGTCACGATTAGGGACCGTGACCCATTACTAGTGATTTTATGGGGTCACGGTTCTAGACCATGACCAAGTTAAGTAAACCGTGACCATTTAAATTAATCCAAATTAGTTATGAACCTATTCTTCGCTTTGAACTGTGACCCTATTTCAAGTATAAATAAAAGTCATTAGGGTTTTATTTTCATTGGCACTTAACCCTTACTCTCTTTCTTACCTATGAACACTCTTTCTCTCTCTCTCTCTCTCTCTCTCTCTCTCTCTCTCTCTCTCTCTCTCTCTCCCCGAACAGTAAACCAACCAACTATATCTCTCTTTGGGACACCGAAATGAACAACCATTGGCCTCTCTCTCGACACCACCACCACCTACACGAACTCTCTCTCTCGCTCGCTCACTCTCTCACTCAGGTATATCTCTCTCTATGTGTATATATTATAACACCCTGCGCATTCTGGCAAGCGAGGTGGCCAGCCGCCGCAATTATTCTTACTTAATTTAATTATCCAATTATTTATATTCGTGCGACACCACTATGGCCAGTTGACCCTTATCGTTCCTTCACACACTCTTGGCGCGCTTAAGTTCAAACACATCACACCCATTCCCCTAACTATAGCCAATCAACCCGATATCTGCCAGCTCTGCACATACTCGTGAGGTTCCATGCATGACACATCACTATAGCTAGTCAGCCTGTATTCCATCAGCCCCGCACATACTCCGGACGCCAACACACACCCATGCCTCTATAGCCAGTTGACCCATATTTTGTCACTCCTTCACATACTCGCGATGCAAATTCATTTTAATACCCGTTCTAAGTCTTAGGCATTAATTACCCATTATCTCAAGTTCTCATTATTTTCTATTGGCCCCACCCTTTTATCGAGAATAAATTCCTCAACCTACCTCTAGTACCATACCTAAAGGTCTCTAAAACATAAATATATCCTAACCCATAATTTAGGAATAATGCCTACCAAAAGTCACTACATACCCTCGCACCTAGTCTAATGATCCAATGGAAATAACGTAAAATCAGCCCCACCTTAGAATCATCCATCCATAAAAACCCGCACTATCTAGTCCCATACCTAGAAAGTGTCATCAACAACTAATTGTACCTACTAGTATCATACCTAGAAAGCAACCTAAAATAAGGTGAGAGCAATAACTACACCAACAATCCTTTGTCCCCGCAATGTCAACTGTTAATACAATAAATGTATCATATATGGCAAATTTTTAACTTATCACAACAATACTTTAAATTACTCGTAAGATCACTATTTATCCCAATTATGTACATTTAAGTATAGCATTAATCAAACAATTCATTTTCTCATCAATTTAAAGAATATCTATTCACATGCATGTTTTTGGGAGCAATATAGCAATAAATTTCAACTCTAAAAGATTCACATAATTAACGTGGTTATACATTCGTATTAAATATTTGAATAAAAATAGTCCCGGATTTAGTTTCACTTTCCCTAATTATTCTCTCTAAATTATTTTAAGAAAAAACAATGATCATTAGTGTTTAGGCAACATTAAAAATGCATAATACTAAGGGTAACAATAAAAATATTCATGCATGTAAAAAGTCGTTTGAAAAATATGATTGGATGGTTGCGTTCCTCTCGAGAAAATAATGAAAATACATTATTGAACGTTGTTGAGAATACGCGGTTAACTCTTCAAAACTTGGATTGAAGGTTTTGTTCAATGGGGTTTAGGTTTTGTAGATGAGAGAGAATGAAATTATTGGAGGCTACTAATTTTTGAGAAGGCTAAAATGTATTTTAAAAGTCCTAAACCCGTCACTTTATGTTTATATATACCAAAAAGAATTAGAGTCCTAATCAAACACAAATGCTCAAAAATACATTACGCGCGATTGGACCATCGAAATTGGCTGAAATTTTGATAAACTGTAGGTTGTGGGGGAAATGAAGCTACTGTAAAAAATTCAGCACCATCAGACGGTCGAATTGTTTTCTCCTTAGGTCAGTTCCTCCACTAATTTTATATAAAAAGCCATTATTTCCTCATTTTAATCCCGATTTAAATTCCACTTAAAACCTTATTTTTATATATAAAAACAACATTTTTACAAAATTAAATAGATTCCAAAAATTATTTTTCAAAAATTTTAAATTTCCTAACAGATTTTATATTTCAAAAACACAAGGTGATATATATATATATATATATATATATATATATATATATATATATATATATATATATATATATATATATATATATATATATACGATGATATTTGTACTGGTGTCTATGAATATCTAGATCTGATGAGGCGTGGCCCACTCCATTGGAAGTTGTCTTCAAGGTGTTTAGTCTCAAGAGCAGCTGATGATGAAAGCTATCTATTTCAAGTAATAATGGAGTTTCTGTGATTTTTATTAAAGAAGACAATGATTAGATATAATATTACAACAACAATAATATTAGAGAAAAGAGATCACTTGGAAGTGATGATTCTTCGTAGTGAAAAGGCAAGCACTTTAAATACCAAGGAAAGAGAAGGGGGCAATAGTTTCTGGTGATATTTTGGCATAGTAACAGTGTTAAATTGTGTTGTTATTTTGACCTTGCCCGAGGGATCTATATATAGGAATATATTATAGTTGATTTGTCATGTGTGTGCCAAAAGGATGTCCCTTTAAGACAATATATTAAATGTAGTTTTTATCCATTTTACTATCTTTCATTTGTCCACTCTAACAGACGACATTTTGCAGAATCCCAAGTCAAAAATCAAATATGTTGGGCATATTGCCAAAAAAATGATTTGGTAAATATATTTTCAAACGGTAACTTGGTGAAAAATCTGTTAAAATCTTGAGAGTGGCCTTGGGGGGCACTCGCCAATAATAAGTTTGAAAATACTTAGTGAGCAAAACCTTGTCTACTGACCTAATTGACTAAGTTTTGACTATGTAAGTGCATGAGTGACCTCTAAGGCCCCTCCTATTAGTATTTTAACTTTCCTAAGGTATTGAAGTAGTTGGTCCTTAGCTTACCCAACAAAATTTGCCTCTCAGCCATTAATCCAAAACTCCCAAGGGATCCCAACTGGCCTGCTCGAGCCTTGCTTGCTCGATCATGACTACTTGTGCAAAGAAAGTAACAATGTTAGTAAGTATTCCAATATGAAAACAAGTTTATAATCACTTGACTATTAACATAGCATCCCCTAAATCTCTTAGGTATGTTGGCGTACTTTCTTTCCTATCTTGGGGTTGCACTTTGAGCACCCTCGCACCAGTCTTAGGAATTACTTCATCAGATGTCCCTTCTTTCGTATTGGATCCACTCATCGTGGCATCCTCTCGCCAAATGATCTTTTTTGGCTTACATTTGTTTATTTACTCTTAGTCCCACTCGTTATGGCACCTGCTTGCCAAATGTCCTTCATTGGCTTACTTCTATCTTATTTATTCTTAGACCCACTCATTGTGGACCCTCTCATCAAATGGTAATTTTGCCTTGTTTTGTTTATCTTCTTTTGGGGGCATTCGCATGGCATCTCTTTTCCCTCTTACGCTCATTTAGTCAAGACTGCTTTTAGTCCTACTCATGTGGCATCACCCTCATCTAGCCTTGCACCTACTCGTCTGGCACCCCTTGCCCTATTGGGCTTGTTTGTGGGTATTTGAGTGGGTTCCCCTCTACATTATCCCCCCCATGTAAAAATGTTTATGTTGGTTAAAATAAAGAGCTTTGCACGAAACAAATCTGAAAGATTCGTAATGGCATGATAATTGATTAAATTAAATTCGCAAGTTTCCAAGTAACCCTTATTTAATTAGAGGCCCTAAACATGCATCTAAGGTTCGTGTGTCAACCCATAAATAAATAAAGCATGTGACACAAAAAATATGCTGAGACACAGATTTCAGGAAAAAACCCCTTTCGGGTAAAACCTTTATTTCACTATGAATATACAAGTCGCAACTTACAATTACATAGAGAAATCTTCAATGGATCAACGCGCAGCCAACCCACAAAGACACGCAGTCTTGAACTCAGCAAGAGAATACACACATCACCCTCCAAGGACTCGCAACCCAAATAATAAAGGAAGAACCGCAGCTCTCCTCAATGACACGCAACCATAAAACTTTGTAGAGACTCCATCAGCAATGACACGCAGCCCTCGGTTGCAAAGATCTCTCCACAAAGATGAACAACAACAAAGTTTGTGTTCTAGGGTTCAAAAAATTCACAAAAGTAATTGGGATTTTTGTGTGTGAATCAAAAAGATGTTTGACACATCAATAATTGAAGTCTTGTTGTGTTTTAACTCTTAAAAACGTTTTATCAAAGACTTAAAGAAATACACCATCGGAATAGTTATATATATAGGAAATATGTGTTGGTGGATAAAAATCACACGGAACTGAACGATTTTATCCAAGGCGGACCGGTCCGGCTAGGAGGCGGATCGGTCCAACCTCGGATCGGTTCTTTTTAAAATAGGCTTCTTCGGTTCGCAATCGGTCCGTGGTTCACTGGTGCAAAGCGGACCGGTCCGCTTGGTAGGCGGACCGGTCCTGGGGCGGATCGATTCGTTTAATATGGGCGGACCGGTCCGGCTTACCACAAAATTAAAATCCTTTTAAAAGATTCATTTTGCTTGAAAAAGATTACTCTAATTTTTATAAAAAACATTTTATGAAAATTTCCCAATACTAAGTATGAACTTTAAGGAACTTAAAAACACAACTTTACCAAGTTCATTCTCGCAGAGGTTATGATGTCGAAGACGCTTTGATATTCGGATCCATTGTTGTAGATGCGATCTTGAATTTCTTCAACGGTGTAACGGCGTACGATATACAAATTGATAATGGACAAAAATGTCCTTACAAATCTCCGCCTATGTCTATGCCGGTACATACATAAAAATATCTGAATTATCAACTAATGACCTATACAAATCTACCCTCCCATGAACCCTAAAGATGGAAAGATACAAATGTTTTAATCTTCATCGTTTGTTCTTCAATCTTCAACAATCATCAAATCTCAAAGCTTTTCTCATCAGGGTGTGCAACATATTGATCTTCAATCTTCGTTCCTACACACATGAGACAAAGCAAATACCACGTGACATATCGAGCTTAAGTTAAATATCAAAAACTCCCCCAAAATTCAAAGTCCCCCACAAAATGATAATTCTTTCTCCCCCTTTTTATGATGCGCCCAAATAGACAAATGAGAAGAATGAATCAAATAAGCAAAAGCGGGGTGTCACGGTACACAAAACAGGGCATCAAACAATATGGTAAACGTTCTCTTGCAAGGAGATGCTCAAACAAATCTTCACAAACTATTTTTGAATTTTTTAAATTTTTCGTAAAAAAATAAGATACCAATTTGAACAAATATGATACAAAAATCACACCATGGATTTAGACTCAAACAACCAAGTCATGAAAATGGAATGAATGGGTGTGAACACATTCGATAGGTAAATCAACTCAATCAATCATATGTGCACGATGCATATGTGTACCCCTAACGAATGAACATCAAGAGTATCCTTAGGTGAAAATATTGTTGAATTTAGATGACACCGTCTTATGCAAATCAACAAATCAAAGTCAAAATGATTTTCACAGCAATAACGTCCAAAAATATTTAGCACTGTTTCGAGAACTTTTCAAAGGACTTGCAAAACCATTGATGTATCCATCCAAAACTCCCTCATATATAATAGTGCAGTTCTTTATATCTGAAGAGGTACTAAATTCTCAACTTAGAGAAAACCTATTGGCCCAAATTTTTGGCATATTTCATCTTTTTATAGCCTTATTTTTTTTTGTGTGGGCTCTTTTCAAACGGTGGATTTCACGACGTGATTATTATTCACTCGCAGCCCTTTCCCGTGTTCATTCATCATTTTTTCAAACTAAACAATTTATTCCTCACGGGCAATGTTTTTTACATGCACTACTTTTATTACTCTCGTATTATTGCACTTGGTTCGTTTTAAGGACAGGATTGAGATGAAAACACCCAACCAACATGTGATAAGACAAGAACAATAATCAAACAAATCCGTGCATGTGTGCAATAAAGGAAATTATGAGTCAAACATGTAGGAAGTAACACTTAATTACATCTTAATGACTCCAAACATTATAAAGCACATGGATGAATTGACCTATTGTCTCAAAACACTATCAAATAGTCACATGAAAATAATGGAATGATGTTGTGACTCTGTCATCCTAAGTGTTTATCCATAAAAGGTTTAAACAAAATACAAAAATCTTTTTGGATTTTCTTAAAATTTTATCAAAATAAAATATTTTTGTATTTTTCAAAATTTTTCAAAAAAAATAAAATATACAAAAATGATACATAATAGCAATAGGCAAACAGTGATATCATGAAAATCACCCTATGCTAGTAAAAAAGTCAAACCTCAATCATTAGGTGCGGAGGGATTTTCCAAGGGTGGTGACAACTTATCAAAAACCTCCATCAATTCTTGTGAAGTTTTGACTAAAAACTTAACTTGCTCACCTAAATGTGCAAACTCTCTCATGTAGTCTTCGGGAGCATGTAAAGTATCATGTGTGGGTGCATGTGTGCCAGAAACACGTGTAGAATCAAAACGTGACACATGCCCCAACTTAAAGCAAAATTCCATAAGGTGTCCTCTCCTCTTGCAATGTGAGCAAACATAAATAGGCCTAGGAACACCTCTCTCAAAGACTCTAGGACGCACTCTCCTAATAGGAATGGGAGGCGTAGGTGGGTTAGGGTGAGACTCACGTGAATCAAACACTAAAGTGGGAACCGGCTCCGGTGATAATTTGGAAGTAGAAGCACCGTCATGACTTATTCCTAACTTCTCACCTTTACCCTTATGAACCACCTTTTCATCCTTCTTAGGTGCTTTCAAAAAATTGACTTTGACGTCCCTGGCACGTTCGAGATCACTATCGAGTTGGGATACACGTGTCGTCAGACTAGACAATGTGTCGGTCAAATCACACTTCTCCTTTCTCAAAACCTCCTTCTCTTTCTCCAAATCTAAAACCCGATTACCTAAATCACGATTATACTTCTTTGTTTTCAAGGTCTCAGTGTACAAATCTCTAAAATCTTTTTGGATCTCAATTTCATCTCCACTTTCACTCTCACTTTATCCCTCACTTGAAGCGCTCAAACCATCACTATCACATTCGTGTGCACTATTGTGGGACAAGGTGGGTGTGCTCACACGACTAGAAAAAGCTACAAACTTCTCACCACTAGTCTCATCACACTCACCTTCACTACTATCACTAAGTGTGGCGGGCATAGCTACTTTCTTTCCTTTCTCTCTAAGCCATGTGGGACACTCAAATGACTTATGTCCCTTACCCCCACATTCAAAACAAGTGACGTTCTCAAAATCTTCCTCACACTCCTCATCGGATTTCCCTTTTTCCCTCTCACCACTTTCTTTGGCCTTTCCTTTATTTTTATTTTTCTCAAAAAAATTCTTTTTATTGGAAGAATTATTTTTGTTCATGTTGAGAAAATTTTTAAATTTTTTCGCAAACAAGGCCATATCATTAAAATCAAAATCTCCCTCAGAATCGGGCTCACAACCTTTTTCTTTCTTTTTCTTAAAATGAGTTTTTAAAGCAATTCCATTATCCTTAGCCTTAACGGTTTTGGGAAACAAGTCAATCTCATAGGTTTTAAGATCTCCTACAAGTTCTTCCAACTTAAGTGATTTCAAATTTCCCAAAGAGTTAAAAACAGTGACTTTAGGAATAAAGCGTTTTGGGAGAGATCTCAAAAAAAATTTAACGACACGCGTGTTATCAATCACCTCACCCAAATTAAAACATGTGTTAACAATGTCTAACAAACGAGCATAAAAATCATCAAAGCATTCAGACTCAGACATGGTGCTAGTTTCAAATTGGGTGGCCAAATTTTGTAATTATGATTCTTTAACCGCGTTCGTACCCTCTTGTATCAATTTCAAAACATCCCAAGCCTCTTTTGACGTGGTGCACGTCATAATTCGGCAAAACTCATCAGGAGAGACAGCTCCAGAAATAGCACTCAGACCACGAGAATTAAAATTGGACAATTTATAATCATCTTCAGTCCAGGCTGACACGGGTTTTAAAGTGGTGATGTTATTAACAGTGATCGATTTCATACGAGCTTTCCAATAGGCATAATTAGATCCGTCAAAAATAGGCATCTGATTAGATAAGTGCTCCATAGGAAAAATGCGAATTTTCACAAAATTGATTTTTCAAAAAAAATCAATATCACGCGATTTTGCGAAAAATAGGAATACGCGATAAATTAGCGTAACCCGCTTTGATACCAATTTGAAAAATTCGTAACGGCATGATAATTGATTAAATTAAATTCGCAAGTTTCCAAGTAACCCTTATTTAATTAGAGTCCCTAAACATGCATCTAGGGTGCGTGTGTCAACCCATAAATAAATAAAGCATGTGACACAAAAAATATGCTGAGACATAGATTTCAGGAAAAAACCCCTTTCGGGTAAAACCTTTATTTCACTATGAATATACAAGTCGCAACTTACAATTACATAGAGAAATCTGCAATGGATCAACGCGCAGCCAACCCACAAAGACACGCAGTCTTGAACTCAGCAAGAGAAAACACGCAGCACCCTCCAAGGACTCGCATCCCGAACAACAAAGGAAGAACCACAACCCTCCTCAATAACACGCATCCATAAAACTTTGTAGAGACTCCATTAGCAATGACACGCAGCCCTCGGTTGTAGATATCTCTCCACAAAGATGAACAACAACAAAGTTTGTGTTCTAGGGTTCAAAAAATTCACAAAAGTAATTGGGATTTTTGTGTGTGAATCAAAAAGATGTTTGGCACATCAATAATTGAAGTCTTGTTGTGTTTTAACTCTTAAAAACATTTTCTCAAAGACTTAAAGAAATACACCATCGGAATAGTTATATATATATATATATATAGGAAATATGAGCTGGTGGATAAAAATTACACGGAACTGAATGATTTTATCCTAGGCGGACCGGTCCGGCTAGGAGGTGGATCGGTTCGACCTCGGATCGATTCTTTTTAAAATAGGCTTCTTCGGTTCGCAATCGGTCCATGGTTCACTGGTGCAAATCGGATCGGTTCGGTAGGTAGGCGGACGGGTCCAGGGGCGGATCGATTCGTTTAATATGGGCGGACCGGTCCGGCTTACCAGAAAAATTAAAATCCTTTTAAAAGATTCATTTTGCTTGAAAAAAATTACTCTAATTTTTATAAAAAAACATTTTATGAAAATTTTCCAATACTAAGTATGAACTTTAAGGAACTTAAAAACACAATTTTACCAAGTTCATTCTCGCAGAGGTTATGATGTTGAAGACACTTTGATAATCGGATTCGTTGTTCTAGATGCGATCTTGAATTTATTCAACGGTGTAACGACGTACGACATACAACTTGATAATGGACAAAAATGTCCTTACAAAATCATTATCTTTTAGGAATTTGAGGGGTCTTTTTTTGTCAAATCATTACTTTTGTTGGGCATTTGATGCCCCTGACAGGTCTATCGTACTGAGGCCTCCTTTTAGTGTTTTGAGGAGACATATGTTTTCTTGGGAACACTCGTTTCATGATTTGGGTAATCATTATTATTCTCTCTTGAGCCGTCAGTCGTGCGCCCCTTTCAAGGTATAAATACCTTCTTCAAAAAATCAAACTCTTCACCTTTCAATTGCCTTATGTTTTTCCAGAGGTAAAGAGAGAGAAAATATTTCATCCCCAATCATCCTTTTTCCTACATCACTTATTTTTTCAAATCTTCACTATTTTAAATGGCCTCTTCAGCGTCTCTGGTGTCTACCACCGTTTCCACCTATGTCATTGAAATCCTCGTGGGTTCCTTTCCCATTTAGGTCACGATTTCCATCACCATCACTATTGGAGCCACACTATGTCCTATTCCATGGTCCATTCCACCACCACCACTACTGGGCTTGGTGGTATTGGCCCTTCCACTAGTGGTGCCATTCATTACCTTGTCTAAGGTTCAAAAAGAGTACCTTGAGAGACGCTCGAAGAGGGACTTCATTATTTATCGTCTTTCCCATTACTTTGGTGAAAGGGACACCTTCATGCCTTCACTCAAGAGGTTTGAAGAATATTTCATTGAGAAGATCAACAAGTAGTCGCTTCTAGGATTTGTTGAATCTACAGACACTCAAATCGTACTATCTGACAGTATTCTGCATGTGCGAGTGGACAGGGGTGACCTCCCCTTATCCAACATCAACATTGATGTTTGTGTTAGTTCCCCAGGCTATTGGGACCTCTGGGTGGACTATATCATGATTGTTCATATACACAAGGTTGTTATCGAGCAGTTAGGTCTAGCCAGGACTCTTACAAGTTTAAAGCCTTATATATTTTCCATACACACCAACACTTTTAACCTCTTGGCCTCTCATTATTGTGTTGACTCCCATACCTTTGTGAATAGTTAGGGTGAATTTTCTATCACACTTGAAGATATTTACGAGTTAACAGGTCTCCCCCTCTTGGGAGATCATATTTTTACTCATGGTTATGAGGATTCTGTCGAGCGATCCATGTGCGAGGAGATCCAACAGGCCTTGTCATAATGCCCTCACTATGTTGCAATCAATAATACTGAGGCCACCAATTATTCTTTTGTTGTGTGGCAAAGGTATTGGTTTAGATACTTTAAGCCAACTCCAAAGGAGGGGAGTTTGAGTAGGGAGACCAAAGGTCAGGATGGCCTCAAGATCAACTCCACTACTCACTTGAATTCCATTTTTGTGACGTTCCTTGGTAGATTTTCATTTCAAGGGAGGCCAAAAGACTCCCCTCGTGAATTTATATTTTGTCTTACTATTAGACTTGCTCAAGTGAGGAATGTTACCCCCACAGCTCTTACCTTAGGATCCATGTAGATTAGGTTGGATCGTACCTATGTTAAAATGGAGAGTTTACACGGCCTATTCGATGTGGACATATTTGTTAATTCCATTATTGTTATGGGATTCCTATTCGAGCGGGTCCCTAAATTTTCCCATAAGATTGACTCATTACACAGTCAAGCCACGAGGTGGCATCAAAAAGTCTCCCAAGCAATCGTTGGGTTTGTTTATTGATAACATTGATGAATTTTCATTTTGTCCTTAATCCAAATGAGTGGGTGGTGTCTTTTAGTGGTGTTCCTTCTCAGCTTCTCCTGGTACTTCCCTTCTCCCTGCCGATGTGGAGTCAGTACCTGATTGTCCCCATATTTCTATCATAGCAATGGTTTTGCTTTGTATTCTTCCATCTTTGACTAAATTTGTCCTATGAGTGGAATTCTATCATTCTAAATGTGTTAGAGGTAAATTTAATTATGATTATGGGACTTATACCTCAAATTTTCCCTCCAGACTTTAGCCAATGGGCTTATACGTGGAAGCATATGCCAACTTCACTTTCGTGGGGATGCTCCAGAGGACTAATAGTTTTGGTGATTTCTTAATACCCCCTCGTGATTACATTCCCTCATTCATCCATTCGTGGTTTGGTGTGGGGCGCCAAATCATGTTAATCAAGAACTACAGTAAGTATGTTCCCCATGAGTCTATATCCCCTCACATTTTTACTTGGCCTATTCCTAATAACTTACTTGTTGACCGGTTGGTAGGAGCATTCCTACAGCCCCTGTGATTGACTTGAGCCCCTCTCCCCCTTCTAAGATTCAGGTACTTGGATTCTTCTGCTTCTAGTTTTTTCTTTAAACATCATGTTGCTCTAAACTTTTCTTAAATTGCTTATTTATCTATGTTTTAGGCAGACATTAGCACTTTCTTACTCGGAAATGCTCTAGACGGTGTTCAAGTGAGTAGTTCACCTTCCATCTCATCCTAGGTATTTACTCTCTTATCTTGATCTTTCTATACTTGTAAATTTTTTCTTTGTTTGCAAATATCTTGGATCATAATTGTCTTTTTTCTCTAGGTAATTCACTCGTGGGTTCTGGCCACTTTGGACCCTCTCGTAAGCTTACCTGTGAGCACCTCATCATCAAAGGCCTCATGGGTAATTATTATATTATACTTGATGATTCACCTAACTTACTTTCTTTATTGTGCAAGATATCTTGATGATCCATTCTTTGGTTCTTTACTTTCATACTAGTGGTGTTGAAGTCCCTTTGCCTGTGGGACATCTTGTGAGCACCGTGGAAGTGACTCCTCGGGTACTTATTTTGTCACATATTATTTTAAACTTTTACTATATAAGTACTCACCGACAAATCCCTATTTCCTTATTACCATGTTAGTCCAATGACTATAGAACAACTTGGGAGCGCTGTTGCGAGTGAGGTATTATAATATCATACTTTATTCACTATTTTCTATTCTCTCCCTTTTTTCCATTGTTACTTTTACTTTGCAAGTAATCACCATCACTCCCCTATTTCATTGTTCTCAGGTTAGTGAGGCGAGTGTTCCTATATATGTGGAACAGTCTATGGGTGCCATAACGAGCACTCCTCAAGTATGATACTGTCATACCTGATTTATTTTTCCTTTTTAATGTATTTTTAGAGTCTTGTCTTTTATGTGCAAGTGCTCTATTAATATTATCTTTCTTTTCATTTCGCATGTTAGCACAATGAGTTAGTGAGGACTCCATAGACTATCTGATAGCATGATTACTCATCTGGGCTTGGGATTAAGTTATTTCCCATATTACTGCTTTTTTCTGCCATCTTCCTTAGTTGAAATTGTTCAAGTTATCTTTTGCTTTTTCCCATCCTTTCTTCATATCTTTGTTTTCAGGAGCATGCAAGTGAGCCTATAGATGAATCTAGTGATAATAAGCCCAGCTCTGAGGCCACCCAATCTGATGGATCTGAAGGGGATGAATCAATCAATGAGCTCTATCTGCTTCCCTCTAAGCTTAGTTCTATGAACACGTGTTGTGATCCTATTGAGGTGGAGGCTCTCGAGATTTTCATGAGGGACTTGTGGCATGAAGAGTATTTGAAGAGATTAGAGAGCATGCGTTGGAGGTCCTGGATTTGATTCTAGAGTACCACCCAGACACCTTCACCTCCCAAAGTGTTCTAAACATTAATAGCCTCACAATCCTCAACCTTAAAGCTCTCGACAGTAATGTGCCTAATTTCTTATCCACTGCTCTAGATGAACTCGTCAGTGCCAAAACTCGCATCTCCTTAATAGCCATTTACTACTTGGAACACTGCTACCACTTCAAGAGTGATTGTCTTGATGTCACTGTGTGACACCTCATAGGTCTTCTTTATAAGAAATTGGTTAAGGCTTAAAGGTTTAAGCAAAGCAGGATCGAGTGGTGCCATGCAGAAATTAATAGACTTTGTGAGAAAATCCAGCTTCTGGAGGCTAACATGGATAAGGTATAGGCTGGTGACTCTGAGGATGATGCTCATCTGTCCATATGTAGGAGTTTATTTGAGAGCCTGTCCCTCCTTTTAAAATTTTCATTCTCGATAAAACATCTTTTTCCTTTTATCTAGTTTAGATATTGTAAAGAGACTTCTCTTTTTTTTCTATAACTGAAAAGAGTTCACAATTTTGAGCAGGTCTTTTATATTAAGGAGAACGAGAATTTTTTATTCACTTGTCTATGTCTATTTCTTTTTTGCATTGTCTCCACTTAGACTTTTACCTGTTTGGTGTGAACTAATACTGCTCCTTTTTTCTATGGGAGTACTTGCATATAAACTTGGCAAGTCATTCATTATAACCGCCCCATCGTTTATGGGGTATTTATTCTACCTTTCATTTAGAACTAAAAGGATAATTTAGGGAAGGATCAACCCCCTCTCAATAATTTCAAATAATCATGCTATTTAAATAAATAACTCATGGAACAAAAGTAAAGGCATTGTCTTACTTTTTTAAACTTGTTCTCAAGATAAAATAAAACTATCTTTTCTTTAATTTGACAATGAACAAGAAGGACTGTGTACTCTATATTTTATAGGGTGTTTGAGCTATTATAAGTGAAGGTACTTTGATTACAATACTTTATCCTTCGGAGGTATATACCCCCTAAGTATAATGAGTAAATTTCCTCAAATTCTTGACCCCTCATAATATTCAATAGTCAAAATCTATTCTGCCCACAAGAACTTTTTCAAATTCTATGTACAAATATTAGGCAAGAAAATCGGGTGCTTAAACTCGCATTATTAGTGGGTGAATGCACAAGAGATATTAAAAATAAACACAAGCTATTATCATTGAAAAGAAATCTCATGTATGACTAATCAAAAGGAGTTGTATTCATTCATTTCTGTAGGGAAATATTTGTCTTTGCTATTACAATAGTTTCTTGCTAAAATTCCCTTTTACCAAAAGTACTATCTATTCAAGAGCTAATATTTTCAATCACAACAAGAGTTTGAAATACCTCAAGCACAATAATTTTTCATCCACTTACAGTTGATGGACTGGATGAACTCGCTCTCGGTCTCTGAGATGCCTGACTTTCCTATGCCTCTCACTACAAAGTGGCATTCCCAGTTTGGCTTGAACTTTGATGCTGACATGCTTCTCAGGTGATGACTGGATGTCCGTAAGACCAAAACTCTCACTTAGAACTCTCTAGGCTTGACCAAATTTTCATAATCCCTAGTAGTTATTGGCTATATACTTTGAAACTTTCCTTGGCCTTGTATCGGTGTTCATCTAAAGACACTAATTGCACATGCCTAGGATCAGGTATGAGGTTATGAGTTAGATCCACTTGGGCGGACGGAACTGCCAAACTATCGGTAAGATAACTTTTGTCCCATAAGCCAGAGAGAAAAGGGTAAACCCTATTGGATTTTGTTTCGAAGTTCTATAAGTCCATAATACCATCGAAAAGTTCTCATCCCAATCCCCTGACAAGTCCTCCAGCATCTTCTTTAAGATATTGATCAGCGTCTTATTCGTGATCTCTGCTTGGCCATTTTCCTTAGGATAAGAGATGGTTGTACTTTTGTGAACGATTTTGTACTTGTTCGTGAGGATCTCCATGTCTTTGCACACGAACTGTTTCCCATTATCTATGAGAATGATATTTATGATGCCAAACTTATATATTATATATTCTCGGATAAATTATGTCACTACTTGAGCAGTGACCCTCCTCAAAAGGATCGCTTCTGCCGACTTAGTGTACAGCTCTATGGCAACAATGATAAAGGCTTTTCTATGAAAAGCCAGGTTAATCTTTCCCACCAGATCAAAATCTCAAGTAGGGAATGGGTAGGGGCAACTAAACTCTGTAATGTCACTAAGGGTCCATGTACAATGTACCATGTACTATGTACTTAGCATACTCTACACTTCTTTACAAAGATGATAGAATTAACCTATATTGTTGACCAAAAATACCCCAGTGTTATCAACCGATCGTATAATTTAGCGTCACCCATGTGGGAAAGTTCATAAGCTTCCCTCGATAACTTCTCCACATCTCCCCCATCCACGCACCGTAGTTCCTTCTCGTTATATCATTTCCTGTAGAACTCCCTCTCTACCAAGTAGAAACGGGAAGCCATTTTCTTTAAATATACCTCAACCACTCCCTCATTTGGCAATTCTCCATCTTCGAGGTATGCTATATAAGGCTTCCTCCAATCTTAATTTTTTTTTAAAGTTGAACTTAGTCGATTGATCAAAATGTATTTGGCACATAAAATAGCCATGCTACAGATGAGAAGCCTCTATGCTCATAGTGGGATAGTAATAGCCCCCGCAGCAATCATCGATAAAGGGGAATGTGTGTATCCCCGCAATGCCTCTAATGCATTACTGCAAACCTTTCTTTGGTTTCTTCATCTCTTACGTATCTCACTATAAATCTCCTTGGGATTTTATAATGAAGCATCCCTTGGAGCAGGTAGTAGTTAACCAGCTCGAACATTTCATTTTACCTTCTCTTATTTCTAGTTATTTCACTATCGGACACCTCCAGTCTTCCAACTCATTAATTGGCCATAATAACTTAACTATTGTTGGCACTATTCTTCGACAGACTGTGATGTTGGTCTCCTGCCCTTCCATCTCCAACTTTTGGGCTATCGTCTCCAATGAATCTATATGCCTATCCATTGTTCGTGTGTACCTTTCTATCTTTACTTCCAAAAACTGACCAAGTAACCTCTGAATAATTGATCTATATGGGGATACGTTGGCATATTTGAGGGAAAACTCTACATTAACTTATTTAACAACTAAGTTAGAGTCCCTTCGTATGCATAACACTCTAATGTCCCTCAGTGCCTCCAATAGGCCAAGTATGAGAACCTCATACTCTTCCTCATTGTTGGATCATTTAAAATCCCTACTAAAGGAAAGAGTGTCTTTTTCCTTACCGTTAAAGAAGGTGATGCTATCCCCGCCCGTTCTTTGTGCGCAAGAACCATCAAATTCTATCTTCCATTACTTCATCTCCTCTGCTAGATAGGCTTGAAAATTTTCACCTAGAAATTCTTCACTGGGAGGCTCAAAGTTTTGACTTGGAAAGTTGGCCAATAAATTATCTATCGCCTGGCTCTCAATGGCCTTCAGAACAACGTACTTCAGATCATATTCATACAATATCAAAAGCAACCTAGCTGCTCTACCTACCAGGATGGTTCGTATTTGATGACAATGTTCACCGTTAATCTGAGCAGATAGTGTCTTAGTTTCTATGCAACGAAAACTAGGGCCAAACCATGTCTCTCTACATTAATGTATCAATATTATGTGCTTAAAATTACTCATGACAAATAATACACAGGTCTCTCTATTCTTGCCTCCTCCTGGGCAAGCAAAGCTCATATTGATTGCTCAGTTGAAGTTACATAAAGCAACAAGGGTGCACCTACTACTAGTGATATCATTATCAGGGGGAAGTTAATATCACTTTTATCCTTTCGAATGCCTTCCCTCCTTCAAAATCCAATTGTCCTTTTGCTTTAATGCGAAGGACAAAGGGGTGAGTGACCTCGGCAAAAGTCGGTACGAACCTTCTCAAGTAGGAAACCTTCCCCAATAAGCTCTTGAGTTGTCTTTGGCTCTTCCATGGTGGCATCATTAGAATGGCGTTCTACTTCTCTGCATCGACTTTCAATCCTTGCTTATTTACCGCATAGCCTAGAAATTTTCATGCAGTTACTCGAAAAGCGCATTTAAAGGGGTTCATCCTCATCTTGTAATTTTTTTCATCTCTCAAAGACTCTCCTTAGATCCTGCACATGTTTTCTCTCCTCCATGGATTTCACCACCAAATCATCTACATATAATTCCAATATGTTATGAAATAAATCATGAAATATTGCCATCATGGTCCGCTGGTAGTTGGAACTTTCATTTTTCAATTCAAAGGGCTTGACCGTATAATGGAAATTTTCCAAAGGCATTCCAAATGTTGTTTTTTCTGCATCTGTCGGATCTATTCTAATCTGGTTATAACCTATATACCCATCCATGAAGCTATACATTTCATGGTTAGTTTTAGCATCTAACAGGTTGTCAATTCTAGGCAATGGGAATTTATATTTCTAGCAAGCACGATTTAGATCCCTAAAATCGACATAGACCTGTATCGATTTCTTATCCTTATTTGCTACAGGGATAATGCGTGAGAGGCTGATGGGGTGCTGGATGGGTTTGATGAATCCTGATGTAAGTAGCTTCTCTACCTCTGCCTTGATCTTCAAGTCTAATTTAAATTTGTAATTCTGAGTGGCTTATCTCACCGGCAAAGTATTACGAAAATGTTCATCTTATGGGAGAACACTTATGGATCTATCCCGTGCATCTCCATGTATTTCCATGCGAACATGTATGTGAGTTCTTTGAGCAAGATGACAATCTCTTTTAGTTACTATGACATCCCACCTATTATAACCATGGGTGATTAGTCCTTCATTAAAACAAGCAGGAATCTGATATGGTTCATTCTTAGCATAACTATCGAAAAACTTATTAATTACTAATCACCTAAGTCAAATTTAGCAGGTGTCAAATTTTATCTTTCATTATAATAACAACATGAGAAAATAATTTAAATTAACAAAACCATCCAAACAAATATAGTCGGAACAATCACACGATAGATTTATAAATGAATGATACCGAATAAACCATCGGTTCACAAAACAAATAATCCAACCACAATCTGAAGTAAATAAAATTGAAATCTAAAATAAGTTTGATAAATGAACTGAACAAGTAAATAGTTTAATGGGCAGCACGCCCAAATGTAATACTGAGAGAAGTCCTATCTAGAATGAATAGGCCAAAGTGTCTAAAGTAACTCCTGTAAGCATCCACAAGTGTTGCAGCTACGCATCCCTGGATACAATCATACGTCTTGGCATCCCTATAGATGGACACCTAAAACCTTTTGAAAATATTTTGACACGGGTTAGAGCCTAAGAAAATAATTTTGAAAATATTTTGCAAGTGTTTAAATCACAAATTAAATCAGTTATTAGATACACATGTTAGTTCCATATAAACTCCCTTGAGATCCTCGCTTCTTAACTGATGTGCATGCCTAACGTACCTTATCTAGATATTCTACCCAATACCAACTAGGTAACGCATCTAAATAACCCCAATAGGTCTAGCTCTCTCGTATTACTCTTATGACATGCTACCACAATATCAATAATATATTACCCGCATATCATTATTGAGTCATTTAGTTAAGTTTCCTCACTTATCTTTCTATTAGATATACACAATTTATCAACTCTACTATAACACATAAGTAGATATATCGCACTTGTATATATTTAACACACATATAATATACACAACTATAGCATCCCAAGAATGGCCCCTCGTGATGCTGGCATACTCTGCTATCAAGTCTATGTACCTCTCATACCAAATCAAGGACTATTGGTTCAACATGTCTCTTCGAACCCAAAATCAATCATCACACATACTGGAGGAAAACGTGGTTCTAAGCCTTTGGGATACGCACATACCTAACGTACCCAAATAATACGCCGGTCCCACTAAAACACGACACATAGTGAGCCGCCCTAAGTTCCATGTTCTGGGGCACACGTCTAGACCTCACTGGAATCGTCGAGATGGGATCGCCCTCTGTGCAAAAACCTCCAGATAGCAAGCATCGTAGGTATGTTCACACACATAATCAAATCACAACCATAGTTATATACATAACCTATATATGCATATTATTCAATAGGTATACACACAACCTATCATATAAGCCCGTACGAGGTATATATCTCTCGTATACTCAACGTAGAAACAATTATAATTATAACCTCTGATCGTATATTTTCGAGTATCACTCACTACCCTAAGGGTCCTAATTACCCCTTAATAAATGTCAGTAGCTAATACACTCATACACTACTGGTCTAAACCATAGGCTCACTTATCTCTCCGTGATCCATTCTATTCTCACGAATTCGATTAATTCCCATATTACCCGATGGGTCCAAGCCTTCAATTCTCCCATTTGGCTAAGCCTAAACTACCTCATAGGCCTACGAAAATTCATTATGTCCATTACTATGGTTCAAGACTAACCTAAAAGCCACTAGGTTAACTATTCACAAATTCAGTGCACAAATAAAAGAAACTAGGCAAATCTAGGTAACCAAATCGATTTGTTGAAGAGGCCGAATTGATTCGCCTACCAAATCGATTCGCTCTTTGAGCCGAATCGATTCGAAATGTCACATGTATTCTTCTTCGTTTAACTGTTACATTTCTTTCCACCATTTTTACAGCATAACTCTTCATGCAACATACCCAAACTTCAAAATGAATTATCCCAATATCAAATAAGAGTATGTAGGTACTTTCTAACATAACTAACACATTAAATACATACAATCCTACACAAGAATGGATTAAAACTCAAATTTATACTAAAACCATAGTTTATATGTTCTTCATTCTAATTCCATCATCTGACCAGATTTCTCCCATTATTATTATAACATATAAACTAATTTCGTGTCCTGTACATGTATGGATTCATTCTACATCCAATCCTACACTAATTCATGAGTTTTATTCATCAAATCTCAAGAATATCATCAATTATCATTAAAACAAGAACCCTACACTACATGGGTATTATAACTCATTAAAAGATGCAAGATAAATACTTATCTTATCAGTAGTAGGTCCGATTTCGTGTTGAGTGTGATGAAAGTGTTCCTCCCTTGCTTTCGATCATGATTTTCGACAACTTTGTGGAGAGAAAAGGTGTTGCACCTCTAAAAACTCTTTTCTTTTCCTTCCTTGTGGCCTTCTTTCTCTCAAGATTGATGTAACCCTGGCAAAAAAAACCTTTGGGTTGATATACTCCTTTAATTTTTGGAGTTCTCTCTACCATAAACTCCCAAATAATCAAAACTCCCTCCTGTGGTTCCTGTTTGGTCTAAAATCTCCCCGAGACCCTATCTCTACGTCCGGGTATACTATTCTGACTATTTTAACCCTTTAGGAATCAACTGTGATTTCAAAATCATCATTCGAGTCACTCTAAAATATTTTCCTATCTCGACCTTATATAGTCTACACACGAACCTCGGTCGAGATGTATCACTATCACGTCACTATCACTCGCTATAACGTAAAAACTAAATAACTATTAACTTAGTAATTATATTTAATAATATTATCCATTTTTTCTCTGATTAATATTTTAATCAATAGATAATATTTAATTTCAGTATATTACATCACGCGTGTAATTTAAAAAAATTACTGAATTAATTCAATTTTAAATACTCATAAATACAGGGTGTTATAGCTACTTTGGACTTAAACCCTTGGAAATGAAGATAGGCCTCTCGTCACCCCATTCTATTCGCAGATTTATTTCCTCCAACTCCTGGAGATGCTCTCGTGGCCCATTTTGCATACATTTTGGAGCTTCCTCTGGTTCCTCAATGTGCTTGACTATATGGGACTCATCAACCATAAAATATTTGGGTGTTGGATCAATGCTTTTGTCCCAAAACGCACTCGCGCCTATCGTTATAAACAATAGATAACTTTCCCATTAGGAAAAAAATTCTTGCAAGTCAGTGGGGGCCTTATCGCATCTTCAAACTTTCTTTTTCCCTTTTCTTTGACTTTAGAAGAAGCCACTCGCTGTCCCAACCTCTCAAGTACTAATTTCTTGAGTTGATCACCTTCGTTGACAACACGGAGTTCCTCTACCCCCTGATCAAACATCTCCTTTCGTCATCCAACTCCATATAAAATGTTGCATCAACCACGTAGGTCTCTCCTACCGAGAATGATCTTTCAATAGCTTTAATCAAAATCTTTGTTCCAAAAATATTTCCTTTCGTGCATTGGTAGAATATCGAGGGCATAACCCCGTACGTATGCATTCACACTCACCCTATCAAGAGTCGATAGGTGGTGTTGGCATTAGTAATGTGAAACTTGATGTGGGATGTGAAGTTTCCCAACTTAATCCCCACATTCATATATCCGAGCGATTCCATCTGCTCGCTATTAAAGTCAGAGATCATAAGTGGCACTGGTACAATCTTTTATCGGGAAATATGTCACGTCCCGAATAGTCAGCAGTGATAAGGGTTAGGTTTATGGGTTTAAGTGAAAATTATATAAATAGCGAAAGCATAAATAATAATGATAACAAGGAGTTTGAATAATATTAATATGAAGTAATGTATCGAAATACATTTATTCCTTACACTTATACTAAATAGAGGCACTATTTATTACATAATCCATAAAAGAAAATAAAAATAAATAAAAATAAAAAGTACTACATGTGCCTTGATACAATATCAATTACATCCATTTGTACATATTAGCATAGGAAATTATAATGGGGTCTTCGGTGTTGCGACTGATTTGTCAAGTGTATATAATTTCTAGCGTAACACGAGGTGATGCCTTGTGTTTGTTTGGGGTCGAGGAGATGTTGTCTTCTCTATGATCTGGGTCAATCTATATTTAAAAAACGTAAGAAAAATTTTCAAGTAGATAATTCTTATTCTATATAGTTCAAAATGTGATTTTGATGTCGGTATATAAAAATAACTATGAGATAGATTCAACATTAGGATAAGATAACATGTTCATTCCTGGAATGATATATCTCAAAACATAGAAATATCGGGCTAGAACTGTTAGTGGTTAGGAATGGTTTCTAAACAAATAACGCATAATTATCCATTTAGTGGCTTTAGGGCAATAGTTATACATACAACAACATCAGTCCAATAAAATTGGAGATAATCAATCCAGATAGTGGAGATAAAAGTAACCGTGCTAAGTTAATTAAAGACATTCCTATGGTAGCAATAACTAGTCCCTCGATCATCTGAGTCCTATAAACCAAATAATACAGTCGTTGGTATAACGAAAGATTATTCCCTGGTCATAATGCATGCTATAATAGAACTGGGTAAAAACAGTTGAACTTCTCAAATGTGTTCATCAATGAGAATATGACATATTGGGTCTATCATGTAGTGATATCAACAAAAGGCGTAACTCAAAAGCATTGCGCGAAAATAATACTGAATAACAAATCACCTACTTGTCGTTAGGGTTTTGAAAAGTTGTGCGGGGTTGTATTAAGTCAAGGTGGTAATCCGTGTAAGTCTGACAAAGAAAAATGAATTTTGGTGTAAGAATAAGGTTTGTGGAATACTGGAAAGTGTGGTAAAGCTTAAAACCTCCGTAGAAAAATAAATATTGGGGTAAAAATATAAGTAAAGTTTTAACTTTATTACTCAAGTTCCTTAACTTTTCAAGTTTTGTGTTAAGAGACTTTTTTGTTCCTAATAATGTTAAAAAGTGATAGAAAACGTTTTGGGTAAAAATATAAAAGTTTAACAACTTTAGTGGTTTATGTGCAAAATTAATTTTTAAAGTTTAGATTTCATTTTAAGGGTTATGTCTAATTTTCTTTCTAGTTATCCAAACAGGGTGTTATGATATACCATTTTGACCAAAAAAGTAAAACAAAAACATCAGAAATTTTTTTAGAATTTTCTGATTTGGTATGTTCTCTAATGCGCTAAGTCAAAGTTACCACGTGTTGATTTTGACTTCACTCTCACGCGTAGACCAGATGCATCTTCAACCTCTTAAATTTTGACCTAGGGTTTTAAAAACTTTGTCCTTCGATTAAATTCTCTAAAGAATACCATTTGAGTTTATTCAAAAGTCATTCTTTCTAATTTTGCACAAGGATTACAAATATATAAAATTTAAAGGTTGAGGTTAACTGAAGAGACTTCTTTAAGAACAGTTAAAATATCAAGATTTTCAATTTAACGATTTGTAGTGAAATTCAAAGCATGGTAGTCGTATAGTTTGGTTTCTGGATGAATTTAGAACAAAATGGTTTTGGTTTGAAGGTTTAATTCATCCTATACAAGAAGAATTTTGGTTTTAAAATTTTAACTATTGAAACTGTAAAACTTGTTTTATGAACAACTATAGATGATATATTGAAATCAAACTATATTATTAAGATACTATAAGTCTAAGTAAAAAGATTCCCACTTTAAAACTAGTTTAAAGTCATGAACTCGAAATTCATCATTGGTGCTCAAGCTTTCATGGTGATTTTCTAATTTTTGACCCTTAGTTCATAATTCCTACGTAAAAGCTTACATGGATATTCATAAATAAACTATACTTTACTACAGAAACATAGTTGTATTGAAAGAATTAAACTCTAAGCATAAAATAAGGATCTACTTGAAAATGCCAAAATATAATCTTTGTATTTGAACTACTCTTTGTACTGAATTCTTTTTTCTAAAAGGGGCTTTAAATATGGGAAGAGATGGGGAACCTGTTGGTTGAATTTGGGGTGGTAGTTAGATTGGTCTAATAGCAGAAAACTTGAGAGGAAGTTAATTATAATAAAGGGTGTAAGTTTAACCTAGTCTCTCATCAATTCTCATAGAGGTTTTATGCCACTCTTATTAACCTAGTTGATAAGGAACATGGTAGGATATTTACTTTCAGTCCTTAGGAGTTTTGGTTAAGTTTTAAGGTGTTTTTTCTTTATTTTCAATCCTTGGGGGTCTTTGTGTAATTTTTAAAAGTTAAAAAAAGTCTTGTGAAGTGCTATTCTGAAATTTTAAAAGGTAATGAGGGTGTTTGTACGAAAATTTTGATATATATATATATATACATACATACATATATATATATATATATATATATATATATATATATATATATATATATATATATATATATATATATACATACATATATATATATATATATATATATCATTTGGATGGTTTTAATGTCAATTAAAAACTTAAGATTTTTTTTTTGCAATTATTGAAACTTAAACGTAACTTTGCAATTTGTAGTTTTCTAAGGTTCAAGGTGATAATAATCCAAAAATTCCTACTACAATACTTATATGTTAGGATAGGATTGTTTATCAGTTGATTTTATTGTAGATATACGGTCGCATGTGAATGCATTCAAATACCGATCTTATAATTCTCCCTACCAAAAAAAATCATCCTCGAAATTACCATCGAATAGTTCAAGATATTATTTATATATGGCTTTTCTAGGCTCCCAAGTTGCTTCTTTGTGACCGTGATATTGTCAGAGATCTTTCACTAAAGGAATAGTCTTTGTATGAAATATTCAATCTTATGTGTCTATGATCTGAATTGATCGTTCTTTGAAATCGTGTTTAGGTTGTATTGATAATCTGTCCCATGAGATGATGCGGTTTGGATCAGCAATATACTTCCTCAGTTATGACACATGAAATACATCGTGAATTTGGTCAAACTCAGGGGGTAATATGAGTCAATAGGCTACTGGGACAATACGTTCTGTAATGGTGAAAGGTCCAGTGTATCGTGGTGCAAGTTTTCCTTTTCTTTTAAATCTAATTATTCCCTTTTGAGGCAATAATTTTAAGAAAACTTAGTCTCCTTCTTGAAATTCAAAGGATTGTCTACGATTATCGGCATAGCTTTTCTGTCGACTTTGAGCTTCTCCTAATCTTTCCCTGAATGGATGTACTTTCTCAGTGGTTTTTGCTATAATCTCGGGGACAAAACTTGATTTTCTCCGGACTCATTCTAACAAAGTGAAGAGACAAAAGGTCTTCCATAGAGTTCTTCATATGGATCGACTTGACTACTAGCTTGATAATTATTGTTATAAGAAAATTCTACTAATGCCAAGTGATCACTCCAATTCCCTAATAAACCTAATGTGCATGCTCGTGACATATCTTATAAGGTTTGAATTAGTCGTTCGAATTGTCCATAGGTTTTAGGATGATCTGCGGTACTAAGAAGTAATTTATTTCCCATGGATCTCTATAAAGCTCGCCAAAAATGTCCTGCAAATCGAGGATCTTAGTCAGATGTAATAGATAAAAGAGTTCCATGTAATTTGATAATTTCTTGAAGATACAAATTGTTAAGTTGCTGAAATGAATCAGTGGTACGAACCTTAAGAAAGTGAGTTGACTTAGTCAGTCGATCAATGATTACCCAAATCGAATTATATCCTTGGGTTATAGGAGTTAATCCACTAACAAGTCCATCGTAATATGATCCCACTTCCAGGTTGGGATGGGTGGAGGTTGTAAGAGTCCACCTGGGTGTTGGTGTTAAATCTTACCTTGTTGACAAGTTAAATATTTGGCAGTAAAAGTTTAAATGTCTCATTTCATTCCTGCCCATTAAAAATGCTTTTTAAGTGTATGATACATTTTGGTGTTGCCTAGATGGATAATAAACTTGGAATGATGACCTTCTTATAAGAGTTCTTCCCTTAGCTTGGAGTCTGAAGGTACACATATTTGGTGTTGAAATCGCATTCCTTGGTTAAGGTGATATGACCATTCTGGGTTGGCTTTTCTAAGCTCAATCTTTTGGCGTTAAATGGTGAGAAGATCGTCTATAACTTGTTGCTTAATGATCCTGCGTTAAAAAGATGGATATGCTTTGATATTATTAAGAATAGTGGAAGTTTTACTTTACAGATTATGTCTGTCAAGGTAAGAAGAATTTGATATGCGAGTGTTCCGATTGATCATCCAATAGTTTTACGACTTAAGGCGTCGTCTACCCTGTTTCTTTTACCTGGGCGATATTGTAATTGAAAGTCATAGTTTTCTAAATATTCCATCCACCTACATTGTCAAAAATTTGGATCTTTTGGGGTAAAAATATATTTTAGACTCTTGTGATCTAAGAATAAGTGAAATTATACTCCGTATAAATAACACCACCAAATTTTTAAGGCAAAAACAATAGCGCCTAATTCTAGATTATGAATTGGATAATTGTGTTCGTGAATTTTCAACAGTCGGGATCCATATTCTACCACTTTGCCTGATTACATGAGTACACATCCTAGTCCTTGTAAAGAGGCATTCGTGTATATATCGTAGCTTAAACTACTAAAAGGTATCATAAGTACAGGGGTGGTAGTTAAACGTTCTTTAAGAGTATAAAAGGCTTGAGTACATTCTGGATTCAACTCAAATCGTATATCTTTTCGGGTTAATTTCATGAGAGATAGAGCAATAATGGAAAATCTGTCTAGGAATCTTTGGTAATAACCAGCTAAACCTAGAAAATTATGAACTTCGATTACGATAGTGGGTTGTGACCATTCTATAACTACGGTGGTTTTTATTTGATCGACTTGGATTCCTAGTTTCATAATAACATGTCCTAAAAATTTATCATCTTTCATTAAGAAGTCAAACTTTCTCTTCTTTGCATAAGGTATCCCATATAATTTCTAAATGATGTTCATGCTCCTTTTCATTTTGTGAATATATTAAAATATCGTCAATGAATACGATCACAAGTTGATCCAGAAATGGCTGAAATACACGATGCATCAGATCCATAAAAGAAGCTAGAGGATATATATTCTTAATGGTAACCTAATTTAATTTATAGTAATCAATTCATAATCAGAATGAATCATCTTTCTTCTTTACAAATAGCACCGGTTCACCCCAAGGAGATGAACTTGGTCTAATAAACCCTTTTGCTAATAATTCATCAAGATTAGTTCGAAGTTCTCATAGTTCTAGAGGTGTCATTCGATAAGCTGGTAAATAAATGGGAGAAGTATAAGGAAAAATATTGATTACAAATTCCGTTTCTCTAGATGGAGGAATTCCTAGTTAATTCTTCAGGAAATACATCGTCATAATTGTCAATAAGTTTTAAGGAATAATAGGATATAATTTAAGAAAATCCTAGAATATTGTCCCTGAAATTTACTATCTCGGGTATTAGAGTCTTGAAAAATCACCTTCCTTGATAAGCAATCAATATGTGCGTTGTTGGTAGATAAGTAATATATCCCAATATTCATATCTAATCCTACTATTTCTAAAATAATTAAGTCAATGATAATGGTTCCTACTTCAAGTTTTACCTCACAATTTTTACAAACCTATCGTGTTCTGGCGATGGTACTTGCGATCGTACCTATGGTAATCGAATGATCTAAAGCAATAGGAATAAAATTTTCTAAGGTCATAAATTTTGGATTAATAAATGAGTGATATGATCGTGTATCAATTAATACATGTGCCATAAGGTCATAAAATGAAACATTACCTCCAATAACATCGTGACTGTTCATTTATGTTAGAAATGCAAAATATTGACCTTGGGTTGATTTTTTGGGCGTAAATCCGTGATTATTAGAATTTTTTGGCGAATTTTAAGGAAAATATTTTCCTGGTGTAGCTGGAGGTGTTCCCACGTTTCGTCATGGTTCAACGTTTCGTCATGGTTCAATGTTTCTGTCGGTATTTGTAACGGGCTTGTGATTATAATTGGGTTTGCGAATCTTAGGACACTGAGGTCTGATGTGTCCAAGAGTATTGCATACATGACAACGAATGGTAGTACCACTGTTTCAGTGTTGAATCTGGATAAATGATTGTCCTTCATTTGGCTTAAAATTTTGGAGATTTCAAATGGAGAGATTTGATAAATGATTATTAAAATTATTTGTGGAATATGAAAATTACTATGAGATATCCCAATGGGTGATGGATTCTTCTCAATAAGATTGGTTACTTAGATCATCTGACTGAATTCACGAATTCGCAAAGGGATAGGGGAAGTCTTGACATTGGCTTTAAGTCCTCGTTCGAAATGTTTACATTTCTTAATATCAGTATCAATATATTCCTCAGTGTAACAGGAAAGTTATGTGAATCGAACCTCGTATATTGTGCAATCGTCATGTTATTCTGCTGGAGTCCCAAAACTTCTACCGTCAGTTGATCATGTAAAGATTCAAAAAAATATTTTTTTGAAAACATTAATTCAAATTGTGGCCATGTCAAAATTTCCACGTTATGGGTAAGTTTCACTGATTGCCACCAGTGATCGTCCTCGATTTTAAATAAATAAGTGGCTAAATCTACTCGGAGTTTAGTTATTATTCCTACTACATTTGGAACCTTCAAAGTTTGCCTAAACCAGCATTTAGCTTTTGATGCTCCAGGTTTCACCTAAAAAGCAAAAAGCAGGGGTTCTTTACTATAGATATTCGTTCAGACCATTCATTCGTCAAACCTATATAGATATTTCAATCCTCGGTATAGGATTCTGACGTGCCTATGTTAGTCCAGTGAGTTCTTATAAGCATTTAGCTATGTTATCCATGGTCATAGATGGAGTAATTGACGTAGATTCTGGTCGAGGTGTTGTGTTAATGTTGAGAGTATTCACCATCTTATAGAAGTAAAGAATAATTAAAGCACATGTAAGCGTAAAATGATTCATAAAACATAACGAGTTAATTAAAAGGATCCTTCAAGTGCTATAAGGAAAATTTATCATATATAACATAAAAACTGATGGTTAAAACATCCTAATTTTTCGATTAGTTTCTAGTCCCCTGACGTAACACTTTGTTCTCATACTAAATTTACACACACTCTCACTTATTTATTTTACAGTATTTGTGAGCCTTTTTAGTTATTAATAAGCTATATGTCCTCCTGATCCAACTCTTTAGAACCTCTGGTGCTTGAGTATTATGAAGATGTAGTAGCATCTAGAGATGAAAGATCTGGCCCATAATCATCGAGAGATACTGGTGGAGTCATACTCAATTCTCCTGCTTGCGCAATATTTCATGCTAAATGAATCGCTTGTTATAGAAACTCTTCATCTTCGGTAAATCATTAGGATTGTTTCATCGCCTATTCCTCTACCAATAAATGACATGTCAATAGATGATGTTTAATATTTTTAGTCACGATCACCCACTCTCGGTCAATGTCCTTAACTGTCTTACATAACTTACAATATCCCTCTTCCCGGATTGTTTAGCTAAATTATTCATTATCGATACACGAGGTGTTCAAGTAAATGTTGTCCTAAACATTCATAGTTGCAAGACAGATAATTAGTAATGAAATTATCCTAAAGAATTTATGAAAGCGAAAATAACTATATTCTTAAATGTATCCCACATAGGAGTAATAAACCCGATTCTCTTAGGTAAGATGCTCTAATACCTTGTTGTCACGTCTCGAATAGTCACAAGTGATAAGGGTTAGGTTTATGGGTTTAAGTGAAAATAATTTAAATAGAGGATGTATAAATAATAATGAAAACAAGGAGTTTGAATAATATTAATATGAAGTAATGCATCGAAATACATTTATTTCTTACATTCATACTAAATAGAGGCGTTATTTATTACATGATCCATAAAAGAAAAGAAAAACAAAGAAAATTTAAAAGTACTATTGTGCTTTGAAACAATATCAATTACATTCATTTATACGTAGTAGCATAGGAAATTATAATGGGGTATTCAGTACTGCGACTGATTTTCCAAACATATATAATTGCAAAGCATAACACGAGGTGATGCATTATGTTTGTTCGGGGTTGGGGAGGCGTTTTCTTTTCTATTGCCTGGGTCCATTTGGAATTAAAAAAATGTAAGCAAAATTGTCAAGTAGATAATCCTTATTCTATACAGTTCAAACTATGATATTGACGAGTCAGTATATGAAAATCAATATGAAATGGATTCAAAGTTAGGATAAGATGACATCCTAGAATGATATATCTACAAACACAGAAATATCGAGCTAGAGCTGTTAATGGTTAGGAATGATTTCTAAGCAAACAACCTATAATTATCCATTTAGAGGCTTTATGGAAATAGTCATACATACAACAATGCCAGTACAATAAGATTTGAGACAATCAATCCAGATACAGTAGATAAATGAAATTTATACTGTTGGGGTTATGTCAATTTTTCTTTCTAGTTATCCCAACAGGGTGTTATAATATACCATTTTGGCCAGAAAAATAAAATAAAATTTTTGGAATTTTTTTTAAAATCTTCTGATTTGGCATGCGCTCTAAGTCAAAGTTACCACGTGCAGATTTTGACTTCACTCACGCGCGTTGACCACACGCATCATTAACCTCTCAAATTTTGACCTAAGGTTTTGAAAACTTTGACCTTCGATTAAATTCTCTACATAATACCATTTGAGTTAATTCAAAAGCCATTCTTTCTAATTTTTAACAAGGGTTCCAAATATATAACTTTTAAAGGTTGAGGTTAACGATAGAGTCTTCTTCAAGAACTGTAAAATATTGAGATTTTCAATTTAACATTCATATATTTGTAGTGAGATTCTAAGCATGGTAGTAGTATAGTTTGGTTTCGGGGTGAATTTAGAACAAAATAGTTTTAGTTTGAAGGTTTAATTCAAACTATACAGTAAGAATTTTGATTTTAAAATTTTAACTTCCGAACCGTAAGACTTGTTTAATGAACAGTTATGGATACTATATTGAAATCAAACTATATAATTAAGATCCTATAAGTCTAAGGATAATGATTCCCACTTTAAAACTGGTTTAAAGTCAGGAACTCGGAATACACCATGGGAGCTCAAGCTTTAATGGCGATTTCCTGATTTTGACCCTTAGTTAATGATTCCTACGTAAAAGCTTACATGAAAAAACATAAATAAACTCTACTCTACCGCATAAACTTAGTTGTATTGATAGAATTAAGCTCTAAGCATAAATAATGATCTACCCTAAAATGCTAAAATATAAACTTTGTATTTTAACTACTATTTGTACTGAATTCTCTTATCTAAAAGAGGCTTTATATAGGGGAAGGGATGGGGAGCCTATTGGTTGAATTTGGGGTGGTAGTTAGGTTGGTATAATGGGAGAAAACTTTAGAAGAAATTTATGGTAATAAAGGATGTAAGTTTACCCTAGTCTCTCATTGGTTTTCATAGAGGTTTGTTGTCATTCTTATCTGCCTCGCTAGTAAGGAAGACGATAGGATATTTAGTTTTAGTCCTTAGGAGTTTTTGGTTATGTTTTAAGGTATTTTTTCTTTATTTTTGAACTTTTGGGGTCTTTGTGTAATTTCCAAAAGTTAGGAAAGTCTTGTGAAAGGATGTTCTATAATTTTGAGGGGGAATGAGGATGTTTGTAAAATAATTTTGAAATATGTATATCATTTGTATGGTTTAAAAGTTAATTCAAAACTTTAGGGGGTTTTATAATTATTGAAACTAAAAAGGTAACTTTGGAATTTGTAGTTTTCTATGGTTCGAGGTGATAATAATCCTAAAATTCCTACTAAAATACTTATATGTTTGGATATGATTGTCTATCCGTTGATTTTATTGTAGATATATGGTCTCATAGGGATGCGTTCAAAATACATGTCTTAAAAAATCCCCATCCCATACAACGTGCTGATGGGCATGATGTTAATCGACACTCCCCCATCCAAAAGTGCCCTTAGAAAGTTAATTCCATTCACTAGGGCGGTGACATATAAAGGACGATTCTTAAAGTGGGGTACCTGCATATCTTCCTCTGAGAACACTACTTCATACATGTATTTTTAATCAACCTTCTTATAGGACCATATTAGTTAAAAGAGGGATCCCCTCATTGCTGGACTGCTTACAATATCTTTTTGGTGATTACTCTTCAAGTATCATGCTTTACTCTGATCTGGTCGAAAAACCATTTAAACTTTGGACTCCTCGTGATAACCTCACTTTATGAATCAAGTTCAACTTCATACGTTTGTGCATTACACACATATTCTGCTTCTGATGCCCCCCATCCCATCTAGGGTGAGGACTATATTTGTTCTTCCTTCTATGGGACTTACCCACTCGCCCCACTCATTTTCTTATTCTTTCTTTGCCACGTTAGTTAGTCCCTCTTCACATGCCTTTTCGTTGCAAAGCCATTCCTCGGTTTCACGAGCTCCCTCTTTATCGTATACCACCACCATGTTTGTTGTGCCACAGTGGTGGGTTGGCAAAGAATTTTCATCGACATCTACTAGTGGGATTCGTAAAGTACCATTGGCCACCTTCTCGTTAATTATTCTGCGTAGGTAATAGAAATCCTTATAGCCTATTGGACTCTCTGGTCCAACTCGAAGAACGTTGCATCCACTTTCTCCACTGTTATTGGTATCTGGCCATTAGAGTGAGGAGGACCTACCACCCTCTCGCGTGCCAATGTATTATAACAGTTCATGACTTTTGCTACACTACAATGCAGTAGTGGTGGGACATCATTTCCAAACATTCTTTTTTTTCTGTAAAACTATTGTTCTTTAACCCTTGGCCCCTTTCTTTCCTTTGGAGTTCCCATCAGCATAATTAGCATCCCATTGTCTAGAAATTTTAAACCTTCCTACTATTAAAGGCAATTATGCTCTCCACCCTTGGGGCCTGATTGTTGCTGTCCGCTCGAGTAAACTCTCAAAAAGTACCACACCGGGTTTCATTGAACAGGTGGATCTTATATTACTCCAACAGCACCTCAACATAAACCTGCAACAATCTACCCTCCGCTACGTATTTATTAACATCTAATGCTCTTTCTCTGAAGCATTTGATAAAGTGGATAAAATCTTCACTTGGCTTTTGCACCTCTTGTGCAAGATGCCTTAGAGTGAACTCGTCTTCTACTAAGAAAAACTTTTACAAGAACTTCCTATGCATCTCTTCACAAGTGGAAATACTATTTGGCACTATGTGGAAGTACCACGTGTACGCCTTTCCAATGAGATTTTTTAAAAACTCTCGTAACTTCCTATCTTTGTCATTTCCATGCACACCAATGTATTCCACAAACCTTTTCATGTTCTTCCTAAGGTTTTCACCCTTGCTATTGAATTTTATGAACATATGAGGAACATATCCTTTTGGGTATGGTTTTTTGTTGATGCTCTCTGGGTAAGGATTCTGCAGCTCCTCATACATATGAGGTGACTTCCTTTAAGAAGAAAGCAATTTCTTCACCTCCTCCATCGTAACAACCTTGGAGGGTGACTCATCCCTCCTAACTTTCTTCACTGCTGGAAAACTCACAGACTTTGCCTCCTACTCCACCACTATTTTTGGTGGTGGAGTCATTTCCACTACTATTTTTGCTCCTCCTATAGGCGTTTTCATATGAATCACGCAAGTCTAGCCCAAACTAGACATACTGTTCTACTTCAGAAATTCAAAGAACATGCTCATCGAATTCATCCTACTTAATGGTATGGACACTATTACACTAGTCTGTCCTAGTTGAGGGGAAGGTGCCCTTGATCCAGTCACCACTACCTACTCACTAGTGGTTTAATCAGTCTGAACTCCATTACCAGTTGGAGTATCTTCAAACACTAGTTGCTTTGAAATGTTGTATCCTTCTTTATCCATGGCGATGAGAATATCTCCCAAACGGAGTCACCAAATGTAGGATGGTAGTTGTACTGGGTCTATGAATATCTAGATCTGGTGAGGTGTGACCCACTCCGATGGAAGTTATCTTCAAGGTGTTAAGGTCTCAAGAGAAGTTTGAGATGAAAGCTATCTATTTTTGGTAATAATGGAGTTTCTGTGATTGCTATCTGAGAAGACAATGACTAGTTATAACTCTACAATAACAGTAATATCAAAGAAAAGGGATCACTTGGAAGTGAAGGCTCTTGGGAGTGAAGAGACAAGCAACTCAAATACCAAGGAGAGAGTAGGGGGAGAATACTTTATGGTTTATTTTGGAAGAGTAACAGTGCTAACTTATGTTGTTATTTTGACCTTGCCCAAGGGCTCTATTTATATAGGAAAATATTAAAGATGATATGGCATGTGCTCATTAAAAGGATATTCCTTTCATATAATATCTTAAATGTACTTTTTGTCCCATTTTACTGTTTATTGTTTGTCCATTCTGACAGACGACATCAGGCACAACCTAAAGCCAAAAGGAAAATATGTCGAGCATAGTTCCAAAACACATGATTTGGTTAATATCTTTTCAAACAGTTACTTGGTGAACAATCTTTTAAAAACTTGCAAGTGGCCTTGGGGGCCACTCGCCATTAACAAGTTTGAAAATACTTGGTGAGCAACACCTTTGCTACTCACCTATTTGACTAAGTGTGGACTCTGTAAGTGAATGTGTGTCCTCTTAGGCCCTTCCTATTAGTATTATCCCTTTCCTAAGGTATTGAAGTGGTTGGGCCTTATCTTGCACAACAAAACTTCACTCCCATCCACTAATCAAAAACTCCCAAGGGATCCCAACTGGCTTGCTCGATCCCTGCTTGCTCGATCAAGGATATTCATGTAAACAAAGTAACAATGTTAGTAATTATTCCAATATAAAAATGAGTTTATAATCACTTGACTATTCGCATAGCATCCCCTCAATCTCTTGGGTCTGCTCTCATTCTTTTTTTCTTGTCTTGGGGTAGCTCGTTGAGCACCTCCTCACCGGCCTTGGGAATTGCTTCATCAGATGTCCCTTCTTTGGTCTTGTGTCCATTCATCGTGGCATCTTCTCACCAAATATTCTGTTTTGGCTAACCTTTGTTTATTTACTCTTAGGTGGTGGCACCTTCCTGCTAAATTTCCTTTATTGATTTACTTTTGTCTTATTTATTATTGGGCCCACTTGTTATCGCTCCTTTCGTCAAATGGTGATTTTGGCCTATTTTGTTTATCTACTTTTGGGGCCACTCGCCTGGTACCCCCTCGCCCTCTTGGGCTCATTTAGTCAACACTGCCTTTGGGTCTGCTTGTGTGGAAGTATCCTCATATAGCCTTGCACCCACTCGTTCGGCACCCCCTCGCCTTATTTGGCTTATTTGTGGCCAGTTAAGTGGGTGCCCTATTTTTTTATATATATATATATATATATATATATGTTTTTGTATGCAAATGCTTATGTATATGTTTTGTATGTATATGTATGTGTGTATGTATATATGTTAGGGCAAATAAGACAAAACTATAAAAAGAATATGTATTTGATTTGTATGCATTTTTGTGATTTCACATTTGGTATGTATTTTATTATTTGTATATATATGGTGTGTATTTAATTTTAGGTTTGGTATATCATGCCTCTATTGTTTAGTGAATGTATATGTGTTTAGGAAAATAATATGATGGGAATATATGTAAACCTTCAAATTTATATTTTACTATTTTTTATTAAAAAATTATTTTACTATAAAATCAAGGAATATATTACTTTTTATTGATAACATATATGTAAAATATGATGATAACATGTTTAACCCCTTCTTTCTAATTATATTCTACATATTTATTATCTCACATCTATAATTCAACCCACTTTTGTTCTAAACCCTCTTGTGTTCTTGATTTATTCTAGTGATAATCTTGTATGAAAAAGGTCTAAGATATTAGAATTTTATTCGATGGGCATGTTTTAATAGTAGTTATTCTATGAAAAGGATTTGGAATTTTAATCCATATATGTTATTATGTGAAAGTTGTTTTTCTTGTTATCATATGTTGTTCATTCCTTTACATGAACTATTAAGTACTCGAAATGCTAAATTAAAATGGTGAATGTTTGGATTTAATTTTGTGACCATAATGTTTTGTAATTGACTTCTCTTGGAAATATTGAAATGACATAAGATAAAAGTTACAAATTTAAATATATGTAACTATTGGAATGAAATATATTAATTTCATGAAAGTCTTAATTATCTCATTAGGCTAATACCTTAATTATCATATTAGGCTAATAAATGAGGTAAGTAAATTGGTTATTGATTAGTAATGTAAATCAAATCCTAATTAAGGATAAACAAGTTAGGAACTCCTGCTTTATGGGATTATTAGTAATTGGGTTCGATATGGATTGGTGAAATTATAATTAGTAAATGGATTGGTTGGTGATTAGTAATTTGAAAAAATTTACTTAGCCCTAATTTTACATCATGTGATTGAATAATATAATAAAATTTTAAATTGAATAATATTTCAACGTGTCTTTTTCTCGTTCCATATTTACACGCAATTGGGGAATGATTATGGAAGCTCAACTAATTCTAGTTCCTTTTTTTATTCGGGTAATTTTACTTATCCTATATTTTATTTAATATGGTCTTATATATTGTTGTTTGGGTGAACACAAATTGGTAGAAAGGCTTGCACATTGGTGGACACATACTAATTTCATGATTAATTTATTAAAATGAACTAAAATTGGACTTCTTATGTATGATTTATTAATTGAAAAACATTAATTAGTTAATGTTGACATTTTATAGATAAATATTTGTGCATATATCTTTTTGGTTAACTTTTGCGGTCATATTCACCTATTCCATAAGTGGTTGTTGTTTGAGTGAATAAAAATTGGTGGAAAGGCTTGCACATTTTTGGAGACATAGTAATTTTAAGATTAATTTAATTAAAATAAATTAAAATTAGACTTGTTGTGCAAGATTGATTAATTGAAAAATATTAATTAATTGATATTGATATTGTGCGGATTAATATTAGTGCATATATCTTTTTGACTAATTTTTGTGGTCGTGTTCACCCTTTCCTTATGTGATTGCTATTTAAGTGAACAAAAATTGGTGAAATTCCTTGCACACTGGGGGACACGTAGTAATATTAGGATTACTTTATTTAAAATAAACTATAATTGAACTTTTTTGTTTGGTTGATTTATTACAAAATATTAATTACTTGAGGGACTCATAATAATTTGAGGATTAATTAGAGCCCTTACTCATAGTATTTGATGTTGATGCCCCACGTGCAAAAGTCTTTATACATTTTTCGTCTTCTCATCACGTTAGAAAACACTGTTCATATTCACACCATCCTTTTATATATCTTCTCAGGAAAAAATAAGTCTCTTTAATAATTACTTTGAAAGGATGACCAAGAGATCACTATTGGAATGCACAAAAATATCCTTTATTAGTATGCGCGCTATATAGTGAACTCCTATTTATCAATATGGAAATTAAGAAAATTGAACAATTCAATTACCTTAAAAATCATGGAATTGATCTCTTGCAACTGTATCTGTTCAATCTTATTTTGTTTTCCTTTCCATAATTCTCAGATGAGACAATAGAAAATATATTTCGTATTTATAACTGTGACTGTGCATTGACTTTAATGACACTATTAGAAAAGGCAAAACAATATTAATCCGTTGTGGATAAAATTTTGTAAACAGAGCAATCACCCAGATTTTGAGGTCTTGCAACAAATTGAATATGATCTTGAAAAAAAAACGTGAGGATTAAAGGATTTTGAGTTTCTATCACAGACATTTATACGACAATCATAGATACGCTTCCACCCAGTTGGCCACGTGTAAATTTCACAAATCTATAAAAAGTAATACGAGTTGGATGGAAATCAGACACATTGAGCATGTTTTAAAATCTCTTTAAAAGGTATATACACACACACACATATATATATATATATATAGTCTTAAACATGATCATCATACATTCATTGATATTTTTTATTTGTAGGGAATGTCAAACGGGAATAGAGATGATCAATAAAATAATGAAACTCATCCTCCAACTTAATCCTCTCCTAATCAACCAGCTGAATTCAAGACACATGTAGATTCGAAGAAGTTTTCTCCAACACAGGATCATTCTACCACTCCATATACACTGTCTTCGAATCAACAGACTCCATAAACCCTATTTATTCCAATCCCCCAACTCCCGTTATAAAGGAATCCTAAGCATAAGATAAGAAGCACATTAGATTCTATGAAGTTGAGAATCCTACCGGTAATAAAAATAAAGTCCAAATTTTGAAAGCCCGTAGTTTGTCTCTCAAAAAGATGACTATGTTCATTGGGGGCGAAAACAACCGGAAGAACATTGATTATGACATAAAGGATGACGTGTGGGAATAACTTTATAAAACTTTTACATTCCCACCTAGTTCAAAGGCATATATTCTTTCCCTAGTAGACGAACAATGAAAAAACTATTTGAAAAACCTCCATAACGTTTACTTTCTAATTAGGACATCAAGTTCTGATATTTTAGGGTTGAAATACAAAGTTTCGTAAAATATTGAAATGCCCGCCCACCAATGGAGCGACTATATGACGAAGAGGCCAGGGAGAAAAACTTGCCTAAAGTGAGAAAAATAGATAAGAGAGGGAAAAGAAAGTTGATGTCCACAAACTTAGGTTCAAATCTTATTATTATTTGAATGAAGAGGGGTGGAAAGGACTAAAAGGACTCCATAAGACGGGAAAGACACTTATCTGGTCAAATTGTACTTCCATGCCTAATGGGATAAACATACTAAAAAAAATCAGACAAACTGGCTCTGACTCTAGTGATTTTGAATTTAATGATAATATATATATATATATACATGCTGTAATAAAATTGAGTCCCAAATAAAATATTATACTATAAGAAATGATATAAGGCATGATGAGCAATCAATCCAAGTCCCTTATGAAATTAACTTAGATGTCCAATACAAGGTACTTAGGAAGGAAAAAGGGAGAGGACAAGAGATATGGGCTCCGGGATGCCAAGGAAAAAATTAAAGTATACCACACATGTATTGGACAAGCTCTCTTCAGTGAGCAGTCACATGTCGATCAAGATAGAAGAACGTGCCAATATGAAAGAGGAAGTATCAGGTCCTAAGAAGGATATGAGCTATGTTACCAATACCTTGGAACAACTAATGAATGAGATCAAGGGATTGTAACAATTTCTTACTTAATAAAAGTGTGGATCTCAATTTGCACCTCAGGGTTTCCCCTCTCTTCTACCTCAAGGATTCCCAATGCCTCCTCCAACATTGTCCTCTCATGCACCTTTAGGTTTACCCTCCCAAATAACTCATCCATCATACCCCTCTCAGCCACTTATTGCCCCTCTTTATAAGCATCATCATCGTTTATGCACGGTGACTATAGGGAGGATTATTATATGAGGTACTTGATCAATAGGTTCATTGGCACGTGTACTCTCGTTTTATGACTTAAGGAACACCTATTTCGGATCACTCTTTGCAAGTAGCTGATGCTAAGATATTGGTCGATACCATTACCATATACCTGGGTAGCAAAAGAAGAGCCTATGCATTTTGACCACGATGAGGGGGCTATATTGCAAGAGTATAATAATGCATATATTGCTTGGTCGGTTTATTTGCGAGTGAAGATTAGGTGATGAACAATATTTTATTTTGGGATAAGTTTCTAATGTTCTTTCATATTTTGGGACAAGTTTGTAATTATTTTATTTTTTTAGGGCATGTGATGACATATTAATTATTTTTTTTTAAGGTTTAATGACATCTTAATTTGTTCAGTTTTATTTCATATTGACTGAATGCTTGGGTTGAATTACTTCTAATGAATTTTTTTGAATAATCAATTGGGAGTTCTTGTATGCAACATGACCTTCATTTAAACCTATTTATATCGGCGAATTGAATTTTGAAGACTCTTTAATGAGTTTCCATCAATACAAAGAGTGGATGGGGGAGACTAATAGTGTCGCTGATAATCATGTAAAGGGCATTCGTGAATTTGTTAAATATGCATATAAAAATCTTAACAGTGAGAAAATCCCGTGTCCGTGCACCTAGTGTATGAATGGAAAATTTAAGTCTTTGGAAAACGTTGAGTTTAATTTGTTAAGGTGGGGTATGTCGCAAGACTATAAGATATGGACATTCTATAGGGGGGATGTACAATATATTTCGGAAGAGTTATCGATACTCGACTGGGTAATGAAACCCGATAGGGTGGAAGTTCTGAATGATTCGCTAGCCCATCGACCTTTAATTGAACTAATTGATGATGCTTCTGGATTCCACCACCGTCAGAACACCAACTAATAAGTTCAAATAATGTGCAATATGACCAAGTCAATGAATAATTTCATGTCGAATTACCTGAAGATCAAGAATATATACAATTCAAGGTCGATGTGGCTAGACCTTTGTATAAAACTTACAATAAAAATACTCGGTATTGTATGCAATGATCAGTTTGCATAATTTAAAGAGTCGGTTTGGTTTATTTGGAAATAGTGTTAAAGAAATTCTTAATTGGTCAAAAAGACATTCTCTCGAAAGGGAACACATTACCAGATAGTTATCGACAATGAAGAAAAGATTGAAGGGTTTGGGTTTGAAGTACAAATATATTCATGCATGCAATTATGATTGCATATTATATCGCGAGGAACATGAACTGAAGGATAAGTAACATGCATTTAATGAGATAAGTTATACGATTTATGAGAGTGGAAAAGACAAACTTGAAAATTTTTGCAAGTGCTCGCAAGTTCCACATAGGGTATGAAAGTATTTTCCCAACGGTCCATGGTTAAAAAGATTTTTTACTGTACCATGGATTGCAGAGGCCATAACATGGAATACTCGAGTTGAGGTGGGTGGTAGTCACATGCACCATCCCGTGATTCACTTATATGCTAACTTTCAAATGCACGACACCATTAATTTGCAAAGGAACCGTACAATGTCTGTCTTGGATTATGAACCGACAGATTTAGCCCTTTCGATAATTTAAGCACTAATCAAAGTTATTGGCTAGTTATCGTGGTGCCTTTAGGTTTTCCTCCAATATTGTGCATGAGAAAAGAGTTCACATTATTGTCATTGTTGTTACCCCGGCCAATGTCTCCCAGTGATGATATTGATATTTTATTAGCCCCGATTAATCTAAGAATTTAAATAGTTGTGGGATGAAGGCATGCAGGTCGTTTGACGCTCATAAGGTTGAAGAGGTGATCCATGACTTTCTTACCTATGGGTCCTTTCTCAGTTACAATGCTTACAGTTATTATAGGTGTCCCATCTGTTAGGAGGAAACTGATTCCACTTGGTTACATCATAGTGGTAAGATAAGTTATGGTGGTCATCGTAGATTTCTGTGGAACAATCACACTTTTTGAAACAACAAGTCTAACTTCTTATCTGTCTATCAAGACATAAGACATAACCTGCTGGACTCTATAGTTATCAAATCGAGGAGAAGGTGAAGGCTGTGACTTCTGGGAATATGTTTTTAGGAGAATACCCTTAGTTTTCACGTTAAAAGCAAAAAGCTAGGGAGGATTCTAAAGATTCTAGTAAAATGATGGCATCGTCAAGATGGTCAATCTTATTTGACCAATCGTACTGTAGAGAGAATTATATAATGCATGTAATTTATGTTATTCACTCAAAGAAGAATTTTTCGGAGCATTTGATGGAATATATATGGGTGGATCTCAATCGAAAGATTGAGAGAAGGCGCACTGCGACCTAAGGAGATGAAAATAAAATAAAAAAATATGTGGCTAAAAATTGATATTGCAATAGGAAGAAATTTGATTCCCGTAGGTGCTTTCACTTTGACTACTAGTGATAAAAAGATAATCTTAGACACGTTCAAGCTGATGACCCCGATTAGTTATTCAGGTAATTTGCACAATGTGGTAAACTACCAAGCAAATGACCTGAATTAGTACAAGTCTCGCGACTACCACATCATCATTAAATTAATGCCCCTATTGTTTAGGCTTTGATTTTTGGAGCATAAAGATATTTGTGTGGCAATCACATAGATTAGTTTGTGCTTCACCTTATTGTGCACAAAAGTCATGAATAGGAAGTACATTAAGGCTGCTAAATCAACTTTAGCCGAGGCAATTTATGCCTTAGACAAATATTTTCCTCCGTCGTTCTTTAACATCAGTGTCCACCTATTTGTGCATCTATGCAATAAGGATTTGCTATATGGACCCATTAGGTATCGTTGGATGTATTCTTTTAAAAACTTGATTAAAACCATCAAATATAATTTTAAGAATACATGGTATATTGGAGGGTCAATTGAGGAACAATACATAACAGAATAATCATTGTCATACGCTCGAGAACATATGTGAGAACAAAGTCTTAGGAGGTTCAATCCTCATGGTGAATGAGTGTTAGAGGAACCTCATGAGTTTGAGGATGAATTAACTTTTAGGAACCCTAAATAGGTGAGACTCACCAATCTGTAATATGACCAAGAAGCTCGTTATGTCTTCGAATCCCAAAATAAAGTTAAAGATTAGATAGAGAAAGTACCTAATGTATTTTTGTTTTATTATTTGTATTCTCTATATTACCATCTTAATTCTAAAATTTCATGAATATGAATGGAAGTATGAGATCAAAATTGCTCAAAATTATAAAGGAAAAGGTTCAATGGGCGCAATGAATGATGTTAGGGAACGGGTATTAAAAGAGGTAATTATCACCTCTTTTGTTGTGGTTACTTGTGTATGTCTTTTAAAACATGACCTGATATAAATTCACTAATAAATTCAACTTTTAATGAGAGGTGATATGACGCGACTGAAAATGTGTCTCAGAAATGCGTTCACTCTAGGCTCAAGTGCAAGCTTGTCGCTCAAGTAATAATCCCAGTAAGTCGGGTATCGATCCTCAGGGAAAAAGGACAACAAAGTTGTGACGAAGAGAAAAGACGGAGAAACCCTAACTTTGACTCTAAAAAGGAAAGGAAAAATTGATTTGGTTTTGAGAATGATTACAGCTAAATGCAATAATGAAATTATGAAAAAATGCAACTACACTAATCTACCTAAATTATGAATGAAAGATGATTTGAAACTTTCGTTTAAATGATGAGAAAAACAGAACGGGAATACAATCCCCCAACCCTAGTGAAGTGTAGTTATAATATTAATCATAAATTTAACTGATTGAAGTGACCCGGAATTCAGTATTCCCAAGCATTATGTATACGAGGTTCAAGCCAGCGTCATACCTAATCTGAGGATGAGTAAATCGGTATCGCGATAGTGACACTCGAATTGCATTCTAAATCATCATGGTTACCCAGAGGCAAACGAGATATAAAAACCTACAATCGTTATGCTCCTATGTAATACGGTCTTATTCAATCACCAAATTCAGAGGATTAATGTTATACACGTACAATTAACACATCTGACTGGGTTCATGTACCCCGGCCTTAGAAAATCTAGCCTATCATGATGAAAGTGATAGAAACAGTGATTGATGTGCAGGAGTTTATAATTAATCTAAGGAAACTTTTAAATTGATGTAGAGTAGAATTGAAAAGAAGAAATAACTCACTAATTTCTACCAACGCAGTAACTGCAGCAATTAATAAAACTGGTAATCCATTAAACTCTGAATAAAGCTTCAATCTTTGAATTAAAACTGAAATTTTTAGCTAAACTAGGGTTTCTGGAAAAAGAGAGGAAAATCCTACTAATTCTCCGTATCTAATAACAATGATAAATCGGGTTTTTATACCCTCCATGAATTTAGGAATTTCAGCTGCACTAGGAGTCTCTTTAGGAAGAGATAAGATTTGCAAATCTCGATGGTCGGACCGGTCTGGGCCTTAGGCGGACCGGTCTGCCCCTCAGGCTGATCGGTTCTTTTTATTTTGGGGTGGACCGGTTCTTTTTATTTTTTCCTTCTTCGGTTTGCTTGCAATCCGGGGTCTTCTGGAGTTTGTCAAAGCGGACCACTCCGGGGTAGGGGCGGACCGGTCTGCCTATTTGACTTTTTTTCTTCCCTTTGACTGCTCATAACTTTTGTTCCGGGACTCCGATTGAGGTGTTGTTTCTTCCTATGTGCTCTTGAATGAGATTATTTAACTTCTATTTAGGTACCTCATCTGAATTTTGGGTGGAAATTCCACTTATTCCCTTTTGACTTTCCTTCTTTCTTTCTTAATTCTTCCGGTTTCCTTTTTCCGTTTCTTGACATCAAATACCTGTAAAATCACTACGAAATACCAGATACTCGGTGTACTCATTAGGATCAGTCAGTAGCAAGATTAATAGAAAAAGTCAACTCAATTATGTTGTTCAAGGTGCTATAAGTAACTAAATCAAGGGATAAATTAGGAAGAATTTATGCCTAATCAAACACCCCTAACTTAGAACTTTGTGCGTCCCGAGCAATGTAAAAGAATCCTAGCAAGGCTTAATTCTTGAAAACATTTTATTAGGATAAAATAGCTTTTTCGCGGGCAAGCGATTGCATTTAGCGTATGCAACAAGCCTTTAAACCCCTAGGTCACCCTAGTAGGACTAGTTGTGTCTCGTAAGGGTTTGCAGAGAATATACCCACAAAAATTGACTCAAAGAAAATTCAAAATACGCAAAAATTGTGCAATTCAAACTTTTCCAGAAAATAGCCATTATCAAGTCATATTTACAAGTCTCAAACCGTAGTGTGTGTGTGTGTGTGTGCGAAGCCAAAAATTTAACCGCGAATTTCCACCGATTGACCATTACGTTACTTGTCCAAAAATTCGTTTTGATTTCAAATTCTCACAAAATGCTCTCTCAAACGAATCACTCGGATTGTGGCTATTCCCTCGGTATGCGTGATATAAAGAGTAATTATAATGGATGCAAAATCAAGAATACAATTAGAAAGACGGAAATTTCATGGTGAAAGGATCTCATCAACGGATTATAGTTTTAGAAATGGGAACATTGCCTCTTTTTCCGCGCACTTAATCTCCTTTATTATCTTTTGGTATATTTGCTCTCTACGCAGTAACCAATTTTTACAATTTGGACTCGGTTAGGACTTTTTTTCGGGTTTTAAGGTATATTGGGTAAAATGAAAGAGGTAGGGAAGGTTGGAATTGGAAAAATCATTAATGATGTCCATTTGTGCTTTTTCCGGGTTATTGCTCATTTTTTCTTCTTTTTTTATTTTTTTCTATTTTTCACTTCTTTTCTTTTCTCACTATTTTTGCTGAGCATATTTATTTTTCTTACCCCTTTATATGCACTTTCCGGACTTAAATTCTAAATTTTTTCATTTTTCACAATTCCGGCTATTTGGGTTTTTCGTGTTATCAAACGAAAGGAAAAATTTATTCGACTCAATTTGGGTTGCAAAAGGGGTAATTTTTCGCTACTTTTTCTGGCCAATATTTTTGGGTGACAAACGAGGGCCTACTTCATTGTCAAAAATGCCAATTGCGTTACCATATACGTTTCGAGATGAATTTAAGTTTAGAGATTAATTTGGCACGTTTTTCAAAGCAATATTACACACATTTTTCAAAACCGATCCAAATGAAAGAATTGAAATCCTCGATAACTTTTTAGGCGCTGAAAAGAACTTTGAGTTAACAATTAACTTAGATTGATTTTAAAAACTCGCAAAAAGTGATAGGCTCGAATATCATCGGGTTTGTTAATCTCCACACTTATTCGTTAAGTCGTCAATTTTTGCTCAATTTCCATCTTTGGTCAATTTCGGCTTTGTATGTTGAATTTTACAACTTGAGACTTTAAACCGACTTTTAATGATATTTTTGAAAATTTTGAATTCCAATTTTTATTTATTTTGAACAAAAATATTTTTGGATTTTTCAAAATTTTACGATTTTTTTGGAAATTTCTGGGCATTTTTGAAAATTTGTGAAGTTTTAGAAAAATGCACTTGTGACCCCCCCTAACTTAGACTTTTTCATTGTCCTTAAGCAAAAAGGACTAAAATCTAAATAAGGCAAAATAATAAGTGCGATAAATAAAACAAACAAATGGAGAAAAATGCAGTTTTTTATTACAAACAGGACTGTGTTACAAATACAAGAAAAAACATACAACTGTGAACAGGGAAAAACAAATAAAAAGGTGCCAGCACCATATAAAGCTTCACCGGGGTGGGGGATGGGAGGAACCGGGCGCGTTGGGGTCATAGGGGTTATGGTAGTAGGAAGGCAGTGGCTCATTAGGATCCCCTATGCTGCGATAGATGTCCGCTTGGAAGCGGAGAACTATGCTCATATCGCGCTCGTAGTTGGTCTGAAAGGTGTTGAAGTTCGTTTCCAGTGCCGACATGCGAACGGATAGGTCGCTTCCTGCCCACTCAAAATCTGGGTCGTCCTCCTCGTCCGGACCGATGTCCCCCATCTCGACATCCTCACCTGTTGCCCCTGCTTCTTCCTCGCTTTCGCTCGAGGCAGCCTCCTCTTCACTATCACCTCCCCTCCTAGCTCGTAGGACAGCTAGTTGTTTGGCGCTCTCAGTGCGGGTCCCTTGTCCGAAAGGACCGGGGATGCGAGTGTGGTCGACCGGCGCCGCTATGCCAGCATCCTGAAGGATAGAAGTGATCAAATGGGCATAGGGAAGTGGGGTGGTGCCCTTCTCATCCAAGGATGCGTTAATGATATCCGCGTATAAAGTGCGGCCCAAATGGATGGAAGTTTGGGGGTCAAAGAGGTGATAGGTCAATGTAGCTTGCCGAGGCCGCATGGCGGAATCGTTGGATGTTTGCAAAATATTGGCGCACACAATCTGAAATGTGAGGCGCGCCTTCTCGTTTAGGTATCCAACGGCTACGGTTTGCCCCATCCAAGCCACATTCGGCGCAATTCGGGCCATGATGATATCCTTATCGACCGGGGGGACGTTTCGGGCATAGGTAAATTCGGGAACGTCCAGGACGTCATACTCGACCAACTTGGCCGTGAGACGGGCTAAGGAAAATAGGATGACAATCCCATCCATGTAACCTTGGGCCTCGACTTAGCCCGTCCGAACTAAGCTTCCATAGAAGGAGTGGACTTCGGTGGCCCAAACCGCTTCGTAGGGTTGGTGGAGGAATCGGCACCAGCCCCGAGCCATGAATAGGGCGGTGACGGAGTTGGGCAGCCCTTCCCATTGGACAACGCACACCATATGGAGTTTGCGGCCCAAACCGAAGAATTGATTGCACCATCTCTCCTTTTGGCGGGAGCGGAACTCGCCGTGACCGGAGGGTTGGATCTCGGTGGAGTCATATTTGGTGGGTGCAATGCGGGGAGCCATTAAAACAAGAGCGATATCTGCTTAGAAAAACTAGAGAGGGAGAAGAAAGGATTTGAGTTGAAGGTGTGAGGATAAAGGGAGGGATGGGGGTGTATTTATAGTTTAAGGGTTGAGTGGAGGGGTGGGAATTGGAGGGAAAGGGTTTAGAGGGAAAGGAGAGTGAATTTGGGAGGGAAAGGTTGGGGTTGGAAGGGGGAAAACGGAGTGGAGGGAATGAATGGGATTGGGGGAAAAGTGGGTGAATTTTGGGAAGGGGAGAAAGCAGAACTGCAGAAGGCGGACCGGTCCGGGGTATGGGCTGACCGGTCTGAGTCTTTGACTTTTCAAACCTTCGCCAGGAAGACCGCTCCTTTTTAAAATAAAAGGAACCAATCCGGGGTGGACCGGTCCGGCCTTAAAAGGAACCGGTCTGGCCCCAGGGCTTTTGAGCTGAATTTTTCTGCACTTGGTTTCGATCTCTCTTCTCCGAAAATTTTCACTTTCACAACATACTCTCTATCAATCTGGACTAAAACCCTCTCGATTTCACTGGTCAATGCTCTTTGACTCAAAATTCCCGAAACACACGTGTTTTTCCCAATTGAACCTAGGCCTAATGACTCTCACAACGCACACAACTCTCACAACGCACACGACTCTCACCCCATACGCATCGGGGGTGCGACGACCTTGCTGCAACAGCTCACTCTACCCCGTAAATGGGGTCCGACAACCAGACGGTGTCGACTTCTTCTGCACACGCCTCTAGATATGGATTTAGGTGTTGTCCATTCACTTTGAATGTATTTCCCTTTTTAAATCATTTAATTCAATAGCTCCATAGGGGAAAACATTCTTCATAACGAATGGACCAGACCATCATGACCGCAACTTGCCCAGAAAGAGATGAAGCCGAGAGTTGTAGAGAAGAACTTTTTTCTTGGGAAGAAACTCTTTTCGTCGAATGATGCTATCATGAGCGAGTTTCATCCTTTCTTTGGAATTTTTGGCATTTTCATACGCATCATTGCGTAGTTCTTCTAACTCATTCAATTGAAGCTTGCGGGCTTCACCGTCCTTTTCCATGGCATAATTCAATTGCTTAATTTCCCAGTACGCCTTGTGTTCGAGCTCAATGGGAATATGGCAAGGTTTGCCATATACAAAGCGAAAAGGGGACATGCCGAGTTGATTCTTGTATGCAGTACGATAGGCCCATAGCGAATCGTTCAATCTAAGTGACTAATCTTTTTGGGTAGGATTAACGGTCTTTTCAAGAATGTTCTTGATTTACCGATTCACTAGTTCGGCCTGCCCATTCGTTTCCGGGTGATAAGTCATTCCAACCTTGTGAACGACGCCATACTTTCTCATGAGCTTCATGAATGGCCTGTTGCAAAAGTGCGTGCCATTATCACTAATTATCGCCTTCGGAGCACCGAAGCGGGAAAGTATATGTTCTTGTAGGAACTTTATCACCACTTTATTGTCATTCGTCTTGGGAGCTATAGCTTCCACCCATTTAGAAACGTAGTCTACCGCGATAAGGATGTATAGGAAGCCAAAGGACGGGGGAAATGGACCCATGAAGTCAACACCCAAACAGTCGAAGTTCTCAATGATGAGTATGGGGGTAAGAGGCATCATGTCTCGTCGGGTAATGTAACCCATCCGTTGGCACCTATTACAAGATTTGCAGGCATCGTTCACATCCCAAAATATTATGGGACAATAGAGGCCGCATTGCAGAATTTTAACGGCCGTCTTTTTCGTCGAAAAGTGGCCTCCACAAGCTTTCGAATGACAAAACTGGATGACTTTCGGGATCTCGTCATTCGGTACACATCGTCGGATGATTTGGTCGGCGCAATATTTAAAAAGGAATGGATCATCGTAAAAGAACATGCGCGACCAAGTAATAAACCTCTTCTTATCTTGCGGTGTCCAATCGGGAGGGACGGCTCCCGTGACAAGATAGTTCACTATATCCGTAAACCAGGGATATGAAGAGGTAGCAAAAAGTTGCTCATCCAGAAAGTATTTGTCTATCGATATGGGATCACTAGGTACGTCGAATGAAAGCCGATATAAATGGTCGGCAACGACGTTTTCTACTCCTTTCTTATCTTTGATGGAGAGATTGAACTCTTATAGGAGTAGGATCCACCTTATGAGGCGCGGCTTGGCATCTTTCTTTGCAAGTAGGTATTTCAAGGCCGCGTGGTCGGTGAAGATAATAATAGGAGAACCAATGAGATATGACCGAAATTTATCAAGGGCAAAAACTACCGCTAGCAACTCCTTCTCCGTGGTAGAGTAGTTGAGTTGAGGTCCGGTAAGGGTCCGGCTAGTGTAGTAGATGACATGGGCTAGCTTATCTTTTCATTGGCCCAAAACAGCCCCAATCGCATAATCGCTTGCATCACACATAAGTTCAAATGGTAAGGACCAATCCAGAACTTGCATGATGGGAGCGGACACAAGCATGGTTTTTAGTTTCTCAAAAGAGCTTTGTCATTCTTTTGTCCACTCGAATGGGGTGTCTTTCATAAGTAGGTTTCTTAAGGGTCTAACGATGGCTCTAAAGTCCTTAATGAACCTTCGATAAAACCCCGCGTGGCCCAAGAAAGAGCGCACGTCCTTAAGCGATTTTGGTGGGGTAGGTCAGCTATGACATCGATTTTTCCCTATCAACTTCTATTCCTTTAGATGATACTATGTGGCCAAGAACTATTCCCTCGGTGACCATTAAATGGCATTTCTCCCAATTCAGCACTAAGTTCTTTTCCACACATCGGGTAAGTACTTTTTCCATCTTTTCTATAAATGATCGAAAGAGGTGCCAAAAACGGTGAAATCGTCTATGAACACTTCGAGTCCTCTCTCGACCATGTCGCTAAATAAGCTCAACATGCACCTTTGAAAGGTCGCGGGTGCATTACACAAGCCAAATGGCATACGTTTGTAGGCAAACATACCAAAAGGGCAAGTGAAGGTCGTCTTCTCCTGGTCAAGTACATCTACCTCAATTTGGTTATATCTGGAATAACCATCAAGGAAGAAATAGTAAGGGTGGCCCGCTACTCTCTTAAGCATTTGATCAATAAATGGCAAGGGGAAATGGTCTTTCCTAGTTCCCGCATTGAGTTTTCGGTAGTCAATGCAAACGCGCCACCCGGTGGTGGTACGTTGGGGAACGAGCTCTCCCTTAGCATTCTAAATCACAGTCATACCCAACTTCTTCGGTACGACTTGAATAGGGATCACCCATTTGCTATCCAAGAATGGGTAGATAATCCCGACGTCCAATAATTTGATGATCTCGGTTCTCACAACTTCTTTCACGTTGGGATTTAGTCTTCTTTGCATTTCTCTAGAGGGCTTGATATCCTCTTCGAGATGGATTTTATGAGTGCAAATCAAAGGACTTATCCCCTTCAAATAAGCAATGCACCAACCAAAAGCACTTTGGTGCTTCCTCAGAATTTTCAATAATTTACCCTCCTTCCCTTCATCTAGGCTAGAGGAGACAACAACAATAAATGTCTCATTCTCTCCTACGTATGCATATTTAATATGGGAGGGGAGTTTCTTTAATTCGAGGGTTAGAAATTTGTCACTGGAGGGAACCATGCGTGTATCCGTCGGAGGTAATTCCTCGAATCTAGAAACCCAATTAACATCTCTCATGTCCTCGTCCGACGTACTCTCATCAAGTAGCTCTCTCAACTCCCCAACCTCCCTCTCGAAGTCCGTGTACGTCCCCTCACACTCGTATCTCGCCACTAAATAAGACTCTAAAGCGTCGCTACAGTAGTTCTCCTCAAAGTATTCCTCTACTATCTCATCTATGAGGCTCACCGCGTGAAGATCATCTTCCTCCCCTGCATTTTGGGCTATGTGGAAGATATTGGTCTCTAAGGTCATGTTCCCAAATGTGAGTTCCATTCCCCCATTCCTAGTATTGATGATTGCATTAGCCGTAGCTAAGAAAGGGCGACCAAGGATGATGGGAACATGATTGCTCGAGATAAAGGAAGGATTCGTGTCCCAAATGACAAAATCTATCGAAAAGTAGAAAGTGTCAACTTGAATGATCACGTCCTCGACTATGCCTCGTGGGATCTTCACTGTTCAATCCGCTAATTGGAGAGTGACCTTTGTGGGCTTGAGGTCGCCCAAGTCAAGTTGCCTATAGATGGAGTAAGGGAGGATATTTACGCTTGCTCCCAAGTCAAGTAAGGCTTTTTTGATTTTATTCTCTCCAATGATGCAGGATATGGTGGGTACACCGGGATCTTTGAATTTAGGAGGGAGATAATTTAGTAGAATGGATCTCACATTCTGATCTAGAAAGACATTCTTCTTTACCTTCATCTTCCTCTTTACTGTCAACAAATCTTTGATGACTTTGCCATAAGCTGGAATTTTCTTAATGGCATCGAGAAAGGGTAAATTCAGCTTTACTTGCTTTAGCACTTCTAGCACGTCTTCACGTGGGTTTCCTCTATGGGAGGGAATCAACCTTTGAGGAAACGGTGCCGCAGAGGGTGGTTTCACTACTACCTCTGGCTCACTAGTGTCTTCTTTGTCACTCTCATTCAAGGGGACATCTTCGGCCTCTTTTGTACCGGGCGAAATCTCCTTGTCTTTTATCGTGTCGTGTGGGGGAGGTGATAAATCAACGACTCTACCACTACGAAGAGTGGTCACAGCTTGACATTGCTCCTGATGTTCAGTGGAGGTGGAGCTAACACTAGTTTAACCTTGGGGAGGTCTTTGGCCTTGGGCGGGAAACTTTCCCTTCTCTTGGACACTCAGCGAGGATTGTATCTTTGACAAACTTACATTTATGTCGCTAATTAGACGATCATATTTGGCATTGGTTGCGGTCTGGCTTGCGATGAATTGATTCATGGTATCCTCGAGAGTTCTCCGCGGTGGCGGAATATACGCTCCTTGAGGTGGTGGTGCTTTCACATGTCCTTGCATGTGTGGAGCTTGTTGAAAGTGTTGTGGTGGAGGAGGGGCAACATACGAAGGAGGGTTCATTGCGGCATGTTGTTGCCCATAGCTAAAATCGGGATGGTTTTTCCACGAAGGGTTGTATGAATTCCCGTGCGGGGCACCGAAATTACCCTGAAATCCTCCTATACCACTAACTTGCTCCTAAAGCATTACTTTGTAGGTGGGTATCGTCGGGCATTCCTCAGCTGAATGGCCCGCCTCACAAATAGCACACACCTTCTCGATGGGGTTTGGTATGGATCCAGTTGGTCCTCTCCCACATATCCTTCGTAGGTCTCGCACTTCTTTCTCAAGTATATCAATCCGATTGTCTGCTATAGAATTATTTTCTACATGATATAGGCCGGACGCTGACGGAGTGGTGGTCACTTGACGATTTTGATTTTGAGCATTAGGGTCGGAGGTATCCCAAGATTGGGTAGTCTCAGCGACATACCTCAAGTGAAGCTCCGCATCTTGGGCGTCTAAGTCGACAAAGGGACCACTTCTTATGGTTTCAACAAGTTGCTTGGAGTTGAGATTCAGCCCATTATAGAGAAAATAGATGATTTGCGCTGCATCAAATCTGTGATGGGGGCATGAAGTAACTAACTCATTGAAACGCTCATAACATCGATGAAATGGCTCATTTTTAGGTTGTCTGAACGCTTGAATTTGAGCCTTTATGGAGATTGTTCGATGTGGTGGGAAGAATTTCTTGAGAAATCTCGATTGTAACTCGTTCCAAGATGGAATCGACCTCGGAGGTAAAGACCATAGCCAGGTCTTAGCTTTATCTTTGAGCGAGAAAGGGAAGAGTTTGAGGCGGATCACCTCGTGGGTGCAAGTTTTATCATTGAGCGTATCGCACGCATCCTCAAATTCCCTAATATGGAGGTATGGCTTTTCAGAATCCATACCATGGTAATGTGGTAGCATCTGGATCATTCCATTTTTGAAAAGGAATTGCCCAGCATTATACGAAAGTATAATGCATCCCGGAGTGACAGTGCGCTCGGAATATAAGAATTCTCTCAGCGGGCTGTATGGGGGCTCTTCCTCACCAGTGGGTGCCTTACTGTGTTGTGACATCTCTCTATCACTTAATGACTCGGTGCTCTCACTTGGTGTGCTTGAAGTGTGCTCGGAGGTGTGTCCTACTAAGGAAAATGGAGTGTTATTAGAGATTGAGTGTGACGGTGTGGGAGGTGGAATCCAGAACTGTGGGGCGTTTGGAGTGTGGGGGATATCGGGGTTATACTCAACTATTGGATTTTCGTGAATGTTGGTTGGAGTATTATGAGGTGTGGGAGTGGAATTTTGCATTAAAACTTGTGAGATATGGTGGTGAATCTTTTTGTGCTTTTCGAATTTTTTATATGTTTTTGGATTTTTGGAGATTTTTGGTCAAAGCTTTGGATTGACTCGATCTAATCCTAAGTCTACCTAGTTCCCCGGCAACGGCGCCAAAAACTTGATGCGATTGAAAATGTGTCTCAGAAATGCGTTCACTCTAGGCTCAAGTGCAAGCTTGTCGCTCAAGTAATAATCCCAGTAAGTCGGGTATCGATCCTCAGGGAAAAAGGACAACAAAGTTGTGACGACGGGAAAAGACGGAGAAACCCTAACTTTGACTCTAAAAAGGAAAGGAAAAATTGATTTGGTTTTTAGAATGATTACAGCTAAATGCAATAATGAAATTATGAAAAAATGCAACTACACTAATCTACCTAAATTATGAATGAAAGATGATTTGAAACTTTCGTTTAAATGATGAGAAAAACAGAACGGGAATACAATCCCCCAACCCTAGTGAAGTGCAGTTATAATATTAATCATAAATTTAACTGATTGAAGTGACCCGGAATTCAGTACTCCCAAGCATTATGTATACGAGGTTCAAGCCAGCGTCATACCTAATCTGAGGATGAGTAAATCGGTATCGCGATAGTGACACTCGAATTGCATTCTAAATCATCACGGTTACCCAGAGGCAAACGAGATATAAAGACCTACAATCGTTATGCTCCTATGCAATACGGTCTTATTCAATCACCAAATTCAGAGGATTAATGTTATACACGTACAATTAACACATCTGACTGGGTTCATGTACCCCGGCCTTAGAAAATCTAGCCTATCATGATGAAAGTGATAGAAACAGTGATTGATGTGCAGGAGTTCATAATTAATCTAAGGAAACTTTTAAATTGATGTAGAATAGAATTGAAAAGAAGAAATAACTCACTAATTTCTACCAACGCAGTAATTGCAGCAATTAATAAAACTGGTAATCCACTAATCTCTGAATAAAGCTTCAATCTTTGAATTAAAACTGAAATTTTTAGCTAAACTAGGGTTTCTGGAAAAAGAGAGGAAAATCCTACTAATTCTCCGTATCTAATAACAATGATAAATCGGGTTTTTATACCTTCCATGAATTTAGGAATTTCAGCTGCACTAGGAGTCTCTTTAGGAAGAGATGAGATTTACAAATCTCGATGATCGGACCGGTCCGGGCCTTAGGCGGACCGGTCTACCTCTCAGGCTGATCGGTTCTTTTTATTTTAGGTGGATCGGTTCTTTCTATTTTTGCCTTATTCGGTTTGCTTGAGATCCGGGGTCTTCTGGAGTTTGTCAAAGCGGACCGGTCCAGGGTAGGGGCGGACCGATCTGCCTATTTGACTTTTTTTCTTCCCTTTGACTACTCATAACTTTTTCTTCTGGGACTCCGATTGAGGTTTTGTTTCTTCCTATGTGATCGTGAATGAGATGTCTTTAACTTCTATTTACGTACCTCATCTGAATTCCGGGTGGAAATTCCACTTTTGCCCTTTTAAATTTCCTTTTTTCTTTCTTGATTCTTCCGGTTTCCTTTTTCCGTTTCTTGACATCAAATACCTGTAAAATCACTAAGAAATACCAGATACTCGGTGTACTCATTAGGATCAGTCAGTAGCAAGATTATGAGATAAAGTCAACTCAATTACGTTGTTCGAGGTGCTGAAAGTAACTAAATCAAGGGATAAATTAGGAAGAATTTATGCCTAATCTTGATATCTCTTCAAGGCTTGCAAGCCTATCCATAGATCCTAATTTTCGTGTGAGGGAGTTTAAAAAATTCCGTGCCAATTGTTTTACTTTTAACTCATATCCATGTGAGGAAAAATAAATAATGCAAAACAATGGGATTTCAATTTCTACCTTGACTTTTTGTGTGGCTAGAAAAAATGATAAAAATCCAAAGGATATAGTATGACCTATTATGAAACTATCCAAAAAATGTAACACCCCGCCCGCCCGGGGAGAGCGAACGGAGTGTTACAAATGGTATCAGAGCTTAGGTATACGGCAAGCCTCGGGGCTTGGGTTTTGGATTCATTGCGTGGTTAGCAATTTTTGGAGATAGAAAATTTTAGGTGATATTCGTGATAGGTTTCGAGATTAGATGTGAGGAATTTATTTTTGGAGACGAGATTATTTTGGAGATTGTTAGCCTGATTTTTGAGAGTTAGGCATTCGGCGAATTTCGAGGGCAAAATTCCATTGTTAGAGGGGAAGTGTAACAACCCGCATAATTTTTGGGCTATTTTAATTAATTTTTGGAAAATGGAGGAAAATAAATTTTTTGATAAAATTATTTTTATTACTCAAATATGCTGGTTATGATTTTTAAAGGCGAGAATTTCAAACGGTTTCGAAATCGGAGTTAAAACGAATTTTGAAATTATTTTTAAATGTTTTTAACTCTTGGAATTCTAAGTCGGCGAACATTAAGTAATTTTCAAGAGTTGTTTTGACTTCCAACTCTTCATTTCTTTGCCTTATTTAAAGGAGTCTTTTGGATTCCAACTCTTCATATCTTTTCATTATAAAAGGGAGTCGTGGGCAACCTTTTTAACCTACTTTTGGCACAAATTTTGGCAAAAAATATATTTTATATTCCTCTTCTTTTTATATACACATTGGACCTTGAGATTTGTGAGTTTCAACCTTAGATTAGAGGTTTTCTTGGGGTTATTTTTGTTGGAGGTTCTTGGAGGAGCTTTTGTAGATCTTTTGTGTTGATCTTGAGGATGTGATCGTTGGTTTCTCATCATGGTTTGAGGTATGGGGTTTTACACAATATGCTCCTTAAATCTCACGAGTGTCATTCTCTTTGAATTCTTGTTAACTAAACTCATATTTGAATTGATAAATTCATTGAAATCTGTAAAATAATTTTTGAAATTATTTTGATTCATGTGGTATCATTATATTGTTGATGAGCTCGTTGTCATGAGATTTTAATATGGCACGGATGTTGGGCACCCACCAAACTTCCTATTTCCCGGGCTATGGCTTGATAAAGCATATACGGATGTGGTGAGGCCTGGTGACCCATTGATGTGTTGTTGAGAAATTATATTGATAAATGATTTGAGATTCGCATTTTGATTTGAATATTTGTACTCGTGTTGTTACGTTTTATTCATCGCTAATATATATTTGTTGAGCATCTTTCCTGTCGTATTGGGTACTTCCCCATATTTTCTTTTAGTGGCAGGTTAGCGCGGATTTTGGAGAGCTATGGAGATTGATTTTAGCGAGGATTGTTTGGGAAAGATTTGTATTATTTTGATGTATAGAGCTTTGGAGATTTGTATTTTTATTCGAGTTAGATAGTTATAATTTTAATTCGAGAGACTTGTTGTATTTTATTTGAAGAGATTTGAGATTAGTGGTTTCCTCTATTGTTGTTGTGGGATTTAGATGCTCTACACCTTGTTATTTGTGGAATTAATTTATTTTATCGATAATAGCGCTCTGTTCACTCTCCCCGGGCGGGCGGGGTGTTATAAAAAACTAGAAACTGGATTACTTATATTTTAAAGAAATCGTTTTCTGCTATGATTGGATGAAGATGGAGGAAACTGCTAATGGTTTAGTAGACACCACATTCTAGGACCCTCCTAATCATCTCCTTAGGTCCCTAGCACTTCCCTCTTCACCATATACCCTAGGTCATGCTTCGAGTACCGAATTGAAGGCCACCGAGTGCTCCCAAGCCCCGTTAAACTCCGGTCAACTTTTTTGTCTGAGTGAAATCTCAATAAATCTTAAAAGGACTCTGAATCCTCATTCTAATGATTTACCGTGTGCACGAATCGACCTTACAGTTCGAATGAATGATCCGTTTTACTGTCAAAAACCGATCTAGAGACCACCAAGCGCTTCCAGGATCCATTTTAGCCCCAATAAACTTCCTCGCTTGAGTAGAAGCTCAATAAATCTTCTAAAGTCTATGAATCCCCTTTCCAACGGTCCACCTAGTGCATACATTATCCCTACAATTAGGACAAACGATCCATTTTCCCCTAAAAACTAATCTGAAGGCTACCGGGTGATCACGGGCTCCATTTGACTCCCGTTAACTCTTTATCTCGAATGATACGGAATGAATATTCAAATGGCTCTAAATACGCTTTCCAATGGTCTGCCCAATGCATGAATCAGCCTTGCGGTATCGACGAACGACCCACTTTACTCTAAAGGGTCACCGAGCGCTTTCGGGGCTCGTTTGACCAAGGTCAACTCTCTGAACCAAATGAGACTGAATAAATCTTCAAAGGGCTCTAAATACTCTTTCCATTGGTCTGTCACGTCCGCCAATTGGTCTTACAATTTGGACGAATGATTCGTTTTCCTCAAAGAATTTCTTATCCAAAAGACCATCGGGCACTTTCGAGCCCCTTTTGATCACAGTCAACTCCCGAACCCGGGAGCGGCCCATGCATTCTTATAGGAATATGAATACCCTTTCCAAAGGTACGTCCTGTGCATAATTTTGACTTACGAATTGCGTTTTACGGTTGCTTATCCAAAAAATCTGCATGAGACTGCCTAATGGCAAACCCATTTCCCTACCTATCGGCAGTGTGTATGGGGTTGCCTACCGATAGGCAAGTCAAGGACAATGCCGATGGTCACCCCTTTGAACCTATATAAGGATAGAATGAGCTCACTTCAAAAGGCACCTTATAAACATCCCTCACAGTGATCTCAGCAATATTCTCTCGAAGTCAGCGTGGTTTCCCATATTGAAACCTCTCCCCCCTCATTCCATTTCCATCCTTTCTTACCAAATTTAGCAAATTCCATTCCCTCTCCCCTACCACCTTCATCCACTTTCAAGGGAAGCTCGTCAACAATTAAGATCAATCTTAAATCTTCCGAAGAAGGTCCAAATCTTTCACTCTCTCTTTAAATTTCCTTATTTTCGCATTAGTTATTTAAATCTTACATTAACAGTTCATCTTTGTTAGTTCAAACATATTAACATCCCACTATTTATTAGTAGTATTGAACATACTATATTTTTTACAAAAAAAACTCAAATAAGAGAAAGAGGGTTTGCTTATAAATTCCAAATGGGGATTTTTCACCACATTTTCTCACACTAACACACCCTTTTTCTACACACGTAAAATAAAGTCCCTAGTTGGATTTATAAGATAAACCCCACCTCCGTGTTGCATGCGAACTACGTGGACTTTTATGCCTTTTTAGGCTACGTTAGCGTATCGGGCAAAACCCAATTTTCGATTCATCCTTTCCCAATTTGGTTCATATATTATTTCAACATATTGTATTTGTGATTCATGCTCGCGTTTTGTCAAATTTATACCATGGTCTTTCTATAAAGGATCGGTGACCAGAAAAACGTACACATTATATTTTTAATTATTATTTTGGGAACACTCCTACTGATCACCTCACTCGGCCTTTCTCCATGACGCGAGTCGAGTGATTCCATTCTCCATTTATATATACACGCGCACACACATCACAAAGTTATTAAGGCGAAGAATAACACATTCCCATGAGAGATCGAAAGGGCCGAATGGATGTTTAACACCTTCCCATTCTGTAACTGAGCTCCCGAATCCTTGAACTAATTGGTTTCACAAGCATCAGTATGTCTTTGATGTCGTTCTCTCGAGGCGGCAACATTTATTTTGCCTATTTGGTAAAAAAGAGGTTGGCGACTCTATTTCCATTAATCACTCCACATTTTTACGACGCTCGAAGCACCCCGAGGAATGGCAGGAACCCCACCACCGATCGCGCGCCCGCGCGCACACCGACAGCGGAAGATCGGGTTGGCCACAGGTTGTAAAGTTGATCTAACCTCAAGACTTATAATGGTAGATTTATCTAAGATGAAGAGTAAAGATCGCATAGTCGTCAAGCCTTTTTTTCCTTTCAAAACTTGAAGAATTTATTCTACTCAAAGTGCATAAATGATGATAATTGGTCTTTTGTTATGCATGCACCAAAAGGTTTGACTGCTCAAGCAAACGCATTAAAGTCCCCTACAGAGTTGTATTATGTTCTTGATGACAAACCTAATTTGAAGTGTATTTTACTTGATTTAGACTAAGAATGAGTTTTGAAACATTACTTTATTGTTATTTAATAAAAACTTGTATGACAACCATATTTATATTGTATGTGTACGAACAAAAATTAGAACAAAACCCTTGTATTTGTTTACATTTGTGTATGTATATATGTCACAAATATTAAGAACAACCACTTTATGAGTGCAACAACACGACATGATAACACAATAACACGACACAAAATTAGAAGTTAGTGTCTGATTTTTTTTATTAATGTGTTTACTTAACTAAATAATAAAACCAAAACTCTGTCAGGATTGACAAAATATTGTTCAGAGGGGATTAACCATATTAGGGCATAGAAAGAGGTTTTAATCAACGTTCCGTGAAACCCGTTGGTTGAAACGCATATTATTATTTAGTTTACAGTCTTTTCAAACTATAAACCTTCTTTTGGCCAAGTCTATTTCCCCAGATAAGAGCATGTGTTTCACCTTCCGAGTTACACAAATTGTGAATGTTATTATTTTGTTCAGAATATATATTTTAATCAAGTCTACTCACAAATTTAATTTCAATTTTTTATGTGTACCCTTGAACGTTTTTTCCCAGTGTAACTAATCGAACTCATCAGGTGTTTCAAGTTATGATAAGGTTATGTCATATTATTATTATGACTCTAGGGAGAACCTGGTGAGTTAGACTTCTTATACCTCAATGACAAAGTTCAAGTGTACTCACACAACTCTAAAATTAAATTTGTGAGCAACCTTGATCAATAGTGGTACCCTATTTAAACCTTGGTATTTTAAAGGCTCTTAGACCCCTCAACTATCCTCAGATAAGAACAGAGGTCCCAAGGTCAATACCTGACCTCATTCAGGCTAATGTTAAATCACCAAGACCTCCGATGCTCTCAAGAAAGAGCCGCATGACTATCGCAGACCTCAGTCACCTCTTTCTCCTCCTGGAATGATCAGTCATTCTAACGTGTCTCTTCAAATGAGCTCAAAGATCATAGCGCCATAGTTTTACGATATTTGATGCCCAGAGCAGACCTCAATCTTAAGAAAATTACAACCTAAGGCTATTTAATCCTCAGAACAAAGTTGTATCACTACAAAACACCTCAAGATCAACTTATGGAAATTTCCGAGCTTCCAAGCCTCCGAAATAGCTTCTATAACCAATTTGGAAGTCCACTTGTAGTGAAAGCTCCCATTCGCATTGAATGCACTTGGAAACTACCTTATACCGCCTGCAAAACCTTTTACCAACATTCCACCACATTTCTAATGCCGTCAGATCTTAGGTATACCATGTCCATGTTATGTCATTCCACTCGTTCTCCTTCCAAGATCTTGCATATATAATAAAGTCTAGGGAAAGGTTAAAGGCATGTTCAAGTGGTCATATTTTCAGAGAACCAAGAGTTTTGGCATTCACAAGTGTTTACTCATTAGTTTATAATCTCTCAACCCACTGTTATGAGATTATATATACAGATTGGATTATATCCAGCTACTTGATTCCTTGTATTTCTTATTAAGCCCGAAATCATTACTTGAGAACCCTTAGAGAGTTCATCAGTTACTTCTTAAGATCCTTTGGACTGTTGATAAACACCAAAAGGACCTCAGAATCTCTTGGACAAAGCCCAAGAGGTCTAATATATTATAATAACTCTTTTATGATCTAATAATAAATAAATCAGCATATGATAGTGGATGTAAGATTTTTAACTATGGTCTGAACCACTTTAAATACTTGTCTTATAGTTTGACACTCCTCCACCTTTTACCTGTTTGAGGTCTAGAGGGGAGCACCTATTGGGCCTGAGGTCACTTACGATTTTAACACCCATTAATTTGGTGCCATCTATGGGAACAACAAGTTCTATTTCTTTCAAATACATGTAATACTCTTTTCAAGATACCAACTAATGGTGTTTTTACCGGATTTTTCAAAGAAATGTAAACTCAGTAAAAGGAGCTCCAAGAGAAGCTAAGTATCATTCTCAATAGGCTTCCCCTAGCACCTATGGTAGAGTAACCAGCTAGACCATAACATAGTGCTATTGGGGAGAACCACGAGCCCCAATTAGAGGGAGATAATGATCTAAAACGTGTGCCTAGGGACCTTGACGATCATTGAACCGCATTCCTATTAAGGATATGATCTCACTTCCTATATATCAATCCCAAGGCTAGACCTCGGGACAATGAGATCAAGAAGATAAAAGATCATTTAGGTAATTTCCTCAATCAGTACAAGATGAAAACCCCCAACACCATTGAGTTGTATCTCCAAAAGACATTATACCCATTCTCCAATAATATTGGGCATTATATTGTCTCCCAAAAGCGAAAGACTCCTGCTATTGCACCATTTGATGGGTCAAAAGACATATTGATCACTTGGAAACCTATAAATCACTCATGCTCTTGTGAGACACCTTAGAGGAGGTCTTATACAGATCTTTTAATGGTACTTTGAGGGGGACCATTAGGCATTGGTATTCTAAGCTCAAACCAAGGACCATTGGGAGAGTTACTGATCTGGTAAGTCCTTTGTCATACATTTCATTGGAGATTAGAAGATGAGGAGGCATGTCACTTCCCTCCTTCATTTTAAGCAAAATACTGGTAAAGATCTCAGAGAACATGCCAAGAGATTCAACCAAGAGAATCTCCAAGTTAATGATTTAAATGACATGATATGTGTGGGTTATTTCATCGTAGGCCTCACTTCAGAAGATCTAATGTTATCTTTCAGTAACAACCCTCTAAAATCCGTGACTAAGTTATTCAAAAGGGATAAAAAGTATATGAATGTTGAGAATACCATCTCAGCAAGGCATGTCATAGTCACCCCTCAATATGGAAATATAAAAGACGGAGGTAAAAAGTAAGGGTCTCGTTCACCCCATTCACAGCCATCATAGAGGAGGTCTTTACAGTAGAGGACACTTAGGGTCTCTTACCTCTATCGAATCTTAAGAGGAATATTGAAGATAAAAGAGATAAATTGAAGTACTAATGATTTGATCGAGACTATGACTATAACACCAATGATTGCTTCAGACTTAAAGAAACATCAAATGGGTAATAAAAAGGAGTTACCTCAAGGAGTTTGTAGCCAAAGACGTAAGCATAGGTCATCACAACAACAACAATACTAAAAGAAAGGACGGTGCCCCTCTAATTGATATGAAAGACATTTTTAGAGGCTTTTACCGATGGTGAAATCCCTACCAAAACCAGGAAAGCCCAACTTAGGAGCATACAGTTTGAAGGAGTGCATGTTAATAGTGTCTCTCTGCCGCATTAAGCCCAAAGGGAGTTTCAGTGACGGTCTTCTCAGAAACTGACCTCAGAAGAGTCCTTTTACCTCATGACGACCCATTTATCATCATAGTGATAATGGGGAATGTTAATATGAAAAGAGGAATACTCGACACTAGAAGATCAACATATATCTTATTCTTACTAGCCTTCGAATCCATGGTATTTGGCCCCAAGCACATGCATCCCATCACTACTCCCTTGATTGGGTTTAATTGGGAACAGACCTACTCCCTAGGGTGTGTCACTCTTCCCCTCACCATTGGCTCAAAAGATTGCTTCCCTACTATCTAGAATAAGTTCTTGGTGGTTGACCTCCACTTAGCCTATAATATGATCTTGGGTAGACCTTAGCCCAATGATTTAGACATTGTCATATCCACATAGAGGCTGGTAATGAGTTTCACAACCCCTAACGGTGTGGGAGTAGTGTATGGGGACCAAACTAAGGCAAGGTGGTGTTACAAAACTTTCATGAGAAAAAATAGGAAGTCATCATAAACCTCCTATAGTGTGTCTGAAGTCCCAAAAAGCTCACAAGGGGGCTCAAAAACATAGCAGAGGTCTTGAGTCCTTTACCACTTGTTCCTGAGCTCCTTATGGAGACCATGAGCATATAGTTAATGAATGTGGATACCTTAGATCCACGAGATGAGGAGAAGGAATAAAGAGGAGAGCCCGCAAAGGCTATGATAATCATGTGTATTGCGCAAAGGACCTAATAAAAGAAGTTCGGGTAAGGGCTAGCCTGATCACCTACCTTAGAGAGGAACTCATCTAGGTCCTAAAAGAAAAAAAGATGTATTCGCTTGGAGCCATTTAAACATGATCGGAATGGATCCCGAGGTAATGTTCCACCACCTCATAATAGACCCAAACCATGGGCCAGGCCACCAAAATAAGAGGTTCTTAGGACCTGGGAGGAACAATGCTGCAACATAGGAGGTTAATAAGCTCTTAGCCACCAATTTCATCAGAGAGGTTAAGTACCCAAAGTTTCTTTTTAATGTGGTCCTTGTGCCAAAAGACAATAAAAAATAAAGGATGTATGTTAACTTCACTAACCTCAAAGAAGCGTACGAAAGACTAATATCCTCTGGGTATAACTAGATAAATATGAGCTCATCTCATTTATGGATTCCTACTCTAAGTATAACTAGATAAAGATGGCCCTTACCAATTAGTAAAAGACCTCATTCATTACAGACAAAAGTACCTATTGTTACACATTTATTCCTTTCGGACTAAAGAATGAGTGTCCAGGCTTTTGACAATATGCTTGTCAAAATCCTAGACACTCAAACCCACGTGTGAAACCTTATAAAGACTTTCGTCGTCCTCGGGATGAACCTAATGAGCCTTAACCTAAATAAGTTTTATTTTGGATTTCCTAGAGGCAAGTTCTTTAGGTTCATGATCATAAGGCAAGGCATATAGGCCACTCCCAAGAAAATTCGAGCTTTGCTGGACATAAAGTCTCTAAGAATAGTTAAAGAGGTTCAAAGCTTGGCTGGGAGCAGTGTTCTAAAAGGTTCCCCTAGGCTCCGTCTAGGTTTGAGTATTGGGAGAAATGCCTCGTCTTAAGCCTTTTACGCCTTATTCTTAGTAAAAGTCTTGGGCGCACTTTTTTCTAAAACAAAAATGCTTTAGTGACACGATATCGACTTTTAAAGAATTTTTTTGAAAAAACAGACCAATATCTCATTCAAAACAATCAAAAGACAAATGATATCCCAAACCTCTCTACCTCTCGTCCAAAAAAATACGCATTTTTTTCCATTTATTTTCTTTTTTTCATTTTTTTCTTAGTATTTAAAAAAAATAATGTTTTAGTTTGCATATATTCAAACATATTTTAATGTATGTATTATTTTAGTATTTTTAATAGCCTTATTATAGTTAGAAATGTTAAAATATATTTTAAAAGGCCTAAACGCCTTTTTACGCCTAAGGCCCGCCTAGGTTTCTAAGGCTTAAGGCTTGGAATCCACGCCTCGATCACGCCCCACACTTTTTAGAAACTTGGTTGGGAGAGTTGCTGCCCATAACCGTTTTGTCTCAAAAACTATCGACAAGTGCTTATCTTTCTTCAAAATACTAAAAAAGTCCTTTGAGTGGAATCCTTAGGTCGTTAAGGCCTTCTAAAACCTAAAACAGTACCTAGGATCCCCACTTCTACTGTCTCAGATCATCAGTGGGGAAGATCTGCATCTGCTCAGCTCTAATTCGAGAAGAATTGGGGGTTCAAAACCACATTTACTATGCTATTAGATCTCTACAAGGGGATGAAATAAAGTATGAAAGAATGGAGAAGTTTTCCTTTTGCCCCATCACCTCAGTCAAGGATTTGAGGCCTTGCTTCCAGTATCACACCATTATGGTCATAATGGATTAACCCTTTCGATAGATCCTCCACAAACTTCCACCTTAGGGAAGGCTTTTCAAGTGGTCTATGAAGTTAGGAGAGTTTGATGTCAAATATTTACCTTTAAGCATTGACAAAGTTCAAGCCTTAGCTGACTTCATTGTGGAGTTTAGTAACTTTGAGGAAGTGGAAGAAGAGCCCAAGATCTCTGGGGCAGAGGTTACAACAGTGACTAAGAACCCTACATAACCATTATTCAAAGAGATAGACCTCAACTCTCCTACTTGGTTATTACACATGGATGGCTCATCCAGCAACTGAGGTAGTGGAGTTGGACATCATTTGGTACTGCCTAAAGGAGGTAAGATCTCCCTTGCCCTATGCTTTAAAATTAAAGCCTCTAATAATAAGGCAGAGTATGAGTCTTTAGCGGTAGGTGTGAGTGTGGCCATCCATTTAAAAGCATAACAGATTGAAGACATTAGCGACTCTCAGTTAGTGGTTAACCAACTCACTGAGGTTTAAGGATAAAGGTTACTAGATGGAAGGATACTTAGCGATTGTGAAGAACCACATCCATAAAATCCCTAAATTTTGCATTAGATAGGTCCCACGGGTAGAAAATTTAGAGTCTAGCCATCTTGCACAAGTGGCCTCATCTGATGAGGTAGATCCGGATATCCAACTTGTCACCTTGGACCAGCCAAGCATCACCCATCTTCATATCAACACTGTAGAGGTCGATCAAATCCTAGATTCTACCACTTCCATTTAGTCCTACCTCAAGGAATATGTCATACCCAAAGACAATCTTTAATCCTGATAATTGAAATATTTAGCTTTTCGATACCAAATGGAAAATGCGGAATTTCTTAATAATGGGTACTGCTCAGCACCTCAACGATGCCTTAGCTCATCAGAGGCCAATTATATACTCAGAGACATCCACAAAGGTGTATATGTATCCCATACAGGCCTAAATATCTTAGCCTACAAGATTATAAGGCAAAAGGAAGATAGGGATATGGTCTAGTATTGCAATAACTATAAAAGTTCTATTTTCTTCCAAACACAACCAGCCATGAAGATGGATCCAATGCTAAGTCCATAGACCTTTGCTCAATAAGGAGTGGGCTTGGTAAGGCCTTTGCTCCTCAACAAAGGTCAAAATAAATTATGTATTATGATCATTGATTACTTTATTAAGTGGGATAAGGCCAAACCTTTAGTCACCATCACTAAGAAGAAAACCACCAACTTCGTCTAGAAGAACATAATTTGTAGGCTTGTCTTACCCATAGTCATCATCTCTGAATCCCATAAACAGTTTAATAACCCAACCTTCAGAGAATTATTCCCAGACTACTTCATAGATAACCACTAATCATCTCCAGTCCACCTTTAGACCAATGGCCAAGTTGAAGTGAACAATATAACCATTTTCCATAACTTGAAGAAGAGGTTGGAGAAAGCCAATAAGCTATGGGCTAAAGAAATTTCGAGCATCTTATGGGCGTACAGAACTATGGTCAGAGGTCTAACGAGAGAAACTCCATTTTCTCTGACCTTTGTCCCTAAGGCAGTGATCCCAACAGAGGTCAAAGTACCCACATAAAGGGCAGCTCAGTTCAAACCAAGGGCTAATGAGGAAGGTCTTTAGACGAATTAAAGGAAAGAAGAGAAGTTGCACTGATTCGAATGGTAGTCTATAAGCAAATAACAACCTCATACTTCAACAAAAGGTCCACTGTAGAGAATTCAAAGTGGGGGACTTAGTTCTAAGATAATTTATCATTGCGACAAAGAATCGAAATGAATGGAAGTTAGGTCCCACATGGGAAGGGACATATGTGTTAATCAGAGTTTCACGACCAGGTTGTTATTATCTCAAAAACATAAAAGGATACGAGCTTTTGCACCCCTAGAATGTAAATCATCTCAAAACATAATTCCAATGATGTACATTGAAATCAAATAAAATAAAAACTTTTTTTAGCCACTCACAATTTTTAATACAAGTATTCTTTAAGAGTGGTAACGATTCGAGCCTTGGATCTAAACTTAAACCAAGCTCTAAGGACCAAAAACACTGAGTTGTAAGGACTTCAGCCTTGGTATGGGTATAAGCTAAGGTTTAAAGACCCACACAAAGATATACAAGGATTTTAACCTTAGCTCTAAACTTAAACCGAGGTCTAAGGACCTAAAAACACATAGTTGTAAGGAATTCAACATTGACTTTGGGTTTAAGCTCTAGGCTAAGGACCCACATATCGAGTTGCAAGGATTTCATTCTTGGATCTAAACTTAAACTAAGGTCTAAGGACCTAAAGCACAAAGTTGAAAGAACTTCTCCTTATCTCTGGGTCTAAGCTAAGGTTTAAAGACCCAAACCTCAAGTAACAAGGACTTCAGCCTTGTCTTGATCCAACGATCAAATTTCCAAGGACCTAAAAAAGACTTAAAAGAATTACTAAGGCTTTGATCCTTGATTCCATTGAAACTGACTAAGGTCCAAAGACCCACAAAAGTCAAAGGCCTTTCACGCGCCAAAAAAATGTTTCCAAAAAGGATAAAGTTAAAAATGCAAAGACCTTAAAAAAATATTTGTTTAACCCTTTTTTTCGAAAAAAAATCCAAGTATCAAGCACCTCTTTTGACTGTAAAAATCTGAGACTAGTGTAAAACTTTTATTTCTTAAAAACTTGGGGGGTCTAAGTGTTAGATTACCAAAAAATAATTCAAAACTTCAGTTTTATATGCAAAGGTGCAAAGCCCAATGGTTGAGAGGTCTTAGGACCCAATGTGAACCTCAGATTGTCCTCCTCAGGGGGTTAAGGTTTAGATACTTTTTAGGCCATAATGAATTTCAAATTACCTGAGTTCAGAAGTCTTATAAACCTTTGTGGGACTTCGGATTTTAAATTTTCTAAAGTTTAGAGGTCTTATGACCTACTGTGGGACTTCGAATCATAAATATAAGGTCTTGAGACCCTTCACAGATTTTTCTGTTGGCCTTTATACCTAAAATTTTAGAGGGGCAAAGTGTCTGCGCAAAAATTTTTGGCCTTCAATCCTACATAAATACAAGTATAAGATATTCCATGATCATAAGGTCTTATGACCCCTTTCATAACCTCAGTTTCGACCTCAAACACTTTACAAGTATGTGGTAGAGTTCATAGGACCTCATAGTTACTTTGATAAATTTGCATCTCGAGTAATTTCGCTTTACTAAGAAATCTTGGGGGGTTAAGGGATTACTACCCGTTAGCAGACCTCAAGCAGATGAACATTCTACAAAAATTTCTCATAAAGGTAAAAATAAAGCAAGTATAAATCAACACAAAGCAGTACAGAAGTTGAGATTTCAAAAAAAACAAGTTGTTACCATTAAATGATAAGGAACAAAGGTTTACATAAAAAGGCCCATGGCCTAAGAAAGTTAAAAACTATTACATAAATGCCTTATCAAGGTTTGGGATTGACAGGGGTTTCCTTCATAGGGGCTTCACTTTCCTTCTTCGATGGTCTTGACTGAGGATGAGAGGTGAAGGCTTTCTTCAGAGCTTTTTCTTCTTCTTCTTCTTCTTCTTCTTATACTTGGGAGGGAGAGGCTTTATCAACGTCATCACTGTGGATGCACTCATTATTTGGGCTCTCAACACCAGACTGGTAGGCTTCAGTAAATAAGACAAAAATATCTACATCAAAAATGAGATCTTGGACCTTATCCTTGTAGGCCACAAACCCATAATTGTACTTCTGGAAAAAAATATCTTGAAGGGCTTAAACTCAAGATAGACACCCAACTTGGTCTTTATAATGGCTTGAATCTTCCCCTAGAGCTATGTGTTCTTCACAAGGACCTCGACATAATCATTATATGATTCTTGACCTTAAGACCTTTAGATGTCAGTTGGTTTTCCACATTACGACAACACATGGAAAGTTTACACCATGTATCTAGTCTCTGGGAACACCCCTCATAATTCATCAATCCATGCATACTCCAGATCGGTGATGAAGATAGTGGGGCATGAAAGTGGATTGAATAAAATTTTCAACTGGACCAAAGCCCATAGTTAGTTATCTTATTTCTCTATAAATAAAAAGGAAACTGCAATGTTGAATGTCCGTCGGCAAGAGGTTACACCAACCATCCTAAACAACAACATTTTGTACTGGTTTATCTTGTAAATGAAATCAACAATGACAACTGAGGTAATACACTTTGACAATTGAATGGAGTTTGGATAAGCCTAGAATATGTCTTCCACCTCCATCTTAGACTCATTCATACGATACTAATATACATAATCCTTATCGCTAATCAATTTCATCAATTGTTGCATCGACATTCTACCCTCCCATTCTCTAATCCTTAGTGTGTGTGTGGGGGGGGGGGGGGGATATCCAATTCCGTGGTTTGGAATTGAAATTGAAAAAAAATTAGTTTAAATTTGAACTGGAAATTTTTTGATTCTAATTCCATAATATGGAATTGAGGTTCCCAATCACACCCTTAGCTTTCCCTTTGCATTGTAGATTGTCTTCATCATTGACACATTACTTATACTCTGACTTCTTATCGTCGTTAGAGTGACGACCGGATCCACCCACTCAATGAAATCTCTTCAATGATGTTTCTCTCCTCTAAAGCAAGATGCCTTACGTATGGATTCCTAATTGATTTTTTGAGCAATCAGTGGTTGTGAACTCCACTTACAACCTCCAACATCCATCTCCCACTATCAAGTGGAATGCCCTTCAATAGAAATAGGCAATTGCACTTTCTAGTCACTGAATCTTTCTTTATATTCTTCTCACCCTGAGTTCCTGATTCGTTCCCACACTTCTTCCCATAATATTCTCGTTACTCCCCTCCCCTCTCATAATCCAAATGTAAATGTCCCTTTCGCATCGCCGAAGGTGCGCCGGACTTGGTGATTACAGTTATCGTTCAAACTGATCTCTCTTTCTTGCTCTTGATCCCAGCCGACCAATGCTTGGCAGATGGGAAAGACTTGAGAATATAAACATCAATTAGTCAGTGTATTTTAATACACAGTTTTTACAACCCTAATGAGTTTAATATATTTAAAAACGTTTCAAAGGTTATATGTAATCAAAATACCTGGTCGGTAAATAAAGTTGCGCTAACATTGAATCTTAAAGAACCATCATCACCTTTGTTCTCACCGTCAATATTGATCAACGCATCGTCAAATAATATGAAGTTGAAATCAATGAAAGAATTCTACGTAAGTACAATCATGTTTGTGTTATTAGATACGTTTGAAAATAAATGCAGCAAAAAAATGTAAGACAATGATTTGGTCTAAACATAATGAATAAATATGAATTGGAACATTAAGACACATTACAAACACCACGAATTAAGTTCAAGTTCGACAAAAATATTTGTTCCCCAATCGGTGTCATCATGACGAATATTTTCCTTTACTTTAGTATAGTGATCTTGAATTAATATGTTCTTATTCGTTAGCATCGTGCCGAACAAGTTTGTTATGGTTTGGATGTTTCGCATGATATATAAATGTATACTCGTGATAACATCCCCGAACCAAACTACGCCTTTAAAAAAATTAAACTGGAAGTTATTCGGTATGATAACCCCGAAATAGATCGTCTAACTTGGGGCCCCGATACCGAACCACTGTAAGTTTATTAACTCGTGTTTAATTTTTTCAACCTTTAAACACATATAAAAAACTTTTTTAAGTGGCAAAAATTACCCCAAACATATTATTTGGGGTAATTTCATTTGTTTTAGTGGTGCCACACCCATTATTAATACATTTCACTAGTTGTCGTAACTTCACTATGGTAACTTTGATGGCTTCAAACCCTAATTATTATGTTGTTGGTGAAGTTTAACTTTAATGGTAACTTATTGGTGAATTTTAGCTTTAATGGTAACTTTTTGTTGTGATAATAGTTGAGATTAACTTTGGTAAAGAGAGAAAGGTTTTGGAGGGAAGATGAAAGTGGTGGCCAAAATGATGTGTGAAAATATTCATATTCTGTCGTGTCATTTAGCAAAAATATGTTTAAATTGTCTTGTAGTATTTTGGAATATATATTGGGATTCCATTAACATCACTTTTGTCAGAAAAATAGTAAGTGATTTTAAAATGAACCAAGAATAAGTGAAATATTGACCGAAAATTTAGATGCATTACACGACGCATAAGTAAGGAAATGTGCATTACACGACGCATAAGTAAGGAAAAATATTGACCGAAAATTTAGATCAAGTGGATATTTTTTCATTACCGCTTTAAAACATTTGTTCAAATAATACGCATACAATATGAAGATAAGAAAGAGGTAAATTAATATTATAAGCAAATCTGGTGTTCTATTTCTACATCCTAATTACAAAGTTATAATACAAATAAGACTAAAAATAATAAGAATTAAAATTAAAAATTGAAAGCCATAAGGAGAACTAATAACTACTACTATTGTTTCTCATTATTTCCTATATTATGGTAAAGGAGTAAGATCCAAAAATCCAATCTCTAGGAAAATTTCACCCATTGATTTGAACTTATGAGAATGAAATACAAAAAATCGAGTTAAATATAATCATTAAAAAGGTCACAAACTATGAGACATTGTTGTCTATTTAATTATAGAGATCTTAACCATAAGAAAAGCCAAATCCTAACAGCACCCGAATATCACAATAAGTTCGGATAATTTGCCAGTGATTGTTGGCGCGATTTGATTTAATACAAACTTCTCACGATTGGTTGTAGATGAATATGTATGCATTTGAGTACGAAATGCGGGTGCAACACGGTGCCATGATTTAAGGATCTGAAAATATAGGATTTGGGTGCGTCGGGCAATAAATATTAATATAAAACATAATTTATACCGTGTCTTAATTTTGTTTAAACAACACATTAATTTTTATAGAAACCACAATATTCATAAATCTCTAAAATAAAAATGATAAATATTACAAAAATGTTCGACAGTGATACGGTCATCCAGAAAATACATTTATTTCCAAACAAGTTCTACTCATTAATTTCACGAGTTATGATATCTAAGCATGTCGTGCATCAACTTTTCAAACCCCACTTCATATAAATCATCAAAAAACTTAGCCGGTTCCACGGTTAAAGGTCAGAATATGTTGAATGTTGATTTGCATTACACACTCATCTTGAAGTTATAGATTCACAACAATGATTTTTTTATTATATATTTCCATCACTTTAACACAAATTTAGAAAAATAATCAAGGAACATGTGAATATATTAAAAAGGTAACATATAGATAGTTAAACGAAAGTTTCATAATAAATTTGTGGTGATGTACTTTACTGTAAGAGGGTAGTATGATTGGGATCTGGTAAGATACTGAATCGAGTGAGGCATGACCCTCTCCAATGGACTCTACCTTCAAGGTCTTCAAGAACTTCTAGAGCAGCTTCTGGTAAAACCTTATCCATTTGGTAAAAATGGAAATCAACCTAGATCTCACTCCATGCAAGAAGATGGCTTCACAACAATAATAGTAAGTTTTCTCAAGAGGAACTCCGTAGAGTGATGGTTGTCAGTGAGGAGTGAAAGAACATGGCATTCAGAACTTAGAGAGAAAGAAGGGAGAGAATACTATAGAGTTTCTAGTGTGATTTTGACAGAGTAACAGTGCTGTTAAGTTTTTTCTTCTTTTTTCTTGGCCTTGCCCAGGGGTCCTATTTATACTTGGGCACTAGTGTTGAGTTGGTACTTTTGGACGCTAAAACTTAGAGGGTTGGTGAAGGATAATGTCTGTAGTATACCATTTGTCCCTACATGTGTGCAGCAGTCTGTCCCCTCAGACAGGTGCCACATAGTGCAAACCAAAGTCAAAAATCAAATATGTCTATGCTAGATTATAAAATATTTGATTTGGTAAATATCTTTTAAAATGGTAACTTGTGGTACAAACTTTGTAAGTTTGATAGGGTATCCTTTAGGGCCACCTCCTTTAAAATCTTTAAGAACTTGAGGGGGGGTCTCAAAGACCACCTCCTCTAAAATCTTTGAAAAATTGAGTGGGACCTTGAGGACCCCCTTTTATCTAGAATGATTTTACCAAATATTCATTTCTTGTGAGCAACCCTTTGGCTACTCACCTTGGTTGTGTCTGACTGTGAGGTGTGTGATGGTTGAGTGACCCTAGGCTCTTTCTACTGTTATACTCTCAATCATAAAGTGCTAAGTGGTTGAGATTTCTCAACAAACCTTGTTCCTCAATTGCCAAGCCAAAACTCCCAAGAGATCCCAACTAGCCTATTTGATCCATGCTTGCTCAGCTAGGCTACATATACAAGAAAATAAATATTAGTATTTTTATTCTTTAAAAGAATAATCTTTCATGATGAGGGGTTTCTCCTGGAAGCCGCTTCCTCATCCTGCCCTATTTTTTGAACCTAGGGGACCTTGAGGATTCCGCGTTCAGTATTTTCGGGAAGCTAACGGGGAGAACCTTGAGGGTTCCTCACCCAATATTTTCTATAAGCGGAGGGACCTTAAAGGTTCCGCATCCAATATTTTTTGGAAGCTGAGGGGGGGAACCTTGAGGGTTCCGTGTCTCATATTTTCTTGCATTTGAAGGAGGGGAGATTTGGGGGTTTCGCGCCCAAATATTTTTTAGCAGTTGAGGGAGGGAAGCCTTGAGGTTTCCGTGCCCAAATATTTTCTAGAAGTTGAGGGAGGGGAGACTTGGGGGTTCCATGCCCAAATATTTTCTTGCAGTTGAGGGAGGGGAGCCTTGGGGGTTCCGCGCCCAAATATTTTCGACATTTAAGGGAGGAAAGCTGTAGAATCGCTACAGCGGAAATATTGCGACTTCTCAAATAAAATCCAATTTTAATTAATCACAAATTTTAGTTAAACCCTAAAACATGCATCTAGATTATTTATCAAATAAAATAAAGCATGCAGGATAAAACAAACAATTTCAAAAAAAAATCCCCCAAAGGGGCAAAACCTTTTTATTTTCACTATAATTTGTAAAAACGATTACACGAATTACAATGAAAATAAGAGCAACTTACGAAATACCCTCAGGCACCGGTTTTGATGTCTCGGCTGGAATCTCCCGCAAGAACTCTAGGTGGTCAGCAATGAAGAAGATAAACGGCTTCTCCACAAGTTACTCCGTAAGGACTCCCTCCATAATAGCACGCAGCTCTCCGGTTGTAGAGTTCTCCCCACAAGTTACTCCAGATGAGTAAACAATCTTCTTGAAGGTTTAAAGATTCACAAAAATATATGGGAATGGATTTGTGAATCAAAAAGGTATAAAACCTTAAAAAGTGAAGTCTGTTTTCTAGGCTGTGAAAATGCAGAAAATGGTGTAAAAGACATGGAAAACGTGTAGAATGCACATTAGTATTTATATGAAAATCGAGGCAGCGGCGGCGCTCGAACGAGATAGGCATCTCGCTCGAACGAAGGACACGTGTCGTTCAAACGATATCGTGTGAGATGCTTATCTCACTGGAACGACAGTGCAAACTCATTTGAATGAGCTCATCGACCGAGGCACTCCGCTTCTACACTTAGAAAAATGTATGCTTTCGATAAAAAAAAATTCAGACTTCAAAAAATATTTTCTAAAAAATTTCCAAATATTTATGCAAATATAAACAACTCCAATAAATCATTTTACCAATAATGCGTCGTGGAGTAGTGAAAAACAGTTGAGCAGCACGTCGCATGTAGCATGATGCACATGTGAAGATGATGGATGCATAGATTTGGATAAAGGCCATCGTGGATGATAATGATGACGTGCCGAATGTAGCGGTATCGGACATACAAACTATGATCAAGGGAAAATAGAAAATTCCTAGATTCTACCCCATGGTATACCCCTAGAAATATACCACCCATGGGCCAACGGGTCGAAATCTCTCCACCCAACCTAAATCGTAAACACATAATCGGAGGTGGTTATAGTTTTACATCCGTGGGTCATAACCATACCATATTACCACACTAGACTCTAAACTAATATATAGTGGTCATGCGACAGTCCAATGACCTAGAGGAATCGATCTAACACTGTTGGTTGATGCCAGGTAGACTACCCATTATGCGCAACCTCCAATGATAGCATCCATAGAGTAGGTATGGATTAAAAACTTCTAACGCCAGTTACACCACCCATTACACCAAAATTTAATTTTTAGCATTCTATACCGGGCCAGTATTGTCACAATTAAAAATCGTGACAACAAAACACGCATTTGTTGTCACGGTCGTGTCACCGACTTTGACCATGACAACGTTATAAGTTATCGCGATCAAAGTTCGTGACATGACCGTGACAAGTTTTACAAACAATCTGAAGTCCCTCGATTCTGGTTTACCTACATTACACATCTTTCTCTCTACTTTGGCAGCATTCCGGCGACCCTCCCTCTCTTCATTTCGGTACATCTCTCTCTCTCTCCTTCACACCACACACATACACACACCACAGAAACACACGCACACACCACACCACACACAGAAACACAAACCACACCACATACACACCCTAGAATGAAAACCCTAAAATGATTTCAAATGAAAAACTCTAAAAAGCCTAGAAAGACTTCTGCAAATGAAATTAATTTGAAACCTAAAAAATGATTTCAAACACACACACAAACATATGCACTTATTTAATTTTTGTAATTTGTTATTCATTAAATTTGCTAATTACTATTTATTGTGCTAATTTAAAAACGATGTTACCTAATTATTTATTGTGCTAATTTAAAAATGATGTCATCTTATTGCGCTAAGATGTTTCTCACTTATTGAATATTTCATATTATTGGGATTCATGAATTGTTGTTAACCGGAGAATTTGAACATTTAGATGGTCTTTTAGTTGGTTGGCCCTAAGTATATTTTAATATTTATCATTATTATTTGAAATGTTGTTTGGGATTCTTGAATTGTTATTGACTGGTGTATCTGATCATTTAAATGGCCATTAAGTTGGTTGGCCCTAGGCATTTCTAATATTTAGGGTTATAATTCTACCAAATATAAATAAGACAAAAATGAAACATATTTACCCTGGAAATATAAATAAGATAGAAATGAAACATTTTATAAATTTTAAAATCTTGTTGTTAAATAATTAATAATGTGAAATGAAACATAACTATGTATAAATCATCACTATAAACATTACTACCTGCGTACCATGAGAATAAATAAAACATCCCCCAAAGCCTTGGGATAACCCTGGGCTAATAAATTACCTAGGGTTGATAAATTACCAAGGGCTGATAAATTACCACCTGCGTACCATGAGAAAAAAGTATAGAGAGAACCCCCAAAGCCTTGGGATAACCCTAGGCTTCGGGGGTGCTCTCTAAACTATTTTCTCATGTTACACGGGTGGTAATTTATAACTACTTTCAATTACAGATAGTGCGTATCGAAACTAGTGATCGAGGGTGAAAAGTAGCGCGTAGTCAACACGCTGATCGTTGTTTTTTGTTCACCACCTCAATACAAACAACCTAAATTACGACTACACTCAACGGGTGAGTATAACGGTAAGTCGGGTATCGAAAATATCAACAGAGACGAGTTGCTAGAATTTATAGGGTTTAATACTTCTAAATAAAAGTGTAAAAGATGATTATACACAAAAAGGAAAAAGATGCATAAAAGGGAAATGATTAATCTAGGCGAGTGTATTGAAACTAGATTAACAAAGCGAGTAAAAGCTATAGGTTGTGTCTAATATCCCTCACCCGAGTTAATTAGTATAAAATGGTTACATGGGTCGACGAGTTATTACAAATGTGTCTTGTTTCGACAGTTAATTGAATCAAGGGTTGTCACGTCCCTAAATGCGCATAATGACTTTCAGCGAGGTTTTGCTCATGCTTGAGAACGAGAGGTATGAAGAACGTTATCGGGAAGAAAATCGTTGTTGGGAGCAAGACTTGGATTTATTATTCGAATCCGACGACGATTTCTCTTCTGAGACTTTTGAAGTCAAGGAATGTTTTGAACCAATTGAAGACTTTGTGCCTAAATTGGAACAAACCATTCGTCACTTGGCCCATCTTTTAATAGAGAATGAAAGTGAGGATGAAACGGATGTAGTATCCATTTGCAATGAGATGATTTCTTCTTTGGATCCCAAAGAAGAAAGTTTCATTGAAAATGATCATATCTCTTTTGAAATCCCAACTTTGAGTGAAGATAACTCATCTCTTGGGTTTGAATTTCTTTCCTCCCCATTTCAATTTTCTATTATCACACCGTCACAAGTACCCGATGAATCGGTACCGAACTTTAAAACGTTCCACCCTTTCACTGACGAGGAGTACTTGCTCGAGTTACTTTCCATGAAGGCATATTTACCCTCGTGTGCGCCACCTCCCATTTCGTTTGCTAAATCTTTGGGAGGATTTTTTGCTTTTCTCAGTCCCCACATGTTTTTGTCATCCGTTCAATCCAAATACCCCATCTTCCCTCCAAAACTTTTAATTGGCGATGGTTCATTTCTTCCGCCTTACACATGCCTTCCGTTGTTAAAACGGAATCCATATTTTTCGGAAGGTATGCTTGTATGTGAGGGCACACCGATTATCCTCCAAAGTCAAATTATTTTTGCGGTGGGCCCTCAGCTATTTAGACTTCTAGTGTATAGTTAGTGTGAAGCCTAAATAGTAGGTTGTATATAGTTAGTTTTTTATTCTTTCTTTCTTTTTATCTTTTCTTCCCTTTTTAATTTCGTCTAATGTAATTAGTTAAATTTTTGTTACTTATTTTTGCTATGCTCGGTACTAACTTGTTTTGTAGATTCTTTGGACTTGTTCTTATGGGGATCGCTCCAATTTTGGATAATATCGTTCTTTTCCTCTCTTTAACTTGGTTCTTAATTTACATTGAGGACAATGTCAGGTTTTAAGTTAGGGGGTGTGGGATATTCTATCCATTTCTTTATTTAGTCCATGTTTTTGCTCACATGTTAGTTATTTAGTATGCTTTTCTTAGAAAAATTAAAATTTTCAAAAAGATTTTCTTTCTTTTTTCTGCTTTGTTAGGCATTTTGCCTTTGTTTTCGATGATAAATTTCAATAATTGCTCAATCCAATAGACAACCCAATGATGCATGCTATCAATTTTAGAAGTTATTAGACTTTAGTCTTAATTATTGATATTATGAATAACTTCATGAATTAAACTTTAATCCCATGAGCACATGCATTTTTCTTATTTTATTGATTTGGTTTAAGATTTTTATAACTTAGTAATATTTTGTTGCATTGTATATACTTACACCGCGTAAGCTTTGTACCTTTCGTCATTTGTGAGTGTATACACTATTCTTTCCTCTTTGAAAACGTTGAATTTGTTGGTAATCTCACTATTCTTTCCTTTGATCGTTCATTAATTGAGTTCATACTTGAAATGTATTACTTGAGCATGATTTTCAAAGTATTGTTTTGACTCGATAATTGCGTAAACTTTAGGAAATGATCATAGTCCATCTTTGTTATATCACCCATATTGACCTTGACCTCACCTTAAACGTTTCCCCTAGTCAACCCCTTTGAGCCTTAATATAGCCTTTCATTTCATTACCCAAAATCCCATAACCAACTCAAAATTGGAGGTATATACCATATAGACACCTTCCATACCTTTGTTTGGAATGTTACTTGGGATTGAATGATGTTGTTGTGTTGCGGTTTCAATTTAGGCATGTGAGAGTTTGAAAAGTAAAGAAAATAGATTAGAAAAAAGTGAAGAAAAAAATAAAGCAAAAAGCAAAAGAAAACATGAGAAAAAGAAGAAAAGAAAGAGAAAGAGAAAGTTGTAAATATTGTATATAGTTCTATAGGCTTTGATTGCTCTCCCATTGTTATATCTAATGCCTTTTTGGAACTTATTTTTCAATTTTAATATTGCTCGCATCTTTCCATTATTCCAAGTTTTCATTCTGAACACTTTGAATCCGTATATGCATTCCTTCATTCCGTACCCTAGCCAAACCTACATTACAACCCTATACAAGTCCTATGTGATCTTAAGTAGATGTAATTCAAAGGTTTAAATAGTTTTGATAATCCGTGAAAATACATTTCACCTCTTTTAATAAGTAGTATCTTTCATTGACATTACATATTTTTAATTTCATATATAGCGTTGTTCATTTGTGACATGTACGCATCCTAGTTTCCATTTACATTTACTCGTTCCCGCATGTTCCGTATGTTACCTCCCTATTTCGAGTGAATTCACTTGATGAGTGTAATGCCCGTGAGGATTGAATATATTCTTGCTTTAATGCTTATCCGATTTTTTTAAGTTTTTGCCAAATTACACTTTGCATGTGCTCACTCCCCTCCCACATTTTAAGTTTTCGATTCTATGAGGTGCATTCTATAATGTCAATGATTTGAACTTTTGTTTGAATTCGTTCAATGTGCTAATAATGCGTATGAAATCTTGTTCGCTATTGTTGGGCTTGTCGCATGTTGGGTTGGGCTTATTTTGAGGAAACCACGTGATGTTTGTGGGTATCATCCCTGAAAACCCTCACAAGACCACACTCGTCCACTAGGATAACCTAGGGGTTTAACGGCTTATTGCATATGCTAAATGCAATCGAATCACCCGCGAAAGTGGCCTTATGATTTTATACCATACTTTTGTACTATCTCCTACTTTTGGTTTTCTTTTAGTTCTTATTGTATCCTATTTAATTGTTAGGGAGTAGCAATGTGTAAGTTAGGGGGGGTGATACGACGCAAATATTGCGTATTTCATCCCTCGAACCTATGCATTTTAGCCTCCTAGGGTATCTTATTCCCTATATTTAAGCTCGTTAACCAGACAACCTCGGTTTATATTATTAACGTGCTATATGAGGTATAATTGGGATTTTATAGGTATTTAGGTACTAAGTATGAAGTTCGAACGCATTTCGCTCAAGTTCCGTACGCAGTCACATGTTCAAGGGCAATTCGGTGAATTCACAACTTGGGCACCTGGCCTAATATCTTCACGGAAGTTGTAGCCTTCCTCGTAAGCTTCGCATGCCCATGAACTATGCGCAAATACTATCCCTAACGAAGAAGTTACGGCATTTTTAGCGGAAGGGAAAACCAAACAAACCAAAACAGGAGGAATAAGTGCAGACCTGTAGCCATCGATCGATCGATCCTTCAGTTTTTTCCCTCGAGCTGAGACAGTGGGCTATAATGTTTACCATTGATATCTTAGCCCACTGCCTCGGATCGAGGGAAAAAGCTGAAGGATCGATCAATCGATCCTTTTGATCGATCGATCGATGGCTACAGGTCTGCACTTATTCCTCCTGGTTTGGTTGGTTAGATTTTCCCTTATGCTAGAAATGCCATAACTTCTTTGTTAGGGATCAGATTTATGCACCATTCACGACCACACGAAGCTTATAAGGAGGGATACAATCTCCATGAAGATGTTGGGCTAGGTGCCCAAGCTGTGAATTAACTGAATTTCCTTTGAACGTGCGATTGCATACGAAACTTGAGCGAAATGAGTCTGAACTTTATACTTAGTACCTAAATACCTACAACAGCCCAATTATACCTCATATAGCATGTTAACAATATAAACCGAGGTTTTCTAGTTAACGGGCTTAAATATAGGGAATAAGATACCCGAGGGGGCTAAAATGCGTAGCTTTGAGGGATGAAATACCCAATATTTGCGTCGTATCAACTAGCCTTCTAGTTCTTATGCGTACGCATTCAATAGCCCTTAAACCCGTTCGAGAGTCATTACCCATATAATGAGATCCCTTGAATTGTCCTAGTTGTACAGTTTGGGACAATATAGTTTTTGTATAATAATGTTCTTAGTACCTTAAACTTGTTACTTTGGGGGGAAGTCATGTTGCCATCTCTTAATGTTCTTTGGGTAGATACTAGATGATGCGGTGTTAAGTGTAATTTCAATTGATAAATTGAAATAACATTTACAGTTGCGAATCTATGTCATATACTTAGAGAACTATGGGAATATGATGTCGAATTTTCCTCAAATTGGAATAATGTGGATGAGCTCCTAAGTATATTACATAAATATGCGTGGAATGGGACCATTCACCCTTTAGAGGAGATGGAGGAAATAGGATTCTGAAAGGATATGTTTTCCATAGTTCATAATTTACATAGAGTATGTCGTATACTGCTACACTAGTTGAAGAAGTTCACGTTCATTGTCCAAGACAACGGATCCGAATTTCAAGTATCTTCAACATATGCGCAATATGAGGTACAATATCATATAGAATGTGTTTAAGTTTCGTAAACGGTTTACATTTATATTAAGATATTTTTTTAAACTATTTCTAACAAACTGAGGCATTTATTCTAAGTAAAAATTTATTTTTCAAGACCTGTAGGCAAGCTTTTTAAAATAAAATTTTCTCGCTCTTGTCGTTTAAACGACAAGGCAATGTCGTTCAAATGACATTTATATGTCGTTCAAATGACATTGACATGTCGTTCAAACGACTGCTTCTAACGACATCACATATCGTTTGAAGTGCCGCGAGAAGGTTCGTTACTTGTTTGCTCCAAACGAACCCGTACTGTTTTGTGATTTTATAGGTTATTTGTAAGGTCTCTCTAAGTCACTTCTAATGACATTCAATGTCGTTCAAACTACTTATAGATGTTGTTCTAACAAACTTCGCCGCCTCAACTTTTTTGGTTAGTTATAAATACCTGTTGTGGAGACCTTTTTATCAAGACTTTTGATACACGAAAACTGCAATTCTGCATAACTTTTAGTCTTCACTTTTAGGGCTTTTTATGTGTTTGATTCACCCCTAAAACATCCCAATTATTTTGTGAATTGTTTGTGGAACACAAATCACTTATGTTGAAGTTTGTTCTTGTAGAGTGCCATATCTACTGCTGGATTGGTAGCTTTTTGGGGAGTTGCTTGTTGACGACTGCGATCACTTGGGGAGACTTGAGGGTGTTCCTTGCTGAGGAGAGCTAGGATTCTTATGGGTTCTTGCAGGAGTCCATTTCTGATCTAGGTTGCAGCCTGTGTGAGTTTTCTGTGAAAGATTCATTTCAGATTTCTGTAAGTGTGTTGTAAGTTTCAATTTGAAAACATTTATTGAAATAAAAGGTTTTGCCCTTTCGGGGGATTTTTCCTGAAATTTGTTTGTCCAAATTTTTTTGATTATTTGTGATGGCATACTTATTCACATAGATGCATGATTAGGGTTTAAATAAAATTGCATTTAATTTGGATCTAAAACTAACATCTAATTAAATAAGTTTTGATTGGAATGCAAATTCCATAAACAATCGATATCACTGCATTCTCAAATTGGTATCAAAGTCGGTTACTGTAACTTACATAGTGATTATTTTTGTATAAAATTTTTGTGATATCGATTGTTTTGAAAAATCTGCTTTTGAAAAATTTCGCAATTTTTTCGATGGAAAATTTATATAATCGGCTGCCCATCTTTAATGGAAAATTATAATTATTGGAAAGCCCTCATGAAATCTAGTTTAAAGGCTATTGATGGATGTGTTTGGATTATGTGTGAAAAAGAGTGGACTCCTCCCGCCGTCACCGTTGCTAATGTCAAAAGTCTTAAACAAGTGTATAACTGGACTGAGGATGATTTTAAATGGAGCAATTTTAACTCCTATGGCCTGAGTCCTATTTCTGGAGCCATCACCCTAGACGAGTTATGCCGTATTATGACATACACCATGTCTATAGAGGCATGTACTATCCTCCAATTGACACATGAGGGTACCAACGCGATCAAGGCATCTAAGTTATAAAATTTGACCATCCAATTTGAGACAATCATGATGTCTGAGTCTGAGTGTTTTGACGAGTTTTATGCTAGGTTGTCGGACATAGTCAGCATGAGTTTAATTTGGGTGAGAAAATTGGCGATACGAACATTGTTAAAAATATTTTGAGGTCACTCCCATCCCGCTTTATACCTAAGGCCGTTGTTTTAAATTCTGTGGGGATATTAGATACACTTAAGTTAGAAGAACTCGTAAGAGACCTTCAAACTTATGAGATCAAAATTTTTCCCAAAATTGTCAACCCTGAGGATAGAGGGATCGCACTTAAGGCACAATCGACAAAGAATATGGAAGTGTCTAGGAAGAGGGAGAAAAATAAAGAGAGAGTGTATGATTTCGAGTCTGAGGGAGAGTTTACTATTGACAATGTGGCCATGTTTGCTAAAAAAATTATTTCTCAAATTCTCGAATAGAAAATTCTTCAAATAAATGTTTTTTGAGAAAAATAAAAAGAAAGAAGACGTTAGTAAGCGTAGTGAGAAAAAGAAAGAGGAAGAGGTGAGATGTTTTGAGTACAATGGCAAAGGGCACAAATCTTTCGAATGTCCCACTATGTTAAAGAGAAAGGGCAAGAAAGTTGTTATGCCATCCACTCTTAGTGATAGTGACGAAGAAGTAAATTATTTCGGGGATGAGTCATCACATGGTATGTTTGTCGCCTTTATGGCAAGTTACGTGAGCATACCTAGTTTATCCCACGACGATGAGGATATTTGTGTACATGAGGGCCCCGATGATGATTTAAGTGTTTAGAGTAAACGTGAGAGTGAGTTTGAAAGTGAGGGTGAAAGTGAACTCCAAAAGGCATTTAGAGATTTATATACCGATACCTTAAAGACGGAGAAGTTGAATAAGAAGTTAGGTCTTAAGGTGTTAAATTTTGAGAGAGGGATAGAAGTTTTGAGGTAATTTGAGGCGTCGGCGAGACTGGAGAAGGTGAGGGTTTCTTTGAGTGAGCAGTTGATCGTCGTAGGTCGAAAAAAGAGTGAACTTGAAGCTCGTGTGTACCAACTCGAGATAGATCTCGAACGAGCACGGGAGGTCAAGGTCACTATAGAGGACACATCTAAGACGGTTGGAAAGATGTTCCTCGATCCCGCTTTGGGTAATGTTGAGAGACAAGGAATAGGTTATGATGGTGCGTATACATCTCATGTTGCACCCGAGCCGGCTCCCAAGTTTGTGATAGAGCCATATGGATTTCAACCCAACCCACCTAGGCATTCATTACCCGATAGTAGAGTGCGCCCTAGATGCTTTAGGAGAGGTGTTCCTAGGTCTGTGTATGTTTGCCTCTATTGTAAGAAGAGAGGACACCTTAGATAATTTTGTTTTAAGTTGGGTTGTGTGTAACATAGAGTTTTACCACATGTTCCCACCCACGCACCCACACATGATACTTTGCATGCTTTGGAAGATTACTTGAGAGAGTTTTCACATATTCGAGAGAAAGTCAAGTTTTTGGTCAAAACTTCACATGATTTGATGGATGTTTTTCATAGGATGTCACCACCTTTGAAAAACACCTTTGCACCTAATGGTTAAGGTTTAAACTTGTTTTCTAGCATAGGATATTTCATGATGATATTTTATGCCTATTGCTAGTGTGCACCACTTTTGTATTTATCTTTTTCACTTTTGATATATTTTTCAGAAAACCAAAAATATTTTATTTTTGACAAATTTAGGAAAAATACAAAAAGATTTTCTATTTTTTGAGAAAAATTTGAAAAAGCCAAAAAGATTTTATTTTTGATAATTTTTTTAGAAAAAGACAAAAAGATTTTTGTATTTCGTTTTACACCATTTATAAATGGACATTTGGGATGACAAAGTCACTACATAATTCCATATCCATATGATGATTTGATAGTGATTTGAGACGCATCATCATTTCATTTTGTGCTTTACAATGTTTGGAGCCATTGAAATGTGATTAGTTGTCACACTTGCATGGATTTATTTGATTATTGTGCATATTAGTCGAAGTGTTTTCATCTCAATCATGTCTTTAAAACGAACCAGCTGTGATAAAACTTACAATGAAAGTAGTGTATGTAAGAACCATTGTCCATGAGGAATTTATTTTAATTGGAAAAATGATGAGAGAACACGAGAAAGGGCTGTGAGTGAATAATAATCACGTTGTGAAAGACACCGTTTGAAAAGAGCCCGAGAAAAAAATAAGGTAATAAAAAGATAAATATTCCAAAAAGGGGTCATTAGGATTTAGATCACCACCAAAGAAAAATAAAATATTTGATATTTTTTAGGGTGTTTGGTTGGAAATATAACTACGGGTTTGCACGTCCTGACAAAGTATTTAAAAAGCATTACATAGTTTTAGACATTATTGGTGTGGAAATCATATATGACTTTGATGTGTCGATTCGATTGAGTCGATGTCATTTTAATTCACATTTTGACACCTAAGGACGATTTTGAGATCATTCGTTAGGAGTATCCATATTCATCGTGCATATATGTTTATTTGATTGCATTGATTTTCCTATCAAATTGGTTCACACACATTCATTATTTATCCACGATTTGCTTATCTTACTGTAAATTCATGGTATGTGTTGTTTTTGTGAAATTTATTTTTTCTTAAAATTGAAAAATAAAAAATAGTTTTTTTGTGAATGCTTTTGAGTTTATCCTTGCATGAGCGTAGTTGATTTATTCATAATGATTTGTTATACTTGTCGTGACACTCCGTGCATATTTTTTTTTATTCTTTCCTTGTCTATTTCGGACAAATAAAAAGGGGGGGAACGAATTATGGGGGAGTTATTTGGATTATGGGGGAGATTTGAGATTTGATCTTTGATTTATTTATTTATATTTATCTCATTTTAAACTTGATACGTCTCGAAGGTATTTATTTTTTTTATTGAGTGTAGGAATTTGATGATATATGAAGAGGACACAAAAGAAGCGCAAGGAAAGCGAACAGATTTGAAGAAATTTTAAGCTAAAGATTTTGAAGATTTTCGAAGAATTTGAAGACTTTCATTTTTAATATATTTACAGCTTTGGGGTTGCATGGGAGGGTATTAGATTTGTATAGAATTTTTTTATTTGATAATTTGGATGTTTTTATTTTGTACCAACATAGACATAGGAGGAGATTTGTAAGGACATGTTTTCCATAGTCCGTAGTTTACATAGCGTTGTTTTCGTTCATTGTCAAAGATGATGGATATAAATTTCAAGTATCTTCAACATATGTAAGGACAATTTATCCATCATTTATTAGTTATGTCATACGCCATCACACCGTTGAAGAATATTCAAGCCCGAATCTACATCAACGGATCCGAATATCAAAAAGAAGAAGGAATCAGATTTCTGCAGAGCCGGACCGGTCCGCCTACTGAAAAGCCACAATACCCCGGACTGCTAGCGAACCGGAGATGCCTAAACTAAAAAGAACCCGTCCGCCTACCCGAACCAATCCGCCTCAGACCCGGACTGGTCCGCCTGGGATAAACTCAAAACAGATCGTGTTCATATTTTCAAGGCCCAGGACTTCTTATTTAATCCCACTACGGGGAGTTGGTTTTTTGAAGACTTCCACACTATTTTCTGAGTACAAAAACTCTAAGTCTTCACCTGTTGAGTCCCAAGATTCCATATTTTGTTGATTCACACAACCTCTCATACATTTGTGAATCTGTTTGTAACCATAGAACAAAAATCGTTGTTGTTCAACCCTTGTGGAGAAGACCGTTCTTCTTCTTCGTTGCAGCCCTCCTGGAAAGGGATATTTCCAGCCTCCGACTACAGAATCCGACACCTGAGGGTAATTCTTAGTCACTTGTATTTTCATTGTAATCCGAAATTATACAGTTACAATATTATAATGAAAATAAATGGTTTTGCCCCTTTGGGGGATTTTTCCTCAATTGCATGTGTTTGAATGTTCTTGCTTAGTTCATTATCTTATTCAATCACATATTGTTGCATGTTTAGGGTTTGTTTGGGTTAAAAGGTGTTTAATATATAATTTCCTCATTTGAACGCGAGTGCATACTCTTCTCAAATTGGTATCAGAGCAGGTTACGCTAATCTATCGTGTAATCCTAATTTTTCCGCAAAATTTCTCTAAGATATCAATTTTTTTGAAAATTTGATTTTTGAAAAAGTGCGTGTTCAAATGGAGAAATCATATAATAAATTGCCTATTTTTGACGGGACAAATAATGCATATTGGAAAGCCCGAATGAGATCGGCTTTAAAAGCCATAGATGAAAGGGTTTGGATTTTAGTTAAAAGAGGGTGGACACCTCCCTCCGTCACTGTGGAAAATATGACTAATTTAAAACCTGCCACCTCTTGGACTGAAGATGAACTTAGATGATCTTCTTTAACTCTAAAGGTTTTAGTGCTATTTCCGGTTCCATCACTCCCGATGAGTTCCGACGTATCATGACGTGCACCATGTCAAAGGAGGCATGGGATATTTTACAACTCACCCATGAAGGAACAAATGCTGTGAAAGAGTCTAAATTGCAAAATTTGACAACACAATTTGAAACCATCACCATGCATGAGACTAAATGTTTTGATGATTTCTATGCTAGACTTTCTGACATTGTTAATACTAGCTTTAATCTTGGTGAACATATTCCTAATGCTAGGGTTGTTAAAAAGATTCTTCGTTCTTTGCCTAAGCGTTTTATCCCTAAAGTCACTGTGCTAAATTCTATGGGTGATTTAAATACGCTAAATTGGAAGAACTTGTAGGAGATTTGCAAACTTATGAAATTGATATGTTCCCTAAAACTGCTAGGTTTAAAGATAAGGGAATTGCACTTAATGCCAAAGAGAAAAAGAGTGAAGGGTCAGCTAGAAAGAGGGAAGAGTCATCTAGAAAGAGAGAGACTGACACGTCAGATTCTGAGTGTGATTTTGACTTAGATGATTTGGCTCTTTTTGCAAAAAATTTCAAGAGGATTCTCAAATTTAAAAAAAAATGGCAATTTTAAAGATAAAAAGAAATTTGAGAAAAATAAGGTTGAAAAGAAAAATGAAAAAGACTTTAAAGATCCTCCTAAGACAGACAGTGAGAGATGCTTTAAATGCGATGGTAGGGGTCATAGAGCTTTTGAGTGTGCTACTCGTCTGAATAGAGAAAAGGGCAAAGCTATCCTCAATGCTACCCTTAGTGATGACAGTGAGGTTGAGTCGGTGGACTGTGGAGATGAGTCACCGGATGAGCATAACATCACCGCACTCATGGAAAGTCATGTGAGTACCTCCAACGCTTCTCACGTCGATGAGGATGCTACGTCACAGGGACACCTCGATAATGAGAGCGATGAGAGTGAGGGGAGGATGAGGCAAGTGAGAGCGTGTGTGATCTCCAATGCGCCTACGTCGAGTTATATTCTGAGTCATTTGATACCAAGAATCATAATAAAGCGTTAGTTCTAAGGATCACCTCTTTAGAGAAAGATTTAAGAATGTTTGGAGAAAGAGAAAGTTATGGTGAGAGTGGAAAAGAAAGAAAGAAATATCTTAAGAAGATGAGATGTTTTGAGTGCGATGGGACAGGGCACAAGAAATTTGAGAGTCCCACTAAACTTAGGAGAGAGCGTAAGAAAGATGCAATGCCCACCTCTCTAAGTGATAGTGAGGTTGAGGATGGTGATGAAAGTGTGATCCAAAAAGCTTTTCGAAAGTTATTTATCGAGACCATGGAAATAAAAAGGTCTAATAGAACTCTAGGTCTTCGGATTTGTGAGTTGAAGGAAGAGAATGCTGAGCTAAAAAGGGAAAAAGGTGACCTGACCAACATGATGTCTAGTCTGACGACACGTGTATCACATTTCGAGGATGATCTCAAACAAGCACGAGAGGTCCAAGTCATATAGATGATTGTGTTTGCATGTTTGTCATACACTAGTTGTGGTTTCATGATTTATACTTGTTTGCTAGTGTTATGACATGTGTACTTTTTGTATATATTTTTGTTTTGAAAAATTTTGAAAAATACAAAAAGATTTTAGTTTGACAAAATTTTTGAAAAATACAAAAAGATTTTTTTTTGTTTGCACCGTTTATGGATGTACACTTAGGATGACCAAGTCACAACATCATTCCAATTTTTTTTCATGTGACTATTTGATAGTGTTTTGAGACAATAGGTCAATTCATCCTTGTGCTTTATAGTGTTTGGAGTCATTAAGATGTAATCAAGTGTTACTTCCTACATGTTTGACTCATATTTCCTTTAATGCACACTTGCACGGATTTGTTTGATTATTGTGCTTGTCTTATCACATGTTGGTTGGGTGTTTTCACTTCAATTCTGTCCTTAAAACGAACCAAGCGGGATAAATTTTGATAAGGAAATTGTGCATATAAAAACCGTTTTGTGAGTTTGTGTGCTTTATTTGAAAAACGGGGAGGGGCTACGAAAGGTAATTATATATCCTTTGCGCAAAAGCCACCGTTATATTGGACCTAAAAAATGGAGGAATTTTAATATCCGGGGTCCAAAGAGGTTAAAAGAGCCCGAAAAAATTGAAAGGCAATAAAAAGATATTCATGCCAAAAAGGGGCCATTTAGGTTTTTGCACCAATTCTCCAAAGTTTGAGAATTTAGATCACCTCTAAAAGAAAATATATATGAGGGAGTTTGGTTGGAGGATTTAAAACGGGTTTGCACGTCCTTGAAATGCTTGAAAAATGCGTTACATAGTTTTGGACGTTATTGGTGTGGAAATCACTTTGACTTTGATTTGTTGATTTGCATAAGACGATGTCATCTAAATTCAATAAATTTTTTACACCAAAGGATACTTTTGATGTTCATTCGTTAGGGGTACACATATGCATCGTGCACATATGATTGATTTACCTATCGAATGTGTTCACACCCATTCATTCCATTTCCATGACTTGGTTGTTTGAGTCTAAATCCATGGTGTGTTTTTTGTATCATATTTGTTCAAATTGGTATCTTATTTTTGTACAAAAATTTGAAAAAATTCAAAAATAGTTTGTGAAGATTTTTTTTTTGAGCATCTCCTTGCAAGAGCACGTTTACCATATTATTTGATGCCCTATTTTGTGTACCGTGACACCCCGATTTTGCTTATTTGATTCATTCTTCTCATTTGTCTATTTGGGGACAACATAAAAAGGGGGAGAAAGAATTATCATATTATGGGGGAGTTTGTATTTTGGGGGAGTTTTTGAGATGTAGCTTATATTTTTATCACATATTGGTATCCATGTTTATCTCATTTCAAACTCGATATGTCACGTGGTATTTGCTTTGTCTCATGTGTGTAGGTATGAAGATTGAAGATCAATATGTTGCACACTCTGAAGAGAAAAGCTTTGAGATTTCATGATTGTTGAAGATTGGAGAACAAACGATGAAGATTTAAACATTTGTATCTTTCCATCTTTAGGGTTCATGGGAGGGTAGATTTGTATAGGTCACTAGTTGATAATTCGGATATTTTTTATGTATGTACCGGCATAGACATAGGGGGAGATTTGTAAGGACATTTTTGTCCATTATCAATTTGTATGTCGTACGCCGCTACATCGTTGAAGAAACTCAAGATCGCATCTACATCAACGGATCCGAATATCAAAGTGTCTTCAACATCATAGCCTCTGCGAGAATGAACTTGGTAAAATTTTGTTTTTACGTTCCTTAAAGTTCATATTTAGTACTGGGAAATTTTCATAAAATGTTTTTTATAAAAATTAGAAGTAAGTTTTGTCAAGAAAAAGGAGGCTTTTAAAAGTTTTTAATTTTTCTGGGAAAACCGGACCGGTCCGCCCCTCAACCGGACCGATCCGCTTGCTGCAGATCCGGTATACCCCGAACCGCAAGCGAACCGAAGAAGCCTAAAATAAAAGAACCGATCCGCCTCAGACTCGGACCGGTCCGCCTGGGATAAATTCGGCCAGATCTGTTCGAGATTTTTTAGGCTCAAAGTTTTCTTATTTAAAGCCAACTTCGGGGAGTTGTTTTCTAAGACTTTTCAAGACGATTTTCAGAGTCCTAAATACTCTAAGTCTTCACCTTTTTGATGTGCCAAACATCTTTTTGATTCACACACAAAAATCCCAATTACTTTTGTGAATCTTTCGAAACCCTAGAACACAAACTTTGTTGTTGTTCATCTTTGTATAGAGATCTTTGCAACCGAGGGCTGTGTGTCATTGCTGAGGGAGTCTCTACAAAGTGTTGTGGCTGCTTGTCATTGAGGAGAGGTGCGGTTCTTCCTTTGTTGTTTGGGTTGCGAGTCCTTGGAGGGTGCTGCGTGTATTCTCTTGCTGAGTTCAAGACTGCGTGTCTTTGTGGGTTGGCTGCGCGTTGATCCATTGCAGATTTCTCTATGTAATTGTAAGTTGCGGCTTGTATATTCATAGTGAAATAAAGGTTTTACCCGAAAGGGGTTCTTTCCTGAAATCTGTGTCTCAGCATATTTTTGTGTCACATGCTTTATTTATTTATGGGTTGACACACGCACTTTAGATGGATGTTTAGGGGCTGAAATTAGATAAGTGTGCTATATTAGAAAGTTGCGAAGTTAATCAATTATCACACGTAATTCTCGCATTCTCAAATTGGTATCAGAGCGGGTTACGCTAATTTATCGCGTGATCCTGATTTTTCGAGGATTTAGTTTCTGATACAATTTGTCTACTCACGTTTTCAAATTGGTATCAGAGCCGGTTGCGCTAATTTATTGCGTATTCCTATGTTCCGCAAAATCTAGTGATATTGATTTTTTTTTAATCAAGTTTGTGAAAAATCGCAATTTTTTAATGGAACGCCCATTTAATGAGCAGCCTATTTTTGAAAAAGTTCACGACCATGCTGAAAATTTAAAAAGTTTAAATTTGAAACTTTGAAAAAGAATTAAAGTTTTGGAAAAAGAAAATTCTCTCTTTAAAAGTAAGATTGAATATTTGCAAGCGTTTCAAACTCAAAGTGATATTTGTCGTGAGCACTTTTGTAATTTGTGTATTGATTTTGATTCTTTGAAAATTGCCAAAAAGAAGAGGGATGAGAAAGTCCTTGTTTTAGAGAATGAATTAAAGGACTTAAAAAATTCTAGGGTTCCCGTTTGTGCCGTCGAGGATAAAAAATTAATCGATGATTTTACGGCACGTGAAAAGACTCTTAGGGATAAGTTTGTTTTAATTGAGGGGGAGTGTGACAAACTGTTAAGTTTAATTGATAATTTGAAAAAGAAATCCCTGTATTTGGAAGAGTCTAATTCTTTGCTTGAGTCAAAAATTTTGAAGTTAAAAAATGATTTGACGGACTCAAGTAGGTTTGATAGTGATGGTAATGGCTCTTCTTGTTCTCATGCTTCTTGTGCTAAAGCCAAACCCATTATTTGTTTTAGAGGGTCAACTAATTCCAAGGATGTTAGAAAAGATCACACTTTAGGTGTCATTCCACCCGTTTACACATGTTCATATTGTGGTAGGAAAGGCCACCTCGGGCGTTTTTGTTTTGATCTTGGAAAAAGTCCTAGGAAGTTTATGTCCAGTGTTCCCGTGGTTTCCAAAGCCCCCACACGATGTTTCACATCTATTTTGGTTAGAAAATCACTTTTAGAGGCACTAGATTTTAGACAAGTTTATTCCCGGTTGCTTGCACATGATTTTTCACTTGCCATATCATATAGATGATTGTGTTTACATGTTTGTCATACACTAGTTGTGGTTTCATGATTTATACTTGTTTGCTAGTGTTATGGCATGTGTACTTTTTGTATATATTTTTGTTTTGAAAAATTTTGAAAAATACAAAAAGATTTTAGTTTGACAAAATTTTTGAAAAATACAAAAAGATTTTTTTTTGTTTGCACCGTTTATGGATGGACACTTAGGATGACCAAGTCACAACATCATTCCATTTTTTTTTCATGTGACTATTTGATAGTGTTTTGAGACAATAGGTCAATTCATCCTTGTGCTTTATAGTGTTTGGAGTCATTAAGATGTAATCAAGTGTTACTTCCTACATGTTTGACTCATGTTTCCTTTAATGCACACTTGCACGGATTTGATTGATTATTGTGCTTGTCTTATCACATGTTGGTTAGGTGTTTTCACTTCAATTCTGTCCTTAAAACGAACCAAGCGCGATAAATTTTGATAAGGAAATTGTGCATATAAAAACCGTTTTGTGAGTTTGTGTGCTTTGTTTGAAAAACGGGGAGGGGCTGCGAAAGGTAATTATCTATCCTTTGCGCAAAATCCACCGTTCTATGTGACCTAAAAAATAGAGGAATTTTAATATCCGGGGTCCAAAGAGGTTAAAAGAGCCCGAAAAAATTGAAAGGCAATAAAAAGATATTCATGCCAAAAAGGGGCCATTTAGGTTTTTGCACCAATTCTCCAAAGTTTGAGAATTTAGATCACCTCTAAAAGAAAATATATATGAGGGAGTTTGGTTGGAGGATTTAAAACGGGTTTGCACGTCCTTGAAATGCTTGAAAAATGCGTTACATAGTTTTGGACGTTATTGGTGTGGAAATCACTTTGACTTTGATTTGTTGATTTGCATAAGACGATGTCATCTAAATTCAATAAATTTTTTACACCTAAGGATACTTTTGATGTTCATTCGTTAGGGGTACACATATGCATCGTGCACATATGATTGATTTACCTATCGAATGTGTTCACACCCATTCATTCCATTTCCATGACTTGGTTGTTTGAGTCTAAATCCATGGTGTGTTTTTTGTATCATATTTGTTCAAATTGGTATCTTATTTTTGTACAAAAATTTGAAAAAATTCAAAAATAGTTTGTGAAGATTTTTTTTCTGAGCATCTCCTTGCAAGAGCACGTTTACCATATTATTTGATGCCCTATTTTGTGTACCGTGACACCCCGATTTTGCTTATTTGATTCATTCTTCTCATTTGTCTATTTGGGGACAACATAAAAAGGGGGAGAAAGAATTATCATATTATGGGGGAGTTTGTATTTTGGGGGAGTTTTTGAGATGTAGCTTATATTTTTATCACATATTGGTATCCATGTTTATCTCATTTCAAACTCGATATGTCACGTGGTATTTGCTTTGTCTCATGTGTGTAGGTATGAAGATTGAAGCTCAATATGTTGCACACTCTGAAGAGAAAAGCTTTGAGATTTCATGATTGTTGAAGATTGGAGAACAAACGATGAAGATTTAAACATTTGTATCTTTCCATCTTTAGGGTTCATGGGAGGGTAGATTTGTATAGGTCACTAGTTGATAATTCGGATATTTTTTATGTATGTACCGGCATAGACATAGGGGGAGATTTGTAAGGACATTTTTGTCCATTATCAATTTGTATGTCGTACGCCGCTACATCGTTGAAGAAACTCAAGATCGCATCTACATCAACGGATCCGAATATCAAAGTGTCTTCAACATCATAGCCTCTGCGAGAATGAACTTGGTAAAATTTTGTTTTTACGTTCCTTAAAGTTCATATTTAGTACTGGGAAATTTTCATAAAATGTTTTTTATAAAAATTAGAAGTAAGTTTTGTCAAGAAAAAGGAGGCTTTTAAAAGTTTTTAATTTTTCTGGGAAAACCGGACCGGTCCGCCCCTCAACCGGACCGATCCGCTTGCTGCAGATCCAGTATACCCCGGACCGCAAGCGAACCGAAGAAGCCTAAAATAAAAGAACCGATCCGCCTCAGACTCGGACCGGTCCGCCTGGGATAAATTCGGCCAGATCTGTTCGAGATTTTTTAGGCTTAAAGTTTTCTTATTTAAAGCCAACTTCGGGGAGTTGTTTTCTAAGACTTTTCAAGACGATTTTCAGAGTCCTAAATACTCTAAGTCTTCACCTTTTTGATGTGCCAAACATCTTTTTGATTCACACACAAAAATACCAATTACTTTTGTGAATCTTTCGAAACCCTAGAACACAAACTTTGTTGTTGTTCATCTTTGTGGAGAGATCTTTGCAACCGAGGGCTGCGTGTCATTGCTGAGGGAGTCTCTACAAAGTGTTGTGGCTGCGTGTCATTGAGGAGAGTTGCGGTTCTTCCTTTATTGTTTGGGTTGCGAGTCCTTGGAGGGTGCTGCGTGTATTCTCTTGCTGAGTTCAAGACTGCGTGTCTTTGTGGGTTGGCTGCGCGTTGATCCATTGCAGATTTCTCTATGTAATTGTAAGTTGCGGCTTGTATATTCATAGTGAAATAAAGGTTTTACCCGAAAGGGGTTCTTTCCTGAAATCTGTGTCTCAGCATATTTTTGTGTCACATGCTTTATTTATTTATGGGTTGACACACGCACTTTAGATGGATGTTTAGGGGCTGAAATTAGATAAGTGTGCTATATTAGAAAGTTGCGAAGTTAATCAATTATCACACGTAATTCTCGCATTCTCAAATTGGTATCAGAGCGGGTTACGCTAATTTATCGCGTGATCCTGATTTTTCGAGGATTTAGTTTCTGATACAATTTGTCTACTCATGTTTTCAAATTGGTATCAGAGCCGGTTGCGCTAATTTATTGCGTATTCCTATGTTCCGCAAAATCTAGTGATATTGATTTTTTTTTAATCAAGTTTGTGAAAAATCGCAATTTTTTAATGGAACGCCCATTTAATGAGCAGCCTATTTTTGAAAAAGTTCACGACCATGCTGAAAATTTAAAAAGTTTAAATTTGAAACTTTGAAAAAGAATTAAAGTTTTGGAAAAAGAAAATTCTCTCTTTAAAAGTAAGATTGAATATTTGCAAGCGTTTCAAACTCAAAGTGATATTTGTCGTGAGCACTTTGGTAATTTGTGTATTGATTTTGATTCTTTGAAAATTGCCAAAAAGAAGAGGGATGAGAAATTCCTTGTTTTAGAGAATGAATTAAAGGACTTAAAAAATTCTAGGGTTCCCGTTTGTGCCGTCGAGGATAAAAAATTAATCGATGATTTTACGGCACGTGAAAAGACTCTTAGGGATAAGTTTGTTTTAATTGAGGGGGAGTGTGACAAACTGTTAAGTTTAATTGATAATTTGAAAAAGAAATCCCTGTATTTGGAAGAGTCTAATTCTTTGCTTGAGTCAAAAATTTTGAAGTTAAAAAATGATTTGACGGACTCAAGTAGGTTTGATAGTGATGGTAATGGCTCTTCTTGTTCTCATGCTTCTTGTGCTAAATCCAAACCCATTATTTGTTTTAGAGGGTCAACTAATTCCAAGGATGTTAGAAAAGATCACACTTTAGGTGTCATTCCACCCGTTTACACATGTTCATATTGTGGTAGGAAAGGCCACCTCGGGCGTTTTTGTTTTGATCTTGGAAAAAGTCCTAGGAAGTTTATGTCCAGTGTTCCCGTGGTTTCCAAAGCCCCCACACGATGTTTCACATCTATTTTGGTTAGAAAATCACTTTTAGAGGCACTAGATTTTAGACAAGTTTATTCCCGGTTGCTTGCACATGATTCTTCACTTGCCATATCATATAGATGATTGTGTTTACATGTTTGTCATACACTAGTTGTGGTTTCATGATTTATACTTGTTTGCTAGTGTTATGGAATGTGTACTTTTTGTATATATTTTTGTTTTGAAAAATTTTGAAAAATACAAAAAGATTTTAGTTTGACAAAATTTTTGAAAAATACAAAAAGATTTTTTTTTGTTTGCACCGTTTATGGATGGACACTTAGGATGACCAAGTCACAACATCATTCCATTTTTTTTTCATGTGACTATTTGATAGTGTTTTGAGACAATAGGTCAATTCATCCTTGTGCTTTATAGTGTTTGGAGTCATTAAGATGTAATCAAGTGTTACTTCCTACATGTTTGACTCATGTTTCCTTTAATGCACACTTGCACGGATTTGATTGATTATTGTGCTTGTCTTATCACATGTTGGTTAGGTGTTTTCACTTCAATTCTGTCCTTAAAACGAACCAAGCGCGATAAATTTTGATAAGGAAATTGTGCATATAAAAACCGTTTTGTGAGTTTGTGTGCTTTGTTTGAAAAACGGGGAGGGGCTGCGAAAGGTAATTATCTATCCTTTGCGCAAAATCCACCGTTCTATGTGACCTAAAAAATAGAGGAATTTTAATATCCGGGGTCCAAAGAGGTTAAAAGAGCCCGAAAAAATTGAAAGGCAATAAAAAGATATTCATGCCAAAAAGGGGCCATTTAGGTTTTTGCACCAATTCTCCAAAGTTTGAGAATTTAGATCACCTCTAAAAGAAAATATATATGAGGGAGTTTGGTTGGAGGATTTAAAACGGGTTTGCACGTCCTTGAAATGCTTGAAAAATGCGTTACATAGTTTTGGACGTTATTGGTGTGGAAATCACTTTGACTTTGATTTGTTGATTTGCATAAGACGATGTCATCTAAATTCAATAAATTTTTTACACCTAAGGATACTTTTGATGTTCATTCGTTAAGGGTACACATATGCATCGTGCACATATGATTGATTTACCTATCGAATGTGTTCACACCCATTCATTCCAATTCCATGACTTGGTTGTTTGAGTCTAAATCTATGGTGTGTTTTTTGTATCATATTTGTTCAAATTGGTATCTTATTTTTGTACAAAAATTTGAAAAAATTCAAAAATAGTTTGTGAAGATTTTTTTTCTGAGCATCTCCTTGCAAGAGCACGTTTACCATATTATTTGATGCCCTATTTTGTGTACCGTGACACCCCGGTTTTGCTTATTTGATTCATTCTTCTCATTTGTCTATTTGGGGACAACATAAAAAGGGGGAGAAAGAATTATCATATTATGGGGGAGTTTGTATTTTGGGGGAGTTTTTGAGATGTAGCTTATATTTTTATCACATATTGGTATCCATGTTTATCTCATTTCAAACTCGATATGTCACGTGGTATTTTCTCTGTCTCATGTGTGTAGGTATGAAGATTGAAGATCAATATGTTGCACACCCTGATGAGAAAAGCTTTGAGATTTCATGATTGTTGAAGATTGGAGAACAAACGATGAAGATTTAAACATTTGTATCTTTCCATCTTTAGGGTTCATGGGAGGGTAGATTTGTATAGGTCACTAGTTGATAATTCGGATATTTTTTATGTATGTACCGGCATAGACATAGGGGGAGATTTGTAAGGACATTTTTGTCCATTATCAATTTGTATGTCGTACGCCGGTACATCGTTGAAGAAACTCAAGATCGCATCTACATCAACGGATCCGAATATCAAAGTGTCTTCAACATCATAGCCTCTGCGAGAATGAACTTGGTAAAATTTTGTTTTTACGTTCCTTAAAGTTCATATTTAGTACTGGGAAATTTTCATAAAATGTTTTTTATAAAAATTAGAAGTAAATTTTTTCAAGCAAAAGGAGGCTTTTAAAAGTTTATAATTTTTCTGGGAAAACCGGACCGGTCCGCCCCTCTACCGGACCGATCCGCTTGCTGCAGATCCAGTATACCCCAGACCGCAAGCGAACCGAAGAAGCCTAAAATAAAAGAACCGATCCGCCTCAGACTCGGACCGGTCCGCCTGGGATAAATTCGGCCAGATCTGTTCGAGATTTTTTAAGCTCAAAGTTTTCTTATTTAAAGCCAACTTCGGGGAGTTGTTTTCTAAGACTTTTCAAGACGATTTTCAGAGTCCTAAATACTCTAAGTCTTCACCTTTTTGATGTGCCAAACATCTTTTTGATTCACACACAAAAATCCCAATTACTTTTGTGAATCTTTCGGAACCCTAGAACACAAACTTTGTTGTTGTTCATCTTTGTGGAGAGATCTTTGCAACCGAAGGCTGCGTGTCATTGCTGAGGGAGTCTCTACAAAGTGTTGTGGCTGCGTGTCATTGAGGAGAGCTGCGGTTCTTCCTTTGTTGTTTGGGTTGCGAGTCCTTGGAGGGTGCTGCATGTATTCTCTTGCTGAGTTCAAGACTGCGTGTCTTTGTGGGTTGGCTGCGCGTTGATCCATTGCAGATTTCTCTATGTAATTGTAAGTTGCGGCTTGTATATTCATAGTGAAATAAAGGTTTTACCCGAAAGGGGTTCTTTCCTGAAATCTGTGTCTCAGCATATTTTTGTGTCACATGCTTTATTTATTTATGGGTTGACACACGCACTTTAGATGGATGTTTAGGGGCTGAAATTAGATAAGTGTGCTATATTAGAAAGTTGCGAAGTTAATCAATTATCACACGTAATTCTCGCATTCTCAAATTGGTATCAGAGCGGGTTACGCTAATTTATCGCATGATCCTGATTTTTCGAGGATTTAGTTTCTGATACAATTTGTCTACTCACGTTTTCAAATTGGTATCAGAGCCGGTTGCGCTAATTTATTGCGTATTCCTATGTTCCGCAAAATCTAGTGATATTGATTTTTTTTTAATCAAGTTTGTGAAAAATCGCAATTTTTTAATGGAACGCCCATTTAATGAGCAGCCTATTTTTGAAAAAGTTCACGACCATGCTGAAAATTTAAAAAGTTTAAATTTGAAACTTTGAAAAAGAATTAAAGTTTTGGAAAAAGAAAATTCTCTCTTTAAAAGTAAGATTGAATATTTGCAAGCGTTTCAAACTCAAAGTGATATTTGTCGTGAGCACTTTGGTAATTTGTGTATTGATTTTGATTCTTTGAAAATTGCCAAAAAGAAGAGGGATGAGAAAGTCCTTGTTTTAGAGAATGAATTAAAGGACTTAAAAAATTCTAGGGTTCCCGTTTGTGCCGTCGAGGATAAAAAATTAATCGATGATTTTACGGCACGTGAAAAGACTCTTAGGGATAAGTTTGTTTTAATTGAGGGGGAGTGTGACAAACTGTTAAGTTTAATTGATAATTTGAAAAAGAAATCCCTGTATTTGGAAGAGTCTAATTCTTTGCTTGAGTCAAAAATTTTGAAGTTAAAAAATGATTTGACGGACTCAAGTAGGTTTGATAGTGATGGTAATGGCTCTTCTTGTTCTCATGCTTCTTGTGCTAAAGCCAAACCCATTATTTATTTTAGAGGGTCAACTAATTCCAAGGATGTTAGAAAAGATCACACTTTAGGTGTCATTCCACCCGTTTACACATGTTCATATTGTGGTAGGAAAGGCCACCTCGGGCGTTTTTGTTTTGATCTTGGAAAAAGTCCTAGGAAGTTTATGTCCAGTGTTCCCGTGGTTTCCAAAGCCCCCACACGATGTTTCACATCTATTTTGGTTAGAAAATCACTTTTAGAGGCACTAGATTTTAGACAAGTTTATTCCCGGTTGCTTGCACATGATTCTTCACTTGCCATATCATATAGATGATTGTGTTTACATGTTTGTCATACACTAGTTGTGGTTTCATGATTTATACTTGTTTGCTAGTGTTATGGCATGTGTACTTTTTGTATATATTTTTGTTTTGAAAAATTTTGAAAAATACAAAAAGATTTTAGTTTGACAAAATTTTTGAAAAATACAAAAAGATTTTTTTTTGTTTGCACTGTTTATGGATGGACACTTAGGATGACCAAGTCACAACATCATTCCATTTTTTTTTCATGTGACTATTTGATAGTGTTTTGAGACAATAGGTCAATTCATCCTTGTGCTTTATAGTGTTTGGAGTCATTAAGATGTAATCAAGTGTTACTTCCTACATGTTTGACTCATGTTTCCTTTAATGCACACTTGCACGGATTTGATTGATTATTGTGCTTGTCTTATCACATGTTGGTTAGGTGTTTTCACTTCAATTCTGTCCTTAAAACGAACCAAGCGCGATAAATTTTGATAAGGAAATTGTGCATATAAAAACCGTTTTGTGAGTTTGTGTGCTTTGTTTGAAAAACGGGGAGGGGCTGCGAAAGGTAATTATCTATCCTTTGCGCAAAATCCACCGTTCTATGTGACCTAAAAAATAGAGGAATTTTAATATCCGGGGTCCAAAGAGGTTAAAAGAGCCCGAAAAAATTGAAAGGCAATAAAAAGATATTCATGCCAAAAAGGGGCCATTTAGGTTTTTGCACCAATTCTCCAAAGTTTGAGAATTTAGATCACCTCTAAAAGAAAATATATATGAGGGAGTTTGGTTGGAGGATTTAAAACGGGTTTGCACGTCCTTGAAATGCTTGAAAAATGCGTTACATAGTTTTGGACGTTATTGGTGTGGAAATCACTTTGACTTTGATTTGTTGATTTGCATAAGACGATGTCATCTAAATTCAATAAATTTTTTACACCTAAGGATACTTTTGATGTTCATTCGTTAGGGGTACACATATGCATCGTGCACATATGATTGATTTACCTATCGAATGTGTTCACACCCATTCATTCCATTTCCATGACTTGGTTGTTTGAGTCTAAATCCATGGTGTGTTTTTTGTATCATATTTGTTCAAATTGGTATCTTATTTTTGTACAAAAATTTGAAAAAATTCAAAAATAGTTTGTGAAGATTTTTTTTCTGAGCATCTCCTTGCAAGAGCACGTTTACCATATTATTTGATGCCCTATTTTGTGTACCGTGACACCCCGGTTTTGCTTATTTGATTCATTCTTCTCATTTGTCTATTTGGGGACAACATAAAAAGGGGGAGAAAGAATTATCATATTATGGGGGAGTTTGTATTTTGGGGGAGTTTTTGAGATGTAGCTTATATTTTTATCACATATTGGTATCCATGTTTATCTCATTTCAAACTCGATATGTCACGTGGTATTTTCTCTGTCTCATGTGTGTAGGTATGAAGATTGAAGATCAATATGTTGCACACCCTGATGAGAAAAGCTTTGAGATTTCATGATTGTTGAAGATTGGAGAACAAACGATGAAGATTTAAACATTTGTATCTTTCCATCTTTAGGGTTCATGGGAGGGTAGATTTGTATAGGTCACTAGTTGATAATTCGGATATTTTTTATGTATGTATCGGCATAGACATAGGGGGAGATTTGTAAGGACATTTTTGTCCATTATCAATTTGTATGTCGTACGCCGGTACATCGTTGAAGAAACTCAAGATCGCATCTACATCAACGGATCCGAATATCAAAGTGTCTTCAACATCATAGCCTCTGCGAGAATGAACTTGGTAAAATTTTGTTTTTACGTTCCTTAAAGTTCATATTTAGTACTGGGAAATTTTCATAAAATGTTTTTTATAAAAATTAGAAGTAAATTTTTTCAAGCAAAAGGAGGCTTTTAAAAGTTTATAATTTTTCTGGGAAAACCGGACCGGTCCGCCCCTCTACCGGACCGATCCGCTTGCTGCAGATCCAGTATACCCCGGACCGCAAGCGAACCGAAGAAGCCTAAAATAAAAGAACCGATCCGCCTCAGACTCGGACCGGTCCGCCTGGGATAAATTCGGCCAGATCTGTTCGAGATTTTTTAAGCTCAAAGTTTTCTTATTTAAAGCCAACTTCGGGGAGTTGTTTTCTAAGACTTTTCTAGACGATTTTCAGAGTCCTAAATACTCTAAGTCTTCACCTTTTTGATGTGCCAAACATCTTTTTGATTCACACACAAAAATCCCAATTACTTTTGTGAATCTTTCGGAACCCTAGAACACAAACTTTGTTGTTGTTCATCTTTGTGGAGAGATCTTTGCAACCGAAGGCTGCGTGTCATTGCTGAGGGAGTCTCTACAAAGTGTTGTGGCTGCGTGTCATTGAGGAGAGCTGCGGTTCTTCCTTTGTTGTTTGGGTTGCGAGTCCTTGGAGGGTGCTGCATGTATTCTCTTGCTGAGTTCAAGACTGCGTGTCTTTGTGGGTTGGCTGCGCGTTGATCCATTGCAGATTTCTCTATGTAATTGTAAGTTGCGGCTTGTATATTCATAGTGAAATAAAGGTTTTACCCGAAAGGGGTTCTTTCCTGAAATCTGTGTCTCAGCATATTTTTGTGTCACATGCTTTATTTATTTATGGGTTGACACACGCACTTTAGATGGATGTTTAGGGGCTGAAATTAGATAAGTGTGCTATATTAGAAAGTTGCGAAGTTAATCAATTATCACACGTAATTCTCGCATTCTCAAATTGGTATCAGAGCGGGTTACGCTAATTTATCGCGTGATCCTGATTTTTCGAGGATTTAGTTTCTGATACAATTTGTCTACTCACGTTTTCAAATTGGTATCAGAGCCGGTTGCGCTAATTTATTGCGTATTCCTATGTTCCGCAAAATCTAGTGATATTGATTTTTTTTTAATCAAGTTTGTGAAAAATCGCAATTTTTTAATGGAACGCCCATTTAATGAGCAGCCTATTTTTGAAAAAGTTCACGACCATGCTGAAAATTTAAAAAGTTTAAATTTGAAACTTTGAAAAAGAATTAAAGTTTTGGAAAAAGAAAATTCTCTCTTTAAAAGTAAGATTGAATATTTGCAAGCGTTTCAAACTCAAAGTGATATTTGTCGTGAGCACTTTGGTAATTTGTGTATTGATTTTGATTCTTTGAAAATTGCCAAAAAGAAGAGGGATGAGAAAGTCCTTGTTTTAGAGAATGAATTAAAGGACTTAAAAAATTCTAGGGTTCCCGTTTGTGCCGTCGAGGATAAAAAATTAATCGATGATTTTACGGCACGTGAAAAGACTCTTAGGGATAAGTTTGTTTTAATTGAGGGGGAGTGTGACAAACTGTTAAGTTTAATTGATAATTTGAAAAAGAAATCCCTGTATTTGGAAGAGTCTAATTCTTTGCTTGAGTCAAAAATTTTGAAGTTAAAAAATGATTTGACGGACTCAAGTAGGTTTGATAGTGATGGTAATGGCTCTTCTTGTTCTCATGCTTCTTGTGCTAAAGCCAAACCCATTATTTGTTTTAGAGGGTCAACTAATTCCAAGGATGTTAGAAAAGATCACACTTTAGGTGTCATTCCACCCGTTTACACATGTTCATATTGTGGTAGGAAAGGCCACCTCGGGCGTTTTTGTTTTGATCTTGGAAAAAGTCCTAGGAAGTTTATGTCCAGTGTTCCCGTGGTTTCCAAAGCCCCCACACGATGTTTCACATCTATTTTGGTTAGAAAATCACTTTTAGAGGCACTAGATTTTAGACAAGTTTATTCCCGGTTGCTTGCACATGATTCTTCACTTGCCATATCATATAGATGATTGTGTTTACATGTTTGTCATACACTAGTTGTGGTTTCATGATTTATACTTGTTTGCTAGTGTTATGGCATGTGTACTTTTTGTATATATTTTTGTTTTGAAAAATTTTGAAAAATACAAAAAGATTTTAGTTTGACAAAATTTTTGAAAAATACAAAAAGATTTTTTTTTGTTTGCACCGTTTATGGATGGACACTTAGGATGACCAAGTCACAACATCATTCCATTTTTTTTTCATGTGACTATTTGATAGTGTTTTGAGACAATAGGTCAATTCATCCTTGTGCTTTATAGTGTTTGGAGTCATTAAGATGTAATCAAGTGTTACTTCCTACATGTTTGACTCATGTTTCCTTTAATGCGCACTTGCACGGATTTGTTTGATTATTGTGCTTGTCTTATCACATGTTGGTTGGGTGTTTTCACTTCAATTCTGTCCTTAAAACGAACCAAGCGCGATAAATTTTGATAAGGAAATTGTGCATATAAAAACCGTTTTGTGAGTTTGTGTGCTTTGTTTGAAAAGCGGGGAGGGGCTGCGAAAGGTAATTATCTATCCTTTGCGCAAAATCCACCGTTATTTTGGACCTAAAAAATGGAGGAATTTTAATATCCGGGGTCCAAAGAGGTTAAAAGAGCCCGAAAAAATTGAAAGGCAATAAAAAGATATTCATGCCAAAAAGGGGCCATTTAGGTTTTTGCACCAATTCTCCAAAGTTTGAGAATTTAGATCACCTCTAAAAGAAAATATATATGAGGGAGTTTGGTTGGAGGATTTAAAACGGGTTTGCACGTCCTTGAAATGCTTGAAAAATGCGTTACATAGTTTTGGGAGTTATTGGTGTGGAAATCACTTTGACTTTGATTTGTTGATTTGCATAAGACGGTGTCATCTAAATTCAACAAATTTTTTACACCTAAGGATACTTTTGATGTTCATTCGTTAGGGGTACACATATGCATCGTGCACATATGATTGATTTACCTATCGAATGTGTTCACACCCATTCATTCCATTTCCATGACTTGGTTGTTTGAGTCTAAATCCATGGTGTGTTTTTTGTATCATATTTGTTCAAATTGGTATCTTATTTTTGTACAAAAATTTGAAAAAATTCAAAAATAGTTTGTGAAGATTTTTTTTTTGAGCATCTCCTTGCAAGAGCACGTTTACCATATTATTTGATGCCCTATTTTGTGTACCGTGACACCCCGATTTTGCTTATTTGATTCATTCTTCTCATTTGTCTATTTGGGGACAACATAAAAAGGGGGAGAAAGAATTATCATATTATGGGGGAGTTTGTATTTTGGGGGAGTTTTTGAGATGTAGCTTATATTTTTATCACATATTGGTATCCATGTTTATCTCATTTCAAACTCGATATGTCACGTGGTATTTGCTTTGTCTCATGTGTGTAGGTATGAAGATTGAAGATCAATATGTTGCACACTCTGAAGAGAAAAGCTTTGAGATTTCATGATTGTTGAAGATTGGAGAACAAACGATGAAGATTTAAACATTTGTATCTTTCCATCTTTAGGGTTCATGGGAGGGTAGATTTGTATAGGTCACTAGTTGATAATTCGGATATTTTTTATGTATGTACCGGCATAGACATAGGGGGAGATTTGTAAGGACATTTTTGTCCATTATCAATTTGTATGTCGTACGCCGCTACATCGTTGAAGAAACTCAAGATCGCATCTACATCAACGGATCCGAATATCAAAGTGTCTTCAACATCATAGCCTCTGCGAGAATGAACTTGGTAAAATTTTGTTTTTACGTTCCTTAAAGTTCATATTTAGTACTGGGAAATTTTCATAAAATGTTTTTTATAAAAATTAGAAGTAAGTTTTGTCAAGAAAAAGGAGGCTTTTAAAAGTTTTTAATTTTTCTGGGAAAACCGGACCGGTCCGCCCCTCAACCGGACCGATCCGCTTGCTGCAGATCCGGTATACCCCGAACCGCAAGCGAACCGAAGAAGCCTAAAATAAAAGAACCGATCCGCCTCAGACTCGGACCGGTCCGCCTGGGATAAATTCGGCCAGATCTGTTCGAGATTTTTTAGGCAAAAAGTTTTCTTATTTAAAGCGAACTTCGGGGAGTTGTTTTCTATGACTTTTCAAGAAGATTTTCAGAGTCCTAAATACTCTAAGTCTTCACCTTTTTGATGTGCCAAACATCTTTTTGATTCACACACAAAAATCACAATTACTTTTGTGAATCTCTCGGAACCCTAGAACACAAACTTTGTTGTTGTTCATCTTTGTGGAGAGATCTTTGCAACCGAGGGTTGCGTGTCATTGCTGAGGGAGTCTCTACAAAGTGTTGTGGCTGCGTGTCATTGAGGAGAGCTGCGGTTCTTCCTTTGTTGTTTGGGCTGCGAGTCCTTGGAGGGTGCTGCGTGTCTTTGTGGGTTGGCTGCGCGTTGATCCATTGCAGATTTCTCTATGTAATTGTAAGTTGCGGCTTGTATATTTATAGTGAAATAAAGGTTTTACCCGAAAGGGGTTCTTTCCTGAAATCTGTGTCTCAGCATATTTTTGTGTCACATGCTTTATTTATTTATGGGTTGACACGCGCACTTTAGATGGATGTTTAGGGGCTGAAATTAGATAAGTGTGTTATATTAGAAAGTTGCGAAGTTAATCAATTATCACACGTAATTCTCGCATTCTCAAATTGGTATCAGAGCGGGTTACGCTAATTTATCGCGTGATCCTAATTTTTCGAGGATTTAGTTTCTGATACAATTTGTCTACTCACGTTTTCAAATTGGTATCAGAGCCGGTTGCGCTAATTTATTGCGTATTCCTATGTTCTGCAAAATCGTGTGATATTGATTTTTTTTTAATCAAGTTTGTGAAAAATTGCAATTTTTTAATGGAACGCCCATTTGATGAGCAGCCTATTTTTGAAAAAGTTCACGACCATGCTGAAAATTTAAAAAGTTTAAATTTGAAACTTTGAAAAAGAATTAAAGTTTTGGAAAAAGAAAATTCTCTCTTTAAAAGTAAGATTGAATATTTGCAAGCGTTTCAAACTCAAAGTGATATTTGTCGTGAGCACTTTGGTAATTTGTGTATTGATTTTGATTCTTTGAAAATTACCAAAAAGAAGAGCGATGAGAAAGTCCTTGTTTTAGAGAATGAATTAAAGGACTTAAAAAATTCTAGGGTTCCCGTTTGTGCCGTCGAGGATAAAAAATAAATCGATGATTTTACGGCACGTGAAAAGACTCTTAGGGATAAGTTTGTTTTAATTGAGGGGGAGCGTGACAAACTGTTAAGTTTAATTGATAATTTGAAAAAGAAATCCCTGTCTTTGGAAGAGTCTAATTCTTTGCTTGAGTCAAAAATTTTGAAGTTAAAAAATGATTTGACAGACTCAAGTAGGTTTGATAGTGATGGTAATGGCTCTTCTTGTTCTCATGCTTCTAGTGTTAAAGCCAAAACCATTATTTGTTTTAGCGGGTCAACTAATTCCAAGGATGTTAGAAAAGATCACACTTTAGGTGTCATTCCACCCGTTTACACATGTTCATATTGTGGTAGGAAAGGCCACCTCAGGCGTTTTTGTTTTGATCTTGGAAAAAGTCCTAGGAAGTTTATGTCCAGTGTTCCCGTGGTTTCCAAAGCCCCCGCACGATGTTTCACATCTATTTGGGTTAGAAAATCACTTTTAGAGGCACTAGATTTTATACAAGTTGATTCCCGATTGCTTGCACATGATTCTTCACTTGCCATATCATATAGATGACTGTGTTTGCATGTTTGTCATACACTAGTTGCGGTTTCATGATTTATACTTGTTTGCTAGTGTTATGACATGTGTACTTTTTGTATATATTTTTGTTTTGAAAAATACAAAAAGATTTTAGTTTGACAAAATTTTTGAAAAATCCAAAAAGATTTTTTTTGTTTGCACCGTTTATAGATGGACACTTAGGATGACCAAGTCACAACATCATTCCATTTTTTTTCATGTGACTATTTGATAGTGTTTTGAGACAATAGGTCAATTCATCCTTGTGCTTTATAGTGTTTGGAGTCATTAAGATGAATCAAGTGTTACTTCCTAGATGTTTGACTCATGTTTCCTTTAATGCACACTTGCACGGATTTGTTTGATTATTGTGCTTGTCTTATCACATGTTTGTTGGGTGTTTGCACTTCAATTCTGTCCTTAAAACGAACCAAGCGCGATAAATTTTGATAAGGAAATTGTGCATATAAAAACCGTTTTGTGAGTTTGTGTGCTTTGTTTGAAAAATGGGGAGGGGCTGCGAAAGGTAATTATCTATTCTTTGCGCAAAAGCCACCGTTATATTGGACCTAAAAAATAGAGGAATTTTAATATCCGGGGTCCAAAGAGGTTAAAAGAGCCCGAAAAAATTGAAAGGCAATAAAAAGATATTCATGCCAAAAAGGGGCCATTTAAGTTTTTGCACCAATTCTCCAAAGTTTGAGAATTTAGATCACCTCTAAAAGAAAATATATATGAGGGAGTTTGGTTGGAGGATTTAAAACGGGTTTGCACGTCCTTGAAATGCTTGAAAAATGCGTTACATAGTTTTGGACGTTATTGGTGTGGAAATCACTTTGACTTTGATTTGTTGATTTGCATAAGACGATGTCATCTAAATTCAACAAATTTTTTACACCTAAGGATACTTTTGATGTTCATTCGTTAGGGGTACACATATGCATCGTGCACATATGATTGATTTACCTATCGAATGTGTTCACACCCATTCATTCCATTTCCATGACTTGGTTGTTTGAGTCTAAATCCATGGTGTGTTTTTTGTATCATATTTGTTCAAATTGGTATCTTATTTTTGTACAAAAATTTGAAAAAATTCAAAAATAGTTTGTGAAGATGTTTTTTCTGAGCATCTCCTTGCAAGAGCACGTTTACCATATTATTTGATGCCCTATTTTGTGTACCGTGACACCCCGATTTTGCTTATTTGATTCATTCTTCTCATTTGTCTATTTGGGGACATCATAAAAAGGGGGAGAAAGAATTATCATATTATGGTGGAGTTTGTATTTTGGTGGAGTTTTTGAGATGTAGCTTATATTTTTATCACATATTGGTATCCATGTTTATCTCATTTCAAACTCGATATGTCACGTGGTATTTTCTCTGTCTCATGTGTTTAGGTATGAAGATTGAAGATCAATATGTTGCACACCCTGATGAGAAAAGCTTTGAGATTTCATGATTGTTGAAGATTGTGTGACACCCCGCCTAATTAAATACCGGGCGATCACTCCTTTATTAAATTAAATCAAGGTAAACAGTTGGTTCATTCTCAGCATCACTGTCGATAAAAATAATTTTTCCAATTTAACACCCTAAATAATTAAGCTAAAGTGTCAAAAACATTTTTCATACGAACTTCCAAATTTTAATTAAAGAAAAGATTTTTTTTTTTAATACAAAACAACATTTCTACAATATAGAATCACACCACGAAATTTAAATAAAACCATACATTCACCAAACGAATGTCAATAATATAAAACTAAAACCATAAACCATCCTGAAACAAATCCCATAACAATACTGGAATAACGGAAATATAAAAATCCCCAACAATAAATGAAATGATAAAAAGTGGCGACACGTGCCCCATAAATGCGAGTAATAAGAGTGGAGTCAATGACAGAAGCCGTCTACTCAAGGGACCTGCAACTCCCACCTAAGCTGCAGCTCGTTCTTCTCAAAGAATCCTAAGCAAGACGCCCCTGTGGCTGGGCACCTGAAAATATACATATATATATACAAGAGAGAGAGAGAGAGAGAAGGAAACGGGTCAGGGCCCGAAAGTGTGTTTGATTTTAAAATACGTTAAGCAAGTATTTAAATTGATACAGGCCAATGCAACATCATATTAGTTCGTCCCTCTCTTGAGAATTTCTCACCTCTCTTCTAATGCGCACTCCTATCGTACTAACCTTCCCAATGGTTCGTTTATCTTGACTTACTCATATGTTTTCAAAACTGAACGATGACAATGTTATAAAAAGGTTACTTTCAATCTGAAGTACTCCTCTCGTTTTAGCTTCATTAAATTATAAGGTTTCTCAGTGTCTTCTCATATTTTCACAAAATAAATATTTATAATTGCGTTAACAACTAAGTCCCACTTAACACATGATAGTAGGCATATTAAAGTTTATCACCATATATATATATTAACTACTCGAATAATATATATACAACAGCACCCCAACTAATTTATGGTGCGGGCATACTCTGCTATCCAGTCCCTGTATCGTTCACACAAAGGGAATACAAGTTCGGAATCGCTCTCGAACTGTATAAACATAAACAAAACAACGTTGAGGCGAAGCATAGATTCCAAGTCCAAGAGGTCAGTACATACCCACACGTCTCTTAGGACCGTCCGACTATCAATCTAATAGCCCGTACCTAGGATCTCTATCTTCTAGGGTACAAATCGATATCCCCCAAAGGCATCACAGGATACGATTGTCCCAGCGCGGTAACCTCCGGGATAGCAAGTAGCGCGGGTACGTTTTTCACATGAATATAATATATGTACACACAATATATAAAGATACACATTCCATTATATTAATATAGGTTTCTCTCGTAACCCATAGTCATAACATTTATCTTTAATTTCCCATCATTATGATTACGTATAAGGTTTCGTCTCTAACCTTAACTCGAAGAGTTTTCTCACTCATTACCTAATACTCATGGGTTATAACCTTACAAATCTACAATTCAGTAAATAACTTTATTTAATTCCAACGTAACTCTCTTACGCACCTCACCCTTAAGTTTCATAAATCTAACAACCTAAAGTAAATATCCCATAATTACCCTCCTCGTTGAAGATTAAAGGTTCTAACATAGGTCCATATACCCTACTGGTCCTCAATATCTCCCAAATCATTTTATTTAGAAAGCCCAAGGTTTGTTCCACGATAAATTAATTCAACTAATTAAACAAGGGAAATAATAGGCTGCCAGGGGGGGTCGATCGATCGACGTCTGGGGGTCGACCGATCGAACCTTCGATCGATCGACGCTCTAGGGTCGATCGATCGATCGAGCGAGTCTGTGAAAATTCTGCAGAAATTGCAGTGACGGGATTGCGTAAGTTTCTTCATCAAAACTCATATTTTCCAACTCTAATTGACCCAAAAAGTCTACTGTTAACATCCTAACATAATTCCAGGTATCTTTAACGATTAGCATGCGTATATACGTCAATAAACATGGTTAAACAACCTAATATTTCATCTAATCATCAAGAACCCTACAGTTTTCTTAACCTTTGTTCTAATCAGTTTTCTCCAGAAATTCCTTCTAATAAATCATCATAATTTCGTGGGTTAAACATCTACTTCACATATTAATTTCCAGAATAAGGTTCATATGATTTCTACATGCAAATCCCTATTAAAATTGGGTTTTCTTCCATGGATTATACTCTTAATCATTCCTACACTAACATGATTATTGCACCAACGAAAATACGCAAGTTAAACACTTGCCTGGGATTTTAGAGGTCTGGTTTCCTGCTGATATTGGTGTGGCTGCGTTCTCCTCCTCGCGATCTACGCGTTGGTGGTGACGGTGGTGCAAAAGGTGGTGTTTTTGGCCTTGAATCACCTAGCAAGGTCTCTCCTCTCTTCTTCACTAGCCGTCTTAGGGTTCTGAATGATCTAACCCTAAAAGGCTGACTTAAATGGCTGCTAAGGATGGCTGAAATTCGTGGGTTTAATTACCCTAATATGTAAAATGACCAAAACGCCCTCCCGGGTCACTAATTAAGCCTAAAAACATCCCGAGACCCAAACTAAACCCCCGGGTACACTTTTCTGACTATCTCGACCCTTCCGGACGCGTTGGCGCACTCAAAACGACCATACGGACAACTTATAAAATATTCACTTTTTAATTAACATAATTAGTCCCGACGCGACACGAGCACGTCCCGACTTAATTTTTTTCCGAAATAGTCATTTAATTCACTTATGACATTCAATATAACCAATATAACATATTACTATGCTCATTAGTAATATTCAACAATTTTTCCATAATTACTAACTCTAGTCACGTTAATAATTATAACATAATTAATTTCCGGATTTTTACTAAATAAATCCCCAAATTAAATATAGCATAAAAATACGGGGTATTACATACTTCCCCCCTAATAACGGAATTTCGTCCCGAAATTCGGAAAATAAGGCATACCTGGTAAAAACAACTCTGGATATCTCTCGCGCATATCTGCCTCACGCTCCCAAGTGGATTCCTCCACATTATGATGTTCCCACTGGACCCGCACGAGTGGAACTTTCTTCGACCTCAATCTCCTCTCACTGTAGTCTAGAATAGCCACCGGTCTCTCCTCGTAAGAGCTATCCGACTGCAAGTCGATCTCATCTATCGCAATGTGAGTATGGGCCATATCATCCCAAAGGTATCGTCTCAATGACGAGATGTGGAATACATCGTGGATGCGATGTAAATGTTCTGGCAAACCCAACCTGTATGCTACTGGCCCAATTCTCTCGATGATGGGAAATGGTCCTACGTACCTCGGAGCCAACTTTCCCTTCTTCCCGAACCTCATCACTCCTTTCATAGGAGATACACGCAACAACACTTGATCTCCCACATTAAACTCCCGGAAGAACCGTTTCGCATCGGCGTAGCTCTTCTGCCTGTCTTGGGCTACCCGAATACGACTCCTGATTATCTCAATCCTCGCGGAGGTCTCCTGGATTACTTCTGGTCCCAATAACTTGTTGTCCCCCACCTCGAGCCAACAGTTTGGAGAACGACAAGGCATGTCGTACAAAGCCTCAAATGGAGCCATGCCAATCGTAAACTGATAGGAGTTATTATAAGCAAACTCGACCAATGGAAGATGTGGCTCCCAACCTCCTCCGAAATCGAGGATACACATGCGTAGCATATCTTCCAACATCTGATTAGTACGCTCCGTCTGACCATCTGTCTGTGGGTGGTAAGCTGAACTCAGTCTCAACTCTGTACCCATAGCCTCCTGACAACTTTTCCAGAAACTTGACACAAAAATCTTGTCTCTATCTGATACAATATTCAGGGGCACCCCGTGTAATCTGACGATCTCAGCGATGAACAACTGAGCATACTGACCCGTGGTATAATCTGTTCGCACCGGCAGAAAATGAGCCACCTTGGTCAAACGGTCTACAATCACCCAGATAGAATCATGGCCCCTCTGTGATGTAGGCAAACCTGTAATGAAATCCATGGAAATACTTTCCCACTTCCACGCAGGTACTTCCAATGGCTGAAGAAATCCCGACGGTTTTTGGTGGTCCACCTTCACCAGCTGGCAAGTAGAACATTTGGACACAAATTCGGCGATGTCCTTCTTCATCCCACTCCACCAGTACTGTCGCCTCATGTCCTGATACATCTTATTGCCTCCCGAGTGTACTACAAATCGGGACCCATGAGAATGAGCCATCACTTCATGACGTAGCTCTGCTCCTTCTGGAACCACTAATCTCCCATTAAACCGCAACCCTCCATCCGAACTAATAAAATAGGACTCAGCACCCTCGGCTAGAAGTCGTACAATCTGCTCCTGACAAAACGGATCTGTGGTCTGTGCCTGTATCACCCTCGTAACAATCTCGGGTGTGACTGTCATCACGGATATGAACGAACGTGCTACTGCGTACTGGTGACCCAACTCCTTCCACTTTGCTTTCCAGATGTCCGCTACATCGTCAACCGGTCTACGGCTCAACGCATCAGCAACTACGTTGGCTTTCCCCGGATGATACTGTATATCGAACTGGTAATCTTTCACAAACTCTAACCATCTGCGCTGACGCATATTCAGCTCTCGCTGAGTGAACAGGTACTGCAGTGACTTATGGTCTGTAAACAAACGGAATTTCTCGCCCAATAAATAGTACCTCCAAATTCTCAATGCAAAGACGACTGCAGCTAACTCCAGGTCGTGGGTGGGGTAATTCTTCTCATGCGGCTTAAGCTTGCGGGAAGCAAAAGCTATAGCCTTCTCTTCCTGCTGAAGTACTCCCCCAAGTCCTCGTAAGGACGCATCTGTGTAAACCAGGTACTCTACACCCGGCTTTGGTAAAGCAAGAACTGGTGCCGAAGTAAGATTGTCCTTCAGCTCGTCGAAAGCCAACTGACAAGCGTCATCCCAAACATATGGTACCCCCTTGCGAGTCAGATTCGTCAATGGACCCGCTATTTTGGAGAATCCCCGAATGAACCTCCTGTAGTATCCGGCTAACCCCAAGAAACTACGCACTTCCGTCGGTGTCGTGGGCTGCCCCCACTCCCTCACCGCTGACACTTTGCTCGGGTCAACTGCTATCCCCTGCTCAGAAACAACATGGCCCAAGAATTGTACCTCTCTCAACCAGAATCCACACTTCTCGTACTTAGCATACAACTGATGCTCTCGTAGAATCTGAAGAACCTGCCTCAAGTGTTTGGCATGCTCCTCCTCGGAGTGTGAATATATCAATATATCATCTATGAAGACGATGACGAACTGATCCAAGAACTCTCTGAATACTCGGTTCATCAAGTCCATGAAAACGGCTGGGGCATTTGTGAGTCCAAACGGCATCACCCTGAACTCATAGGACCCATATCTCGACAAGAAGGCAGTCTTCGAAACATCCTGCTCTCTAATCCGTAACTGATGGTACCCCGACCTCAGATCTATCTTCGAAAAGAAAGTTGCTCCCCTTAACTGGTCGAACAGATCATCGATTCGAGGCAACGGATACTTATTCCGTATCGTGACCTTGTTCAACTCCCGATAGTCCACACACAATCTCAGTGAGCCATCTCTCTTCTTCACAAATAAGACTGGAGCGCCCCATGGTGAGGTACTCCTACGAATGAAACCCTGACCTAATAGCTGCTCAATCTGATCTCGTTGCTCTCGCATTTCTGCCGGAGCCATACGGTACGGTGCGCGTGCTATAGGTCTCGTATCCGGCAATAAATCTATAACGAAGTCTATCTCACGACTGGGCGGTAGGTCTGGTATCTCCTGAAACACATCGGAATACTCCCTAACAACTGGGATCGAATCCAAAGGAATCACAACCTCCTTAGAGGTATCCTCCTCAATGTAATATAAATGAGCGGTCGAACCTCCCTCTGGGCGAGGCATCGCTACTACAAACATCTCTTGCCCTGGAATGGCAAAAACAATGCTCCCACCGAAGCAATCAATCATGGCTCTATAAGATGCGAGCCAATCCATACCAATAATCACGTCATGCTCGTGCATGTCTAAGACTAACATGTCTGCAGGCAGTACCAAGCTACCAATCTCTATTCCTACTCCTCGGCATATAAAGAATATAAGCGACCCACTCCCCAAAGGTGAGTCGACACACGTCACAGTGCTCTCTCCTGTGGCTAATAATCCTAAGGACTTCGCAAAATGCGTAGCTATAAAACAGTGCGTTTCCCCCGTATCAAACAAAACTTTACCCATAGTACCATGGATAGGAAACATACCCTCAATCGCGGGTGGTGCCTGTGGAGCTGCTGCCTGGTGGACGTTATAGACACGTCCATACTGTAATTGCCCCTGCTGCACTGGAGCTGCTGGAATGGCTGGTAGGGCTGGCACCTGGGCTGGGGCTGGAAGGGCAGGTGGAAAGAGTGGTCTCTGTGGCTCATTACGGGCTCCCTGCTGCTGTGGGGCCCTATCGCCCTCTGGGCATTCCTTACGCTTATGGCCGTGCTTGCCACACACAAAACACCGGCCTCTGAAATTACCTCCCCTCTGTCCCTGCTGACCACGGCCCTGCTGGCCGTTACCTCCACGCCATTGGCCCTGTTGGCCCTGATGTGCACGCTGTTGGCCTTGCTGGCCCTGCTGCTGTCCCTGCGGTCGGTGTTGGCCCTGATGATTAGGCTCACCCTGATGGCCCTGCCTGAATCCCCCGAATCCCTGCTTAGAATCACCTGAACGGAATCACTTAGCAGGGTCCCCCTGATGGGAACTCTGCTCGTGCTGACGAGTCTGTCCCTGAGTTGGTGCCCCATTGGCACTATTACCCCCGGTCCTGCCCTGCTGGCTGGACTCTCCTACTCTCTTGCTTCCCTGAAGATGGAAACGGTGATCCTGGCAATGTAGTAGCGCTGCATTGAGTACGTCAGTGAAAGTACTCAGGGATAGATTCCCAATAAGGTGCTGACGGATCCTCCAAGCTAACCCGTCGACGAACAGCAAAATTTTCTTGCTCTCAGTGGGTGCCTCATCCGGCACAATAGTGAGAAGTCTCGTGAACTCCTCCTCATACTCGGCTACAGTAAGGTTCTCCTGCTTCAGATTTAGCAATTTCCGCCTCATCTCAGTCTGCACTGCGGGTGGAAAGTACTTGCGGTCAAACCGCTCCCAGAACATCTGAATAGGGATCGTGTCCCTCTCCTCCAAAGTAGTAGTGGACTCCCACCACTGTAATGCGGCTCCCACCAATTTAAAAGAGGCCAATAGCTGCTTCTGCACTTCGGTGCACTCATACATACGGAGGTGCCGCTGGATGTCCTTCTTCCATTGGCTGACAGTAATAATATCGGAGCTACCAGAAAACTCAGGGGGATGTGCTTTCTGAAAAGCATCCCGAACCCTCTCCCATGCAGATAGAAGCTGTGCTGGTACTGGCGCCACTGCCTGGACCTGTGGTGGAGCCTGCTGAATCACCGCTATCGCGGCATTTACCGCCTGAGCAACGATGGCGGCTACCTCATTCGCATTCATAGTGCCTGGTGCCGGAGCTGCTGGCTGGTCGGCTTGGGCACGCCTATCTTTCGGAGCACGTCTCGGAGGCATCTGAAACGTGAACAAGTTTATTAGTCTACAGTTATCAACAAATCTCGAATAGCTGAAAACTTAAACGTAAAAGCAAGAATACAACAGTCCTAAAAATAGGGCTCTATGGCAAGCAACGTTAAGCTAAAAGCGAAATAAGCCGTACAGATCCTATGGACACTAGAACCTGATGCTCTGATACCACCTGTGACACCCCGCCTAATTAAATACCGGGCGATCACTCCTTTATTAAATTAAATCAAGGTAAACAGTTGGTTCATTCTCAGCATCACTGTCGATAAAAATAATTTTTCCAATTTAACACCCTAAATAATTAAGCTAAGTGTCAAAAACATTTTTCATACGAACTTCCAAATTTTAATTAAAGAAAAGATTTTTTTTTTTTAATACAAAACAGCATTTCTACAATAGAGAATCACACCACGAAATTTAAATAAAACCATACATTCACCAAACGAATGTCAATAATATAAAACTAAAACCATAAACCATCCTGAAACAAATCCCATAACAATACTGGAATAACGGAAATATAAAAATCCCCAACAATAAATGAAATGATAAAAAGTGGCGACACGTGCCCCATAAATGCGAGTAATAAGAGTGGAGTCAATGACAGAAGCCGTCTACTCAAGGGACCTGCAACTCCCACCTAAGCTGCAGCTCGTTCTTCTCAAAGAATCCTAAGCAAGACGCCCCTGTGGCTGGGCACCTGAAAATATACATATATATATACAAGAGAGAGAGAGAGAGAAGGAAACGGGTCAGGGCCCGAAAGTGTGTTTGATTTTAAAATACGTTAAGCAAGTATTTAAATTGATACAGGCCAATGCAACATCATATTAGTTCGTCCCTCTCTTGAGAATTTCTCACCTCTCTTCTAATGCGCACTCCTATCGTACTAACCTTCCCAATGGTTCGTTTATCTTAACTTACTCATATGTTTTCAAAACTGAACGATGACAATGTTATAAAAAGGTTACTTTCAATCTGAAGTACTCCTCTCGTTTTAGCTTCATTAAATTATAAGGTTTCTCAGTGTCTTCTCATATTTTCACAAAATAAATATTTATAATTGCGTTAACAACTAAGTCCCACTTAACACATGATAGTAGGCATATTAAAGTTTATCACCATATATATATATTAACTACTCGAATAATATATATACAACAGCACCCCAACTAATTTATGGTGCGGGCATACTCTGCTATCCAGTCCCTGTATCGTTCACACAAAGGGAATACAAGTTCGGAATCGCTCTCGAACTGTATAAACATAAACAAAACAACGTTGAGGCGAAGCATAGATTCCAAGTCCAAGAGGTCAGTACATACCCACACGTCTCTTAGGACCGTCCGACTATCAATCTAATAGCCCGTACCTAGGATCTCTATCTTCTAGGGTACAAATCGATATCCCCCAAAGGCATCACAGGATACGATTGTCCCAGCGCGGTAACCTCCGGGATAGCAAGTAGCGCGGGTACGTTTTTCACATGAATATAATATATGTACACACAATATATAAAGATACACATTCCATTATATTAATATAGGTTTCTCTCGTAACCCATAGTCATAACATTTATCTTTAATTTCCCATCATTATGATTACGTATAAGGTTTCGTCTCTAACCTTAACTCGAAGAGTTTTCTCACTCATTACCTAATACTCATGGGTTATAACCTTACAAATCTACAATTCAGTAAATAACTTTATTTAATTCCAACGTAACTCTCTTACGCACCTCACCCTTAAGTTTCATAAATCTAACAACCTAAAGTAAATATCCCATAATTACCCTCCTCGTTGAAGATTAAAGGTTCTAACATAGGTCCATATACCCTACTGGTCCTCAATATCTCCCAAATCATTTTATTTAGAAAGCCCAAGGTTTGTTCCACGATAAATTAATTCAACTAATTAAACAAGGGAAATAATAGGCTGCCAGGGAGGGTCGATCGATCGACGTCTGGGGGTCGACCGATCGAACCTTCGATCGATCGACGCTCTAGGGTCGATCGATCGATCGAGCGAGTCTGTGAAAATTCTGCAGAAATTGCAGTGACGGGATTGCGTAAGTTTCTTCATCAAAACTCATATTTTCCAACTCTAATTGACCCAAAAAGTCTACTGTTAACATCCTAACATAATTCCAGGTATCTTTAACGATTAGCATGCGTATATACGTCAATAAACATGGTTAAACAACCTAATATTTCATCTAATCATCAAGAACCCTACAGTTTTCTTAACCTTTGTTCTAATCAGTTTTCTCCAGAAATTCCTTCTAATAAATCATCATAATTTCGTGGGTTAAACATCTACTTCACATATTAATTTCCAGAATAAGGTTCATATGATTTCTACATGCAAATCCCTATTAAAATTGGGTTTTCTTCCATGGATTATACTCTTAATCATTCCTACACTAACATGATTATTGCACCAACGAAAATACGCAAGTTAAACACTTGCCTGGGATTTTAGAGGTCTGGTTTCCTGCTGATATTGGTGTGGCTGCGTTCTCCTCCTCGCGATCTACGCGTTGGTGGTGACGGTGGTGCAAAAGGTGGTGTTTTTGGCCTTGAATCACCTAGCAAGGTCTCTCCTCTCTTCTCCACTAGCCGTCTTAGGGTTCTGAATGATCTAACCCTAAAAGGCTGACTTAAATGGCTGCTAAGGATGGCTGAAATTCGTGGGTTTAATTACCCTAATATGTAAAATGACCAAAACGCCCTCCCGGGTCACTAATTAAGCCTAAAAACATCCCGAGACCCAAACTAAACCCCCGGGTACACTTTTCTGACTATCTCGACCCTTCCGGACGCGTTGGCGTACTCAAAATGACCATACGGATAACTTATAAAATATTCACTTTTTAATTAACATAATTAGTCCCGACGCGACACGAGCACGTCCCGACTTAATTTTTTTCCGAAATAGTCATTTAATTCACTTATGACATTCAATATAACCAATATAACATATTACTATGCTCATTAGTAATATTCAATAATTTTTCCATAATTACTAACTCTAGTCACGTTAATAATTATAACATAATTAATTTCCGGATTTTTACTAAATAAATCCCCAAATTAAATATAGCATAAAAATACGGGGTATTACAGAATGGAGAACAAACGATGAAGAATTAAACATTTGTATCTTTCCATCTTTAGGGTTCATGGGAGGGTAGATTTGTATAGGTCACTAGTTGATAATTCGGATATTTTTTATGTATGTATCGGCATAGACATAGGGGGAGATTTGTAAGGACATTTTTGTCCATTATCAATTTGTATGTCGTACGCCGGTACATCGTTGAAGAAACTCAAGATCGCATCTACATCAACGGATCCGAATATCAAAGTGTCTTCAACATCATAGCCTCTGCGAGAATGAACTTGGTAAAATTTTGTTTTTACGTTCCTTAAAGTTCATATTTAGTATTGGGAAATTTTCATAAAATGTTTTTTATAAAAATTAGAAGTAAGTTTTGTCAAGAAAAAGGAGGCTTTTAAAAGTTTATAATTTTTCTGGGAAAACCGGACCGGTCCGCCCCTCAACCGGACCGATCCGCTTGCTGCATATCCAGTATACCCCGGACCGCAAGCGAACCGAAGAAGCCTAAAATAAAAGAACCGATCCGCCTCAGACTCGGACCGGTCCGCCTGGGATAAATTCGGCCAGATCTGTTCGAGATTTTTTAGGCTCAAAGTTTTCTTATTTAAAGCCAACTTCGGGGAGTTATTTTCTAAGACTTTTCAAGACGATTTTCAGAGTCCTAAATACTCTAAGTCTTCACCTTTTTGATGTGCCAAACATCTTTTTGATTCACACACAAAAATCCCAATTACTTTTGTGAATCTTTCGGAACCCTAGAACACAAACTTTGTTGTTGTTCATCTTTGTGGAGAGATCTTTGCAACCGAGGGCTGCGTCTCATTGCTGAGGGAGTCTCTACAAAGTGTTGTGGCTGCGTGTCATTGAGGAGAGCTGCGGTTCTTCCTTTGTTGTTTGGGCTGCGAGTCCTTGGAGGGTGCTGCGTGTATTCTCTTGCTGAGTTCAAGACTGCGTGTCTTTGTGGGTTGGTTGCGCGTTGATCCATTGCAGATTTCTCTATGTCATTGTAAGTTGCGGCTTGTATATTCATAGTGAAATAAATGTTTTACCCGAAAGGGGTTCTTTCCTGAAATCTGTGTCTCAGCATATTTTTGTGTCACATGCTTTATTTATTTATGGGTTGACACACGCACTTTTGATGGATGTTTAGGGGCTGAAATTAGATAAGTGTGCTACATTAGAAAGTTGCGAAGTTAATCAATTATCACACGTAATTCTCGCATTCTCAAATTGGTATCAGAGCGGGTTACGCTAATTTATCGCGTGATCCTGATTTTTCGAGGATTTAGTTTCTGATACAATTTGTCTACTCACGTTTTCAAATTGGTATCAGAGCCGGTTGCACTAATTTATTGCGTATTCCTATTTTCCGCAAAATCGTGTGATATTGATTTTTTTTTAATCAAGTTTGTGAAAAATCGCAATTTTTTAATGGAACGCCCATTTAATGAGCAGCCTATTTTTGAAAAAGTTCACGACCATGCTGAAAATTTAAAAATTTTAAATTTGAAACTTTGAAAAAGAATTAAAGTTTTGGAAAAAGAAAATTCTCTCTTTAAAAGTAAGATTGAATATTTGCAAGCGTTTCAAACTCAAAGTGATATTTGTCGTGAGCACTTTGGTAATTTGTGTATTGATTTTGATTCTTTGAAAATTGCCAAAAAGAAGAGTGATGAGAAAGTCCTTGTTTTAGAGAATGAATTAAAGGACTTAAAAAATTCTAGGGTTCCCGTTTGTGCCGTCGAGGATAAAAAATTAATCGATGATTTTACGGCACGTGAAAAGACTCTTAGGGATAAGTTTCTTTTAATTGAAGGGGAGCGTAATAAACTGTTAAGTTTAATTGATAATTTGAAAAAGAAATCCCTGTCTTTGGAAGAGTCTAATTCTTTGCTTGAGTCAAAAATTTTGAAGTTAAAAAATGATTAGACAGAATGAAGTAGGTTTGATAGTGATGGGAATGGCTCTTCTTGTTCTCATGCTTCTAGTGTTAAAGCCAAAACCATTATTTGTTATAGAGGGTCAACTAATTCCAAGGATGTTATAAAAGATCACACTTTAGGTGTCATTCCACCCGTTTACACATGTTCATATTGTGGTAGGAAAGGCCACCTCAGGCGTTTTTGTTTTGATCTTGGAAAAAGTCCTAGGAAGTTTATGTCCAGTGTTCCCGTGGTTTCCAAAGCCCCCACACGATGTTTCACATCTATTTGGGTTAGAAAATCACTTTTAGAGGCACTAGATTTTAGGCAAGTTGATTCCCGGTTGCTTGCACATGATTCTTCACTTGCCATATCATATAGATGATTGTGTTTGCATGTTTGTCATACACTAGTTGCGGTTTCATGATTTATACTTGTTTGCTAGTGTTATGACATGTGTACTTTTTGTATATATTTTTGTTTTGAAAAATTTTGAAAAATACAAAAAGATTTTAGTTTGACAAAATTTTTGAAAAATCCAAAAGATTTTTTTTGTTTGCACCGTTTATGGATGGACACTTAGGATGACCAAGTCACAACATCATTCCATTTTTTTTTCATGTGACTATTTGATAGTGTTTTGAGACAATAGGTCAATTCATCCTTGTACTTTACAGTGTTTGGAGTCATTAAGATGTAATCAAGTGTTACTTCCTACATGTTTGACTCATGTTTCCTTTAATGCACACTTGCACGGATTTGTTTGATTATTGTGCTTGTCTTATCACATGTTGGTTGGGTGTTTTCACTTCAATTCTGTCCTTAAAACGAACCAAGCGCGATAAATTTTGATACCGAAATTGTGCATATGAAAACCGTTTTGTGAGTTTGTGTGCTTTGTTTGAAAAACGGGGAGGGGCTGCGAAAGGTAATTATCTATCCTTTGCGCAAAAGCCACCGTTATATTGGACCTAAAAAATGGAGGAATTTTAATATCCGGGGTCCAAAGAGGTTAAAAGAGCCCGAAAAAATTGAAAGGCAATAAAAAGATATTCATGCCAAAAAGGGGCCATTTAGGTTTTTGGACCAATTCTCCAAAGTTTGAGAATTTAGATCACCTCTAAAAGAAAATATATATGAGGGAGTTTGGTTGGAGGATTTAAAACGGGTTTCCACGTCCTTGAAATGCTTGAAAAATGCGTTACATAGTTTTGGACGTTATTGGTGTGGAAATCACTTTGACTTTGATTTGTTGATATTCATAAGACGAAGTCATCTAAATTCAACAATTTTTTTACACCCAAGGATACTTTTGATGTTCATTCATTAGGGGTGCACATATGCATCGTGCACATATGATTGATTGAGTTGATTTACCTATCGAATGTGTTCACACCCATTCATTCCATTTCCATGACTTGGTTGTTTGAGTCTAAATCCATGGTGTGTTTTTTGTATCATATTTGTTCAAATTGGTATCTTATTTTTGTACAAAAATTTGAAAAAATTCAAAAATAGTTTGTGAAGATTTTTTTTCTGAGCATCTCCTTGCAAGAGCACGTTTACCATATTATTTGATGCCCTATTTTGTGTACCGTGACACCCCGATTTTGCTTATTTGATTCATTCTTCTCATTTGTCTATTTGGGGACATCATAAAAAGGGGGAGAAAGAATTATCATATTATGGAGGAGTTTGTATTTTGGGGGAGTTTTTGAGATGTAGCTTATATTTTTTTCATATATTGGTATCCATGTTTATCTCATTTCAAACTCGATATGTTACGTGGTATTTTCTCTGTCTCATGTGTGTAGGTATGAAGATTGAAGATCAATATGTTGCACACCCTGATGAGAAAAGCTTTGAGATTTCATGATTGTTGAAGATTGAAAACAAACGATGAAGATTTAAACATTTGTATCTTTCCATCTTTAGGGTTCATGGGAGGGTAGATTTGTATAGGTCACTAGTTGATAATTCGGATATTTTTTATGTATGTACCGGCATAGACTTAGGGGGAGATTTGTAAGGACATTTTTGTCCATTATCAATTTGTATGTCGTACGCCGCTACATCGTTGAAGAAACTCAAGATCGCATCTACATCAACGGATCCGAATATCAAAGTGTCTTCAACATCATAGCCTCTGCGAGAATGAACTTGGTAAAATTTTGTTTTTACGTTCCTTAAAGTTCATATTTAGTATTGGGAAATTTTCATAAAATGTTATTTATAAAAATTAGAAGTAAGTTTTTCAAGCAAAATGAGGCTTTTAAAAGTTTTTTATTTTTCTGGGAAAACCGGACCAGTCCGTCCCTCAACCGGACCGATCCGCTTGCTGCAGATCCAGTATACCCCGGACCGCAAGCGAACCGAAGAAGCCTAAAATAAAAGAACCGATCCGCCTCAGACTCGGACCGGTCCGCCTGGGATAAATTCGGCCAGATCTGTTCGAGATTTTTTAGGCTCAAAGTTTTCTTATTTAAAGCCAACTTCGGGGAGTTGTTTTCTAAGACTTTTCAAGACGATTTTCAGAGTCCTAAATACTCTAAGTCTTCACCTTTTTGATGTGCCAAACATCTTTTTGATTCACACACAAAAATTCCAATTACTTTTATGAATCTTTCGGAACCCTAGAACACAAACTTTGTCGTTGTTCATCTTTGTGGAGAGATCTTTGCAACCGAGGGCTGCGTGTCATTGCTGAGGGAGTCTCTACAAAGTGTTGTGGCTGCGTGTCATTAAGGAGAGCTGCGGTTCTTCCTTTGTTGTTTGGGTTGCGAGTCCTTGGAGGGTGCTGCGTGTATTCTCTTGCTGAGTTCAAGACTGCGTGTCTTTGTGGGTTGGCTGCGCGTTGATCCATTGCAGATTTCTCTATGTAATTGTAAGTTGCGGCTTGTATATTCATAGTGAAATAAAGGTTTTACCCGAAAGGGGTTTTTCCTGAAATCTGTGTCTCAGCATATTTTTGTGTCACATGCTTTATTCATTTATGGGTTGACACACGCACTTTAGATGGATGTTTAGGGGCTGAAATTAGATAAGTGTGCTATATTAGAAAGTTGCGAAGTTAATCAATTATCACACGTAATTCTCGCATTCTCAAATTGGTATCAGAGCGGGTTACGCTAATTTATCGCGTGATCCTGATTTTTCGAGGATTTAGTTTCTGATACAATTTGTCTACTCACGTTTTCAAATTGGTATCAGAGCCGGTTGCGCTAATTTATTGCGTATTCCTATTTTCCGCAAAATCGTGTGATATTTATTTTTTTTTAATCAAGTTTGTGAAAAATCGCAATTTTTTAATGGAACCCCCATTTAATGAGCAGCCTATTTTTGAAAAAGTTTAAATTTGAAACTTTGAAAAAGAATTAAAGTTTTGGAAAAAGAAAATTCTCTCTTTAAAAGTAAGATTGAATATTTGCAAGCGTTTCAAACTCAAAGTGATATTTGTCGTGGGCACTTTGGTAATTTGTGTATTGATTTTGATTCTTTGAAAATTGCCAAAAAGAAGAGTGATGAGAAAGTCCTTGTTTTAGAGAATGAATTAAAGGACTTAAAAAATTCTAGGGTTCCCGTTTGTGCCGTCGAGGATAAAAAATTAATCGATGATTTTACGGCAAGTGAAAAGACTCTTAGGGATAAGTTGGTTTTAATTGAGGGGGAGCGTAATAAACTGTTAAGTTTAATTGATAATTTGAAAAAGAAATCCCTGTCTTTGGAAGAGTCTAATTCTTTGCTTGAGTCAAAAATTTTGAAGTTAAAAAATGATTTGACAGACTCAATTAGGTTTGATAGTGATGGTAATGGCTCTTCTTGTTCTCATGCTTCTAGTGTTAAAGCCAAAACCATTATTTGTTATAGAGGGTCAACTAATTCCAAGGATGTTAGAAAAGATCACAGTTTAGGTGTCATTCCACCCGTTTACACATGTTCATATTGTGGTAGGAAAGGCCACCTCAGGCATTTTTGTTTTGATCTTGGAAAAAGTCCTAGGAAGTTTATGTCCAGTGTTCCCGTGGTTTCCAAAGCCCCCACACGATGTTTCACATCTATTTGGGTTAGAAAATCACTTTTAGAGGCACTAGATTTTAGACAAGTTGATTCCCGGTTGCTTGCACATGATTCTTCACTTGCCATATCATATAGATGATTGTGTTTGCATGTTTGTCATACACTAGTTGCGGTTTCATGATTTATACTTGTTTGCTAGTGTTATGACATGTGTACTTTTTGTATATATTTTTGTTTTGAAAAATTTTGAAAAATGCAAAAAGATTTTAGTTTGACAAAATATTTGAAAAATACAAAAAGATTTTTTTTTGTTTGCACCGTTTATGGATGGACACTTAGGATGACCAAGTCACAACATCATTCCATTTTTTTTTCATGTGACTATTTGATAGTGTTTTGAGACAATAGGTCAATTCATCCTTGTGCTTTATAGTGTTTGGAGTCAGTAAGATGTAATCAAGTGTTACTTCCTACATATTTGACTCATGTTTCCTTTAATGCACACTTGCACGGATTTGTTTGATTATTGTGCTTGTCTTATCACATGTTGGTTGGGTGTTTTCACTTCAATTCTGTCCTTAAAAGGAACCAGGCGCGATAAATTTTGATAAGGAAATTGTGCATATAAAAACCGTTTTGTGAGTTTGTGTGCTTTGTTTGAAAAACGGGGAGGGGCTACGAAAGGTAATTATCTATCCTTTGCGCAAAAGCCACCGTTATATTGGACCTAAATAATGGAGGAATTTTAATATCTGGGGTCCAAAGAGGTTAAAAGAGCCCGAAAAAATTGAAAGGCAATAAAAAGATATTCATGCCAAAAAGGGGCCATTTAGGTTTTTGCAGCAATTCTCCAAAGTTTGAGAATTTAGATCACCTCTAAAAGAAAATATATATGAGGGAGTTTGGTTGGAGGATTTAAAACGGGTTTCCATGTCCTTGAAATGCTTGAAAAATGCGTTACATAGTTTTGGAAGTTATTGGTGTGGAAATCACTTTGACTTTGATTTGTTGATTTGCATAAGACGATGTCACCTAAAGTCAACAAATTTTTTACACCTAAGGATACTTTTGATGTTCATTCGTTAGGGGTACACATATGCATCGTGCACATATGATTGATTTACCTATCGAATGTGTTCACACCCATTCATTCCAATTCCATGACTTGGTTGTTTGAGTCTAAATCCATGGTGTGTTTTTGTATCATATTTGTTCAAATTGGTATCTTATTTTTGTACAAAAATTTGAAAAAATTCAAAAATAGTTTGTGAAGATGTTTTTTCTGAGCATCTCCTTGCAATAGCACGTTTACCATATTATTTGATGCCCTATTTTGTGTACCGTGACACCCCGATTTTGCTTATTTGATTCATTCTTCTCATTTGTCTATTTGGGGACATCATAAAAAGGGGGAGAAAGAATTATCATATTATGGTGGAGTTTGTATTTTGGTGGAGTTTTTGAGATGTAGTTATATTTTTATCACATATTGGTATCCATGTTTATCTCATTTCAAACTCGATATGTCACGTGGTATTTGCTTTGTCTCATGTGTGTAGGTATGAAGATTGAAGATCAATATGTTGCACACTCTGAAGAGAAAATCTTTGAGATTTCATGATTGTTGAAGATTGGAGAACAAACGATGAAGATTTAAACATTTGTATCTTTCCATCTTTAGGGTTCATGGGAGGGTAGATTTGTATAGGTCACTAGTTGATAATTCGGATATTTTTTATGTATGTACAGGCATAGACATAGGGGGAGATTTGTAAGGACATTTTTGTCCATTATCATTTTGTATGTCGTACGCCGCTACATCGTTGAAGAAACTCAAGATCGCATGTACATCAACGGATCCGAATATCAAAGTGTCTTCAACATCATAGCCTCTGCGAGAATGAACTTGGTAAAATTTTGTTTTTACGTTCCTTAAAGTTCATATTTAGTACTGGAAAATTTTCATAAAATGTTTTTTATGAAAATTAGAAGTAAGTTTTTCAAGCAAAAGGAGGCTTTTAAAAGTTTTTTATTTTTCTGGGAAAACCGGACCGGTCCGCCCCTCAACCGGACCGATCCGCTTGCTGCAGATCCAGTATACCCCGGATCGCAAGCGAACCGAAGAAGCCTAAAATAAAAGAACCGATCCGCCTCAGACTCGGACCGGTCCGCCTGGGATAAATTCGGCCAGATCTTTTCGTGATTTTTTAGGCTCAAAGTTTTCTTATTTAAAGCCAACTTCGGGAAGTTGTTTTCTAATACTTTTCAAGATGATTTTCAGAGTCCTAAATACTCTAAGTCTTCACCTTTTTGATGTGCCAAACATCTTTTTGATTCACACACAAAAATCACAATTACTTTTGTGAATCTTTCGGAACCCTAGAACACAAACTTTGTTGTTGTTCATCTTTGTGGAGAGATCTTTGCAACCGAGGGCTGCGTGTCATTGCTGAGGGAGTCTCTACAAAGTGTTGTGGCTGCGTGTCATTGAGGAGAGCTGCGGTTCTTCCTTTGTTGTTTGGGCTGCGAGTCCTTGGAGGGTGCTGCGTGTATTCTCTTGATGAGTTCAAGACTGCGTGTCTTTGTGGGTTGGCTGCGCGTTGATCCATTGTAAATTTCTCTATGTAATTGTAAGTTGCGGCTTGTATATTCATAGTGAAATAAAGGTTTTACCCGAAAGGGGTTCTTTCCTGAAATCTGTGTCTCAGCATATTTTTGTGTCACATGCTTTATTTATTTAGGGGTTGACACACGCACTTTAGATGGATGTTTAGGGGCTGAAATTAGATAAGTGTGCTATATTAGAAAGTTGCGAAGTTAATCAATTATCACAAGTAATTCTCGCATTCTCAAATTGGTATCAGAGCGGGGTACGCTAAGTTATCGCGTGATCCTGATTTTTCGAGGATTTAGTTTCTGATACAATTTGTCTACTCACGTTTTCAAATTGGTATCAGAACCGGTTGCGCTAATTTATTGCGTATTCCTATTTTCCGCAAAATCGTGTGATATTGATTTTTTTTTTAATCAAGTTTGTGAAAAATCACAATTTTTTAATGGAACGCCCATTTAATGAGCAGCCTATTTTTGAAAAAGTTCACGACCATGCTGAAAATTTAAAAAGTCTAAATTTGAAACTTTGAAAAAGAATTAAAGTTTTGGAAAAAGAAAATTCTCTCTTTAAAAGTAAGATTGAATATTTGCAAGCGTTTCAAACTCAAAGTGATATTTTTCGTGAGCACTTTGGTAATTTGTGTATTGATTTTGATTCTTTGAAAATTGCCAAAAAGAAGAGTGATGAGAAAGTCCTTGTTTTAGAGAATGAATTAAAGGACTTCAAAAATTCTAGGGTTCTCGTTTGTGCCGTCGAGGATAAAAAATTAATCGATGATTTTACGGCACGTGAAAAGACTCTTAGGGATAAGTTTGTTTTAATTGAGGGGGGCCGTAATAAACTGTTAAGTTTTATTGATAATTTGAAAAAGAAATCCCTGTCTTTGGAAGAGTCTAATTCTTTGCTTGAGTCAAAAATTTTGAAGTTAAAAAATGATTTGACGGACTCAAGTAGGTTTGATAGTGATGGTAATGGCTCTTCTTGTTCTCATGCTTCTAGTGTTAAAGCCAAAACCATTATTTGTTTTAGAGGGTCAACTAATTCCAAGGATGTTAGAAAAGATCACACTTTAGGTGTCATTCCACCCGTTTACACATGTTCATATTGTGGTAGGAAAGGCCACCTCAGGCGTTTTTGTTTTGATCTTGGAAAAAGTCCTAGGAAGTTTATGTCCAGTGTTCCCGTGGTTTCCAAAGCCCCCACACGATGTTTCACATCTATTTGGGTTAGAAAATCACTTTTAGAGGCACTAGATTTTAGACAAGTTGATTCCCGGTTGCTTGCACATGATTCTTCACTTGCCATATCATATAGATGATTGTGTTTGCATGTTTGTCATACACTAGTTGCGGTTTCATGATTTATACTTGTTTGCTAGTGTTATGACATGTGTACTTTTTGTATATATTTTTGTTTTGAAAAATTTTGAAAAATACAAAAAGATTTTAGTTTGACAAAAATTTTAACAAATCCAAAAAGATTTTTTTTGTTTGCACCGTTTATGGATGGACACTTAGGATGACCAAGTCACAACATCATTCCATTTTTTTTTCATGTGACTATTTGATAGTGTTTTGAGACAATAGGTCAATTTATCCTTGTGCTTTATAGTGTTTGGAGTCATTAAGATGTAATCAAGTGTTACTTCCTACATGTTTGACTCATGTTTCCTTTAATGCACACTTGCATGGATTTGTTTAATTATTGTGCTTGTCTTATCACATGTTGGTTGGGTGTTTTCACTTCAATTCTGTCCTTAAAACGAACCAAGCGCGATAAATTTTGATAAGGAAATTGTGCATATAAAAACCGTTTTGTGAGTTTGTGTGCTTTGTTTGAAAAACGGGGAGGGGCTGCGAAAGGTAATTATCTATCCTTTGCGCAAAAGCCACCGTTATATTGGACCTAAAAAATGGAGGAATTTTAATATCCGGGGTCCAAAGAGGTTAAAAGAGCCCGAAAAAATTGAAAGGCAATAAAAAGATATTCATGCCAAAAAGGGGCCATTTAGGTTTTTGCACCAATTCTCCAAAGTTTGAGAATTTAGATCACCTCTAAAAGAAAATATATATGAGGGAGTTTGGTTGGAGGATTTAAAACGGGTTTGCACGTCCTTGAAATGCTTGAAAAATGCGTTACATAGTTTTGGAAGTTATTGGTGTGGAAATCACTTTGACTTTGATTTGTTGATTTGCATAAGACGATGTCATCTAAAGTCAACAAATTTTTTACACCTAAGGATACTTTTGATGTTCATTCGTTAGGGGTACACATATGCATCGTGCACATATGATTGATTTACCTATCGAATGTGTTCACACCCATTCATTCCAATTCCATGACTTGGTTGTTTGAGTCTAAATCCATGGTGTGTTTTTTGTATCATATTTGTTCAAATTGGTATCTTATTTTTGTACAAAAATTTGAAAAAATTCAAAAATAGTTTGTGAAGATGTTTTTTCTGAGCATCTCCTTGCAATAGCACGTTTACCATATTATTTGATGCCCTATTTTGTGTACCGTGACACCCCGATTTTGCTTATTTGATTCATTCTTCTCATTTGTCTATTTGGGGACATCATAAAAAGGGGGAGAAAGAATTATCATATTATGGTGGAGTTTGTATTTTGGGGGAGTTTTTGAGATGTAGTTATATTTTTATCACATATTGGTATCCATGTTTATCTCATTTCAAACTCGATATGTCACGTGGTATTTGCTTTGTCTCATGTGTGTAGGTATGAAGATTGAAGATCAATATGTTGCACACTCTGAAGAGAAAAGCTTTGAGATTTCATGATTGTTGAAGATTGGAGAACAAACGATGAAGATTTAAACATTTGTATCTTTCCATCTTTAGGGTTCATGGGAGGGTAGATTTGTATAGGTCACTAGTTGATAATTCGGATATTTTTTATGTATGTACAGGCATAGACATAGGGGGAGATTTGTAAGGACATTTTTGTCCATTATCATTTTGTATGTCGTACGCCGCTACATCGTTGAAGAAACTCAAGATCGCATGTACATCAACGGATCCGAATATCAAAGTTTCTTCAACATCATAGCCTCTGCGAGAATGAACTTGGTAAAATTTTGTTTTTACGTTCCTTAAAGTTCATATTTAGTACTGGAAAATTTTCATAAAATGTTTTTTATGAAAATTAGAAGTAAGTTTTTCAAGCAAAAGGAGGCTTTTAAAAGTTTTTTATTTTTCTGGGAAAACCGGACCGGTCCGCCCCTCAACCGGACCGATCCGCTTGCTGCAGATCCAGTATACCCCGGATCGCAAGCGAACCGAAGAAGCCTAAAATAAAAGAACCGATCCGCCTCAGACTCGGACCGGTCCGCCTGGGATAAATTCGGCCAGATCTTTTCGTGATTTTTTAGGCTCAAAGTTTTCTTATTTAAAGCCAACTTCGGGAAGTTGTTTTCTAAGACTTTTCAAGACGATTTTCAGAGTCCTAAATACTCTAAGTCTTCACCTTTTTGATGTGCCAAACATCTTTTTGATTCACACACAAAAATCACAATTACTTTTGTGAATCTTTCGGAACCCTAGAACACAAACTTTGTTGTTGTTCATCTTTGTGGAGAGATCTTTGCAACCGAGGGCTGCGTGTCATTGCTGAGGGAGTCTCTACAAAGTGTTGTGGCTGCGTGTCATTGAGGAGAGCTGCGGTTCTTCCTTTGTTGTTTGGGCTGCGAGTCCTTGGAGGGTGCTGCGTGTATTCTCTTGATGAGTTCAAGACTGCGTGTCTTTGTGGGTTGGCTGCGCATTGATCCATTGTAAATTTCTCTATGTAATTGTAAGTTGCGGCTTGTATATTCATAGTGAAATAAAGGTTTTACCCGAAAGGGGTTCTTTCCTGAAATCTGTGTCTCAGCATATTTTTGTGTCACATGCTTTATTTATTTAGGGGTTGACACACGCACTTTAGATGGATGTTTAGGGGCTGAAATTAGATAAGTGTGCTATATTAGAAAGTTGCGAAGTTAATCAATTATCACAAGTAATTCTCGCATTCTCAAATTGGTATCAGAGCGGGGTACGCTAAGTTATCGCGTGATCCTGATTTTTCGAGGATTTAGTTTCTGATACAATTTGTCTACTCACGTTTTCAAATTGGTATCAGAACCGGTTGCGCTAATTTATTGCGTATTCCTATTTTCCGCAAAATCGTGTGATATTGATTTTTTTTTTAATCAAGTTTGTGAAAAATCACAATTTTTTAATGGAACGCCCATTTAATGAGCAGCCTATTTTTGAAAAAGTTCACGACCATGCTGAAAATTTAAAAAGTCTAAATTTGAAACTTTGAAAAAGAATTAAAGTTTTGGAAAAAGAAAATTCTCTCTTTAAAAGTAAGATTGAATATTTGCAAGCGTTTCAAACTCAAAGTGATATTTTTCGTGAGCACTTTGGTAATTTGTGTATTGATTTTGATTCTTTGAAAATTGCCAAAAAGAAGAGTGATGAGAAAGTCCTTGTTTTAGAGAATGAATTAAAGGACTTCAAAAATTCTAGGGTTCTCGTTTGTGCCGTCGAGGATAAAAAATTAATCGATGATTTTACGGCACGTGAAAAGACTCTTAGGGATAAGTTTGTTTTAATTGAGGGGGGCCGTAATAAACTGTTAAGTTTTATTGATAATTTGAAAAAGAAATCCCTGTCTTTGGAAGAGTCTAATTCTTTGCTTGAGTCAAAAATTTTGAAGTTAAAAAATGATTTGACGGACTCAAGTAGGTTTGATAGTGATGGTAATGGCTCTTCTTGTTCTCATGCTTCTAGTGTTAAAGCCAAAACCATTATTTGTTTTAGAGGGTCAACTAATTCCAAGGATGTTAGAAAAGATCACACTTTAGGTGTCATTCCACCCGTTTACACATGTTCATATTGTGGTAGGAAAGGCCACCTCAGGCGTTTTTGTTTTGATCTTGGAAAAAGTCCTAGGAAGTTTATGTCCAGTGTTCCCGTGGTTTCCAAAGCCCCCACACGATGTTTCACATCTATTTGGGTTAGAAAATCACTTTTAGAGGCACTAGATTTTAGACAAGTTGATTCCCGGTTGCTTGCACATGATTCTTCACTTGCCATATCATATAGATGATTGTGTTTGCATGTTTGTCATACACTAGTTGCGGTTTCATGATTTATACTTGTTTGCTAGTGTTATGACATGTGTACTTTTTGTATATATTTTTGTTTTGAAAAATTTTGAAAAATACAAAAAGATTTTAGTTTGACAAAAATTTTAACAAATCCAAAAAGATTTTTTTTGTTTGCACCGTTTATGGATGGACACTTAGGATGACCAAGTCACAACATCATTCCATTTTTTTTTCATGTGACTATTTGATAGTGTTTTGAGACAATAGGTCAATTTATCCTTGTGCTTTATAGTGTTTGGAGTCATTAAGATGTAATCAAGTGTTACTTCCTACATGTTTGACTCATGTTTCCTTTAATGCACACTTGCATGGATTTGTTTAATTATTGTGCTTGTCTTATCACATGTTGGTTGGGTGTTTTCACTTCAATTCTGTCCTTAAAACGAACCAAGCGCGATAAATTTTGATAAGGAAATTGTGCATATAAAAACCGTTTTGTGAGTTTGTGTGCTTTGTTTGAAAAACGGGGAGGGGCTGCGAAAGGTAATTATCTATCCTTTGCGCAAAAGCCGCCGTTATATTGGACCTAAAAAATGGAGGAATTTTAATATCCGGGGTCCAAAGAGGTTAAAAGAGCCCGAAAAAATTGAAAGGCAATAAAAAGATATTCATGCCAAAAAGGGGCCATTTAGGTTTTTGCAGCAATTCTCCAAAGTTTGAGAATTTAGATCACCTCTAAAAGAAAATATATATGAGGGAGTTTGGTTGGAGGATTTAAAACGGGTTTGCACGTCCTTGAAATGCTTGAAAAATGCGTTACATAGTTTTGGAAGTTATTGGTGTGGAAATCACTTTGACTTTGATTTGTTGATTTGCATAAGACGATGTCATCTAAAGTCAACAAATTTTTTACACCTAAGGATACTTTTGATGTTCATTCGTTAGGGGTACACATATGCATCGTGCACATATGATTGATTTACCTATCGAATGTGTTCACACCCATTCATTCCAATTCCATGACTTGGTTGTTTGAGTCTAAATCCATGGTGTGTTTTTTGTATCATATTTGTTCAAATTGGTATCTTATTTTTGTACAAAAATTTGAAAAAATTCAAAAATAGTTTGTGAAGATGTTTTTTCTGAGCATCTCCTTGCAATAGCACGTTTACCATATTATTTGATGCCCTATTTTGTGTACCGTGACACCCCGATTTTGCTTATTTGATTCATTCTTCTCATTTGTCTATTTGGGGACATCATAAAAAGGGGGAGAAAGAATTATCATATTATGGTGGAGTTTGTATTTTGGTGGAGTTTTTGAGATGTAGTTATATTTTTATCACATATTGGTATCCATGTTTATCTCATTTCAAACTCGATATGTCACGTGGTATTTGCTTTGTCTCATGTGTGTAGGTATGAAGATTGAAGATCAATATGTTGCACACTCTGAAGAGAAAAGCTTTGAGATTTCATGATTGTTGAAGATTGGAGAACAAACGATGAAGATTTAAACATTTGTATCTTTCCATCTTTAGGGTTCATGGGAGGGTAGATTTGTATAGGTCACTAGTTGATAATTCGGATATTTTTTATGTATGTACAGGCATAGACATAGGGGGAGATTTGTAAGGACATTTTTGTCCATTATCATTTTGTATGTCGTACGCCGCTACATCGTTGAAGAAACTCAAGATCGCATGTACATCAACGGATCCGAATATCAAAGTGTCTTCAACATCATAGCCTCTGCGAGAATGAACTTGGTAAAATTTTGTTTTTACGTTCCTTAAAGTTCATATTTAGTACTGGAAAATTTTCATAAAATGTTTTTTATGAAAATTAGAAGTAAGTTTTTCAAGCAAAAGGAGGCTTTTAAAAGTTTTTTATTTTTCTGGGAAAACCGGACCGGTCCGCCCCTCAACCGGACCGATCCGCTTGCTGCAGATCCAGTATACCCCGGATCGCAAGCGAACCGAAGAAGCCTAAAATAAAAGAACCGATCCGCCTCAGACTCGGACCGGTCCGCCTGGGATAAATTCGGCCAGATCTTTTCGTGATTTTTTAGGCTCAAAGTTTTCTTATTTAAAGCCAACTTCGGGAAGTTGTTTTCTAAGACTTTTCAAGACGATTTTCAGAGTCCTAAATACTCTAAGTCTTCACCTTTTTGATGTGCCAAACATCTTTTTGATTCACACACAAAAATCACAATTACTTTTGTGAATCTTTCGGAACCCTAGAACACAAACTTTGTTGTTGTTCATCTTTGTGGAGAGATCTTTGCAACCGAGGGCTGCGTGTCATTGCTGAGGGAGTCTCTACAAAGTGTTGTGGCTGCGTGTCATTGAGGAGAGCTGCGGTTCTTCCTTTGTTGTTTGGGCTGCGAGTCCTTGGAGGGTGCTGCGTGTATTCTCTTGATGAGTTCAAGACTGCGTGTCTTTGTGGGTTGGCTGCGCGTTGATCCATTGTAAATTTCTCTATGTAATTGTAAGTTGCGGCTTGTATATTCATAGTGAAATAAAGGTTTTACCCGAAAGGGGTTCTTTCCTGAAATCTGTGTCTCAGCATATTTTTGTGTCACATGCTTTATTTATTTAGGGGTTGACACACGCACTTTAGATGGATGTTTAGGGGCTGAAATTAGATAAGTGTGCTATATTAGAAAGTTGCGAAGTTAATCAATTATCACACGTAATTCTCGCATTCTCAAATTGGTATCAGAGCGGGGTACGCTAAGTTATCGCGTGATCCTGATTTTTCGAGGATTTAGTTTCTGATACAATTTGTCTACTCACGTTTTCAAATTGGTATCAGAACCGGTTGCGCTAATTTATTGCGTATTCCTATTTTCCGCAAAATCGTGTGATATTGATTTTTTTTTTAATCAAGTTTGTGAAAAATCACAATTTTTTAATGGAACGCCCATTTAATGAGCAGCCTATTTTTGAAAAAGTTCACGACCATGCTGAAAATTTAAAAAGTCTAAATTTGAAACTTTGAAAAAGAATTAAAGTTTTGGAAAAAGAAAATTCTCTCTTTAAAAGTAAGATTGAATATTTGCAAGCGTTTCAAACTCAAAGTGATATTTTTCGTGAGCACTTTGGTAATTTGTGTATTGATTTTGATTCTTTGAAAATTGCCAAAAAGAAGAGTGATGAGAAAGTCCTTGTTTTAGAGAATGAATTAAAGGACTTCAAAAATTCTAGGGTTCTCGTTTGTGCCGTCGAGGATAAAAAATTAATCGATGATTTTACGGCACGTGAAAAGACTCTTAGGGATAAGTTTGTTTTAATTGAGGGGGGCCGTAATAAACTGTTAAGTTTTATTGATAATTTGAAAAAGAAATCCCTGTCTTTGGAAGAGTCTAATTCTTTGCTTGAGTCAAAAATTTTGAAGTTAAAAAATGATTTGACGGACTCAAGTAGGTTTGATAGTGATGGTAATGGCTCTTCTTGTTCTCATGCTTCTAGTGTTAAAGCCAAAACCATTATTTGTTTTAGAGGGTCAACTAATTCCAAGGATGTTAGAAAAGATCACACTTTAGGTGTCATTCCACCCGTTTACACATGTTCATATTGTGGTAGGAAAGGCCACCTCAGGCGTTTTTGTTTTGATCTTGGAAAAAGTCCTAGGAAGTTTATGTCCAGTGTTCCCGTGGTTTCCAAAGCCCCCACACGATGTTTCACATCTATTTGGGTTAGAAAATCACTTTTAGAGGCACTAGATTTTAGACAAGTTGATTCCCGGTTGCTTGCACATGATTCTTCACTTGCCATATCATATAGATGATTGTGTTTGCATGTTTGTCATACACTAGTTGCGGTTTCATGATTTATACTTGTTTGCTAGTGTTATGACATGTGTACTTTTTGTATATATTTTTGTTTTGAAAAATTTTGAAAAATACAAAAAGATTTTAGTTTGACAAAAATTTTAACAAATCCAAAAAGATTTTTTTTGTTTGCACCGTTTATGGATGGACACTTAGGATGACCAAGTCACAACATCATTCCATTTTTTTTTCATGTGACTATTTGATAGTGTTTTGAGACAATAGGTCAATTTATCCTTGTGCTTTATAGTGTTTGGAGTCATTAAGATGTAATCAAGTGTTACTTCCTACATGTTTGACTCATGTTTCCTTTAATGCACACTTGCATGGATTTGTTTAATTATTGTGCTTGTCTTATCACATGTTGGTTGGGTGTTTTCACTTCAATTCTGTCCTTAAAACGAACCAAGCGCGATAAATTTTGATAAGGAAATTGTGCATATAAAAACCGTTTTGTGAGTTTGTGTGCTTTGTTTGAAAAACGGGGAGGGGCTGCGAAAGTTAATTATCTATCCTTTGCGCAAAAGCCGCCGTTATATTGGACCTAAATAATGGAGGAATTTTAATATCTGGGGTCCAAAGAGGTTAAAAGAGCCCGAAAAAATTGAAAGGCAATAAAAAGATATTCATGCCAAAAAGGGGCCATTTAGGTTTTTGCAGCAATTCTCCAAAGTTTGAGAATTTAGATCACCTCTAAAAGAAAATATATATGAGGGAGTTTGGTTGGAGGATTTAAAACGGGTTTCCACGTCCTTGAAATGCTTGAAAAATGCGTTACATAGTTTTGGAAGTTATTGGTGTGGAAATCACTTTGACTTTGATTTGTTGATTTGCATAAGACGATGTCACCTAAAGTCAACAAATTTTTTACACCTAAGGATACTTTTGATGTTCATTCGTTAGGGGTACACATATGCATCGTGCACATATGATTGATTTACCTATCGAATGTGTTCACACCCATTCATTCCAATTCCATGACTTGGTTGTTTGAGTCTAAATCCATGGTGTGTTTTTGTATCATATTTGTTCAAATTGGTATCTTATTTTTGTACAAAAATTTGAAAAAATTCAAAAATAGTTTGTGAAGATGTTTTTTCTGAGCATCTCCTTGCAATAGCACGTTTACCATATTATTTGATGCCCTATTTTGTGTACCGTGACACCCCGATTTTGCTTATTTGATTCATTCTTCTCATTTGTCTATTTGGGGACATCATAAAAAGGGGGAGAAAGAATTATCATATTATGGTGGAGTTTGTATTTTGGTGGAGTTTTTGAGATGTAGTTATATTTTTATCACATATTGGTATCCATGTTTATCTCATTTCAAACTCGATATGTCACGTGGTATTTGCTTTGTCTCATGTGTGTAGGTATGAAGATTGAAGATCAATATGTTGCACACTCTGAAGAGAAAAGCTTTGAGATTTCATGATTGTTGAAGATTGGAGAACAAACGATGAAGATTTAAACATTTGTATCTTTCCATCTTTAGGGTTCATGGGAGGGTAGATTTGTATAGGTCACTAGTTGATAATTCGGATATTTTTTATGTATGTACAGGCATAGACATAGGGGGAGATTTGTAAGGACATTTTTGTCCATTATCATTTTGTATGTCGTACGCCGCTACATCGTTGAAGAAACTCAAGATCGCATGTACATCAACGGATCCGAATATCAAAGTGTCTTCAACATCATAGCCTCTGCGAGAATGAACTTGGTAAAATTTTGTTTTTACGTTCCTTAAAGTTCATATTTAGTACTGGAAAATTTTCATAAAATGTTTTTTATGAAAATTAGAAGTAAGTTTTTCAAGCAAAAGGAGGCTTTTAAAAGTTTTTTATTTTTCTGGGAAAACCGGACCGGTCCGCCCCTCAACCGGACCGATCCGCTTGCTGCAGATCCAGTATACCCCGGATCGCAAGCGAACCGAAGAAGCCTAAAATAAAAGAACCGATCCGCCTCAGACTCGGACCGGTCCGCCTGGGATAAATTCGGCCAGATCTTTTCGTGATTTTTTAGGCTCAAAGTTTTCTTATTTAAAGCCAACTTCGGGAAGTTGTTTTCTAAGACTTTTCAAGACGATTTTCAGAGTCCTAAATACTCTAAGTCTTCACCTTTTTGATGTGCCAAACATCTTTTTGATTCACACACAAAAATCACAATTACTTTTGTGAATCTTTCGGAACCCTAGAACACAAACTTTGTTGTTGTTCATCTTTGTGGAGAGATCTTTGCAACCGAGGGCTGCGTGTCATTGCTGAGGGAGTCTCTACAAAGTGTTGTGGCTGCGTGTCATTGAGGAGAGCTGCGGTTCTTCCTTTGTTGTTTGGGCTGCGAGTCCTTGGAGGGTGCTGCGTGTATTCTCTTGATGAGTTCAAGACTGCGTGTCTTTGTGGGTTGGCTGCGCGTTGATCCATTGTAAATTTCTCTATGTAATTGTAAGTTGCGGCTTGTATATTCATAGTGAAATAAAGGTTTTACCCGAAAGGGGTTCTTTCCTGAAATCTGTGTCTCAGCATATTTTTGTGTCACATGCTTTATTTATTTAGGGGTTGACACACGCACTTTAGATGGATGTTTAGGGGCTGAAATTAGATAAGTGTGCTATATTAGAAAGTTGCGAAGTTAATCAATTATCACACGTAATTCTCGCATTCTCAAATTGGTATCAGAGCGGGGTACGCTAAGTTATCGCGTGATCCTGATTTTTCGAGGATTTAGTTTCTGATACAATTTGTCTACTCACGTTTTCAAATTGGTATCAGAACCGGTTGCGCTAATTTATTGCGTATTCCTATTTTCCGCAAAATCGTGTGATATTGATTTTTTTTTTAATCAAGTTTGTGAAAAATCACAATTTTTTAATGGAACGCCCATTTAATGAGCAGCCTATTTTTGAAAAAGTTCACGACCATGCTGAAAATTTAAAAAGTCTAAATTTGAAACTTTGAAAAAGAATTAAAGTTTTGGAAAAAGAAAATTCTCTCTTTAAAAGTAAGATTGAATATTTGCAAGCGTTTCAAACTCAAAGTGATATTTTTCGTGAGCACTTTGGTAATTTGTGTATTGATTTTGATTCTTTGAAAATTGCCAAAAAGAAGAGTGATGAGAAAGTCCTTGTTTTAGAGAATGAATTAAAGGACTTCAAAAATTCTAGGGTTCTCGTTTGTGCCGTCGAGGATAAAAAATTAATCGATGATTTTACGGCACGTGAAAAGACTCTTAGGGATAAGTTTGTTTTAATTGAGGGGGACCGTAATAAACTGTTAAGTTTTATTGATAATTTGAAAAAGAAATCCCTGTCTTTGGAAGAGTCTAATTCTTTGCTTGAGTCAAAAATTTTGAAGTTAAAAAATGATTTGACGGACTCAAGTAGGTTTGATAGTGATGGTAATGGCTCTTCTTGTTCTCATGCTTCTAGTGTTAAAGCCAAAACCATTATTTGTTTTAGAGGGTCAACTAATTCCAAGGATGTTAGAAAAGATCACACTTTAGGTGTCATTCCACCCGTTTACACATGTTCATATTGTGGTAGGAAAGGCCACCTCAGGCGTTTTTGTTTTGATCTTGGAAAAAGTCCTAGGAAGTTTATGTCCAGTGTTCCCGTGGTTTCCAAAGCCCCCACGCGATGTTTCACATCTATTTGGGTTAGAAAATCACTTTTAGAGGCTCTAGATTTTAGACAAGTTGATTCCCGGTTGCTTGCACATGATTCTTCACTTGCCATATCATATAGATGATTGTGTTTGCATGTTTGTCATACACTAGTTGCGGTTTCATGATTTATACTTGTTTGCTAGTGTTATGACATGTGTACTTTTTGTATATATTTTTGTTTTGAAAAATTTTGAAAAATACAAAAAGATTTTAGTTTGACAAAAATTTTGAAAAATCCAAAAAGATTTTTTTTGTTTGCACCGTTTATGGATGGACACTTAGGATGACCAAGTCACAACATCATTCCATTTTTTTTTCATGTGACTATTTGATAGTGTTTTGAGACAATAGGTCAATTTATCCTTGTGCTTTATAGTGTTTGGAGTCATTAAGATGTAATCAAGTGTTACTTCCTACATGTTTGACTCATGTTTCCTTTAATGCACACTTGCATGGATTTGTTTAATTATTGTGCTTGTCTTATCACATGTTGGTTGGGTGTTTTCACTTCAATTCTGTCCTTAAAACGAACCAAGCGCGATAAATTTTGATAAGGAAATTGTGCATATAAAAACTGTTTTGTGAGTTTGTGTGCTTTGTTTGAAAAACGGGGAGGGGCTGCGAAAGGTAATTATCTATCCTTTGCGCAAAAGCCACCATTATATTGGACCTAAAAAATGGAGGAATTTTAATATCCGGGGTCCAAAGAGGTTAAAAGAGCCCGAAAAAATTGAAAGGCAATAAAAAGATATTCATGCCAAAAAGGGGCCATTTAGGTTTTTGCAGCAATTCTCCAAAGTTTGAGAATTTAGATCACCTCTAAAAGAAAATATATATGAGGGAGTTTGGTTGGAGGATTTAAAACGGGTTTGCACGTCCTTGAAATGCTTGAAAAATGCGTTACATAGTTTTGGAAGTTATTGGTGTGGAAATCACTTTGACTTTGATTTGTTGATTTGCATAAGACGATGTCATCTAAAGTCAACAAATTTTTTACACCTAAGGATACTTTTGATGTTCATTCGTTAGGGGTACACATATGCATCGTGCACATATGATTGATTTACCTATCGAATGTGTTCACACCCATTCATTCCAATTCCATGACTTGGTTGTTTGAGTCTAAATCCATGGTGTGTTTTTTGTATCATATTTGTTCAAATTGGTATCTTATTTTTGTACAAAAATTTGAAAAAATTCAAAAATAGTTTGTGAAGATGTTTTTTCTGAGCATCTCCTTGCAATAGCACGTTTACCATATTATTTGATGCCCTATTTTGTGTACCGTGACACCCCGATTTTGCTTATTTGATTCATTCTTCTCATTTGTCTATTTGGGGACATCATAAAAAGGGGGAGAAAGAATTATCATATTATGGTGGAGTTTGTATTTTGGGGGAGTTTTTGAGATGTAGTTATATTTTTATCACATATTGGTATCCATGTTTATCTCATTTCAAACTCGATATGTCACGTGGTATTTGCTTTGTCTCATGTGTGTAGGTATGAAGATTGAAGATCAATATGTTGCACACTCTGAAGAGAAAAGCTTTGAGATTTCATGATTGTTGAAGATTGGAGAACAAACGATGAAGATTTAAACATTTGTATCTTTCCATCTTTAGGGTTCATGGGAGGGTAGATTTGTATAGGTCACTAGTTGATAATTCGGATATTTTTTATGTATGTACAGGCATAGACATAGGGGGAGATTTGTAAGGACATTTTTGTCCATTATCATTTTGTATGTCGTACGCCGCTACATCGTTGAAGAAACTCAAGATCGCATGTACATCAACGGATCCGAATATCAAAGTGTCTTCAACATCATAGCCTCTGCGAGAATGAACTTGGTAAAATTTTGTTTTTACGTTCCTTAAAGTTCATATTTAGTACTGGAAAATTTTCATAAAATGTTTTTTATGAAAATTAGAAGTAAGTTTTTCAAGCAAAAGGAGGCTTTTAAAAGTTTTTTATTTTTCTGGGAAAACCGGACCGGTCCGCCCCTCAACCGGACCGATCCGCTTGCTGCAGATCCAGTATACCCCGGATCGCAAGCGAACCGAAGAAGCCTAAAATAAAAGAACCGATCCGCCTCAGACTCGGACCGGTCCGCCTGGGATAAATTCGGCCAGATCTTTTCGTGATTTTTTAGGCTCAAAGTTTTCTTATTTAAAGCCAACTTCAGGAAGTTGTTTTCTAAGACTTTTCAAGACGATTTTCAGAGTCCTAAATACTCTAAGTCTTCACCTTTTTGATGTGCCAAACATCTTTTTGATTCACACACAAAAATCACAATTACTTTTGTGAATCTTTCGGAACCCTAGAACACAAACTTTGTTGTTGTTCATCTTTGTGGAGAGATCTTTGCAACCGAGGGCTGCGTGTCATTGCTGAGGGAGTCTCTACAAAGTGTTGTGGCTGCGTGTCATTGAGGAGAGCTGCGGTTCTTCCTTTGTTGTTTGGGCTGCGAGTCCTTGGAGGGTGCTGCGTGTATTCTCTTGATGAGTTCAAGACTGCGTGTCTTTGTGGGTTGGCTGCGCGTTGATCCATTGTAAATTTCTCTATGTAATTGTAAGTTGCGGCTTGTATATTCATAGTGAAATAAAGGTTTTACCCGAAAGGGGTTCTTTCCTGAAATCTGTGTCTCAGCATATTTTTGTGTCACATGCTTTATTTATTTAGGGGTTGACACACGCACTTTAGATGGATGTTTAGGGGCTGAAATTAGATAAGTGTGCTATATTAGAAAGTTGCGAAGTTAATCAATTATCACACGTAATTCTCGCATTCTCAAATTGGTATCAGAGCGGGGTACGCTAAGTTATCGCGTGATCCTGATTTTTCGAGGATTTAGTTTCTGATACAATTTGTCTACTCACGTTTTCAAATTGGTATCAGAACCGGTTGCGCTAATTTATTGCGTATTCCTATTTTCCGCAAAATCGTGTGATATTGATTTTTTTTTTAATCAAGTTTGTGAAAAATCACAATTTTTTAATGGAACGCCCATTTAATGAGCAGCCTATTTTTGAAAAAGTTCACGACCATGCTGAAAATTTAAAAAGTCTAAATTTGAAACTTTGAAAAAGAATTAAAGTTTTGGAAAAAGAAAATTCTCTCTTTAAAAGTAAGATTGAATATTTGCAAGCGTTTCAAACTCAAAGTGATATTTTTCGTGAGCACTTTGGTAATTTGTGTATTGATTTTGATTCTTTGAAAATTGCCAAAAAGAAGAGTGATGAGAAAGTCCTTGTTTTAGAGAATGAATTAAAGGACTTCAAAAATTCTAGGGTTCTCGTTTGTGCCGTCGAGGATAAAAAATTAATCGATGATTTTACGGCACGTGAAAAGACTCTTAGGGATAAGTTTGTTTTAATTGAGGGGGGCCGTAATAAACTGTTAAGTTTTATTGATAATTTGAAAAAGAAATCCCTGTCTTTGGAAGAGTCTAATTCTTTGCTTGAGTCAAAAATTTTGAAGTTAAAAAATGATTTGACGGACTCAAGTAGGTTTGATAGTGATGGTAATGGCTCTTCTTGTTCTCATGCTTCTAGTGTTAAAGCCAAAACCATTATTTGTTTTAGAGGGTCAACTAATTCCAAGGATGTTAGAAAAGATCACACTTTAGGTGTCATTCCACCCGTTTACACATGTTCATATTGTGGTAGGAAAGGCCACCTCAGGCGTTTTTGTTTTGATCTTGGAAAAAGTCCTAGGAAGTTTATGTCCAGTGTTCCCGTGGTTTCCAAAGCCCCCACACGATGTTTCACATCTATTTGGGTTAGAAAATCACTTTTAGAGGCACTAGATTTTAGACAAGTTGATTCCCGGTTGCTTGCACATGATTCTTCACTTGCCATATCATATAGATGATTGTGTTTGCATGTTTGTCATACACTAGTTGCGGTTTCATGATTTATACTTGTTTGCTAGTGTTATGACATGTGTACTTTTTGTATATATTTTTGTTTTGAAAAATTTTGAAAAATACAAAAAGATTTTAGTTTGACAAAAATTTTAACAAATCCAAAAAGATTTTTTTTGTTTGCACCGTTTATGGATGGACACTTAGGATGACCAAGTCACAACATCATTCCATTTTTTTTTCATGTGACTATTTGATAGTGTTTTGAGACAATAGGTCAATTTATCCTTGTGCTTTATAGTGTTTGGAGTCATTAAGATGTAATCAAGTGTTACTTCCTACATGTTTGACTCATGTTTCCTTTAATGCACACTTGCATGGATTTGTTTAATTATTGTGCTTGTCTTATCACATGTTGGTTGGGTGTTTTCACTTCAATTCTGTCCTTAAAACGAACCAAGCGCGATAAATTTTGATAAGGAAATTGTGCATATAAAAACCGTTTTGTGAGTTTGTGTGCTTTGTTTGAAAAATGGGGAGGGGCTGCGAAAGGTAATTATCTATCCTTTGCGCAAAAGCCACCGTTATATTGGACCTAAAAAATGGAGGAATTTTAATATCCGGGGTCCAAAGAGGTTAAAAGAGCCCGAAAAAATTGAAAGGCAATAAAAAGATATTCATGCCAAAAAGGGGCCATTTAGGTTTTTGCACCAATTCTCCAAAGTTTGAGAATTTAGATCACCTCTAAAAGAAAATATATATGAGGGAGTTTGGTTGGAGGATTTAAAACGGGTTTGCACGTCCTTGAAATGCTTGAAAAATGCGTTACATAGTTTTGGAAGTTATTGGTGTGGAAATCACTTTGACTTTGATTTGTTGATTTGCATAAGACGATGTCATCTAAAGTCAACAAATTTTTTACACCTAAGGATACTTTTGATGTTCATTCGTTAGGGGTACACATATGCATCGTGCACATATGATTGATTTACCTATCGAATGTGTTCACACCCATTCATTCCAATTCCATGACTTGGTTGTTTGAGTCTAAATCCATGGTGTGTTTTTTGTATCATATTTGTTCAAATTGGTATCTTATTTTTGTACAAAAATTTGAAAAAATTCAAAAATAGTTTGTGAAGATGTTTTTTCTGAGCATCTCCTTGCAATAGCACGTTTACCATATTATTTGATGCCCTATTTTGTGTACCGTGACACCCCGATTTTGCTTATTTGATTCATTCTTCTCATTTGTCTATTTGGGGACATCATAAAAAGGGGGAGAAAGAATTATCATATTATGGTGGAGTTTGTATTTTGGGGGAGTTTTTGAGATGTAGTTATATTTTTATCACATATTGGTATCCATGTTTATCTCATTTCAAACTCGATATGTCACGTGGTATTTGCTTTGTCTCATGTGTGTAGGTATGAAGATTGAAGATCAATATGTTGCACACTCTGAAGAGAAAAGCTTTGAGATTTCATGATTGTTGAAGATTGGAGAACAAACGATGAAGATTTAAACATTTGTATCTTTCCATCTTTAGGGTTCATGGGAGGGTAGATTTGTATAGGTCACTAGTTGATAATTCGGATATTTTTTATGTATGTACAGGCATAGACATAGGGGGAGATTTGTAAGGACATTTTTGTCCATTATCATTTTGTATGTCGTACGCCGCTACATCGTTGAAGAAACTCAAGATCGCATGTACATCAACGGATCCGAATATCAAAGTGTCTTCAACATCATAGCCTCTGCGAGAATGAACTTGGTAAAATTTTGTTTTTACGTTCCTTAAAGTTCATATTTAGTACTGGAAAATTTTCATAAAATGTTTTTTATGAAAATTAGAAGTAAGTTTTTCAAGCAAAAGGAGGCTTTTAAAAGTTTTTTATTTTTCTGGGAAAACCGGACCGGTCCGCCCCTCAACCGGACCGATCCGCTTGCTGCAGATCCAGTATACCCCGGATCGCAAGCGAACCGAAGAAGCCTAAAATAAAAGAACCGATCCGCCTCAGACTCGGACCGGTCCGCCTGGGATAAATTCGGCCAGATCTTTTCGTGATTTTTTAGGCTCAAAGTTTTCTTATTTAAAGCCAACTTCGGGAAGTTGTTTTCTAAGACTTTTCAAGACGATTTTCAGAGTCCTAAATACTCTAAGTCTTCACCTTTTTGATGTGCCAAACATCTTTTTGATTCACACACAAAAATCACAATTACTTTTGTGAATCTTTCGGAACCCTAGAACACAAACTTTGTTGTTGTTCATCTTTGTGGAGAGATCTTTGCAACCGAGGGCTGCGTGTCATTGCTGAGGGAGTCTCTACAAAGTGTTGTGGCTGCGTGTCATTGAGGAGAGCTGCGGTTCTTCCTTTGTTGTTTGGGCTGCGAGTCCTTGGAGGGTGCTGCGTGTATTCTCTTGCTGAGTTCAAGACTGCGTGTCTTTGTGGGTTGGCTGCGCGTTGATCCATTGGAAATTTCTCTATGTAATTGTAAGTTGCGGCTTGTATATTCATAGTGAAATAAAGGTTTTACCCGAAAGGGGTTCTTTCCTGAAATCTGTGTCTCAGCATATTTTTGTGTCACATGCTTTATTCATTTAGGGGTTGACACACGCACTTTAGATGGATGTTTAGGGGCTGAAATTAGATAAGTGTGCTATATTAGAAAGTTGCGAAGTTAATCAATTATCACACGTAATTCTCGCATTCTCAAATTGGTATCAGAGCGGGGTACGCTAAGTTATCGCGTGATCCTGATTTTTCGAGGATTTAGTTTCTGATACAATTTGTCTACTCACGTTTTCAAATTGGTATCAGAATCGGTTGCGCTAATTTATTGCGTATTCCTATTTTCCGCAAAATCGTGTGATATTGATTTTTTTTTAATCAAGTTTGTGAAAAATCACAATTTTTTAATGGAACGCCCATTTAATGAGCAGCCTATTTTTGAAAAAGTTCACGACCATGCTGAAAATTTAAAAAGTCTAAATTTGAAACTTTGAAAAAGAATTAAAGTTTTGGAAAAAGAAAATTCTCTCTTTAAAAGTAAGATTGAATATTTGCAAGCGTTTCAAACTCAAAGTGATATTTTTCGTGAGCACTTTGGTAATTTGTGTATTGATTTTGATTCTTTGAAAATTGCCAAAAAGAAGAGTGATGAGAAAGTCCTTGTTTTAGAGAATGAATTAAAAGACTTCAAAAAATCATAGGGTTCTCGTTTGTGCCGTCGAGGATAAAAAACTAATCGATGATTTTACGGCACGTGAAAAGACTCTTAGGGATAAGTTTGTTTTAATTGAGGGGGACCGTAATAAACTGTTAAGTTTTATTGATAATTTGAAAAAGAAATCTCCGTCTTTGGAAGAGTCTAATTCTTTGCTTGAGTAAAAAATTTTGAAGTTAAAAAATGATTTGACAGACTCAAGTAGGTTTGATAGTGATGGTAATGGCTCTTCTTGTTCTCATGCTTCTAGTGTTAAAGCCAAAACCATTATTTGTTTTATAGGGTCAACTAATTCCAAGGATGTTAGAAAAGATCACACTTTAGGTGTCATTCCACCCGTTTACACATGTTCATATTGTGGTAGGAAAGGCCACCTCAGGCATTTTTGTTTTGATCTTGGAAAAAGTCCTAGGAAGTTTATGTCCAGTGTTCCCGTGGTTTCCAAAGCCCCCACACGAGGTTTCACATCTATTTGGGTTAGAAAATCACTTTTAGAGGCACTAGATTTTAGACAAGTTGATTCCCGGTTGCTTGCACATGATTCTTCACTTGCCATATCATATAGATGATTGTGTTTGCATGTTTGTCATACGATAGTTGCGGTTTCATGATTTATACTTGTTTCCTAGTGTTATGACATGTGTACTTTTTGTATATATTTTTGTTTTGAAATATTTTGAAAAATACAAAAAGATTTTAGTTTGACAAAATTTTTGAAAAATCCAAAAAGATTTTTTTTGTTTGCACCGTTTATGGATGGACACTTAGGATGACCAAGTCACAACTTCATTCCATTTTTTTTTCATGTGACTATTTGATAGTGTTTTGAGACAATAGGTCAATTTATCCTTGTGCTTTATAGTGTTTGGAGTCATTAAGATGTAATCAAGTGTTACTTCCTACATGTTTGACTCATGTTTCCTTTAATGCACACTTGCATGGATTTGTTTAATTATTGTGCTTGTCTTATCACATGTTGGTTGGGTGTTTTCACTTCAATTCTGTCCTTAAAACGAACCAAGCGCGATAAATTTTGATAAGGAAATTGTGCATATAAAAACCGTTTTGTGAGTTTGTGTGCTTTGTTTGAAAAATGGGGAGGGGCTGCGAAAGGTAATTATCTATCCTTTGCGCAAAAGCCACCGTTATATTGGACCTAAAAAATGGAGGAATTTTAATATCCGGGGTCCAAAGAGGTTAAAAGAGCCCGAAAAAATTGAAAGGCAATAAAAAGATATTCATGCCAAAAAGGGGCCATTTAGGTTTTTGCACCAATTCTCCAAAGTTTGAGAATTTAGATCACCTCTAAAAGAAAATATATATGAGGGAGTTTGGTTGGAGGATTTAAAACGGGTTTGCACGTCCTTGAAATGCTTGAAAAATGCGTTACATAGTTTTGGAAGTTATTGGTGTGGAAATCACTTTGACTTTGATTTGTTGATTTGCATAAGACGATGTCATCTAAAGTCAACAAATTTTTTACACCTAAGGATACTTTTGATGTTCATTCGTTAGGGGTACACATATGCATCGTGCACATATGATTGATTTACCTATCGAATGTGTTCACACCCATTCATTCCAATTCCATGACTTGGTTGTTTGAGTCTAAATCCATGGTGTGTTTTTTGTATCATATTTGTTCAAATTGGTATCTTATTTTTGTACAAAAATTTGAAAAAATTCAAAAATAGTTTGTGAAGATGTTTTTTCTGAGCATCTCCTTGCAATAGCACGTTTACCATATTATTTGATGCCCTATTTTGTGTACCGTGACACCCCGATTTTGCTTATTTGATTCATTCTTCTCATTTGTCTATTTGGGGACATCATAAAAAGGGGGAGAAAGAATTATCATATTATGGTGGAGTTTGTATTTTGGGGGAGTTTTTGAGATGTAGTTATATTTTTATCACATATTGGTATCCATGTTTATCTCATTTCAAACTCGATATGTCACGTGGTATTTGCTTTGTCTCATGTGTGTAGGTATGAAGATTGAAGATCAATATGTTGCACACTCTGAAGAGAAAAGCTTTGAGATTTCATGATTGTTGAAGATTGGAGAACAAACGATGAAGATTTAAACATTTGTATCTTTCCATCTTTAGGGTTCATGGGAGGGTAGATTTGTATAGGTCACTAGTTGATAATTCGGATATTTTTTATGTATGTACAGGCATAGACATAGGGGGAGATTTGTAAGGACATTTTTGTCCATTATCATTTTGTATGTCGTACGCCGCTACATCGTTGAAGAAACTCAAGATCGCATGTACATCAACGGATCCGAATATCAAAGTGTCTTCAACATCATAGCCTCTGCGAGAATGAACTTGGTAAAATTTTGTTTTTACGTTCCTTAAAGTTCATATTTAGTACTGGAAAATTTTCATAAAATGTTTTTTATGAAAATTAGAAGTAAGTTTTTCAAGCAAAAGGAGGCTTTTAAAAGTTTTTTATTTTTCTGGGAAAACCGGACCGGTCCGCCCCTCAACCGGACCGATCCGCTTGCTGCAGATCCAGTATACCCCGGATCGCAAGCGAACCGAAGAAGCCTAAAATAAAAGAACCGATCCGCCTCAGACTCGGACCGGTCCGCCTGGGATAAATTCGGCCAGATCTTTTCGTGATTTTTTAGGCTCAAAGTTTTCTTATTTAAAGCCAACTTCGGGAAGTTGTTTTCTAAGACTTTTCAAGACGATTTTCAGAGTCCTAAATACTCTAAGTCTTCACCTTTTTGATGTGCCAAACATCTTTTTGATTCACACACAAAAATCACAATTACTTTTGTGAATCTTTCGAAACCCTAGAACACAAACTTTGTTGTTGTTCATCTTTGTGGAGAGATCTTTGCAACCGAGGGCTGCGTGTCATTGCTGAGGGAGTCTCTACAAAGTGTTGTGGCTGCGTGTCATTGAGGAGAGCTGCGGTTCTTCCTTTGTTGTTTGGGCTGCGAGTCCTTGGAGGGTGCTGCGTGTATTCTCTTGATGAGTTCAAGACTGCGTGTCTTTGTGGGTTGGCTGCGCGTTGATCCATTGTAAATTTCTCTATGTAATTGTAAGTTGCGGCTTGTATATTCATAGTGAAATAAAGGTTTTACCCGAAAGGGGTTCTTTCCTGAAATCTGTGTCTCAGCATATTTTTGTGTCACATGCTTTATTTATTTAGGGGTTGACACACGCACTTTAGATGGATGTTTAGGGGCTGAAATTAGATAAGTGTGCTATATTAGAAAGTTGCGAAGTTAATCAATTATCACACGTAATTCTCGCATTCTCAAATTGGTATCAGAGCGGGGTACGCTAAGTTATCGCGTGATCCTGATTTTTCGAGGATTTAGTTTCTGATACAATTTGTCTACTCACGTTTTCAAATTGGTATCAGAACCGGTTGCGCTAATTTATTGCGTATTCCTATTTTCCGCAAAATCGTGTGATATTGATTTTTTTTTTAATCAAGTTTGTGAAAAATCACAATTTTTTAATGGAACGCCCATTTAATGAGCAGCCTATTTTTGAAAAAGTTCACGACCATGCTGAAAATTTAAAAAGTCTAAATTTGAAACTTTGAAAAAGAATTAAAGTTTTGGAAAAAGAAAATTCTCTCTTTAAAAGTAAGATTGAATATTTGCAAGCGTTTCAAACTCAAAGTGATATTTTTCGTGAGCACTTTGGTAATTTGTGTATTGATTTTGATTCTTTGAAAATTGCCAAAAAGAAGAGTGATGAGAAAGTCCTTGTTTTAAAGAATGAATTAAAGGACTTCAAAAAATCATAGGGTTCTCGTTTGTGCCGTCGAGGATAAAAAACTAATCGATGATTTTACGGCACGTGAAAAGACTCTTAGGGATAAGTTTGTTTTAATTGAGGGGGACCGTAATAAACTGTTAAGTTTTATTGATAATTTGAAAAAGAAATCTCCGTCTTTGGAAGAGTCTAATTCTTTGCTTGAGTAAAAAATTTTGAAGTTAAAAAATGATTTGACAGACTCAAGTAGGTTTGATAGTGATGGTAATGGCTCTTCTTGTTCTCATGCTTCTAGTGTTAAAGCCAAAACCATTATTTGTTTTATAGGGTCAACTAATTCCAAGGATGTTAGAAAAGATCACACTTTAGGTGTCATTCCACCCGTTTACACATGTTCATATTGTGGTAGGAAAGGCCACCTCAGGCATTTTTGTTTTGATCTTGGAAAAAGTCCTAGGAAGTTTATGTCCAGTGTTCCCGTGGTTTCCAAAGCCCCCACACGAGGTTTCACATCTATTTGGGTTAGAAAATCACTTTTAGAGGCACTAGATTTTAGACAAGTTGATTCCCGGTTGCTTGCACATGATTCTTCACTTGCCATATCATATAGATGATTGTGTTTGCATGTTTGTCATACGATAGTTGCGGTTTCATGATTTATACTTGTTTCCTAGTGTTATGACATGTGTACTTTTTGTATATATTTTTGTTTTGAAATATTTTGAAAAATACAAAAAGATTTTAGTTTGACAAAATTTTTGAAAAATCCAAAAAGATTTTTTTTGTTTGCACCGTTTATGGATGGACACTTAGGATGACCAAGTCACAACTTCATTCCATTTTTTTTTCATGTGACTATTTGATAGTGTTTTGAGACAATAGGTCAATTTATCCTTGTGCTTTATAGTGTTTGGAGTCATTAAGATGTAATCAAGTGTTACTTCCTACATGTTTGACTCATGTTTCCTTTAATGGACACTTGCACGGATTTGTTTAATTATTGCGCTTGCCTTATCACATGTTGGTTGGGTGTTTTCACTTCAATTCTGTCCTTAAAACGAACCAAGCGCGATAAATTTTGATAGGGAAATTGTGCATATAAAAACCGTTTTGTGAGTTTGTGTGCTTTGTGTGAAAAACGGGGAGGGACTGCGAAAGGTAATTATCTATCCTTTGCGCAAAAGCCACCGTTATATTGGACCTAAAAAATGGAGGAATTTTAATATCCGGGGTCCAAAGAGGTTAAAAGAGCCCGAAAAAATTGAAAGGCAATAAAAAGATATTCATGCCAAAAAGGGGCCATTTAGGTTTTTGCACCAATTCTCCAAAGTTTGCGAATTTAGATCACCTCTAAAAGAAAATATATATGAGGGAGTTTGGTTGGAGGATTTAAAACGGGTTTGCACGTCCTTGAAATGCTTGAAAAATGCGTTACATAGTTTTGGACGTTATTGGTGTTGAAATCACTTTGACTTTGATTTGTTGATTTGCATAAGACGATGTCATCTAAAGTCAACAAATTTTTTACACCTAAGGATACTTTTGATGTTCATTCGTTAGGGGTACACATATGCATCGTGCACATATGATTGATTTACCTATCGAATGTGTTCACACCCATTCATTCCAATTCCATGACTTGGTTGTTTGAGTCTAAATCCATGGTGTGTTTTTTGTATCATATTTGTTCAAATTGGTATCTTATTTTTGTACAAAAATTTGAAAAAATTCAAAAATAGTTTGTGAAGATGTTTTTTCTGAGCATCTCCTTGCAATAGCACGTTTACCATATTATTTGATGCCCTATTTTGTGTACCGTGACACCCCGATTTTGCTTATTTGATTCATTCTTCTCATTTGTCTATTTGGGGACATCATAAAAAGGGGGAGAAAGAATTATCATATTATGGTGGAGTTTGTATTTTGGGGGAGTTTTTGAGATGTAGTTATATTTTTATCACATATTGGTATCCATGTTTATCTCATTTCAAACTCGATATGTCACGTGGTATTTGCTTTGTCTCATGTGTGTAGGTATGAAGATTGAAGATCAATATGTTGCACACTCTGAAGAGAAAAGCTTTGAGATTTCATGATTGTTGAAGATTGGAGAACAAACGATGAAGATTTAAACATTTGTATCTTTCCATCTTTAGGGTTCATGGGAGGGTAGATTTGTATAGGTCACTAGTTGATAATTCGGATATTTTTTATGTATGTACAGGCATAGACATAGGGGGAGATTTGTAAGGACATTTTTGTCCATTATCATTTTGTATGTCGTACGCCGCTACATCGTTGAAGAAACTCAAGATCGCATGTACATCAACGGATCCGAATATCAAAGTGTCTTCAACATCATAGCCTCTGCGAGAATGAACTTGGTAAAATTTTGTTTTTACGTTCCTTAAAGTTCATATTTAGTACTGGAAAATTTTCATAAAATGTTTTTTATGAAAATTAGAAGTAAGTTTTTCAAGCAAAAGGAGGCTTTTAAAAGTTTTTTATTTTTCTGGGAAAACCGGACCGGTCCGCCCCTCAACCGGACCGATCCGCTTGCTGCAGATCCAGTATACCCCGGATCGCAAGCGAACCGAAGAAGCCTAAAATAAAAGAACCGATCCGCCTCAGACTCGGACCGGTCCGCCTGGGATAAATTCGGCCAGATCTTTTCGTGATTTTTTAGGCTCAAAGTTTTCTTATTTAAAGCCAACTTCGGGAAGTTGTTTTCTAAGACTTTTCAAGACGATTTTCAGAGTCCTAAATACTCTAAGTCTTCACCTTTTTGATGTGCCAAACATCTTTTTGATTCACACACAAAAATCACAATTACTTTTGTGAATCTTTCGGAACCCTAGAACACAAACTTTGTTGTTGTTCATCTTTGTGGAGAGATCTTTGCAACCGAGGGCTGCGTGTCATTGCTGAGGGAGTCTCTACAAAGTGTTGTGGCTGCGTGTCATTGAGGAGAGCTGCGGTTCTTCCTTTGTTGTTTGGGCTGCGAGTCCTTGGAGGGTGCTGCGTGTATTCTCTTGCTGAGTTCAAGACTGCGTGTCTTTGTGGGTTGGCTGCGCGTTGATCCATTGGAAATTTCTCTATGTAATTGTAAGTTGCGGCTTGTATATTCATAGTGAAATAAAGGTTTTACCCGAAAGGGGTTCTTTCCTGAAATCTGTGTCTCAGCATATTTTTGTGTCACATGCTTTATTCATTTAGGGGTTGACACACGCACTTTAGATGGATGTTTAGGGGCTGAAATTAGATAAGTGTGCTATATTAGAAAGTTGCGAAGTTAATCAATTATCACACGTAATTCTCGCATTCTCAAATTGGTATCAGAGCGGGGTACGCTAAGTTATCGCGTGATCCTGATTTTTCGAGGATTTAGTTTCTGATACAATTTGTCTACTCACGTTTTCAAATTGGTATCAGAATCGGTTGCGCTAATTTATTGCGTATTCCTATTTTCCGCAAAATCGTGTGATATTGATTTTTTTTTAATCAAGTTTGTGAAAAATCACAATTTTTTAATGGAACGCCCATTTAATGAGCAGCCTATTTTTGAAAAAGTTCACGACCATGCTGAAAATTTAAAAAGTCTAAATTTGAAACTTTGAAAAAGAATTAAAGTTTTGGAAAAAGAAAATTCTCTCTTTAAAAGTAAGATTGAATATTTGCAAGCGTTTCAAACTCAAAGTGATATTTTTCGTGAGCACTTTGGTAATTTGTGTATTGATTTTGATTCTTTGAAAATTGCCAAAAAGAAGAGTGATGAGAAAGTCCTTGTTTTAGAGAATGAATTAAAAGACTTCAAAAAATCATAGGGTTCTCGTTTGTGCCGTCGAGGATAAAAAACTAATCGATGATTTTACGGCACGTGAAAAGACTCTTAGGGATAAGTTTGTTTTAATTGAGGGGGACCGTAATAAACTGTTAAGTTTTATTGATAATTTGAAAAAGAAATCTCCGTCTTTGGAAGAGTCTAATTCTTTGCTTGAGTAAAAAATTTTGAAGTTAAAAAATGATTTGACAGACTCAAGTAGGTTTGATAGTGATGGTAATGGCTCTTCTTGTTCTCATGCTTCTAGTGTTAAAGCCAAAACCATTATTTGTTTTATAGGGTCAACTAATTCCAAGGATGTTAGAAAAGATCACACTTTAGGTGTCATTCCACCCGTTTACACATGTTCATATTGTGGTAGGAAAGGCCACCTCAGGCATTTTTGTTTTGATCTTGGAAAAAGTCCTAGGAAGTTTATGTCCAGTGTTCCCGTGGTTTCCAAAGCCCCCACACGAGGTTTCACATCTATTTGGGTTAGAAAATCACTTTTAGAGGCACTAGATTTTAGACAAGTTGATTCCCGGTTGCTTGCACATGATTCTTCACTTGCCATATCATATAGATGATTGTGTTTGCATGTTTGTCATACGATAGTTGCGGTTTCATGATTTATACTTGTTTCCTAGTGTTATGACATGTGTACTTTTTGTATATATTTTTGTTTTGAAATATTTTGAAAAATACAAAAAGATTTTAGTTTGACAAAATTTTTGAAAAATCCAAAAAGATTTTTTTTGTTTGCACCGTTTATGGATGGACACTTAGGATGACCAAGTCACAACTTCATTCCATTTTTTTTTCATGTGACTATTTGATAGTGTTTTGAGACAATAGGTCAATTTATCCTTGTGCTTTATAGTGTTTGGAGTCATTAAGATGTAATCAAGTGTTACTTCCTACATGTTTGACTCATGTTTCCTTTAATGGACACTTGCACGGATTTGTTTAATTATTGCGCTTGCCTTATCACATGTTGGTTGGGTGTTTTCACTTCAATTCTGTCCTTAAAACGAACCAAGCGCGATAAATTTTGATAGGGAAATTGTGCATATAAAAACCGTTTTGTGAGTTTGTGTGCTTTGTGTGAAAAACGGGGAGGGGCTGCGAAAGGTAATTATCTATCCTTTGCGCAAAAGCCACCGTTATATTGGACCTAAAAAATGGAGGAATTTTAATATCCGGGGTCCAAAGAGGTTAAAAGAGCCCGAAAAAATTGAAAGGCAATAAAAAGATATTCATGCCAAAAAGGGGCCATTTAGGTTTTTGCACCAATTCTCCAAAGTTTGCGAATTTAGATCACCTCTAAAAGAAAATATATATGAGGGAGTTTGGTTGGAGGATTTAAAACGGGTTTGCACGTCCTTGAAATGCTTGAAAAATGCGTTACATAGTTTTGGACGTTATTGGTGTTGAAATCACTTTGACTTTGATTTGGTGATTTGCATAAGACGATGTCATCTAAATTCAACAAATTTTTTACACCTAAGGATACTTTTGATGTTCATTCGTTAGGGGTACACATATGCATCGTGCACATATGATTGATTGAGTTGATTTACCTATCGAATGTGTTCACACCCATTCATTCCATTTCCATGACTTGGTTGTTTGAGTCTAAATCCATGGTGTGTTTTTTGTATCATATTTGTTCAAATTGATATCTTATTTTTGTAATAAAAATTTGAAAAAATTCAAAAATAGTTTGTGAAGATTTTTTTTCTGAGCATCTCCTTGCCAGAGCACGTTTACCATATTATTTGATGCCCTATTTTGTGTACCGTGACACCCCGATTTTGCTTATTTGATTCATTCTTCTCATTTGTCTATTTGGGGACATCATAAAAAGGGGGAGAAAGAATTATCATATTATGGGGGAGTTTGTATTTTGGGGGAGTTTTTGAGATGTAGCTTATATTTTTATCACATATTGGTATCCATGTTTATCTCATTTCAAACTCGATATGTCACGTGGTATTTTCTCTGTCTCATGTGTGTAGGTATGAAGATTGAAGATCAATATGTTGCACACCATGATGAGAAAAGCTTTGAGATTTCATGATTGTTGAAGATTGGAGAACAAACGATGAAGATTTAAACATTTGTATCTTTCCATCTTTAGGGTTCATGGGAGGGTAGATTTGTATAGGTCACTAGTTGATAATTCGGATATTTTTTATGTATGTACCGGCATAGACATAGGGGGAGATTTGTAAGGACATTTTTGTCCATTATCAATTTGTATGTCGTACGTCGCTACATCGTTGAAGAAACTCAAGATCGCATCTACATCAACGGATCCGAATATCAAAGTGTCTTCAACATCATAGCCTCTGCGAGAATGAACTTGGTAAAATTTCGTTTTTACGTTCCTTAAAGTTCATATTTAGTATTGGGAAATTTTCATAAAATGTTTTTTATAAAAATTAGAAGTAAGTTTTTCAAGCAAAAGGAGGCTTTTAAAAGTTTTTTATTTTTCTGGGAAAACCGGACCGGTCCGCCCCTCAACCGGACCGATCCGCTTGCTGCAGATCCAGTATACCCCGGACCGCAAGCGAACCGAAGAAGCCTAAAATAAAAGAACCGATCCGCCTCAGACTCGGACCGGTCCGCCTGGGATAAATTCGGCCAGATCTGTTCGAGATTTTTTAGACTCAAAGTTTTCTTATTTAAAGCCAACTTCGGGGAATTGTTTACTAAGACTTTTCAAGACGATTTTCAGAGTCCTGAATACTCTAAGTCTTCACCTTTTTGATGTGCCAAACATCTTTTTGATTCACACACAAAAATCACAATTACTTTTGTGAATCTTTCGGAACCCTAGAACACAAACTTTGTTGTTGTTCATCTTTGTGGAGAGATCTTTGCAACCGAGGGTTGCGTTTCATTGCTGAGGGAGTCTCTACAAAGTGTTGTGGCTGCGTGTCATTGAGGAGAGCTGCGGTTCTTCCTTTGTTGTTTGGGTTGCGAGTCCTTGGACGGTGCTGCGTGTATTCTCTTGCTGAGTTCAAGACTGCGTGTCTTTGTGGGTTGGCTGCGCGTTGATCCATTGCAGATTTCTCTATGTATTTGTAAGTTGCGGCTTGTATATTCATAGTGAAATAAAGGTTTTACCCGAAAGGGTTTTTTTCCTGAAATCTGTGTCTCGGCATATTTTTGTGTCACATGCTTTATTTATTTATGGGTTGACACACGCACTTTAGATGGATGTTTAGGGGCTGAAATTAGATAAGTGTGCTATATTAGAAAGTTACGAAGTTAATCAATTATCACACGTAATTCTCGCGTTCTCAAATTGGTATCAGAGCGGGTTACGCTAATTTATCGCGTGATCCTGATTTTTCGAGGATTTAGTTTCTGATACAATTTGTCTACTCACGTTTTCAAATTGGTATCAGATCCGGTTGCGCTAATTTATTGCGTATTCCTATTTTCCGCAAAATCGTGTGATATTGATTTTTTTTTAATCAAGTTTGTGAAAAATCGCAATTTTTTAATGGAACGCCCATTTAATGAGCAGCCTATTTTTGAAAAAGTTCACGACCATGCTGAAAATTTAAAAAGATTAAATTTGAAACTTTGAAAAAGAATTAAAGTTTTGGAAAAAGAAAATTCTCTCTTTAAAAGTAAGATTGAATATTTGCAAGCGTTTCAAACTCAAAGTGATATTTGTCGTGAGCACTTTGGTAATTTGTGTATTGATTTTGATTCTTTGAAAATTGCCAAAAAGAAGAGTGATGAGAAAGTCCTTGTTTTAGAGAATGAATTAAAGGACTTAAAAAATTCTAGGGTTCCCGTTTGTGCCGTCGAGGATAAAAAATTAATCGATGATTTTACGGCACGTGAAAAGACTCTTAGGGATAAGTTTGTTTTAATTGAGGGGGAGCGTGATAAACTGTTAAGTTTAATTGATAATTTGAAAAAGAAATCCATGTCTTTGGAAGAGTTTAATTCTTTGCTTGAGTCAAAAATTTTGAAGTTAAAAAATGATTTGACAGACTCAAGTAGGTTTGATAGTGATGGTAATGGCTCTTCTTGTTCTCATGCTTCTAGTGTTAAAGCCAAAACCATTATTTGTTTTAGAGGGTCAACTAATTCCAAGGATGTTAGAAAAGATCACACTTTAGGTGTCATTCCACCCGTTTACACATGTTCATATTGTGGTAGGAAAGGCCACCTCAGGCGTTTTGATTTTGATCTTGGAAAAAGTCCTAGGAAGTTTATGTCCAGTGTTCCCGTGGTTTCCAAAGCCCCCACACGAGGTTTCACATCTATTTGGGTTAGAAAATCACTTTTAGAGGCACTAGATTTTAGACAAGTTGATTCCCGGTTGCTTGCACATGATTCTTCACTTGCCATATCATATAGATGATTGTGTTTGCATGTTTGTCATACGATAGTTGCGGTTTCATGATTTATACTTGTTTGCTAGTGTTATGACATGTGTACTTTTTGTATATATTTTTGTTTTGAAAAATTTTAAAAAATACAAAAAGATTTTAGTTTGACAAAATTTTTGAAAAATCCAAAAAGATTTTTTTTGTTTGCACCGTTTATGGATGGACACTTAGGATGACCAAGTCACAACTTCATTCCATTTTTTTTCATGTGACTATTTGATAGTGTTTTGAGACAATAGGTCAATTCATCCTTGTGCTTTATAGTGTTTGGAGTCATTAAGATGTAATCAAGTGTTACTTCCTACATGTTTGACTCATGTTTCCTTTAATGCACACTTGCACGGATTTGTTTGATTATTGTGCTTGTCTTATCACATGTTGGTTGGGTGTTTTCACTTCAATTCTGTCCTTAAAACGAACCAAGCGCGATAAATTTTGATAAGGAAATTGTGCATATAAAAACCGTTTTGTGAGTTTGTGTGCTTTGTTTGAAAAACGGGGAGGGGCTGCGAAAGGTAATTATCTGTCCTTTGCGATAAAGCCACCGTTATATTGGACCTAAAAAATGGAGGAATTTTAATATCCGGGGTCCAAAGAGGTTAAAAGAGACGGAAAAAATTGAAAGGCATTAAAAAGATATTCATGCCAAAAAGGGGCCATTTAGGTTTTTGCACCAATTCTCCAAAGTTTGAGAATTTAGATCACCACTAAAAGAAAATATATATGAGGGAGTTTGGTTGGAGGATTTAAAACGGGTTTGCACGTCCTTGAAATGCTTGAAAAATGCGTTACATAGTTTTGGACGTTATTGGTGTGGAAATCACTTTGACTTTGATTTGGTGATTTGCATAAGACGATGTCATCTTAATTCAACAAATTTTTTACACCTAAGGATACTTTTGATGTTCATTCGTTAGGGGTACACATATGCATCGTGCACATATGATTGATTGAGTTGATTTACCTATCGAATGTGTTCACACCCATTCATTCCATTTCCATGACTTGGTTGTTTGAGTCTAAATCCATGGTGTGTTTTTTGTATCATATTTGTTCAAATTGGTATCTTATTTTTGTACAAAAATTTGAAAAAATTCAAAAATAGTTTGTGAAGATTTTTTTTCTGAGCATCTCCTTGCAAGAGCACGTTTACCATATTATTTGATGCCCTATTTTGTATACCGTGACACCCCGATTTTGCTTATTTGATTCATTCTTCTCATTTGTCTATTTGGGGACATCATAAAAAGGGGGAGAAAGAATTATCATTTTATGGGGGAGTTTGTATTTTGGGGGAGTTTTTGAGATGTAGCTTATAATTTTATCACATATTGGTATCCATGTTTATCTCATTTCAAACTCGATATGTCACGTGGTCTTTTCTCTGTCTCATGTGTGTAGGTATGAAGATTGAAGATCAATATGTTGCACACCCTGATGAGAAAAGCTTTGAGATTTCATGATTGTTGAAGATTGGAGAACAAACGATGAAGATTTAAACATTTTTATCTTTCCATCTTTAAGGTTCATGGGAGGGTAGATTTGTATAGGTCACTAGTTGATAATTCGGATATTTTTTATGTATGTACCGGCATAGACATAGGGGGAGATTTGTAAGGACATTTTTGTCCATTATCAATTTGTATGTCGTACGCCGCTACATCGTTGAAGAAACTCAAGATCGTATCTACATCAACGGATCCGAATATCAAAGTGTCTTCAACATCATAGCCTCTGCGAGAATGAACTTGGTAAAATTTTGTTTTTACGTTCCTTAAAGTTCATATTTAGTATTGGGAAATTTTCATAAAATGTTTTTTATAAAAATTAGAAGTAAGTTTTTCAAGCAAAAGGAGGCTTTTAAAAGTTTTTTATTTTTCTGGGAAAATCGGACCGGTCCGCCCCTCAACCGGACCGATCCGCTTGCTGCAGATCCAGTATACCCCGGACCGCAAGCGAACCGAAGAAGCCTAAAATAAAAGAACCGATCCGCCTCAGACTCGGACCGGTCCGCCTGGGATAAATTCGGCCAGATCTGTTCGAGATTTTTTAGGCTCAAAGTTTTCTTATTTAAAGCCAACTTCGGGGAGTTGTTTTCTAAGACTTTTCAAGACGATTTTCAGAGTCCAAAATACTCTAAGTCTTCACCTTTTTGATGTGCCAAACATCTTTTTGATTCGCACACAAAAATCCCAATTACTTTTGTGAATCTTTCGGAACCCTAGAACACAAACTTTGTTGTTGTTCATCTTTGTGGAGAGATCTTTGCAATCGAGGGCTGCGTGTCATTGCTGAGGGAGTCTCTACAAAGTGTTGTGGCTGCGTGTCATTGAGGAGAGCTGCGGTTCTTCCTTTGTTGTTTGGGCTGCGAGTCCTTGGACGGTGCTGCGTGTATTCTCTTGCTGAGTTCAAGACTGCGTGTCTTTGTGGGTTGGCTGCGCGTTGGTCCATTGCAGATTTCTCTATGTATTTGTAAGTTGCGGCTTGTATATTCATAGTGAAATAAAGGTTTTACCCGAAAGGGGTATTTTCCTGAAATCTGTGTCTCAGCATATTTTTGTGTCACATGCTTTATTTATTTATGGGTTGACACACGCACTTTAGATGGATGTTTAGGGGCTGAAATTAGATAAGTGTGCTATATTAGAAAGTTGCGAAGTTAATCAATTATCACACGTAATTCTCGCATTCTCAAATTGGTATCAGAGCGGGTTACGCTAATTTATCGCGTGATCCTGATTTTTCGAGGATTTAGTTTCTGATACAATTTGTCTACTCACGTTTTCAAATTGGTATCAGATCCGGTTGCGCTAATTTATTGCGTATTCCTATTTTCCGCAAAATCGTGTGATATTGATTTTTTTTTAATCAAGTTTGTGAAAAATCGCAATTTTTTAATGGAACGCCCATTTAATGAGCAGCCTATTTTTGAAAAAGTTCACGACCATGCTGAAAATTTAAAAAGTTTAAATTTGAAACTTTGAAAAAGAATTAAAGTTTTGGAAAAAGAAAATTCTCTCTTTAAAAGTAAGATTGAATATTTGCAAGCATTTCAAACTCAAAGTGATATTTGTCGTGAGCACTTTGGTAATTTGTGTATTGATTTTGATTCTTTGAAAATTGCCAAAAAGAAGAGTGATGAGAAAGTCCTTGTTTTAGAGAATGAATTAAAGGACTTAAAAAATTCTAGGGTTCCCGTTTGTGCCGTCGAGGATAAAAAATTAATCGATGATTTTACGGCACGTGAAAAGACTCTTAGGGATAAGTTTGTTTTAATTGAGGGGGAGAGTGATAAACTGTTAAGTTTAATTGATAATTTGAAAAAGAAATCCCTGTCTTTGGAAGAGTCTAATTCTTTGCTTGAGTCAAAAATTTTGAAGTTAAAAAATGATTTGACAGACTCAAGTAGGTTTAATAGTGATGGTAATGGCTCTTCTTGTTCTCATGCTTCTAGTGTTAAAGCCAAAACCATTATTTGTTTTAGAGGGTCAACTAATTCCAAGGATGTTAGAAAAGATCACACTTTAGGTGTCATTCCACCCGTTTACACATGTTCATATTGTCGTAGGAAAGTCCACCTCAGGCGCTTTTGTTTTGATCTTGGAAAAAGTCCTAGGAAGTTTATGTCCAGTGTTCCCGTGGTTTCCAAAGCCCCCACACGAGGTTTCACATCTATTTGGGTTAGAAAATCACTTTTAGAGGCACTAGATTTTAGACAAGTTGATTCCCGGTTGCTTGCACATGATTCTTCACTTGCCATATCATATAGATGATTGTGTTTGCATGTTTGTCATACGATAGTTGCGGTTTCATGATTTATACTTGTTTGCTAGTGTTATGACATGTGTACTTTTTGTATATATTTTTGTTTTGAAAAATTTTGAAAAATACAAAAAGATTTTAGTTTGACAAAATTTTTAAAAAATCCAAAAAGATTTTTTTTGTTTGCACCGTTTATGGATGGACACTTAGGATGACCAAGTCACAACATCATTCCATTTTTTTTCATGTGACTATTTGATAGTGTTTTGAGACAATAGGTCAATTCATCCTTGTGCTTTACAGTGTTTTGAGACAATAGGTCAATTCATCCTTGTGCTTTACATCCTTGTGCGGTTCTTCCTTTGTTGTTTGGGCTGCGAGTCCTTGGAGGGTGCTGCGTGTATTCTCTTGTTGAGTTCAAGACTGCGTGTCTTTGTGGGTTGGCTGCGCGTTGATCCATTGCAGATTTCTCTATGTATTTGTAAGTTGCGGCTTGTATATTCATAGTGAAATAAAGGTTTTACCCGAAAGGGCTTTTTTCCTGAAATCTGTGTCTCAGCATATTTTTGTGTCACATGCTTTATTTATTTATGGGTTGACACACGCACTTTAGATGGATGTTTAGGGGCTGAAATTAGATAAGTGTGCTATATTAGAAAGTTGCAAAGTTAATCAATTATCACACGTAATTCTCGTGTTCTCAGGTTTGTCTAGTAATAACGTGATAAGAATTTTGAATTGGGTGAAGGGCTTACTACACAAGCAAAATAAGCTTTCAAATATATATCCCACTATGAAGAATAGTTTCAAAGGTTTGGGAATGAAGTATAAATCAATTCATGCTTGTGTGTATGATTTCATACTATATCAAAAAGAGTATGAAAATATCGATCGGTGCTCGGTATGCGATGAACCTAGATATGTGCAATCTACTGTCAAGGAACGCCCAAACTCAAAAGTGCCTCAAAAAGTTTTAAAATATTTTCCCGTTGGACCCAGATTGAAACGATTTTCACAGTACCATAGATAGCAGAGGCAAGGACTTTACATGCTAGGGAATAAGTAGTAGATAATCTCATGCATCATCATATTGATTTTATATCTTGGAAGAGAATGAGTTATGAGTATCCTGATTTTTCTTGAGAACAACGTAACATTCGTTTGGCAATATTAACAGAAGGTTTCAATCCATTTGGAAATCTAAGCAATCAGAGTGTCTGTCCAGTGATCCTAGCACCACTCAACTTCCCTCCTTCATATTGTATGAGATCTTAATTTTAGATGTTGTCTTTGTTGATACATGGGCCAAATGCACCAAATGAGGACATCGATGTCTACTTGGCTTCTTTGGTAAAAGAATTAAATAAGCTGTGGGAAGAGGGTGTGAAAGCATTTGACTCTTTTAGAAAAAGAGTTTACGCTTAAAGCCATGCTGATGTGGGCAATTCATGATTTTCCAGCATATAGGGCATTATCTGGTTGTATATTTATGGTTATTTGGGGTATTCTTTTTATGGAGAGGAGATTGAATCTCTGCGTCTCGCTGCTAGTATGAAAATATATACCATTTCCATATGAGGTTTAAATTTTTACCACCCTCTCATAGTTTTAAATTTGAGAAAGGTTCCACTTTTTTCTCGGGCGGGGTTGAACATAGGCTACCTCGAGAAAACTTTTAGGTTCAGAAATTGAAAGTAAATCTTCTAATTGTGGCCCTAATATGCCAGGTAAGAATACTAAATTGAAGAATGTCAAGCATAAGAAGACTCCAACTAGGAATGAAACTGAGACAAGAAAGTCATGGTCTAGGAGGTCAATTTTATTTGACTTGCCTTGTTGGAAGAATAACCCGATGCGCCATGTATTAGATGTGATGCATGTGGAGAAGAACATCACTGAATATATTATGGGAACATGCCTTGGGAGGTCATTCGAAAGATGGATAAAATGCACGAAAATACCTTATATCATTAAAACTTAAGCCAGAACTATGATTGAAAGAAGATAGTAGAGGAAGGACACTAATTCTCCCTGGTGCGTTTACTTTGATGAGTGAGGAAAGAAAGATGCTTTTAAACATAATATATAGTTTGAAGGTTCCATCTAATTTTTCATCCAACTTGTAAAGGATTGTGAATTGTGTTACCCCAGATTTACATAAGTGTAAGTCCCACGATTGGCATATGATCATGTAATTGGTTCCTCTGTTGTTTAAGCACTATTTCTCCAAGCATAAGGATTTGTGGAGGTCCATTATATAATTAGCATCTGCTTCACACATTATATGAGAATGTAGTCAATCGAGAGCACACAGTGGCAGCAAAAGTAGTTATAACCGAAGTGATTTGTGTGTTGGAGAAGTACTTCCCCCCATCATTTTTTGACATAAGTGTTCACTTGCTGGTACACCTATACGAAGAGGCACTTCTTTTTGGCCCAGTTAGATATCGGTGGATGTATCCCTTTGAAAGATTGATGAAAATTTTCAAAGATTGCATCAAGAATACACGATACATTAAAGGATCAATTACAGATGAATACATCACCGTGGAGTCATCAATCTACACTCTGGAATATATGTTTGGACCAAGCAACGTGGATAATAGTGATGAGTTCGTCGATGAGGGTGGTTAGGTGATGGGCAAATGAGTGAAATTAATGAGTTTCCAAAGTGAACAAGTAGCTTATTGTGACACCCTGCCGATTCTAATCATGGGTGATCAATCCATTATTAAATTATATAGGAATCATTAATGGTTTTATTCTTAGCATCACTCTCGAAACATGTTTATATTACTAATACCCTAATGGCCTAACATTTTAATCTTGTTGTTAACATGTAATTAATTTAAACTAATAATTCACGTTCACCATTTAAGTAAACATAATAAGAAATGATAACACAATGAGATGAATAAATATGCCTGGAATAACACTTCAGATGAAATTCCAAATACAACCATCCATATATAAATCCCAAGCCAATAGTGGAAATAAAATACAAGTGCAATGTCTCTGAAAATAACCACTAGCTAGAGATGGGCGACATGCCCGACTGAGATAGGAAAATGATAAATAGGAGCTGAGAAATGTGGGGGGTCTACTACCAAGGTCCTGAAACTTTCATAGCAGCTGCAGCATGTCAAATATGAAGGTACTCCTAAGCCTGGCATCCCTGTGGCTGGGCACCTAAAATGTTTTTACAAAAATGGATTTAAAATGGACCAAAGCCCAAGTAAAATAGTTTGAAAATATTTAGCAAGTATTTAAAATGCATTATGAGTAGATATTATATACATGTTATCTTCACGTGCTCTCACTTGAGATCCTCACCTCTCAAATATTGTGCACGCCTAACGTATACTTCCAAACCAACCTAGTTACGCTACCCCCACCAAACTAATTTTAACTAAGTCTCATCACGTCTAATAATTCATCGTGCCCACCCGTATTGCCCATATAATATGTTAGTAAATTTCCAAGCCCTTTTATACATTAGAAGTTTCCAATTAATTATTAAGTTCCCACATACTTAGATTACTTTAGATATCACTATCCATCTTATCTACTATTACACATGTAGTAGAATAAATCACACGTATATATATATACACACCACACTTGTAATATATACGAATATGGCATTCGTAGATGGAGACCTGCGATGAGGGCATATTCTGCTATCAAATCCTAATACATCACATACTAAGTAAAGGACATCGGGTTCAAAATCACTCTCGAAGCATACATTCATAATTCACACAATTTGGAGGCAAACATAGTTCTAAGCCTTTGGACTAAGCACACACCTAACGCACCCAAATGACCGGTCACACCCTTATTCACACAAGTAGTGCTCAATCCCTAAGTTCTATGTTTTAATGTACAAGTCAAGATCCCCCCAATGGGCTCATCAGGATAAGGCTGTCCACGAAGCGAAACCTCTAGTGGTAGCAAGTATCCTAGGTATGTTCATACAATAGAATTTACACAATAGATATTCACAGAACCTATATATTTATAGAATCAATATAGGCATACACGTAACCTATCATATATGCCCCGTACGTTGTATATATAACTCCCGAATATCCTACATATTATTAAATTACCAAAAGCAGTTCTCTTTGTGTAATCCCGAGTATCCCCCACTACTCGAAGTGTGCTAATAATTCTTTAAATTATTTCAGTAGGTAATTCACCCATACCCTACTGGTTTAAGTCATAGGTTCACCCATCCTCACCGTAACTTATTCTTATTCCCCGAATTCATCACATCACGTAATTACATCGATAATTCTTAGTCTTAATTCTTCTCAGTTATGACTAAGTCCAATCCTACCATTAGCCTACTAGTAACCCAAAATATTTCTCACAATGTTTTAAAGGTATCTTTAAAGTTCACTCGTTCATCGATTTCAAGTTCAAGGCTAATTTAGGGAAAATAGTCAAATTCAGGGAAACTGAATCGATTCGACCTTATCTCGAATCGATTCGCTATCCGAATCGATTCAGCCAAGGGGCGAATCGATTCGCAATAGCAGGTCTCGTTTTCTGCATTATTATAGTTACAGTTTTTATGAAGTTTAACCCTCCAAGCAACCATAATTCAGTCCCAAACTCCCAACCAAGTATACTAATCCCTATACTACCATGTATGAAGGATTTCTAACGTAATAAAAACATCAAAACATTAAAGAGGATCATTTAATTCACATTAATCCTCAAGTTAACCCCCAAAACCCTAGGTTATTCTTTTTCTTCAAGAATATCAACAACATCTCAAATTTCTTCCAAGTTTTAATGTTCCAATCCTTAATTCCGTGTTATATAAATGAAATAAACATATCCATCAAGATTTCAACCCAAGAACATGAATTGAGTCTTCCAAATCAAAGCCAACATTTATATATTGATGAAATTATTCATCCTACACTAACATGGATGTTATATGTGATCAAAATTAGCAAGATAAATACTTTTCTCAAATATCAGGTTTGAATATTTGCAAAATCATGGTGGGATCGCTTTCCTCTCCTCCCAATCTACACAACGGTGGTGGTGGTGGTGGTGCAAGAATGGTGTGGGAACCCTTGAAACTCCCTCTCTTCCTCCTCTAGCGGCCTCTGTGTATTCTTTGTAACTTTACCCTAACTCCCTCAACTTGAATGGTGATATAAACTCCAAAATTCGCAGGTCTCTTTTCCCCAACTAAAATACCCCTTTGGGGTGCCAGTTTGGCCTAAATATGCCCCGGGACCCAATCCAAACCCCCAAGTACACTTTCCTGACTATTTCGACCCTTTCGGACACATTTGCGCACTCGAAATGACCATTTGAGTTATCTATAATGAAATTACATTCTATATCATAAAATTAAGTCCCGACACGACTGACACGAGCGTCCCGACTATATTATCGTAACTGTCGTATTTCTCACTCACGACAATAATAATACTTTCTTATCAATTTATTACTCATTCACTAAGTAATATCCAATATAAATAAATATTAACCCTTGTCTCGCTAATTAATATTTATTTTAATTCGCATTAATTTTCTATTTATTTTCCACTTTAATTTAATTAATCCCAATATAAGAATCATAAAAATTACAGGGTGTTACATACTTCCCCCTAATAACGAAATTTTGTCCCGAAATTCAGAAAAAGAGAATACCTGGTATAAATAACTCTGGATATTTGTCACGCATCTCATCTTCGTGCTCCTAAGTACACTCATTGGCATTATGATGCCCATACTGAACACGTACAAGTGGAACTACCTTCGACATCAATCACATCTCACGATGGTTTTGGATAACAATTGGCCTCTCCTCATATGAAATATTGGGTTGTAAATCAATCTCCTCCAATGTAATGTGAGTGTGAGCTAACTCGTCACTGACATATCGCCTCAGTGAAGAAATGTGAAAAAGAATCCGGTGCAAGTGTTCCGGCACCCCGAGTCTATATGCCACTAGCCCAATCCGTTCAATGATAGGGAATGGCCCAACATACCTTGGTGCCAACTTTCCTTTCTTCCCGAATCTCATTATTCCCTTCATGGGAGATACACGTAGTAACACCTGATCCCCCACATTAAACTCCCGGAAGAACCATTTGGCATCATCATAAATTTTATGTATATCCTGAGTTATCTATATACAACTTCGAATCAACTCAATTTTGGCCAAAGTATCCTGAATCAACTCAGGTCCGAGTAGCTTGTTATTCCCCACCTCCAACCAATAAGCAGGCGAACGACAAGGTCTACTGTAAAACGCCTCAAATGGTGCCATGCCAATCGTAAACTGATAGGAGTTATTATACGCAAACGCCACCAGTGGAAGATATTATTCCCAACCCTCTTTAAAATCAATTATAGACATTTATAGCAGATCTTCCAACTTCTGATTCGTTCTCTTTGTCTGCCTATCTGTCTGTGGGTGATAGGTCGTACTCAATCATAACTAGGTACCCATGGCCTCCGGAAAACTCTCCTAAAAATGAGACACGAAGGTCTTGTCCCTATCGAACACAATATCAATTGGCACCCTATGCAATCTCATTATCTCAGTGATGAAAATTTGGGCATACTATCCCGTAGTGTAATCCGTCTGGACTGGCAAAAATTGGGCAACCTTGGTCAACCGATCCATTATCACCCAAATAGAATAGTGACCCCTATATGAAATAGGCAACCCAGTAATGAAATCCATGAAAATGCTCTCCCATTTCCACATCGAAATCTCTAATGACTGTGAAACCCCTTACGAATTCTAATGGTCAACTTTGACCAGCTGACAAGTAGTACACCTCAAGACAAACTCGATAATGTCTCTCTTCTTCCCACTCCACCAATACTGGCATCTCATATCTTGGTACATCTTATCCCCTCCAGGATGTAACGCAAACCATAACTCGTGCAACTCGACCATCACCGCGTGTCGTAAGTCCTCCCCCTCTGGGACAATCAATCTCCCATTGAAGCATAAGCCTCCATCTGAACTCACAGAGTAGAACTCTTCTCTCCTGACTAAAAGTTGTCTAATCCGATCTTGATAAAATGAATCCATACCTGGGCATGTACCACCCTCGTGACAATCTGGGGGTGAAGGTCATAACTGATATATATGATCTGACCACTGAATCCTGATGTCCTAGCTCCTTCTATTTTTCCCTCCAAACTTTAATTACATCCTCCACTAGCCTGTGGCTCAACGCGTGTGCCACAACGTTAGCCTTCCACGAGTAATACTAGATATCAAACTGATAATCTTTCATAAATTCCAGCCACCTACACTAACGCATATTCAGTTCTCTCCGAGTGAACAAGTATTGTAGTGACTTATGATTTGTGAATAGGCGAAATATCTCCCCCAACATATAATGTCTCCAAATCCCTAGCACAAACACGGTTGCCTCTAACTCCAAGTTATGTGTGGGGTAATTCCTCTCGTGAGGCTTAAGCTTGCGGAAATTATAAGCTATAGCCTAGTCCTCCTGCTGTAGCACACCCCCAAGTCCCTGTAGGGACACGTCAGTAAAACTAAAATACTCCACTCCTGCCTTAGGAGGTGCGAGTATGGGTACTAAAGTCAACTTGTCCATCAACTCATCAAATGATAACTAACAAGCGTCATCCCAGATATACGATACCCCTTTGCGAGTCAAGTTGGTAAACGAACATGCATTCTTTGAAACTTCTCGAATAAACCATCTGTAGTACCCGACTAACCTCAAGAAATTGTGCACCTCCGTCGATGTCGTGGATTGTCCCCACTCCCTCACCGCTGACACCTTACTAGGTGATAGCACGCGAACCGTGCATCCTGTAATATGCAAATCGTTGTTGTTGGGTCGGCGACTTAATGTAAAAAAAAAAACTAAACTACAACTACATTTGGCAAGCAAGCACAGCGGTAAGTCGGGTATCAAATCAACAGAGAATGTTTGACAAAGCGTAACAGATTTATTATTTCAGGAATAAAATTATAAAAGGTGATAGGTTGATTTTATAAAGAAAAGGGAGAAAAATAAGAATTTAACTCTAAACAAGAATTAAGAAAATAAGAGTTGTGTGACACCCCGCCGAATAAAATACCGGGTGATCAGTCCTATACCAAATTAAAACAGGAATCCCAGTTGGATCATCCTTAGCATCACTGTCGAAAACTTTTTAAAACTTACTAACCACCTAGTATTCCAAAAACTGGTGCCAATTTTAACTTTTTGATTAAATAAAACAGTACATGCGGAATTAAAATATAAACCATTCACACAACTGAATAGTAATTACACAACTTGCCGAACAAATCACCGGCTACCAAATAAATAATCCAATACATATATTCAACACCTGAATGAATTACACCTGAAAACTGTACCGAGAAGTCTGGGATACAAGCCCTAAATAAAACTGAGACTGATACAAGATTCCTACTCTAGGAATGAATGAATGATGCGTCTAATCCAAACTCCTGCTAGCATCCACATATGCCGCAGCTCCGTGTCCCTGGAATAGAATATCAATCATGGTGTCCCTGTGGCTGGACACCTAAAAGGTTTTGAAAATAGTTTTATGGCAAGGGTTAGAACCCAAAACATTTTGAAAATATTTAGCAAGTGAATTAACTGCAGTAATTTAAAATGCATGAATGCGCTTCATATTTAAGTTAGTGTCGCACTCCCTTGTGGACATTCTCACCCCTCCACTATTGTGCACACCTACCGGTTACCTTAACCCCACCTAGTTGTACTACCCCGTCCAACTAGTCCTAGTATAACCTTCCCTTGCCATACTACTCTAACCCGAGTATAATGATTCTTGAATTATAAGTTGTTTCACAATTAACTTAATTAATTCCTCTTAAATAGCAGCATATAACCGTGTCACAAGTTATATAAAGTAAATACTTCACACACTGTATTATTCCCACAAAGGATTAACTTAATTAATTTCTCATTAATTAACTGCGTATAACTGTAACCCGAGTTATATAAAGTAAATACATCACACACTGTATTATCACCTACATATAATATTTACTACCATATTATACGTACCTTTACTAACATCCACACATATATCATACGTGTATCCATCCTTCCGAGTTTACCCTCACCGGATGATTCCCTCTAAAATGCTATCTCACTAGGTGTGCTCACAAAACCTAGTTTCCCCGAGTTGGAATCGCTCACTAACTCGGCTCAAAATATAAACGTAGTGGAGGCGGTCATATTCCTTCCCTGAAAGTGAGATAAATCCCTCACCCATATATACCGGACGCTATGACCTGGGGATATACTCGCCCTACTCCTCAAGCTAGGGGATTCACCCACATCGCGCAACCTCCCTTGATAGCATTAGAGTATTTAAATTGAATAAATATCTAGTCATTCATATTTACTATCACACACAATATATACACATATATATATATACTATCACTACCCGTATATATATATATTATGAACCCAGGTTTTACCGTGTACTCAAAATCCCGCACACTGCCTGTAAATTCCCGTACACTGCCTGTAATTTAATGTCACGCACAATACATACACGTATATATATACTATCACTACACCGTATATATATATATATATTAATAACCCCGGCTTTACCATGTACTCAAAATCCCATACACTGCCTTTAATTTCTTGAGTCCGTGGCCCGACTCAATGTAATTTATTTTCTCACTTAATAACTTATCCTCTTCCCGAGTCTATGGTCCGACTCTAATATAATTAATTCACACCTCAATTAATATAATACTTTCCCTGAGTCTATGGTCCGACTCTCCTTAAATTAATTAACACACATTTTAATTTAATACCTCCCCGAGTCTATCGCCCGACTCTAATTAAATTAATTAACACCCATATTAATTTAATACCAATCTGAGTCTGTGGTTCGACTCTAATGCAATTAATTCACAAATTAATTAATCAACCCAAATTCCGAGTCTGTGGTCCGACTCTAATATAATTAATTATCACATTAATTAATAAGTACCCTTCACGAGTCTACAATCCGATTCTGATTAAACTAATTATCCCACCCATTAATTTAATCATACCCGAGTCTACAAACCGACTTTAATTAAATTAATTAACACCCTTATTAATTTAATCCTACCCGAGTCTACAAACCGACTCTAATTAAATTAATTAATACACTTATTAATTTAATCCTACCCGAGCCTATAATCCGACTCTAATTAAATTAATTATCACATTTATTAATTTAATCTTACCCGAGTCTATAATCCGACTCTAATTAAATTAATTATCACACCCATTAATTTAATAACTTGGTGTCACCCAACCATTATGCCCGGACTCGCTCACTTAGCCCGTACCTCAATATTTCCCGAGTCAATGTCCCGACTCCAAATTAATTACTTTCTCTCAATAATAAATTTACTACTTTGATGCCACTTAACCAATATCTCCGGACTCGCTCACTCGGTCCATTTTACATCTCATAATTTTTTTTCACATTTTTCGCCCACAATGTGTCACACATTTATTTCCAAAATTTCCCAATTATATTTACCTATAATTACCACCATACCCGGACTCACCCACTTGGTCCATAATTAAATATTTCACCTAAATTCCTTTAATAATGTAGTGTCACCAAACTACAATTCCCGAATATCATTCTTCGGCCCAATATCAATAATTGAATTATTTCTCCAAATTCGTCCATCTCATGACATACCGTTCACACCCTCCTAAACCCAATTATATCACCCTATAATTGTTAAGGAAACATATGTCCCATATAAATTTATCACCAAATAAAAGTAATGGAATTAAAACTTAAATTAAACCCTCATTATAAACAAACTGGCCGAACTGCCAATTTCCTGGGACCATCGATCGATCGAAGGCCCCCGATCGATCGATCCTTCCTGCGCAGCTCTTCTTCCCCACTGCATTACACCATTAACGAAAATTCAAGGTTTGTAAACCTTAATTTCAACCCCTGATCAAGTCATCCCATCACATAAACATATGAACTTGGATCCTATACATCATATACACCCTCTAGTATATAAATTTCTCAACTTATCTCACAATTTTCGAAATGGGTTTTCCATTAAAATTCAATTATTTGTTTTAAATCCCAAATTCCAGATTCGATTTCCACTCTTTTATGTTCTGGATTTCTCGTTCAAATCATATATACATATTCAGATATCAATCACCCATCTAAATCTTACTTTGAATCTCATTCAAGTGTTTCAAAACAAAAACCCCATTTTGTACCCATTTACACCCAAAAACGAATTTTGGTTTACACATAACTATGATATGAATTGATTATCATGCTTTAAGAATCAAAACATTTAACCACTTGCCTGGAATCATTCGTAGGGTCTGATTCCGTTATTGTAGAGATTGGTTGACGAAGAACACCCCAAATTAACCCTTTAATTTGGCTCCAAAAGCTCCCAATTGCTCTTGCTAAGCTTTCCCCCAATTTCCCTCTCAAGCCCTAGGCTTAGAATTATGTTGGCTGCCATTCTTTAATCTCCCCATTAGGTAAAAAACCCTTGATCCCGTTTTTCACCTAATGGGCTTAATTAAAGTGGCCCAACTCACCCCGTGTGGGCCCGGCTATGCCCAAAAATACCCCGAGACCCAATTACTACTCCCGGGTACTCTTTTCTGACTATCTCGACCCATCCGGACTCAACCGCGCACTCAGAATTGGCATCTGAATTAATTTATAAAAATCCTTATCTCACACCCAATTTAGTCTATACCGACTCCCGGCTGGGATAAGTGTATACCTCGTCATTAATACTCGAAATGACGTAATTAAATTATTACTATTCACTTAGTAAATAAATTTCCCTAAACATTAACCATTCACTCCCCGATTAATATTTAAATATATATATTGCCATAATTAATTCAATTAAAATTACAACACACCTGTAATTTAAAATTCCCGAATTAATTAAATATTAACTATACAAAAATACGGGGTGTTACAAGTTGGAATCACGTCCCCGACATGGGCTAAACACGCGGAATTAGAATTTTGGTTTGAAAATATTTAACCGAGCATTTTTAGTTAAACATAAACATCAGACATGAAGGAATTTAAGCCAACGATGCGAGATTAAACATTTAATCAAAAATGGTCACACGCGACTTAAAATCGGATTATCGTTTTAAACACTAACGTTGCGTGACAAAGAAAGTTAAACACATAATAATCCCATTTTAATTCGCGAGGTTTTTAATTAAATACAATTTTACACGAAACCTAATTTTCGGAGCTCGACGCCCTTTAATGGCGAAAACGCAATCCTAACTCGATAAACTACTCACACAACATGATTAAACTAATTAAACAACTAAAAAATAAATAAAACAAGAAATAAACAACTAGAATCAATTTAGCTAGGCATTAAATAATAAATAAACATGGACAAATTAAATACAAAGCTTAAATAAAAGGAAGCTTACATTAATGGACCAATACCCAAAGCAAAATGAGGAGAGGGGAAGTCTCCAATAAAAATCCCCAAGGAGTTCCTAGTGATAAAACTAAAGCAAAAATGACATAGAGAAACTAATTGTTAATTCATTGTCTTCAAAAATAAAAATTGAAATGGGATAACTGGTAAAAGATCGGACCAAAATGCAGAGCACCGGTCGACCGGGACCTCAGGTCGGTCGATCGCGTCAAAGGGAGGTAGCGCACTGTAAAAACTCCACGGAAAAAATCAAAAACCTGATCGATCGGCGGCAGAAACGCGGTCGACCGATCGCTATTGAACAATCCACCACGTTGTAATTCAATACGCAGCCACCATGGCCATTTATAGAAAGCTTTTCGTTGTATATCGTTGTCGTTGAAAGCCAAGTTAGTCAAAATCCTCAAATACCAACAAAATAATATTAAACTCAAGTATAGAGGTAAGTAAGGGTGTCAATCCACTTTCTAGGGAGTAAGCTAGAGACAACTTCAATTGTAGTTCACTTTTTATTTTCTTTTTGTGCTTTTTCACTTTTCTACTTTTTTTAGCTTTTTCAATATTAAAACAATTGGGTGAGGTGATGATTTAAACTAAACTAAACTAAATATGATATGATAATAACTAACTAGAAAATGACTAAAATGGAAAATAAAGTCTAACACTAAAATAAAAGATAAAGTGAGGTAAATAATTGTGAGAGCAATCAAGGAATGGGATTACACCACAAATTTTAGTTATTCTAATTAATTAATTTAATTAATTGAAATCTCCCAAATTAATATCAAAATTACAAACCAACTCTCGTTGCAAGTGTAATTAGAATAGTAATCTTTTAGAAGGTTAAGTTTAACACCCCACGACTCTAGAAAAATAGATCCACACTCCTTTTAATTAATCACCCGCTAGGATCGATCAATTAGAATTTATGTCAATCTTATAAAATAAATTTCGAGTTGAAATTCAAGTGATAATACCCCACTTAAGAAACCCCTATCTCTAGTTCGAATCTAAAATGGATATTATCACTAGAATTTTGATTTTCTCTCGAAAATCATTTACCCTCTCTCGAGGCGTAAATCTAAGGGTGAGGGATCAAAATTAACATTCAAATGGATTTTTCAAGTGATTAATCTAATTAAAATAAAATAACATCAAATAAGGGTTTTACCCCACCCCTTAAAAGGGGTTTTAGCCTAACATGATATGAAATTTGACAAATTATTAATCAAGGCTACTAAAATAAAAGAGAAGAGAATAGAACAAGCAAACCAAATCTTTTTGAGAAAGTTGAACTCTACTCTTCCAAATTGAAGCATACACCACTTAATTGAGCATCCAAATGATTTGAAATTAAATATACACTCAATTAACTCTCTTACAATATTTAATCTCACAAATATCTAAAAAAAATAAAAAGAATAAAATAAAACTATTTACAAATGGGTTTTTTCTCTACAATTCTCTCTCTAGAATTTTCCTATCTAAAGCTTTTTATTTGATTAGTCTCCTTTTTTAGTCTAAACTAAAAATTACAAAAAAAATAAAAAGGATAGTGGATGAATTCATAATGGACAATTAAATAATAAAAGAGATTTGCTAAAAATGCAAATCCTAACGTTATAAAATTGTACATTAGAACTCACCCAAAGAAATAAATTCTAGATCATTAATTTATATTGAGATAATTGCTAAAAATGCAAAATCTCAACATAAAGGAATGGATTAGAATTTACCTCCCATAAGGGATAAATTTCACTACATCAATCTATAATGAATTAATGGCTAAAAATGCCAAGATTCATAATAGAGGGGTGGGGTGAAATTTATTCTAGAGATAATTTTCACTACACACCTCTATATTGAGGTATTTGCTAAAAATGCAAATACTCAACATAGAGGGGTGGAGAGAATTTTATCACACCAAGCTTAAAACTAATTTTGAGATTCTCTAAAAATGGGTCTTCATCCTCTTTTAATAGTAGGTGCCATGGAGCTAGGGGTAATTGGGTAATTGGTATAAGTGTGCATGTGGTTTGGGTGTGTCATGTGAATGAGAATAAAAATCTGATATGGTGAGGGGTAATTTTGGGTATTGGGTAAAAGAGGTAGTTGGAGGGTATAATAGGGAAAAAGGGTTTAAGTGGGATAAGTGGGTTTAAAGGGTGTTATTGGCACATGGGATAATTTGATTTTGGTATTGGTTTGTTGGCAGCTGGTAGAAGTCGTGGAAGGGAAGAAATGGGTAATAAATGGTAAATGAAAAATGGGTCAAAGGCTTGGGTCTAAATGGTGGTGGGTTTTGGTTGTTAGATGTGGGTGTGGCTGAGAGGATAGATCGAGGAGAGAGAGGCCGAACACGACGCCGGAGAGAGAGTGGTATAATCGGCGGTCGTGGGTAGGTGGAGCGTTGCCGGCATCGGAGGTGCACCGTCGGCGCTGGTAAGGGGCTGAGCGTCGACGAGCTGTCGGGTTTTTGGAGTCGCGGGTTCCGCGTTGGAGGTTGCGGGTATGGAGCCGGGGCGAAGGGGTGAACGTCGGCGTCGGCTAGAATGATGCCGAAGTGGTCGTGGGTGAACAGCGGCCTATGCCGGAGAGGGTAAGGCTCGCTCCGGTCTGTCGCCGGTGGTTTGGGACGGTTCCGATCAGGAGTGGAGAGGAGGGGGTCGGGACTAGGCGGTTATGGCGGGTCGGTTTGCCGCCGTCTTCTGCAGCCGGCCGGAGGTGCTAGGTTTCTGTTAGGGACAGGAGAGGAGGTATAAAGTTGGAGGTTTGGTTTGGTAATGGGGTAGATAGAGGAGAGAGAGTGAGATGGTTTGTGTGGTGGGGAAGATGAAGATGAATAGTGAGGGGTTAGTGTGTGTGTGTGTGAGGTGTAGGGTGTACGGTGTTAGGATGTGGGTGAGTGTATATGTTTGGGGTGTAGGATAAGTTTGTGGGTATAGGGTGTGTCTTTGTGTGTGTGTTTAATTTGAACCCTTAAAATAAAACTAACTAAAAAATAAAATAAAATAAAAAACTTAAAAAATAAACTCCTAATTAAAATAAAACAAAGACTCAAATAAAAAATTGAAACTAAAAAGAAATAACAAAATAAAAATTAAAATAAAATCTAATAAAACTTAAAATTAAAATCCTAAAAAGAAAATGTAAAATCTAATAAAACTAAAAATACATAAAATCCTAAAAATTCTAATCCTAATAAAATAAAGTAAAACTAAAACTAAAAACTAATAGAATAAAAATCAAAATACTAAATAAAAAGAAATATAAAAATTGGAAAATAAATCCTAGAAATTCTAAATAAATCTAAAATAAATCCTAAAAATAAAAAAGACTCAAACTAAAAATCTAAAAATAATAAAAAGGGAACAAACTAACACACACAGGGTTTAGGGAAAGCTAAGGCTAGGATGGGCGAGGTTAGGGTCAGGAGATTGGGTATTTAGCTCCATTTTAACTACAAATTGCTCCAAAATATAGCTTTTGATACCGCAACTGCAATTAAACCTGCACAACGAATATATAAGCACATAAGACCCAAATTGTTGAGAATTAGCAACAAAAGTACGTCTATTTGGGGTATAAGTTGTACAGTTTTGGGTTCTTATCAGCCATCAACATCAAAAAATGGCACAAGCTGGACCAACATCCTGCTGCAAAGGGCCAAAACCGAGACACCCTAATTCATCACTGCCATCGCCACAAATGGCCAAAATTGACATGGGTAAAAACCTCCATGGATATACCATTAAGACACATTTCCACAATTAATGGCTAAAACTCGAGCTCCAAAAATGGCCAAAGAGACCCATTTACGTATGTGGTCAAAGATCGTGCTCCAATTTCATACCAAAGTCATCAATTTGGGACGAACCCAAAACCCGAGCAAAACCCGAGCCTAGGGCCAAATCGCCATTTATTTCTGAAAAAAAACGAGTTAGGACACGGGGGTATTATTTGATTTGTTATAAAAGAGAAAAGGGACATGGGTGGAATTAATAAAATTGTTATTAATTTCTTATAATTCTTTTTCGATTAAAAGCCCGTGTTTCCTTCTTTCGAACTCCAATTTGAGCAACGTTTATGGTCACGCGAAGCTTGACCCGAGGGCTACAACTTTCGTGACTTCGGGCAAAAATCCCAAAATGTAAAATTATGAAAATGCCCCTGAACATCCGAATGACGGAACTTTACCAGAATGAGCTCAAACTTCATACTAAGCACCATAACACCTATAAAAGCTTAATAATACCTCAAATAACATGTTAGCATATGAAACAAAGGTTGTCTGATTAATGAGCATAATTATAGCAATTACGGTACCCAAGGGGGCTAAAATGCCTAAGTTTGGGGATATAAATGTACAAGATTCAATATGAATCACACCTCCTAACTCACACATTGCTAGTCCCTAGTAATTAAATTCAAAGCAAGAAGAACTATAAGAAAACTACAAAATAGGATATATATACAAAAGAAATTAAAAAGATAAGGCCACTTTCGCGGGTGAACAATTGCATTTAGCGTATGCAATAAGCCGTTAAACCCCTAGGTTACCCTAATGAACGAGTGTCATCTCGTGAGGGTTTTCAGGGATGAAATCCATAAAAATCACATGGTTTCCTCAAAATCTGACCAATCACATGCGACACACCCAACAATAGCGAAAAAGATTTCATACACATTATTAGCAAAGTGAATGAATTCACACAGAAATCCGTACTATTAACATTATAGAATGCACCTCATAGAATTGAAACTTTAAAATGTGGGTGGGGAGCGAGCACATGCAAAATGTGATTTAATAAAAATTTAAATAAATCGGATACTAAAAATAAAAATATGCATATATTCAATCCTCACAGGCATTACACTCATCAAATGAATTCACTCGAAACTGGGAGGTAACACACAGGACATGCGAGCATAGAGAGTAAATGTAAATGGAAACTAGGCCGCACGCATGTCACAAATGAAGAATGCTATGTATGAAATTAAAAATTATAATCTCAATGAAAGATACCGCTCATTAAAAGAGGCGAAATGTATTTTCACAGATTATCAAAACTATTTTGACTTCTAAATTAAATGCACCATAAGATAACGTAGGACTTGTATAGGGTTATAATATAGGTTTGGGGTTAAGGTGCGAAATGAAATGTATATGTACGGATTCAAAGTGTTTGGGGATGAAAACTCGGGATAATGGAAAATGCGGGCAATTTCAAAAATTAAAAAATAACTTCCATAAAAGGTATTGAATATAACAATTAGGAGAGTAAACAAATCTTATTGAACTATATACACAACATATACAAATTTCTCTTTCTTTTTTCTATTCTTCTTTTCTCATGTTTTCTTGTCTTTTCTTTTCTTTTTTCTTTTTCTTTTCTTTTTCACTACTTTCTTTTCTTTACTTTTCACACTCGCACATGCCTAAATTGCAATCACAACGCAACATCATTCAATCCCAATTATCATTCCAAACAAAGGTATGGAAGGTAATATGTATGGCTTATAACTCCAAAATGGAGTTGGTTATGGAATTTTGGGTAATGAAACGAAAGGCTATATTTAGGCTCAAAGGGGTTGATGAGGTGAAACATATAAGGTGAGGTCAAGGCGAATATGGGTGATATAACAAAGATTTCCTATGATCATTTCCTAAAGTTTACGCAATTCTCGAGTCAAAACAAACTTTCAAAATCATGCTCAAGTAAAACATTTCACATATGAACTCAATTAGTGAACGATCAAATTAAATAATAGTGAGATTACCAATGACTATAACATTTTCAAAGAGGAAAGAAAAGTGTATAACATTCACAAATGAAGAAAAGCACACATCTCACTCGATGTAAGTATATACAATGCAACAAAAGATTACCGAGTTATAAAAATCTTAAACCAAATCAATAAAGCAAGAAAAGTGCATGTGCTCATGGGATTAAAGTTTAATTCATGAAGTTATTCATAATATCAATAACTGAGGACTAAAGTTTAATAACTTCTAAAATCGAGAACATGCATCATTGAGTTGTCTATCGGATCGGGCAATTATTAAAATTTATCATCGAAAACAAAGGTCAAATGCCCAGAAAAGGAAAAAAAAGAAAGAAAATCTTTTTGAAATTTTTATTTTTTTACAAGAAAAGCATGCTTGGAAATAACATGTAATCAAAATCAAAGAAACTACCAATGAATGGATAGAATATCCCACACCCCCTAACTTAAAACTTGGCATTGTCCTCAATGTGAATTAAGAACCAAGTTAAAGAGAGGAAAAGAGTGATATTACCCACAATTGAGCGATATCGGGAAATTACAAGTCCAATGATTCTACAAAACATGTTAGTAACAAGCATAGCAAAAACTTAACTAATTACACTAGTAAAAAAGTAAAAATAAAGAAAAATACGAAAAATAAAACTAACTATTTACAACCTACAATAACTTATAACTAACTATACACTAGAAGTTGAAATTTTTGAGGGTCCACCCAAAACACGATTTAACTTTGGAGGATAACCGGTGTACCCTCGCTTAAAAACATGCCTCCCGAAAAATAAGAATTCCGTTTGAACAATGGAAGGCATGTGGGTGGTGGAAAAGGTAAACCATTGCCAATTATCAATTTTGGTCGAAAGATGGGTGATTTGGATAATAAGGGGGAAAGGTACACATGGGTTCCAAAAAAAACTGAATTTCCTCCCAAATAATTTGCAGTTGGAATGGGAGGTGGCGCAAATGAGGTCAAAGATGCCTTCATGGAAGGCGACCCAAACGAGTACTCCTCATCAGTGAAAAGGTTTGGAACTATAAAGTTTTGAACCGATTCATTGGGTACTAAAATTGGTGTGATAGTATAGAATAAAGATGGGGACGAAAGAAATTCAATCTCAAAAGATGAGTTATCATCACTTGAAGGTCGAATTTCGAAGGAAATAGGATCGTTTGCAATGAAACTTTCTTCTTTGAGAATCAAAGAAGAAATGAGTTCATTGCAAATGGATACTATGCCCATTTCTTCCTCATTTTCATTCTCTACTATACCATAGGTCAAGTCAAGAGTGATTTGTTCCAAAGTAGGTACAAAGTCCTCATTTGGTTCAAAACATTCCTCGACTTCAAAAGTCTAGGAAGAAAAATCGTCATTGGATTCAAATAATAAATCCAACTCATGTTCCCAACAACGATTTTCTTCCCGATAACGGTTTTCAATTTTCTCATTTTCAAGCATGCGCAAGCCCTCACTGAAAGTCATTGGGCGGGGAGCGGATTCTTGAAAATGAGAACTTTAAGAATTATCATCGGAACGACTATCAAAATCATTAACATAAGAATTTTTAAATCTACTGCAATCCGTTTCAAAATTCTTATCATAAGGAACTTGCTACCCAAAATCGAAATGATCATTTCCAAAATTTATGTAGTCCATTCTTTGACTTTCGTAATACTCACATGATGTCATTTTAGATGTTGCAATATTTTGGGCTTGTAAGTATTGACCAAAAGTCATAGGTTTATAGGGATTTTGAGAATTATCATTAGTGTTGATACCAAAATTAATATGCTGATATAGACGAATAATAAGAAGACACGTGTCGACCTACGTGGCACAATAGCAACAAGGAAGTTTATTTCCCCGACTAAGTCATACTCACTCCGAGCAGCAAGTGCACTCCGAGGAACTCCAACACTCCGAGGAACTCTTGAACGACGAGCAACTAAGGCGGTCCGAGCTGCATCTCGGCCACAGCATTGATTGCCAGATAATCAACAGTTCAACTATTCATTGAATGCTTATCATACAGACGTATATTCTTAAAGGACATTAATTGTTTACCCTTTCACATGTACAGCCCAAGGACTATAAATACATTATATCACCCTCATTCAAAGGGACCGAATTTTCTTGATAGAATTACATATCGAGAATTCTAAAACACTTGGCAATAACAGAAACAGTGGACGTAGGCCATTCTTATAAGGCTGAACCACTTTAAAATTCTTTGTCTCATTTATATTTATCTGTGATTAAATAATTAGAAGCAATCTAATTTTTTACATCAACAGATTGGCGCCGTCTGTGGGAATCGATTGTTGTTATCGTTTTTCACCAAAAATCATTCATCATCAGTGGCAGACAATTCGGAATCCAGCAATCAAAACGCTGGAAATGCTGAAAATCTTCTAAATCCCTCTGCACCTCCAGATCTGGCTGGAATTATGACGAATCTGGCTCAAGGACAAACCGCCAAGCAAGAGACAATGCGGCAACGCATACAAACCCTTCATGGCGGTGCACCTGCATATTCAGAACAGTGAAGTGGTCAACGGCAAACCTATTTACTTTCTTCACGATCCAGGCGTACAGATGCGTATCGTAATGAGGAATCTGATGATTTCTCTTACCAACCTGGGCGAACTTCATCAATACGGGCCACAGATACTCAGCAACGTATTACTCTCTCTCCAGAGAGACCCAGTGCCTTAGAAAGATTGAGCAGGGTGTCTCCTTTCAGTCGATTAGGCCCTAGGAGGAATAGGAGTCCACCTACGACCATATCGAGGAGTTTTTGACAACCATCAGGTTTAAGGGAGGGATCGGCACAATCACGACCGGTTGCTCGTCAAGATAGATCTCAGGAGGCCACGTCAGAACAATCAATTGCTCGAACTAATAAGCCCGAGGAAGGAAATGATGCGTGGAAAGGTTCCATTCAGCGGTTGGAGGATAGATTGGGAGAAATGGCTAAGGCGAAGAACCCCCTACAACGAACTTTCGTTCAAGGGACACCTTTTGTATAGGCCATTGTGGATTTTCCTACACCATCGAAATTCAAAGCACCTGTGGTGACCCCCAAATATGATGGAAAGACAGATCCTGTTCTTCACATAGAGCAATATCAAGCTGCTGCCGACATCTACGTTGTCCCCAACGAGATAAGATGCAGAGCATTCTCAGGAACTCTTACTGGATCTGCCCAGATATGGTACAACAATCTTCCTCGGGGTAAGATTTCAACTTTCTTTCAATTGGCCGAGTTGTTCCTCGGTAATTTCTATTTTGGAGCAAAGCCAGTAAAACGAGTAGCACACATGTTAAGTGTTAGATAAAAATATGGTGAGAGTACTAGAGATTACATAACTCATTTCAATAACGAGAATCTGGAAGTCATAGATTATGAAGAAAAAACAGCAATCACCGCCTTGATGAGTGGGTTGTTGCCTAACAAGTTGTATTACACTTTGGCAAAAGATCCACCTACAACTATGTCAGAGTTGATGGCAAAAGCGGCCAAAATCATGAATGCCGAGGAGGCTATGGCTGCTAAGAAGAATATGGATAAAGAAACCAAGGTGGAAGATTACAAATCTAAGAAGAAAGAGCATAAGGGCAATGGCGGTGACAAGCATTCCAAGAATAATAAGTCGTCATGGGAAGTCCTGAAGAAATTCGATAATTATACTCCTTTGAAAATGGGTATTAATCATGTCTTGGAAGAAATCAAGAATAACGAGGAAGTAAGGTGGCCAAAGAAACTGAGGTCAGACCCTGACAAAAGAAATAGAGATAAATATTGCGAGTTTCACAAGGATCATGGTCATATGACTAAAAACTGTATAGCCCTCCAGAATGAGATTAAAACGCTCATTAGACGAGGAAAGTTGTCAAAGTATGTTGATCGTAGAAATGAAAGAGGAAATGAAGACCGAGCAAGAGAGGGGTCTAGATCTCCTCGTCGGGCAGAAGAAAACAGGAAAAGGGATCATAAAGATGATACAGAGGATGACCCCGATCTTCGTAAAAGGCCAAGGCAACCAGAACGCGGGGTATTTTCAATACGTTTTGGAGCATTTGATTGTAATGTTATTACAGGTGGAGATGCAGGAGGAGGAGATCTTACTGCAGAAAGAAAAGCTTACCTCAGTGAGGCTCAGGCTTGCTCATACATTCAGCGGATAAATTTGGCTGAGGAGGATCGCCCGAGGAAGATAAACAAAGAGAATCTGGTCATTGGTTTTTCAAAAAACGACCTTGCAGGTGTTCTTTACCCTCACGACGACCCTTTGGTGATCAAAATGAGGATGAAAGAAGTAGTGATTTCAAGGATTCTGGTAGATAATGGTAGTTCAGCAGACATCATGTTCTTCTCATGCTTTGACAGTTTAAATTTAAAATTATCTCAATTGGAGCCTTATCACAGACCTCTCCTGGGTTTTGCTGGCGAGAAAGTTTTTCCACTTGGGACGATCAAGTTGGATATATTCATTGGAACTTTGCCTGCTTGTCGAACAGAAAGAATACGCTTCTTTGTGATAGATAAGAATGTGCAATCAGCTTACAACATCATCATGGGAAGAGTTGGTTTGAAGAAGTTCGAAGCAGTTCCATCTACAGTACATCAGTGCTTAAAATTCCCAATAAATTTTGGAGTAGGAGTAATGAAAGGTGATCAAAAGGTCGCTCGAGAATGCTATTATTCATCTGCCGAGAAAGAGGAGCTTGAAGAGTCAAGGAAAAAGACTACTACCTACCAGGTGGATGAAGGTACAAAAATTGAAACACTGGATCCCAGAGATGAATCCCAACTTGTAAAAGGACAGGTGGTGGAATCTACAGAAAATGTTATTCTGGACGATGAACACCCTGAACGAACAACTCAGATAGGTTCATCGTTGGATGCATCAATAAAACAGGAGTTGATAACTTTCTTGAGAAGCAGAAAGAAAACTTTTGCATGGAGTCATGAAGACATGCCAGGAATAGATCCAAACTTCTTATGTCATGAGCTCAATGTGAATAAGGAGATCAAGCCTGTAAAGCAGAGAAGAAGAGTATTTAGTCCCGAGAAGAATCAAGTTATACAAGAGGAGGTCGAGAAGCTCCAAAAAGCCCAACTCATTGAAGTTGTGAAATATCCAGACTGGTTAGCAAATGTGGTGATGGTAAAGAAGAAAAATAATAAATGGAGAATGTGTGTTGATTTCACCGATCTCAACAAGGCATGCCCAAAGGATCACTTTCCATTGCCCAGAATTGATCAACTAGTGGATGCTACCTCGGGACACGAGCTGCTCAGCTTCATGGATGCTTACTCTGGCTACAACCAGATCAAAATGAAACCTGAAGACAGGGAAAGTACTTCTTTTATTACCCCTAAGGGAACTTATTGTTATAATGTTATGCCTTTTGGTTTGAAAAATACAGGAGCGACATACCAGCGGCTGATGAATAAGGTTTTTGCCGAACAAATCAGTTGCAATATGGAAGTCTATGTCGATGATATGCTGACAAAGAGCAAGAAAGCTGTTGATCATCTAGTTGACTTAGGTCAGACCTTTGATCAACTGGATAAATATCAAATGAAGCTCAACCCGACGAAGTGCACATTTGGAGTACGAGAAGGAATGTTCCTCGGGTACATTGTCAACCAACGAGGCATTGAGGCGAATCCAGAAAAGATCAAAGCTCTTTTAGGGTTGCGATCTCCAACGACGAAGAAAGAAGTGCAGAGTCTTACAGGACGAGTTGCAGCGCTCAACAGATTTGTATCCCGAGCAACTGATAGATGCCTCTCATTCTTTAAAACACTTCGAAAAACTTTCGAGTGGAATGATGAATGTGAAAAAGCCTTTCAAGATTTGAAGAAATATTTGGGAGCACCTCCACTGTTGTCCAGGCCTGTAATGGGAGAAAAGTTGTACTTGTACCTGGCAGTATTAGAGAATGCAGTCAGCTCGGTATTAATCAGAATGGAGAATGGAGTCCAGAAGCCAATTTATTACACAAGTAAGGCTTTTCGAGGTGCAAAGATCAGGTACCCAAAGCTGGAAAAATTGGCATTAGCATTAATAGAGGCAAGTAGAAGAATGAGGCCATATTTCCAGGCCCATACCATAGTCGTGTATACCGACATGCCATTGAGACAAGCCCTTCATAAGCCAGAAAAATCAGGGAGATTGATGTACTGGGCCATAAATCTCGGTGAATATGATATTGTGTATGAACCCAGATCATCACTAAAAGGGCAGGCTGTAGAAGATTTTATAGCAGAGTTTACGTATCCTGATACCTCCGAGGAACAAAAGTTGCTCGCTGATCAACCTGTGGATGTTACAGGATCAACAAACACAAGCTCAGACCAACTCCGGTTGGTAAAAGGGCTTGTGGATGTAGAAGGATCATCAAATTCGAGCTCAGACCAACTCCGATTGGTAAAAGGGCGAGAAGAGATGGTCGACGAAGAGCGAGAAGTACCAGGGCGGGATGAAAGGAAACAAAAAATATTTCACCAAGGAACTCTGTCAGATAAGAAATTTGAAGATAAGTTACCTACATGGAGATTATATGTAGATGGGTCATCTTGCACAACAGGTTGTGGAGCAGGGATTGTTTTGAACACCCCAGACGAGATTGACATGGAATACGCCCTGCGATTCCAATTCAAATCCTCCAATAATGAGGCGGAGTATGAGGCCATGATAGCATGTCTTAATTTAGCAAAGATTATGGAAGCGCAACAAGTGATGGTATTCAGTGATTCTCAATTAATTGTGAATCAGATGATGGGAACATATGCAGTTAAAGGAGAATTAATGGTCAAGTATCATGCAAAGGTGATGGAGTTGTTGGCAGAATTTGATGCCATTCAGCTGATCAGAATACCAAGAATGGAGAATGCACGAGCAGACGCACTGGCCCGACTAGTATCAGCTACTCGTACCGAGTTACGAAGAACGATACCAATTTAAGTATTAGAAAGTCGGAGCATAGATGAAGACTTGACGATGAATATTATTACCCTTGATTTAAGACCATCTTGGATGGATCCCATCAGGGCATATGTTGAGGAGGGAAGATTACCGGAGGATAAGCTCGCTGCCAAGAAATTGAAGTATAAAGATGCTCGATATGTACTAACTAATGGTGTTTTGTATAGACGAGGACTTATGGCAGGTTTGCAAAGATGTATACATCCCTCCGAGGTGAAAGAATTGATTGAAGAGATCCATGAAGGATCCTGTGGAGCCCATGTAGCAGGTCGGACTCTTTTGCAAAGGGTGATGACGTAGGGATACTACTGGCCGATGATGAGGGTTGATTGTATAGCCTATGCTAAGAGATGTGATAAATGCCAACGTTTCTCTTCCATCCGACGAACTCCACAAGCATTGTTGACACCCATAACTTCCCCTTGGCCATTTTCCATGTGGGGAATTGATTTGATTGGACCACTGCCAACGACCCGAGGAAGATTCAAGTACCTCGTTATCGCAGTGGATTATTTTACTAAGTGGGTAGAAACTGAGCCTCTGATTGATATGACATACGAGAAGGTGTACCAATTCATTTGGAAAAACATCATCTGCCGATATGGTATCCCCCATGCCTTCATCACAGACCATAGAACACAATTTGATAACGAGGAGTTTGCCGCCTATTGTCATCAGTCAAACATTTTGAAGGTTCATTCAGCACCAGGCCATCCTCAAAGCAATGGACAGACTGAAGTGACGAACAGAACAATACTAAATGGTTTGAAGAAGAGGTTAAGTGAGGCTAAAGCTAATTGGATTAATGAGCTACAGTCAGTATTGTGGGCTTACCGAACAACCCCTCGAGCAGCAACTGGAGAATCACCATATATGCTGGCGTTTGGAAGTGAGGCCGTAATACCTGCCGAGTTGGGTCTTCCAACACACAGAGTGCTGAATTTCAATTCCCCAGTCAGCGACTTAATGAGGAGATTAGATTTGGACATTCTCGAGGAGGTTAGAGAAGAGGCAGCCATTAGGAATGCCGCTTACCAACAACGAACAGCCTTGTTCTACAACAAGAGGGTGAAAAAATGCGACTTAAAAGAAGGAGATTACGTGCTAAAGAAGGTCATTCAGAAGCACAATAAGTTGGAAGCAAATTGGCATGGACCTTACCGAGTTATAGAAGTTGTTCGACCAGGAACTTACCGAATAGCAACTCTAGAAGGAGAGGAATTTAAGAATGCATGGAATGCTGAACACCTACGCAAGTATTATCAATGATGTAAAATGTAACGCAGTTCCATCAATATGAATAAAATGACGATATTTCACCATCTTCTCTCTTTTTATTGAAAGTTTTTCGGGGAATACTAGTGTGTAACACTACGCTGCTCGATAGTAAAAACAACACGATAGTTCAAGCTCGGACCAACTCCGGTTGGTAAAAGGGCGAGAACAAACCATAATCCTTTGGTTAGGAGGCGTACACTAGCTCAGACCAACTCCGGTTGGTAAAAGGGGGAGTGGACATGATAGTTCGAACTCAGACCATCTCCGATTGGTAAAAGGGAGAGAACACGACATTCCTAAAAATACCAACTTCGGTTGGTTAGGAAACCATACTCCTTTGGTTAGGAGGCTGACACCGGCTCAGACCAATTTTGGTAAAAGGGCAAGTGGACATGATAGTTCGAACTCATATCAACTCCGGTTGGTAAAAGGGCGAGAACAATATTCCTAAAAATTCCAATCTCGTTTGGTTGGGAAACTAGATATGCTCTCAAATGCCAACTTACGTTGGTCGGGAGGTAAGATTATTCTAGAAAATACAAAATTCTTCGAAGAACAAAATATTCCAAATTGAACCAAGTATGGTTGGTCGGGGATAAAAGAGAATTTATCGACCTTAGTTGGTCGGACACATTTTATGAAAAAGACAAAAATTTACCAAGTATGGTTGGTCGGGGATAAAAATCCACTAACTATAATTGGTCGACGAGCACAATTTAACAGCCTTGGTTGGTTGGAAAAATTTTAAATATTATTATACTCATTACTTTATTATTAAGTGATCGAGCAACATTACTAATACTTGTAACTTTCTTATTACTAAGTTGGTCGATAAACCACACATTATTGTTATGCAAGCACAAATATAAAGTGTTTGACAAATACAAGACAATAACAATACAAATTTGCAAACAAAAATGAAACTCTTTCATTAAATTCAAAATAAATTACACAAATTTATTACATTGATATTGAATTGTGTACTAATTATTACATCAGAATTTCCTATTCTACTGGTCTTTTCCCTTCTGCTTTTGAAATAGGCTCCTCGCCAGCGGGAGGATCTTCCAGGCAAAGGGGAGAATTAATGAAGTTAATATCTCAAAGCATTCTGACGTTCATTATTGAAGGTGTGTCCAGTAGATGCTCGGGATGAGATACCTCGATCTGAGAATGAATATTGTAGTCACCGAGGTATTTTGCAATTAAGCACCGAGGAATGGCACGAGCCGGGATCCATTCCATGTCCAAATTATACGGTGGCACAGGCAAGTCAAGTACCCCAGGATCATAATAGTCCCACAGGTAGTGTCCTTGTTCGAGCTTCATCACGCCCAAGGCATTCAGCCAGCCTTGTTTGTAGCCCTCGTTATTGGCATTCTGGATACGATTATCCAAATGGAATAATGCTTCGTTGTATCCAGCCATCCAGAACTCCCTGGGCTGTTTATGAAATTGAAATGTTAACCTCTCAAGCTTCTCGTGAAGACTCTGGATGAAAAATTCATTAGTCTCCAACACTGATTTCTTTGAAGAGAGTTGTTGTTCCAGTTCTCTAATTTTCTTTGACATGTCAGACAAAGCTTGATTTTTTCCATCAATTGGAATGCTTGGTTTTCCAACGCTGATTGAGTACGAGCTTCTTCAACAGTACGACGAAGAACTCTTGATCCTCCCCGAGCAGGTCGAGAACTTGGTTCCTCGATAACATTCTGAGCAACTCTTCCTCGTCCACGAGAACCTCTTCCTCATCCACAAATAGCAGTAGAAGGCCCAGCTCTTCTCAAAGCCTCTAACTCTTCTCGCAACTTGGCATTTTCCACTTCTAAAAATAAGAATCCTTCATCGGTGACCGGTACCAAGGCAGTGGAAGATGAAGTTGCAGACTTATATTGTGCTAGCTCTTTCTGCAAATTGTTATTCTCTTGCTCCAGCAGCTCAGCAGTCTGTCTACAAGCTTCAACTTCACCCTTTAGGGTTCTCTCCCTAATATCATATCCAGCGATGAGCTTCTCGTAGCCATTCTCGGCGGAAAGCTGCTGATATCTCTTCTCATATCCTCCATGTAACAGAGCGGTTGATTCCTTATACTGATTTTGAAGGTCTTCTAAGGTACATTGAAGATCCTCGATCATTTCATAGTAAGCCACATTATTGGCCACAACCCGATCAAGTAAGCCCTTCAGATACTGATAAGCTTCGATTGCCTGTTCTGAAGCATCATGCCCAAGGATGTCGGTAACTTCTGATGCACTCAGGTCTGTGTGACCAGCCTTATAATATTCATGACATTGCTGCATCAGCTTTGTATCATTAGCAGATAGCAGATCCATTCTGGCCAAAAACTAGCAGAGAAAGAAAAGACAATCATCAAAAAGAAGATCAAGACAGAGTACAGATAGAAAAGATACAATCGTATAGAAGGAAAAACTCAAATTTTATTAGATCATAGTGCAGAGTTACAAAGATCTTGGTTACACTTGATAAAAAAGAAAAATAGAAAGAGAATACCGAACAACTTCACACCTTTTCCTTATCTCCCAAGACTTTCTCGGGAGGCTGGGATGAGGAGCTCGGTTGCTCGGTGGGAACAATAAGTTGGTCGGCTGGAGTTGGAACTTGTTCAGGAGGAGTAGGCAGAGATGAAAGCTACTCGTCAGCAGGCTGGGTATGGATGGGATCACCCACTACCATTGAAGATTCTTCTGAGGTAGCTTCATCCTCTTCTTCATCTTCGATGTTTGGGGGAGGACCAGGGAGATGTTGTTGAAACAGTTCTGAATCCTCATTAACTTTCAATTCTTGCAGGGCAGCAACCAAACCATCTCGAAAGTATTTCAAACTCCCATACTGCACCTGAGTCATCATTGCTGCTACCCCCTGTACCATCCTTTGTCCCAACCGGTGCGGAAAGATTTTTTCACCACCAGTTTTCTTTTCATTTTCTCCGAGGAGAGCTTCTCGGATAGAAGATCCTCAGTGGCCTTCAACTTAGATTCCACCTCTTCCTTCTGGCGGTTCACTTCTCGCAGAAGGGACAATTCTTCTTCTGCCATTTTCATCTTGTCTTCAAGCTCTCGAAACCCCTTGAGCTTCTCGTCATACTTCTTTTTCTCTCCCTCCAAATCTTTCACTTTATTTTCCAACTGTACATTTGCTGCCTCAGCTACAGCCAACTTTTTCTCCCATTCCGCCCTATCCTTGTCATACTTTTGACGGGAGTCCTTCAAAGATTTGGCCAATCCCAATGAAGCATCCTCCACTCCAGACGAGGAGCTAGAAGCCTTGATTGCTTCATCCTTCTTCACAATGGTGTTAAAACAACTCACCAGCTGAAAAAAAAAAGATAATAATAAGTCAGCACAGGATACATCTATTGAAGGAAAATTCAAAAAAATGAGAAACTTACTCAAGCAAGGTGATGAGTAGCCAAAGATGTAAGCACATCCCTATATATACTCTCCTCAATTCCTTGAACCTCAGGAATGGTTCAAGTCTTTACCGAGCTCATTGCAGAGCTCGGGGGAATAATAGTTGGAACACCAGCTCCACTAACTTGGAGCTGGAGAATGGTTTCAGCCAAATTGACCGAGGAGGATTTCTTCAGTCTCCTCGGTGGCAGTTCAACAGCTTCAACCAAAGAAGAGCTTTTGGTTGGGTAGATGGTTATCACTTCCACAGGTGCATCCTTCTTGCTCGGAGCCACTAGGGGCTTCTCGGCAGCCTTCTGAGGAGCAACAGAAGGGGCAGCTACTTTCTTTGTCCCCTTTGGGACATCAGTCTTATTTCTTTTCCCATCTCCAGCAGATGTAGTCTCCTCAAATAGAGCAAGAACCCTTCTTTTGCCCATCCTCTGACTCAAAGGAATATGAGAGTCTGATGAAGAATCCTCAGGAGCTGGTGCTAGCTCACTAGTGCTGATTACAGGGCGAGCAGTAAAAGAGGTTGTATAACTCCTATACTGTAACAAATATGAAGCAGATCTGATGTGCTCGTCTGCAACCTTCTGATGCAATCTCCAGATAAGTTTCAAATGTTTGATGTTAACGTCAGCTTCTTTTGGAGTTTTTCTCTTACTGTCAACTGCAAACAAATACATAGTGAAATATCAGTCACACATTTTATCAAACATAATGAAATCGTAATTTCAGAAATAAAATAAAGTGAAAATAACCTATCCCATTGCCATATGGAGGGCATTTGGGACCTTGGTATACTTCATCTCCAATCAAAGGGGCATGTTGACAGTTTTTTATAACTACCCCGTGTTCAAAATAATCCCTATTGGCATCAGGAAGGTTGACTACTAAAGCCCTATTCAAAAATCTAGTTTTTAAATAAAAAATATTATCTAGAACAGCCCATCTATAACAATACATAATCTCAAGAATTCCTATATGGGTTCCGTGAGTTTGATTTAACCTATACACCCCATTAACTATTCTCCATATGTTGGGGGCTATTTTTGCAGGAACAACGTCGAAACACTGACAGAACTCTAAGCACAAAGGGTTTGGTGGAAAAGAAAATCCACATTCAGCAATAAAGAGGCTGGGGAACCAATGTCCCTCAGCCAAACGAAAATAATTTGAAGGCTCAGAAAGATCCTCCAGAGTTACCCAATATGGAATAGAAAAATCAGAACGGAATTTCTCAAGAGATTCAATAACATAAACCATGGTGAATAAAAGAAATGAAGAAGAAGGAAGAAGATCTTACAGGAAAAAGGAGATCTGTTGATAACAAACGAAGAAAGGGATGAACGCACAAGAGAGAGAAAGACTATTGAAAACTCGAAAGCAGAAATTAGAAAAGGTAGAAGATGATGGGATTGCCAATGAAGCTTAAATAATTTGCTTTGGGAAACGGCGAAAGAAATGATTACAAAAAGAAACTATTACGCTACCGGCGGCTAAAAGGACAAAAAGTGCGCGAAGATCGAAGCGCTTATAAAAATTCAAAAAGGCGGATTCTGCGAATTTGGAAGACATTCGAACACGGAGAAAATGCTCCTAAAAACCAGGAAGGTCATTTAATATTGCCATATACCGAGAAAGAATGTTCCATATTCCTCAAAGTTCGAAATATGAAACATTGGGGGCTTCTGTTGATACCAAAATTAATATGCTGATATAGACGAATAATAAGAAGACACGTGTCGACCTACGTGGCACAATAGCAACGAAGAAGTTTATTTCCCCGACTAAGTCATACTCACTCCGAGCAGCAAGTGCACTCCGAGGAACTCCAACACTCCGAGGAACTCTTGAACGACGAGCAACTAAGGCGGTCCAAGCTGCATCTCGGCCACAACATTGATTGCCAGATAATCAACAGTTTAACTATTCATTGAATGCTTATCATACAAACGTATATTCTTAAAGGGCATTAATTGATTACCCTTTCACATGTACAGCCCAAGGGCTATAAATACATTGTATCACCCTCATTCAAAGGGACCGGATTTTCTTGATAGAATTACATATCGAGAATTCCAAAACACTTGGCAATAACAGAAACAGTGGACGTAGGCCATTCTTATAAGGCTGAACCACTTTAAAATTCTTTGTCTCATTTATATTTATCTGTGATTAAATAATTAGAAGCAATCTAATTTTTTACATCAACAATTAGGATTACCAGAAAAATTGGAATAAGACATGCTTATCCCCAACAAAGGCCCGAGATGGCTATTTCCACAAAGATGATGTACGGACGGAAAAATTCAAGCGTTTCTTAGCGCTCAAATGTGCAAATCCTGCAAAAAAGGTTAAAACAAAAAATACAAATACAAAAGAAAAATACTACGAAATAATAAGATAATTACAATCTATAACAAAACATTCCCCAAAAATGGCGCCATTTGATAGCGCGCGAACTGTGCATCGTGTAATACGCAAATTGTTGTAATCGGTTCGGCGACTTAATGCAAAAAAATAAATAAACTACAACTACACTTGGCAAGCAAGCACAACGGTAAGTTGGGTATCGAATCTACAGGGAATGTTCGACAGATCGTAACGGATTTATTATTTCAGGAATAAAAGTATGAAAGGTGATAGGTTAATTTTATAAAGAAAATGAAGAAAAATAAGAAGTTAACTCTAAACAAGAATTAAGAAAACAAGAGTTGGAATCGCGTCTCCGTCGTGGGTTAAACAATCGGAATTAGAATTTCGGTTCGAAAACATTTAACCAAGCGTTTTTAGTTAAACATAAACATCACACATGAAGGAATTTAAGCCAACGATGCGAGATTAAACATTTAATCAAAAATGGTCACACGCGACTTAAAATCGGATTATCGCTTTAAACACTAACGTTGCGTGACAAAGAAAGTTAAACACATAATAATCCCATTTTAATTCACGAGGTTTCAATTAAATATAATTTTACACGAAACCTAATTTTTGGAGCTCGACGCCCATTAATGGCGAAAACGCAATCCCGACCCGATAAACTACTCGCACAACATGATTAAGTTAATTAAACAACTAAACAGTAAATAAAATAAGAAATAAACAACTATGATTAATTTATCTAGGCATTAAATAATAAATAAGCATGGATAAAGTGAATACAAAGCTTAAATAAAATGAAGCTTACATTAATGAAGAAATACCCAAAGCAAAATGAGAAGAGGGGTAGTCTCCAACAAAAATCCCCAAAGAGTTCCTAGCCCTAAAACTAAAGCAAAAATGACATAGAAAAACTAATTGTTAATTCATTGTCTTCAAAAATAAACCAAGGCCCCTTTTTATAGTAAGTGGTAATAAACAAGAAAAGAAAAAGTAAAAAAGAAATTAAAATGGGATACGTCTCTTAATTAAGAGAAAAGAAAAAGGGAAAAATAAAATAAAAATAGAAAGGGGATAGCTGGCAAAAGATCGGACCAAAATGCAGAGCACCGATCGACCGAGACCTCGGGCTGGTCGACTGCGTCAAAGGGAGGCAGCCGACTGTCAAAACTCCACGACAAAAATCGAAAACCCGGTCGATCGTGGCAGGAGCACGGTCAACCGGTCGCTATTTAACAACCCACCACGCTGTAATTCAATCGCAACCACCATGGCCATCAACATAAAAAAATGGCACAAGTCGGACCAACATCCTGCTGCAAAGGGCCAAAATCGAGACCACCTAATTCACCACTGCCATCGCCATAAATGGCCAAAAATTACATGGATCAAAACCTCCATGGATATACCATTAAGACCCATTTCCACAATTAATGGCCAAAACTCAAGCTCTAAAAAGGGCCAAAGAGACCCATTTGCGTATGTGGTCAAAGATCGTGCTCCAATTTTGGACCAAAGTCATCAATTTGGGACGAACCCAAAACCCGAGCCTAAGGACAAATCGCCATTATTTTTCTGCAAAAAAATGAGTTAGGACATGGGGTATTATTTGATTTGTTATAAAAGAAAAAGGGGACATGGGTGGAATTAATAAAATTGTTATTAATTTCTTATAATTCTTTTTCGATTAAAGGTCTGTGTTTCCTTCGTTTGGACTCCGATTCGAGCACCGTTCGTGGCCATGCGAATCTCAACCCGAGGGCTACAACTTCCGTGAATTCTTCGGGCAAAAATCTAGAAATATAAAATTACAAAAATGCCCCTGAACGTGCGAATCGCGATGAAATTTTACCAGAACGCGCTCAAACTTCATACTAAGCACCATAACACCTATAAAAGCTCAATAATACCTCAAATAACATGTTATCATATAAAATGGAGGATGTTTGATTAATGAGCATAATTATAGCAATTATGGTACCCGAGGGGGCTAAAATGCATAAGTTCGAGGATATAAATGTGCAAGATTCGATACGAATCACTTGAATCCACTGATATCCCCCCTGGAAGATACGATATGACCCAAAAACTGTACCTCACGCATTCACATTTCTCAAACTTAGCGTACAGCTGGTGCTCGCACAATGTCTGTAAAACTCGACGGAGATGCTCGGCATGCTCCTCCTCAGTCTGAGAATAAATCAGGATGTCATCAATAAAGATAATGAAAAACTGATCTAAGAACTCTCTCAACACTCTATTCATCAAGTCCATGAACACAGCTGGCATATTGGTTAGCGCAAATGGCATAACCTAAAACTCGTAAGACCCATATCTTATCAGAAAGGCAGTCTTAAATAAATGTTGCTCCCGGATGCATAAATGGTGATACCGTAATATCAAACCTATCTTAGAGAAGTAAGCGGATCCTCTGAACTAGTCAAATAAGTCATCAGTTGGGGGGAAAAATATGTATTCCATATCGTGACTTTATTCAACTCCCTGTAATCCATACACATGCGTAAAGATCCATCTTTCTTCTTCACAAACAGCACTAGGGCAACCCAAGGCGAGGTACTCCTATGAATAAAGACCTACCTAAAAAGCTGCTCGATTTGGTCCCCGAGCTCCCTCATTTCCATAGGAGCCATATGATAAGGCGCCGGAGCTATTGATCGAGTGCCCGACGCTAAATCAATAACAAAATCTATCTCTCGGCTAGGCGATAATCCCGATATCTCCTGAAATACGTCAGTGAACTCACACACAACTAGGATCAAATTTAGGGAAATTTCTACTCCTTGAGAGGTCTCCTCCTCAATATATTACAAATTGGTGGACGATCCTCCTTTAGGACGAGGCATCGCTACTCAGAACATCTCCTAGCCATAAATTGCAAACACAATGCTCCTACCATAACAATCGATCATGGCCTTATACGCTGCTAGCCAATCCATGTTGATAATGGTGTCATACTTTGACATATCTAACATAAGCATATCAGCGGGCAAAACTAGTCTCGCAATATCTATACTTACACCCCGATAAATAAATAAGATAAGTGTCCTGCTACCCAGTGATGAGTCTACACACGTGAGTCTACTATCAACCGTGTCTAACAATCCTACGGATCGTGCAAATCTAGTGGCTATGAACAAGTGTGAAGCCCCAGTGTCAAATAAAATGCGCCCCGAAGTCCCATGTCTAAGAAACGTATCCTCAACTACGAGTGGTGCATGTGGAACTGTGTCCTGGTGGACGTTGTACACACATCCGTACTGTAACTTCCCCTACAGAGGTGGGGCCACTGGGGCAACTGGTACCACAAGAAATGTTGGTACTAGTGCTAAGAGGGCCGTGAGAAAAATAGGCCTTTGAGGCTCCTTGTGAGTGCCCTGATACTGCTAAACTCTGCCCTTTTCAGGGCAATCCTGACGTTTGTGTCCATTCTTACCACATATAAAACATCAGCCTGTTAAATTTCCTCCCCTAACCTACTGGTCACTACCACCTCTCCCCTGGACCTGCTGAAAATATTGTTGGCCCAGCTGGCCCTGCTGACCCTGATGGCCATACCTGAATCCACCCTGGCCCTGCCTGAAATCTCTAAATTGAAAATGCTTAGCAACATCCCCCTGATGGGAACCCTGCTCACCCTGCTTTATCTTAGTCTAAGTCGATTGTGCCCCACTGACACTGCTACCCCTGTCCTGACCTGTTGGCTGGACTCCCTGAGCGCTTACTTCCTTTTACATGAAAGTGGTGGTCCTGACAGTGCATTAAAGCAGTTTTCAACACATCAGTATACGTCTTCAAAGCTGGATTACCTAACAAATGCTGTCGGATTCTCTAGGTAAGACCAACCACAAACAGCTGTATCCTCTTCTCCTCTGTGCTCACTTCCACGGGAACAAATTTTTGCTAGCCTAGTAAATTCCTCCTCATACTCCGCTACTATCCTCCCTTCCTGTGTAACGTCTAAAAATTTATGCCTCGTCTCTGACTGAATGGCGAATGGGAAGTACTTGTGGTCAAGCCACTCCCAGAACTCCCGAATCATCAAAGTGTCTATCTCTTGTGCGGTGGTAACAGAATCTCACCACTGTAAGGCTACCCCGACTAGATTAAAGGTAGCTAGTATATGTATCTATACATCAATGCACTCATACATCCGCAAGTGCCGCTCGATATCCTTCTTCCATTAGCACGCCACAACTATATTGGAGATCCCCTAAAACTCGGGAGGGTGATCCATCAAAAAGGCATCCCCAGCTCGCTCCCAGGCAAAAGGAAACGAGTGCATCAGATCTGGAGCCTCAATTAGAGGCTGGGGTGGCACCTGTTGTGCCTGCTGAGCAAAAGTAGTAAAAGCCACATTAATCGCCTATTCCACAATAGCGGCAACCTCAGCAGCATTCGTAGTCCCTGGTGCCTGAGCTGGCTGCAGCTCGGGTTGTGTATCTGGGGTGGCTCGTGGGGCACGTCGGGGAGGCATCTGAAATAAAAAAAGAATGTTTAATCAGTCCACAGTTCAATATATCTCAAAATAGCTAAAGATATAAATGCGTAATCATAAATATAACAATCCTAACAATCAGTGTTCTAAAAGGCGCACCTAGAGCCGCCTAGGCTTGAGGCTTACGAGAAATGCCTCGCCTTAAGCCTTTTACGCCTTACTCTTGGTAAAAGTCTTGGGCGCAATTTTTTTTTAAAACAAAAATGCTTTAGTCAAACGATATCGCCTTTTAAAGACTTTTTTTTAAAAAGGAACCAATATCTCATTCAAAACAATCTAAATACAAATGGTATCCCAAACCTCTCTACCTCTCGTCCAAAAAATGCCCATTTTTTCTTCTTCTTTTTTTTCTTCTTTTTTTCTTAGTATTTAAAAAAATAGTATTTTAGTTTCCATATATTCTGACATATTTTAATGATGTATTATTTTAGTATTTTTAATAGCCTTGTTATAGTTAGAAATGTTAAAATATAGTCAAAAAAGGCCTAAACGTCTTTTCATGCCTTTTTAAGCCTAATGCCCACCTAGGCTTCTAAGGCTTAAGACTTGGCCTCCACAACTCGATCACCCCCCGAATTTTTCATAACCTTGCTAATAATAGGGCTCTATATCAAAGAACGCTATGTTGAAAACGTATTAAGTTTGCACATATCCTAAGGACACTAGAACCTGATGCTCTGATACCATCTGTGACACCCGGCCTATTCTAAGCCTAGGTAATCAGTCCATTACTAAATTAAACAGGAATCGTTAATGTTTTCATTCTTAGCATCACTCTCAAAACATGATCATTTTAATAATACTCTAATGGCCTGGTGTAAAAATTTTAATCTTGTCGTTAATATGCAATTGATTTAAACTAATAATTCACAATCACCTTTCCAGTAAACATAATTATAAATGATAACACAATGAGATGAATAAATATGCATGTAATAACACTCCAGATGAAAATCCAAATACAACCATCCGTATATAAATCCCCAGCCAATATTGGAAATAAAATAAAAGTGCAATGTCTCTGAAAATAACCACTAGCTAGAGATGGGCGACGTGCCCGACTGAGATAGGAAAATGATAAATAGAAGCTGATAAATGTGGAGGCATCTACTACCAAGGTCCTATAACGTCTACAGCAGCTGCAGCATGTCGAATATTAAGGAACTCCTAAGCTTGGCGTCCCTGTGGCTGGGCACCTAAAATGTTTTTATAAAATTGGATTTGAAAAGGGCCAGAGTCCAAGTAAAATAGTTTGAAAATATTTAGCAAGTATTTAAAATGCATTAGGAGTATATATTATATACATGTTAGCTGCACATGCTCTCACTTGAGATCCTCACCTCTCAACCATTGTGCATGCCTAGCGTTTACATCTAAACCAACGTCGTTAAGCTAACCCACCTAACTAGTTTTAACTAAGTTTAGTCATGTCTAATAATTCATCGTCCCCACCCGTATTGCCCATACAATACGTTACTAAATTTCCAAGCCATTTTATCCATTAGAAGTTAGCAATTAATTATTAAGTTACCACATACTTAGATTACTTTAGATATCAATATCCATCTTATCTACTATTACACACATAGTAGAATAAATCACATGTATATATATAAACACCATACTTGTAATATATATGAATACGAGGTAGAGACCTACGATGCAGGCATACTCTGCTATCAAGCCCTAGTACATCACGTACTAAGTAAAGGACATCGAATTCAGAATCACTCTCGAAGCATACATTCACAATTCACATAATTTGGAGGCGAACATAGTTCTAAGCCTTTGGTCTACGCACACGTCTAACTCACCAAAATGACCGGTCACATCCTTATTCACACAAGTAGTGATCAATCCCTAAGTTCTATATTTAAATGTACAAGTCAAAATCCCCCCCCCCCCCCCCCCAATGGTCTCATCAAGATAAGACTCTCCACGACACGGAACCTCTCGTGATAGCAAGTAGCCTAAGTATGTTCACACAATAGAAATTACACAATAGGTATTCACACAACCTATATATTTATAGAATCAATATAGGCATACACGAAACCTACCATATATGCCCGTACGTAGTATATATAACTCTCGAATATCCTACATATTATTAAATTACCAAAAGCACTTCTCTTCGTATATTCCTGAGTATCCTCCACTACTCGAAGTGTGCCAATTATTCTTTAAAAATTTTCAGTAAGTAATTCACCCATACCCTACTGGTCTAAGTCATAAGTTCGCTCATCCTCATCGTGACTTATTCTCATTCCCCGAATTCATGACATCACAAAATTACACCGATAAGTATTGGTCTTAATTCCTGTCAGCTATGACTAAGTCCCAATCCTACCATTAGCTTACTAGTAGCCCAAAATATTTCTCACAATGTTGTAAAGGTATATCAAAAGTTCTCCCGTTCATCGATTTCAAGTTCAAGGCTAAATTAGGGAAAATAGCCAAATTCAACGAAACTGAATCGATTCGGCCTTTTCCCGAATCGATTCGCTATCCGAATCGATTCGACTAGGGGGCGAATCGATTTGCGATAGCTAGTCACATTTTCTGCATTATTCCAGTTATAAATTTTACGAATTTTAACCCTCAAACCCACCATAATTCATTCCATAACTCCCAAGCAAGTATATTAATCCTTATACTACCATGTATTAAGGATTTCTAACGTAATCAAAACATTAAAGAGGATCATTTAATTCACATTAATCCTCAAGTTAACCCCTTAAACCCTATGTTATTCTTTTTCTTCAAGAATATCAACAACATCTTAGATTTCTTCCAAGTTTTAATGTTTCAATCCTTAATTCCATGTTACATAAATGAATTAAACATATCCATTAAGAATTCTACCCAAGAACATGAATTTAGTCTTCCAAATCAAAATCAAAATTTGTATATTAATGAGATTATTCATTCTACACTAACATGGATGTTATATGTGCTCAAAATCAGCAAGATAAATACTTGCCTCAAATATCAGGTCTGAAATTCTGCAGAATAATGGTGGGATCGCTTTCCTCTCCTCCCGATCTACACAACGGTGGTGGTGGTGGTGCAAGAATGGTGTGGAAACCCTTGAAACTCCCTCTCTTCCTCGTCCAGTGGCCTCTGTGCATTCTTTATAACTTCTAACCTAACTCCCTTAACTTGAATGTTGATATAAACTCCAAAATTCGTAGGTCTCTTTTCCTCCAAAATTCAAAAGACTAAAATACCCCTCTGGGGTGCTGGTTTGGCCAAAAAATTCCCCGAAACTCAATCCAAACCCCCAAGTAAACTTTTCGGACTATTTCGACCCTTTCGGACACAATGGCGCATTCGTAATGACCATTTGAGTTATTTATAATGAAATTACATTTTATCTCATAAAATTAAGTTCCAACACAACTGACATGCGCACCCCGAGTAAATTACCGTAAGTGTCGTATTTCTCACTCACGACAATCATAAAACTTTGTTATCAATTTATTACTCATTCACGAAGTAATATTCAATAAGTGCGGGAACCAAGTTTATTTGGCGGGAACAGTTTATTTGGCAGTTTGAGCAGTTTTTTTCCCTGTTTCCCACTTCTTGTCCCATTAACTTTTTACCTGAATAACTAAGTGCGGGAACCAAGTTTTTTTAACTTAACTTTTCATACTATTCCAACTTCTAGAGAGAGTTTTTTTAGTGTTCATCTTTCCAAGTAAAATTTCATTGTTTAAGTGTATATTTTTCCAAGAAAAATTGATAAAACACTTTTGTTTTCACCCATATTGTTTATTCCAAGTTTTAATATATATACATCTTGCTTGGAGTGTTGGGCACCAGGTTTTCTCTACCGCATTGAAGAGATTGTTTGGGTTTACTTCTAAATCCCTCAAAGAAGAAGAAGTTTATTTTGCTGAGGCATTCTCACATGGTGAAAGGCACCATGTATGGTTGATGGTGTACCTATGTCTCATTGGTGATTCCAAGATTTCGGTGGACCTTCGGGGTTGTCGACTAGGCAGAGGTGTTTACAAGAAGACGCGTCAAGGCTTGAAAGGGGTCGAGTCGAGGAAGTAAGTCATCTGTCTTGTAATTATAAAGCCATACTTAGTGGACTTAAGGCTAGGGCCGTCTGAGGTTTTTTCTTGTTGTGGGTTTCTCCTCGTACATCGTGGCGTAGTTGATTAATTGTTAATTTTATCTTTTGCAAAATCACCTAGAACGCGTGCTTAGGTAAAAAGATAAAATTGGTATATTTCATTACTTATTTAATTTGGTGCTAAATTAATTTGGGTAATGTTTATGTTACTTTAATTCAAGTCGTCACTTAATTTGATAAAATTGGTTTGGCCTAACTTGATAATATTGAAAATATGACTTAGGCAAATTTCTAGGACTTGAAGTGAATTAATTTGGTTTAAATGAAATTTAAATTGTGTGTGTGTTTTAATCTTATTTCACTTTATTTAATTTTAATTTGAAAAGAAATTAAAATTTGTTGTTTAATTAAACCATCTCCGCTTCCGCATCTATAAAAGGAAATTACTCTTTTTGAAGTAAAAAGATTTTAAAATTGGGGGCCTTCACCTTTTCGAATTGGTATCAGAGCCAAAACGATAAATTACTTCGTTAAGATCCTTTAAATATTTTTGGCTAAAATGGAATTTTCTCCATTTTCAAAATTTTCTATTTTCGATGGTTCTAACTATGCGTACTGGGAAGCACGGATGAAATCGACACTAAATCTATCCACGAAAGAGTTTGGTTATCTGTTGTTAACGGGTGGTCCCCACCTACACATTTAGTAGATAATGAGCGTGTTCCCAAACCCGCCGATAGATGGAGTGAAAATGAATTTAAACTCTCAAATTTTAATTCCCGCGGTTTAAATGCCTTGTTTAGCGCAGTCACACCAGATGAATTTTGTCACATTATGACGTGTGAAACCGTTAAAGAATCTTGGGATATTTTACAACTCACTCATGAAGGTAGTAGTGTCGTTAAAGCTTCAAAACTCCAAAACCTCAGCACTCAATTTGAAACCATCAAAATGAACGAAAAAGAAACTTTTGAGGAATTTTATGCTAGACTTTTCGATATTGTTAATTCATCTTTTAATTTGGGAGAGAAGATACCCGACAACCAAGTAGTAAAGAAAATTTTAAGGTCCCTACCCGATAGATTTATTCCAAAAGTGACCGTTTTAAATTCTTTACCAACTTTAGCCTCTACGAAATTAGAATAGCTCGTAGGTGATTAACAAACCTATGAACTGGACATGTTTTCCTCTAAAACTGAAAAGAAAATAGAAAAGGGCGTTGCTTTAAAAGCCCTAAAAGAGGAAAAATAAGTAGTAGAGAGTGAAAGTGATAGTGACTCGAAAAATATGGCTATGTTTGATAGAAAGTTTCAAAAATTTCTTAAATTTAACAAAGATAAATTTAAAAATGATTTTAAGAAATTTGAAAAATCTACGCATGACAAAGCCGAGAAGATCCCTAAACCTATTAATGAAAGCTTAAATAGGCACGAATCAAATAGGTGTTTTGGTTGTGAAGGGTATGGCCATAGGGCAAAAGAGTGTCCCACTAAACTAAGGAGAGAGGGTAAGCAACCAATTTCTTTTAATGCAACCCTTAGTGATAGTGATTATAAAGAGGGACCCGATTCCCCAATTAAGCCCAACTTTGTGGCTTTTATGGCTAGTCATGTGAGCACCGATAATGAATCTTCTCATGAAGATATACAAACACATGACACTTCCAAGGTCAAAGTTTATGATTCCCTTATTTTTTATGGTAGTGAGAGTGATGAAGAGAGAGAGAATGAAAATGACGAGGTTGATGTGAGTGAACTTCAAAATGCTTTTCAAGAACTTTATGAAGAATCTATTATATTGAAAAGAGCTAATTTGAAGTTAGAAGCGAGTTTAAGAGAACGTGTCAAGGTCGCTTGATGATAGTGTGTTGGTTGAAGACCTTAGGACACGTGAGAGGACTCTTTGAGAGAAGCTTGAGTATATAGATAGAGAGAGAGATAGCCTTAGAGGTCTAATGGAATCCTTGAAAAAGTAGCTTCTCGTGTTTGAAGAGAGAAATGTTTTATTAGAGTCTACTATCCTAGAATTAGAAAATAAACTAAAAGACTCTAGTAAAGTCAAATTTGATTTAGAGTGTAGGTCCGAAAAGATAGATAAAATCTTAGGCAAGGTCCAAATCAAAGATGACACTTGTGGTTTAGGCTTCGATACTTGCAATGAATCAACTCATAGAGCCAAAATCCATGTTTTAGGAGAATCACCTAGGAAAGCCTTTAGAGATCAATCCTTGGGTACAATTTTTGACGTGTTTTTACTTGTGCACATTGTGGTCGAAAAGGTCATCTTAGGAAATTTTATTTTGATCTTAAACGAGGTCCTAGAAAAACCCAACGTAAGGCAACCAAGGTAGCAAAGATTCTTACGTCCCGAGACAGTCATTCGTCATTAGTTTGGGTTAGGAGATCCGACTTGGTAGCTTTACAAGATAGGGTATTTGATTCTCATTTACTTTCACATGCTTCCTCCCTTACAAAATTTAAAGGTTGATTGTGTTAGTTTTATTTTCATACTTATGCTTTTGTGCTCCATGCTATATCATTATGCTAATTGTATGCTCGTTTTAATCATTTTCTAGTCTATGCTCCATGCTTAATCACATGCTAGAATAATGATTGTTGTTTATCTTTTGTATGATATTTCCTTCATTTTTGTTTGAATTAAATGAAAAAATACAAAAAGATTTTTTTTATCATTTGTGTTTCATCTTTTTATAATTTAGGATTAATGAAAAATACAAATGACTTTTGTGTGTCTTTTGAGTAAATATTTTTGTTGTTTGGTTTAAAATTTCAAAAACTCAAAAAGATTTTATTTTGTGTGTATTTTAGTTTGACATACTTTATGTGGCATACATTTGTGTTAAATTCCCATCTTTTTAGCCCCCATGTGGGTAGAACTTTTGGTTTAGAGTTTCAATCCTTATTATGTTCTTTACCATGCTTACATGGAGTAGTTCGATTTTCTGTTGATATAATGGATTCTCTTTTTATATGCCTCAATTCACACATGCACGAGCTCTTTTGAAATTTTAACTTCATATGTATATTTGAGCTTTGTGATGTATTCTCCTACCAATCTTGTCATCTACATATTTATGACCTAGGAGGACTAGTGCATGCCAAAATCCGTTGCACGTGAGATTTGTGTGAGATATAAATATATGTTATATATAAATGTGCACGGGGAGGGGCTCCGAAAGGATTTATTATCCTTTGCGAATAGTAAGCCACCGTTTGCTTGGACCTAAAGGAAATACGTGGTCCAAAGGCCTAAAAGAAAATATGGCATTAAAAAGAAAAATAATTGCCAAAACCTGTTTTTGTTTGATATATTCATTCAAATAATATATGCTTATTGAGGGAGATTGGATGGTATATCAACGGTTTGCACAATGTCCGTTTATCCTAGTTGTTCTTTCAATGTCATGACTCTATTGGTTTGTAGAATCATCAAAAGTCTAGGCTTGTATGCATTGTGTATGTTTGTTCATTGAGTTCAATCTATATTGTCACATGAGGTTATATTCAAGTGTGATGAAGTTTGCAATCAATTGAGAACTCCGTGAACATGTTTTACGTGATTGGGTCTAAATTTAATTGTTACTAGTTCACACCCCAACACTTCCATTTCCATATGACACATTTTTGCCATACGAGTGTGAAAAGCTTATCTTATTTTGTGTCATTTGTGTGTTTATATCTATATATATGTGCGTGTGTATCCTTGGTATATCTAGAGTATGTATATATATGATATTTTTTTTTTGGTCTTTGCCTTGCTTTCTAGTCCATCTATATTTTAATTCATAATTGGTATCTATCTTGTTGCACTCTTTGTTGATATCACATGCTTAATAGTTATGTATCATATGGTATCATGTTCTTGCATCTTAGTTAGTATCCATTATTATTTGCACGGATTAGTTGTGCTTTAATTACCCATATGCTTTCATGTTCTTATCACTCTAAGATTCATGTTTAAATTAGTTTGTTAACCTTTGTCTATTCCTGAACAAAAAGGGGGAGAATGATAGGGGGAGGAATGGTATATAATCCTATTGTAATTGTATCTTAGTTTGGGGGAGATTTAACTTAGGGGTAGTCGCTATCTTCTTAGGTTGATCATAGTTGATAAAGGGGAGAATTAATTTAGGGGGAGTATTTATTTTAACTGCAGTTAATATTCTTGATATTCCCTTTGCGTTTGATAGTTTGCTTAAGTGTGAAGGAATTCTTCTAAATGGCAACGTTCATCATCGGACAAAGATATTGATCCTTTGGGTTGTTTCAGTCAAGCATTGTATTTTTATTTTGGGTGGGACATTTTTGTCAGTCTAGTAGAGCTTGACGGCCCTTTAGGATTTTTGTTGGTTTTTGTCCCAGAATAGCTAAAGGGGGAGATTTTTAAGGACACAAATTTCCAATTGAGTCCTTTGTAGTTTTGCTCAATTCCGGACAAAAAACGTTTGAGTCATAGGATAGAGTTATTGACCATCCTTCAAGCCTATAACATTCTAAAGTTGAAGACGTAGCAGCCAAGTTCATAAAGATTCAGCAAATGCCGTGTTTGTAGTGCCTCGTTTCTACATCATCAACATGGTCCCATTGATCATAAGGTATGAATGCATTTGAATATGGAACAATTTTTATATGGGTGTAAGTTTATTTTAAACTGTTGTTTATTTTAAACTGTTGTTTATTTTCAGAAAGTATCTTTAAAACTTTAAAATAAGTTTTCGGGCTAAAAATAGAACTTTTATACTTTCTGGTTTTTCGTTCGATATAGCCGTTCGAACGAGTTTATCGTTCGAACGATAATGTCGTTCGAACGAGTTTGCCAACGAGTTCCCACATTGGCCACTGGAATGTCGTTCGAAGTGTCGTTCGAACGAGACTGATGTTCGAATGAGAATTCCAACGAGATTTCTAACGAGTTCAACTTTTAATACACTGGAACTTCGTTCGAACGAGACTTCGTTCGAACGAAAATCTCGTTCGAACGAGATTTGGCGAGAATAGTTTATTTGGCAGTTTGAGCAGTTTTTTTCCCTGTTTCCCACTTCTTTTCCCACTAACTTTTTACCTGAATAACCAAGTGCCGGAACCAAGTTTTTTTAACTTAACTTTTCATATTATTCCAACTTCTAGAGAGAGTACTTTGAGTGTTCATCTTTCCAAAGAAAAGTTCATTGTTAAAGTGTATATTTTTCTAAGAAAAATTAATAAAACACTTTTGTTTTCACCCATATTGTTTATTCCAAGTTTCAATATATATACATCTTGCTTGGAGTGTTTAGCTCTACAGCATTGAAGAGATTGTTTGGGTTTAGTTCTAAATCCCTCAAAGAAGAAGAAGTTTGTTTTGCTGCGGCATTCTCACATGGTGAAAGGCACCATGTGTGGTTGACGGTGTACCTATGTCTCATTGGTGATTCCAAGATTCTGATGGAGCTCCGGAGTTGTCGACTAGGCGGAGGTGTTTATAAGAAGACGTGTCAAGGCTTGAAAGGGGTCGGGTCGAGGAAGTAAGCCATCTGTCTTTTAATTGTAAAACCATACTTAGTGAACTTAAGGCTAGGGCCGTCCGAAATTTTTTCCCGTTGTGGGTTTTTCCTTTTTACATCGCGGCGTTGTGGATTAATTATTTATTTTATCTTTTGCAAAATCACCTAGAACGTATGCTTAGGTAAAAAGATAAAATTGGTTTATTTCACTACTTATTTAATTTGGTGCTAAATTAATTTGGGTAATGTTTATGCTACTTTAATTCAAGTCGTCACTTAATTTGATAAAATTAGTTTGGCCTAACTTGGTAATATTGAAAATATGGCTTAGGCAAATTTCTAGGACTTGAAGTGAATTAATTTGGTTTAAGTGAAATTTAAATTGTGTGTGTGTTTTAACCTTATTTCACTTTGTTTAATTTTAATTTGAAAAGAAATTAAAATTTGTTGTTTAATTGAACCATCTCCGCTTCGGCATCTACAAAAGGAAATTACTCTTTTTGAAGTAAAAAGATTTTAAAATTGGGGGACTTCGCCTTTTTAAAAATTAAAGAAGATGATGTACTGAACTGTTATTCACATACATAACTAACCTTCTCTCTTTCTTCCTTCCTACACAGCGTTGTCTGTCACCATCCACAACAAATTGTAGGAGGGTGGTTGAGGTTGAAAGGAATTTTTGGAGCGTTGTGGGTTTGCTCACGAAGCAGGACTAATATATCAGTTCTTATAAAGGCTCGTGGGGATAGAGGAGCTGGTAAACGAAGGGTTAAAGAAAATGAATTGTGAGGTTTAGTGAATAAAAATGGAACAGTGGCCGAGATGAATAGAGAGTTGGGAATAATAATTAATTTGTTAATAATTTTAAGTGTCACATGTCAATATGTGATGAAGAATATTTATAGATACTTATTAAATTTTTTTGTCATATCCAAAATCGTTAAACACTTACCACAATGAAGTTGACTCAGATCTAGTGGCATAAAGTCATTAACAATTACAAAAAAGGTACCACCTTCTCATATTTCATCTTTAAGAGATTGAAAATTTTACAGTAGTAAATCATCCATAACTTAACCATGAAGAGTATCAAATAAATAAAACAGTTAAAAAACAAAATATTTCCATACTAATTGAGGTCATCTAATGGATAATTAAAACCATATAACGGAGAATTTTTCCAAACATAAAGAATATTTTACAAAAAGTATTCATACATAATTAACAAACACATACACACAAACACGAGTATTTTCCAACGCTTAGATAAAATCAAAATCCCCTCAAAAGCAAAAAGGCATCGTGTATTCACATGAAATTGGGGCAAAATTGGATCTAAAATATTTATAGACACAATCATATATTCACAATTGGATACATACAAACTTATATATAATTATGGAGCCCGAGTGATAAATCAAATAGAGATTTGTAACATCTTCGAGAGAGAGAGAGAGAGAGAGAGGGAGAGGGAGAGAGAGCTTTCGATCAATTCAATTTTCCTACCTTCGATTTTCGCTGCTTGAGTTTGACTTTCCATTTGCCCTAATTTTTTATTCAATTGTTGGTGATGGACACATATGGTTTTATTCAATGTGTCCTTTTGTTCTAGTCTCATGTGAATAGTTAATAGTTGAAAAATTGAATAGGCTTCTAAGGAAAAGGGGCATTGAGTGTTTTTTTAAGAGAGATAGGAAACGATGGAAGATTTTAAAAAAAGTGATGATAGAGAGACGAGGGAAATAAAGACAGAGGAAACACATGGGAAAGAATAGAGAGAAAGTGTGAGAGATGGTCTTGGGAGGGGATAATGAATATGGGAAAATAAAGGTTCATGCCATCGCGAACAGTGTAATGATGGAGTTAGAGGGGTAGACGAAGAAATGGAGAGATAATAAGAGGAGAAATAAATGGGAGGTGTGCTATAAGAAAGGATGAGAGATTTGACATTCACTCCGACAATAAAAAGAAACAAATGATGAGCATTAAACATAATTGTTATACTTGTATGTTTATGGATTGTAACATTTCCATATTTTGAATCCACATATTTTGTATTTGTTTATGTATGTAATTATTGTCTATAGAGTCATAGATTGAAAACTTACAAATTATGGTATTTCTTTTGGATCCCGAGCGGATAGATCCCAAAAAAGTGTAAGGACATAATTTACAATGTCCGGATTTACATTAGAGTGTGCCATATGCCGCTATGACCGTCGAAGATTTACTGAAGACCAATCATGCATCGAAACGGATCCGAATATCAACATTCTTCAATAGAAAAGCCTTTGCGAGATTAATTTTGGTAAGGTTATGTTTAAGTTTCTTTATGGTTCATTTAAAGTATTGGGATAATTTTTTAAGCGTTAAAATTTTTTCAAAACTGTTTTAAATCAAGTTGAGGCACTATTTTTGTCAAATGGATTTTTTTCTAAATGTTGAGGCGAAGAGATTTGACGCTCCAGTCGTTCGAGCGATAATGCCACGTCGCTCAAATGACATTGGCATCTCGCGCGAAACCGTTCAAGAGAGATATAGCGTCATTCGAGCAACATCCTTACTTCATTTTGAGCAAGTTGCCGACTCAAGTTTTTTATATAAAGCAAGTTAAATGAGTCATTTTTCTTTAAGAAGACCTGCCTTTTTCATTCTGTAAAAACTGCAAAACAACAGAATACTATGTCTTCTTCTTTTAGGGTTTAATCCTTTGTTTTTCAATTCATAAAAATCCCAATAGTTTAGTGAATTGTTTTGGAACCCAAGATGCATCTTTGGTAAAGTTTCTCCTTTATAGAGGGTAAATCTAAGGCTGATGACTGTGTGTCAATTAGGAGTACCTGTGGGTATTCCTTGTTGATTCAGGACTGCGTGTTTTGTGGGCTGCTGCGATTGTTCCATTGTTGACTCTAGGTTGCGTATCTATGTGAGTATCTGCGTGATATTCATTGTAAATTTCATTGTGAATGTAAGTTGCGATTTATTTTATATAGTGAAATAAAAAGGTTTTCACTTTTGGTTTTTTTCCTGAAATTTGTGTGTCATCAATTTATTTAAGTTGGCTTGATTTTACCCACGTAGATGTATGTTTTAGGGCTGAATTAAACTGGCTTAAAATTTTACTCTAATTAAATAAGTTTATAATTGAAATTTGCAAATTCCATTTAATCGATATCACATAGCTTTCACAAATTGGTATCTGAGCGGGTTTCTCTAATTTATCGAGTGATCTTGTTTTTCGTAAAATATTTTGATTTTGATTTTTTTTAAAACATTGATTTTGAAAAAAAGCAATGTTTTCGAATGAAAACTTATATAATCGGTTATCAATTTTTGACGGGTCTAATTATGCTTATGAAATCACATTTAAAAGCAATCGATGAATGTGTTTGGGTTGTTTATGAAAAAGTCTGGACTCCTCCCACTATCATCGCAAATAATGTTACTAATTTAAAACTCGTGGCAGACTGGACTAGGGATGAGTTTAGATGGAGTACTTTTAATTCTCATAGGCTAAGTGCAATTTTTGGCGTCGTTGCTCCTGAAGAGTTTCGATGAATCATGACATACACCACGTCAAAAGAAGCATTAGTTGTTTTACAACTTACCCATGAAGGCACAAATGCAGTCAAAGAGTCTAAAATTCAAAATTTAACTACTCAATTTGAAATAATAACCATGCTTGAATCTGAGTGTTTTGATGATTTTTATGCACGTCTATCTGATATTGTCAACACTAGTTTCAATCTTGGTGAGCACATTCCCGATGCACGAGTGGTTAAAAAAAATTTAAGATCACTGCCAAAACATTTTATCCCTAAAGTGACTGTTTTGAATTCCTTAGGTAATTTGAGCATTTAAAATTAGAAGAGCTGGTAGGAGACCTCCAGACATATGAGATTGACATGTTTCCTGACATTGTCAAGCCTAAGTATAGAGGGATAGCACTTAGAGCCCAGTCTAGGAAGGGAGAGTAGATGTCCACGAGAGATAAGAAAATAAAGGGAAAGTTTGTGAGTCCGAGTCTGAGGGCGAATTTGATTTTCATATGGCCTTGCTTGCGAATTTTTTTAAAAAGTTTCTCAAATTTTCTGAACAAAATCCTTCCAATAAAAGATTTTTTGAGAAAAATAAAAAGAAGAATGAGGCCAAAGAGAGTGGTGAGAAAGAGGAAGAGGAAGAAGATAGATGTTTTGAGTGGGAGGGCAAAGGACATAAGGCATTTGAGTGTCCCACTAGGCTAAACAGAAAGGGCAAAAATATTTCCATGCCAGCCACTCTTAGCGATAGTGAGGAAGAGGTGAAGGATTCCAGGGATGAATCTTCACATGGGATGTGTGTAGCCTTTTTAGCTAGTCACGTGAGCACACCGAGTTTGTCCCACGATGATGAGGATACTTATGCACGTGAGACTCTTGAGGATGATAGTTTAAGTGTTTCCAGCAAGTCTGAGAGTGAGTGCGCTAGTCAGGGAGATAGTGAGCTTCAAATTACGTTTAGAGTTTTGTACGCCGAGACCTTAAAGACTAAGAAATTAAATAAGGAGTTAAGTCTTAGGGTGATTGATTTGGAGAGAGAGATTGAGAGTTTGATGGGATATGAGGCGTCGACGAGTCAACTTAAGACGGTTAAGGTTTCTTTGAGTGAGCAGTTGATCGTCATAAATCGGGAGAAGAGTGAGCTTATAGCCCGTGCGTCAAAATTAGAGAGAGATCTTGAACGTGTCCGGGAGGTAAAGTTCACTTTAGAGGATAAATATAATAAGGTAAGAAAGATGTTCCTTGGTCCTTCTTTAGGTAATGTTGAGAGACTAGGAATAGGTCATGGAGGTGCGTCCACTTTCCAAGTTGCACCCGAGCTGGTTCCCGAGTTTGTGATTGATCCATATGGATCTCAACCTAACCCACATGTGTCCCATTCCGGATAGGAGAGTACGCCGTAGATGTTTTGAGAGAGGTGTTCCTAGGCCTGTGTATGTTTGCACCCATTGTAAGATGAGAGGACACCTTAGGAAATTTTGCTTTAAGTTGGGTAATGTGTTACATTTTTCTACTACACGTGTTTCTACGATACATGCACCTATACATGATACTTTGGATGCTCTGAATGATTACATGGGAGAGTTTGCACATACTAGTAGAAAGTTAAATTTTTGGTCAAGACTTCACATGACTTGATGAAGGTTTTTCATAGGATGATACTACCTCTGGAAAACTCCACCGTACCTAACGGTTGATGTTTAGATTTGTTTGCTACCATAGGATGATTTTCTTGAGTATATTTTTTGCCTATTGCTAGTTTGTACCATTTTTGTATTTATATTTTTTATTTTTTGATATATGCTTTGAAAACCAAAAGGATTTTTGTTTTTAAAATTTTTAGAAAAAAATACAAGAAGATTTTTTTTTGAAAAAAATTGAAAAAGCCAAAAATATTTTCTATTATTTTGGAAAAAGACAAAAAGATTTTTGTATTTTGTTTACACTATTTATGAATGGACATTTAGGATGACTGAGTCACAATTTAATTCCATATCCATGTGATTGTTTGATAGTGTTTTGATATGCGTCATCATTTTATTTTTGTGCTTTATAATGTTTGGAGTCATTAAGATGTGATTTGAGATTACTACCTACATGTTTGACTCTTAGTTTCCTTTAATGCACACTTGCACGGATTTGTTTAATTATTGTACTTGTCTATCACATGTTGGTCAAAGTGTTTCCATCTCAATCATGTCTTTAAAAGAATCAAATGCGATAAAACTCGACAATGAAAGTAGTGCATGTAAGAACCGTTTACAGCGAGGAATTAAATTACAAAAAATGATGAGTGTTCACGGGAAAGGGCTAGGAGAGTAAAAAATTAACTCGTAGTGAAAGCCACCGTTTAAAAGAGCACGAGAATTAAAAATAAAGGCAATAAAAATAATCATATGCCAAAAATTGGGGCCAATAGGATTTCTTTAAGGAGAGAAAAATAGATCACCTCAAAGAAAAAAAAAATGCATTATTATTTATGAGGGATTTTGGTTGGAAATATGTAAAAAACGGGTTTGCACGTCCTGACAAATTAGTTTTAGACGTTATTGGTGTGAAAATAATTTTAAACTTTGATGTGCAATTAGATTGAGTCGATGTCATATAAATTCACATTTTGACACCTAAGGACGATTTCGAGTTCATTCTTTAGTAGTATCCGTATTCATCGTGCACATATGTTATGTTTGATTGCATTCATTTTTCTATCGAATTTGTTCACACCCATTCATTCCGTTTCCACGATTTGATTATCTTAGTGTAAATTCATGGTGTGCGATTTTTGTAAAATTATTTTTGCCTTTTTGTTTAAAAAATTGAAAAATCAAAAATAGTTTGTGGAATGCTTTTGAGTATATCTTGGATGATCGTAGTTGTTTGCCTTTTTTGTCGTGACACTCCTTGTTTATTTATTTTTATTCTTTTCCTCGTCTATTTCGGATAAATAAAAAGGAGGAGAACGAATTATGATCTTATGGGGGAGTTTTAATTATGGGAAAGAATTGAGATTTAAGCTTTGTTTGATTTATGTTTATCTCATTTCAAACTCGATACGTCTCGAAGGTATTTTCTTTGTCTCATGTGTGTAGGAGGAACAAAATTGAAGATCGTATTTTTCACACCTTGATGATGATAAAGAAAATTTGAAGATTTGAAGTTGAATAATTTTTGAAGAAAAGTTAAAGACTTACATGTTTAGTACCTTTTCATTTTTGGGTTTCATGGGAGGGTATTAGATTTGTATAGACATTTTGATTTGATAATTCAGATGTTTTTATTTTGTACCGGCATAGACATAGGGGGATTTGTAAGGACATAATTTACATTGTCCGAATTTATATTAGAGTATGTCATATACCGCTACGACCGTCGAAGATTTATTGAAGACCAATCATGCATCGAGACGGATCCGAATATCAACATTCTTCAACAGAAAAGCCTCTGCTAGATTAATTTTGGTAAGGTTATGTTTAAGTTCCTTTACGGTTCATTTAAAGTATTGGGATAATTTTTCTAAGCATCGGATTTTTTTTTAAAACTGTTTTAAATCAAGTTGAGGCACTATTTTTCGTCAAATGGAAATTTTCTTATGTGTTGAGGCGAAGAGATTTGACGCTCCGGTCGTTTGAGCGACAATGCCACGTCGTTCAAATGACATTGGCATGTCACGTGAAGCCGTTCGAGGGAGATATAACATCGTTCGAGCGATATCCTTACTTCGTTTGAACGAGTTGTCAACTTAAGTTTTTTTTATATGAATCATGTTAAATGAGTCCTTTTTCGTTAAGAAGACCTAAATTTTTCACTCTGCAAAACAGTAAAACACTTTGTCTTTTTCTTTTAGGGTTCAATCCTTTGTTTTTTAATCCACCAAAATTTCAATAGTTTAGTGAATTGTTTTGGAACCCAAGATACAACTTTGGTAAAGTTTCTCTTGTAGAGAGGGTAAATCTACGGTTGATGACTGCATGTCAATGGGGAGTACTTGTGGGTGTTCCTTGTTGATTCAGGACTGCATGTTCTTGTAAGCAGTTGTGGATGTTCCATTGCTGGCTTTAGGCTGCTTGTCTATGTGAGTATCTGCGTGATATTCATTGCAGATTTCATTGTGTATGTAAGTTGCGATTTATTTTACATAGTGAAATAAAAAGGTTTTTCCTTTTGGATTTTTTCCTGAAATCTTGTGTCAGTAATTTATTTGTGTTGGTTTAGTTTTACCCACGTAGATGTCTGTTTTAGGGATGAATTAAATTGGTTTAAAAACTGACTCTAATTAAATAAGTTTACAATTGGAATTTGCGAATTCGGTTTAATCAATATCACATAGATTTCATAAAAAGATTTATGGCGTTTCCTTCAGATCTCGAACGGCTAGATTTAAAAAAAAATATTTCATTTCAAGTTTCTTCATATTCACTTCGTAATAATGTGATAGTCCCTATTCACGCAACCATTTGAAGAAATCAATGTATCATACAATACAAAAATAGGGATGCCCAAAAGCGATTTTAGGTATACATCACTTATAATATAACGTATAAAAATATGTAGAATAATTCATACATTATAAATAAAAAAATTCGTTCCTTATCTAAAATTGACATGATATTATACACAAAATTAGAAATATGAAATCTAAGCTTCTATTTCTTAGCAACCCACAAATTGGACTCATTAATTACAAAGATCAAATCGAAAACCTACAAATTCAAATATAATATAAGATCATAAAAGTAAACATATATTTAATTATGGATAGAGAGATAGATAGAAGGACATAGATCTACAATTAATAGAAACACATATGGAAATCGTCCATAACTGTGTAAGAGTAATATGTTTAACCAACCGGGCCCAAAGTTTAATTTTTATACATCTATCTAATTAAATTGATAAAGAAAGCCAAGTACATTAAACATGTTAAAAAATACTTATAATACACAAAATATAATATTTCTTGAATAAAAAATGTCAAACATATAGTATTGTCAAGGTTCCGAAATCTAATGTTAATAACCAAATCAAAACCTTATTTAATAATTTAAAATGATGGTGTCAAATGAAATTCCAGTTGATCCATTTGAAACTTGCAATGTTCCATTTCTTCTCCGTTGTACCTATAGTAAAGAAGTCCACAAAAATAATTAAAACTATAAAGTACATCCTTCACAAACACGTTACTCAACTATGCATCCAGAGATATGTCTAAAACACAATGCTCATTTGTTAAACTATCTAAGCCCACTATAATCACACCAAACCCTTGTTATACACTTTCTCTAAATATAACATAACATTCATTGGAAGTGTAACACCCCGGACGGTGCTACTGAAAAATATTAATAAATTAGATGATTTTTTTTTTAAATAATACCATTTGGATTGAGCATAAATTTACAAAAGAATAAATACATAAATAAAATGAATAGAATGTCTCAATTTTATTAAATCTCGAACGTCATTTTACAAAACAATTTACAATAAAAAAATGGTACATTTAAATTGTGAAAACAAATATCCAGAGTCTCTAATGACAATCCCAATCCCAACGATGCCATATATATCATCTCGTATCAATCCTGAAATACAACAAACTCCGAGGGGTGAACGAGAAACTCAGTAGCTCGTATAAATGCTCCAAGTATACTACACATAGTTGTGTGTGCTTGTATCATATACAAAAGTGTATGCAATATGATCACTCAAACTAAAATCCCAATAATATAATCATATCCTGGGATCTCACCATGGGCACTACACAACCCAAGACCCCATATAAAAATTCTCACCGCACTTTCCACAAAATGGTGGGGACTATCGTCCACTATCCTGTTAATTATCCTCAGAACAATCCAATGGCCCCCCAAATTAAATAACATAACTCGGACACACAACCCATCATAACTTGGCATCACCGCTATAAATTTTTAGCATCACATCCATAATATCACTTGGCATACTCGCCAACCGAGGTCAATGAGCTAGTCTTTGAATAATAAATTAAATCATAACCGACAACATACCCCGTCCAATGGGTGGTTTGGCTAAGGAATATCTATGCATTATCCAATAATAGTCATCATAATATCATTCTCTCTATTAAAATAAATTTTAGATTTAATTCCCATAAATCAAGTGTACATATATTCTATCCAATTTCTATAACCTAACATGCTTATAAAATTAACTAGTTTCGTTATCCCATGTTACACAACATGAAAATAACACATACAAAATGAGTGCAATAATGAATATAGTATACGAGCATATAATATATATAAATGCAACACATAGCATGAATATAACTACATAATTATGGTTGAAAAGGTGTAGCACACTAAATTAACAACGGGAGAACGAAATACGGGAAGTCAAAATCCACAATTGTAGGCCTGTTTTAGAAATCTAAAAAAATCAAATCCAAATATTATCTGAATCACTAATCCAACTTTAGATTTGGATTCTATACAAAAAATTTTTAGATATGTATTATGAGTTTTTTTCAAATCTCATTCGAAGGCACTCAAAAAGAAGATCTAAAACACTCCAAACTAACTCTTTCTACTCCTCTTATTTTTGCCTCTTTAAAATCATTTTTGGCCTCTTTTTTTCATCTTCCTTTCCTTATAACTAGCCATAATATTCCTTATATATCCCCTCTCTCAAATCCTAGCTTGGAGCCTAACCTAGTGCATATTACCATATTGCCTTGAATTCAAAATTGTTTACTTTATATAGTTATAAAATGTTCAAAAATCATTTATATTTAAATTTACATGTTTGATTCGATTTCAAACCAAAATACATTGTTTTCAAATATAATATCAATAAAAGTATTTTTATTTAAAATTATTACCGAAATCTTATATAATATTCTTAAATAAGCCATCAAAATTACGGGTATTACATTCTCCCCCCCCCCCCCCCCCAAAGGAATTTCATCCTTGAAATTCACCCAAAATTTTATTCCATTAAATTCAAACATAAAGTTCAACATCACCCAAATAAGAGACAACATAAATAGAATCTCTCTCAATGGACAATGTGATTAACCAATAATACCAAGCCCGAGAATATGAAGAATCTATGCTCTAATACCACTTTGTAACACCCTGATTATATTAATTTTATTTGTGTATTTATGCTCAATTTAAATGGTATTTTTTTATAAAAATTCTCTAAGTTATCAATATTTTTTCGTAGCACCTCCCGAGGTGTTACAAGAAGGAGTCTACAAAAAGAACATTATAAACAAGGAATAAAATAACGAGAAAAGATGAGGTAGGTGAGACGAGGGATATGAAACCACAAAATAAATCAATACCATACATTTCTATAAATATAGCTTGGATCCATCTATTGAACCCAAACATATTAATATACTGAATAATATCTTGCTTCGTGCAGGAGGGAGCTATCAAGGTGACTTTTGGAGATTTTCTCATATTAAGTTAAACAATTATATCAATCCATAAAAAAAAAAAGAAATAAACAGATTAGACCTATCTTCAAGCAAATAATCAAAAACCATTCAACCCAGAAATACATAGAATGAAATTTAAACTATACAACTTATAACCTCAACTCAGACAAAGAATGAGATTAGTTTTTTTTAAGTTAAAAAGCACATCATATATATAATTTTAATTTTGGTGGGTAAAATCACATTACATCTGAGATAAACAACAAATACAATAAGGATAACTTTTAGATAAGGAATCATAAAGTAACAAACATACCATTTACGTACACATTTCGATGATAACTCACTCAACAAGCTTCATGCCCATTAGGTAAACTTTGCACCGAATCACACTTTCACCGATATAGAAATCGAGCATTACCATCAGCCCTACCTTGGGGCCCCCACCACTTTCATTAATAACATAATCTTTCACCACACTTTCCATATACACCTCCGAAAACTCTCTTTCCCTTTTCACATGAGCACCTTGACCGTTGGATTGAAAGAGTAAGCTAACTTGTGTAAGAGCCATTGATTTGGCCAGTTTTAGAAAAGCCTGGTAAAAGGATGTTCTCGGATGCCCACCCCCATTACATAATTTCGCTGATCCAAATTTCTGAAAAATGAAGCCTCCATTTTTGGGTGAAGTGAAAATTAAATATTTGGTAGGAAAAATTTCCAAAAAAATGGAATCTGGGTTTTGGCCTATGAAACCTAGCGAGTTCATTTATCTAAGAGAAAGATACTGGTGGAAGAAACTATCTCTAGTGATTGTAAGATTCTGAGATTTCATAGTGAAGCTTTCTTCATGAAACACACTGAACATTCTTTGGCAAATGTGGGATTTAAATGCGTATTTTTTGTGGTCCCTCTTAGCATAAACGATGTTGGATTCAATGGAGTTCGTTACCGCATCAAGATCCCACCCGATAATTTTCTTCATATCGATGAATGGCTTAGAAAAATCATGAATGGCTCTATAAGAAGCTTTTACAGCTGACTTGAAAAGGTCAGGGGTTAAGTCTACGGAGAAAAAAATATTTTTCTCTCCCGAGAACTCTGATTCTTTTGCCAATAAGCCTCTAAGCTTAATATTATTTTCTAATTTTACTGGCTTTTGATTTGCCTTTTGGATTTTACTCGATTCTGATTCATTTTTTTGGATTTGGTGTTGAATTAGAATTAGATAGCACGGTTTCCAATGCATCAAGATTCTGATTCTTTGCCTTCTGGCTATTGCTCTCATGAAGTTGGGTTTCTTTTGCTACAGTGGGTTGCATAGCTACTTCTAATGGGAAAATGCGGTTTAACAGGTTTCCGTCAAAGAAGAGACCACCACTGCGTGACAATCTAAAAAATAGACCCATATATATATATATATATATATATATATATATACATATAGAGATTCATGCATCTTAGAGAGAGAGAGAGATGCTTAATTCATTTGTTAGTGATGGCCATAAATATTTTCGTTTCCTTTTATTTTGATCTTAGGTGAACAATAACAAAACTAAATAGGTTTGTCGGAGGAAACGACGAAAGATAGAAAGTTGAAAATAAAGGGGAGAAAGAGAGAAGCGAGGTTCAATAGGGGTGACACATGGAGTCCCAAATGGGAGAGCATCATTAACTTTTGTTGGGTGTTTCATAGTATAGAATATATACATAAATAGGCATGTAAATTGAGTCGACCAGGCTCGAAGTCCGCCCGTTATTTTTAGGCGAGATTTACTTGAGTTTGAGTTAAGCCGAGCCTGAGCCAAAATTTCAAGCCCGAATGAATTTCGGACCGAGCTTGATCCAAACCTTGCCAAGCCCAAATTGGGTCCGAAGCCCGAACTTTGAATATTTAAATAAATAAATAAATAATTTTTATATAATATAACATATTTAAGTTAATATTGTTTAATATAACATATCTATTTTAAGTTTGTAGGTTTTCACTCTTCTTTTCCTTTTTTTAATTTAATATATTTCATAACTATATGTTTTATTTTATTAAATATCAATTAGATTTTAGTGTGTACATTTTCTCCATGAAGAATATAAATGAAAACAAAGACTAATTCAAACCTTTTTAACAAAAAAAACTGAAATCGAGCCTGTTCGAAATCAGACCCGAAGTCTATAATATTTATGAAATGAGTTCAGACTTAGGTGAGAAAAATAAAAAATTATTTGAACTCGAGCTTATATGAGATAATTCGGACCGAGCCTGATCAAGTTCAAGCCCGCGTATCCCAACCCGATTTACAACCCCATAACTATGCATCTTTTAACGCGTAAAAGAAAGGATACAGCTATTGGCATTCCATACAAATCTTTAGACACTCAAAAAATTTACACAATTACTCTATTACCCTTACAATCCACAATGACTCATTTTCTTTCACCAAAACACACGATCATCATATTGGCACAAAAATTGTCAACTTACTAAACTGTCAACATTTGTTATTAACAACTCAAAGCTTTACATTATGCATTGGCACAAAAATTTTCAACTCACTAAATTGTCAACATTTGTTGTTAACAACTCAAAGCTTTACATTACAACTCAAATCTTTACATTATATATTAATAACTAAAATCCACAAAAACTGTCTGCAACTATTACATTATATATTGACTCAAATATTTGACAACCAAACAAAGTTTACAAAAACACATTCATCAACATAGGCCTTCCCAAAAATTGTACAAAAATCTGTCAAATATTTTCCACGAAATTTCAAAAATGCAGTCCCCAAAGCATAATGTCGAAAATCTGCAAAAAAAAAAAAAAAATTGTCACAAAATGCAATCATATGAATAAAAGTCAATAATTCTAAAACAGTAGCTATTGGAATCTTATTTTTTTAAATGATATAACAATATACATGATAAGAAAACTTACTTGATTTCGTCAAAAGTAATTCAAATCGATCATTTCCTCCAAGTGCATATTCCTAACCTTGTTTATGCAAGTGCGGGTATTGTGTCCTACGTTTTGACAAACATCACATTTTCTACCATTTTCAACAATTATCGCGACTTGCAAACCTGATTGCCTTTTTTTTAACCACACCGACGCCCTTTGTAGGGTTGAATAATAGGTTCAACAATGGTCGAAAATGGAGAATCAAGTAGTTTAGCAATTTTATTTTGGCTATCTTCCCTTTGAGCAAGTGACATTTGTAAATACTTAACACGAAATTCCTTAAGAAGACCTTCAATTTTATCTTTTTGTCTAATCAACACCCTCTCAAAACTACTAGATGACCGTATATCAATCCTCCATTGTAAATGTATATCACAAAGTCGTAAAACACTGGGATTGTTACTTCTCATCATGTGTGCACATGGCATACCTATTATCTTTGTGAAATGCCCCGTACATGTACCCCCGAGTGAGTCGGATTTTGATAATTCATATTGCTTGAAAATCTCCCGAAGCGCAAACCTAAAAATATTAGTAACAAGTTCCTTGAAAAGTGGCCCACGAAATTTATGTGGAACACGGATTTTTTCACTAGCAAATTGTGTTTTTATTTCTTTGTACTGATTTTCAATTGCAAGACAAATCTGTTCTTTCACCTCACGTAAATTTTCAGTGGAAACATAAAGGTATTTCTTAATCATTGCATGCGCACCTTCCAGCCTTGAAGTTACACGATTCCCAAAGTGTGCATAATTTTCCGTCCATGCATATACAAATTTCTCTTTAAAAGATAACCAATTTTTTTATGTAACAATGAACACATTCTTTTTCTCTATATTGAACTTCAAGAATATGCCAAACTTCATCATAATTCAATATATCGGGGGATTCTATCAATTTAGTTCGACGCAACAAGAATGCATCCCAATCTTCATCTTTATCAAATTCCTTTTTATACTTAGCAATAGAGCTGTCAACGGGTCGTGTTAACGGGTCATGTTAACGGGTTAACGGGTGAAAACACCTTTAACCCGTACACGACCCGTTAAGACTAACGGGTCAAATGATAATACCCAAACACGACCCGTTAATATTAACGGGTACACGACCCGAACCATTAACACCCGTTAATATTAACGGGTACTAACGGGTATTAACGGGTCTAAATGGGTAACGGGTTAGGTGACCCTATATTACTCGTTAGTACCCGTTAATACCCGTTAGTACCCGTTAATACCCGTGTAATATTGGTTCGGGTCACACGACCCAATAAAACCCGGTACCACTAACGGGTGATAATGGGTATAAACGGGTTTAATCGTGTAAGAGTACAAATCCAAACACGACCCGTTATGATAACGGTTCTACCGTGTTGACCCGTTAATGACCCAAACCCGATAAGACTAAACCCATTAACTTATAATTTCGTGTCGTGTTATCGTGTCGTGCCTCATTTTGCCAGGTCTACTTAGCAAGAATATTTTTCTTAAAGTGCCATAAACATAAAAGATGTCCGGTTCTTGGAAAAATAACTTCAATTTCATTTACCAAAGCTATCCGTCACAATTGCTAAAGGATGCTTATCACACCCAAAATGTTGTGGAACCTTTGCAACACCCACACGTAATCTTCTTCTTCCTCTTTTTGCGTGAAGGCACAAGAGCAAAATTAAGTATTAAAACTTGTAACTCCAACTATATGCAGATGACATTTTATACTTATTTGTCTTATATGTACAATCCATCATCAAAATATTGCCATAGCTTTAGGTTAATGCAATTGACTTGGGGTGTGCAAAAAACATATGAGTCAAATTATCATCTTTATCGCACTTCATGTCAAAAATAAAATCAACTTAGGAAAGTTCCTTAAATAATGCTTGAAGAACGTTACGATCCAATATAATATCTTTAATGATCTTTGCATTTGTATTATAAATCGTCTTTGAAATCGCTTGAATATTTGGATTATTTTGTCGAAGTTCTGAAAGTATTTGACGAATCGGCACACCAGCAAACGTCATCTCTTTGATTTTAAAAAATTCTTCCTTAGAAAAACGTCGACAAGATGGATGTGCAGAAATATTATTTGAAGGCTCGTGATCGTGGGACACGTTTTTTATTTCCACTTGCCAAGTTCTATCTCTTTTCTTTTTCCCCAAATCTAAAATGGACAATTTATAAATCGCGACGCGGTTGCCCTTTTTCGTTGATCCATCGAAACACTAGTGCCACGATATTTTCCACCTTTCTCACACACAAATAACATAATATTCTTTTTTTTTGATTTTTTAATTGTGGTAGCATATCCCTGCATTATCGCCACATTACAAATAAAATCGAGGAGTTCTTATCGATTTGGAAATTTATTAATGGCCGAATACATTCTATTTTGAGATTCAATAATATCAACATCCCCTGTTATTTTTTTCAGTATTAAAAATGATATGCATAGAAAAATATTAAATTAAATTTAAAAATGTGAAAAATTATTTTGATTACTTCCATAAATTTATGTTGAAAAAAAATACACCATCAAATATATACATGTATTGAACCTCAGGTATTTAATACACCATAAAAAAATACACCATCAAATATATAAAAGAAAGATCACCTGATGTATTGGAACTGAAATGTAATAAGATTGATGATTGATAATTATTTGAAATACCTTTAATGTCATTTGTGTTTGTGAAGTGAATTCTTTCATTCAACTCAAGTAATTATGTGGGATTTAGGATAGACATTTCTTCGCAATCTACAGTTTCTTTATATGATATTATCATTTGAAATGAAAGACGAAATAGATTTTTAGGATATTTTGGAATGATGAAAAATGTAAAATGCGACGGGGTTGGTAGTGTAGAGCTCTCTCTCTCTCTTAAAATGGTGAATTTAGAAGAAGTAAAATGGAGTGAAATGGAGTTTGTTTGATGGTAGAATAAAGGATAATTTTGTCTTTTTTTTTTTTAATGTGTTTACATAATCGAAGGAGTGGGGTTAGCTTCACCCTAAAACAAACCATCCCATAATAATTACTTTATTTTATTCAAACATTATAGAATTCAGCTAAACCCAGAAATATGATCACACATTTGATTGAAAGAGAGCGTTATTTTCACCATCTGTGATTCATACTAACCTAGTTTCGTTCCAGATCACTCACATACCATGAGTACTCCGGCACTTTCAGGAGTAATTTTATTTATTTATTTTTATATATATATAGTGGATCACGTAGATTTCTGTTTTGAAACACCATTAATTAGATGTTTAGATTGTCAGAGATCTGCAAACAAGTTAAAATTATTAGTTTATTTAAAACCATTGAATTGATCATATAAGCACTTGTTGTTGATTTGTAGGGTTTCTAAAATCTGAATATTAAAATTTGTTTTTTAGGGAACAGGTTTCACAAGGTTGTGCAAGGGGCTTGCTGTAGTACTCATCGTTGGACACATTGTGGTTCAGATCTTCCCCTCAGCTGTTGCTTATGTTGCACTCATTCCTGCCAGGTATTAACAGTGTTTTTCCCCATTAAAATTGAGAGGGTATCCATTATATTTATATTCGAGAGTTCGTTTGGTTCGAGGTTTGGAAAGGGAACGAGAATTCCTTGATTCCGGAAATTTTAGAATTCCGGAAATCTTGAATTTCTTGGCATTGTTTGGTTTAAATAAAAATTCTCTTTTCCTGGAATTTTTTGACAAACGACACCACTTTGAATTTAAGTTCAAGTGTTTGTATGTGTGTGAGAGAGAGTGTATGTGGTTGTGAGTGAGATTTTGTGCGTATGTATGTTTGAGTGTATGTGTGTGTGTTTGTGTTTGTGTGAGAGAGAGAGAGAGCTTGTGTGAGTGTGTGTGATAGAGCGAGAGAGCGTGCGCGAGAGTGTGGTGTGTGTTTATATGTGTGGATGTGTGTTTGTCCGAGTTTGTCTTTATGAGAGCGAGCGTGTGCAAGTGTGTGAGTGTATGTGAGAGAAGGTATTTTTGTATCACTACAAAAGTTAGAATTCCAGGGAATATATCATTTCCCCCATTTTATACGAGAAAGGAGAATTTAAATTTCCCTAGAAATCTAAATTCCAGTTTCCCTCTAAATTCCAACCAAACATTGTAATTCTAAACAAGGGGAATTCTAATTCTAGGAATTCTGAATTCTCTTTTCAAACCTCGAATCAAATGAGCCCTGAATTCAGATTAAAATGTAAAAATATTATTCAAAATAATGTTTCTTTGAAAATTAATGCCATATACAATGTTGTTCAAATTATCATGGTATTAAGTTAATGAGTCGTATAATGAAATTTTGGGAGAGTAATAAAATATAGATTGAGACAAGGAACAAAGGTATTTGAGAATTTAGTTTGGATTTATGCCTAAGAAGTCAACAATGGAAGCTATCGAGGAGATTAATGAAAATGTAAAGAGAAAAATAAGAATCTTCATATGGTTCTTATAGATTTGGAGAAGACGTATCATGGAATACTTAGAAATATAATATTATGGGTTTTATATAAAAATGGAGTGACTTAATATATTGACTTGATTAAGGATATATATGACGGGACCATAGTCTAAGAATAACACTTAAAGAATGTAGTGAATACTCAATTATTGTAAGTCTGCACCAAGGTTCATCACTAAGCCCTTTTCTTTTTTGCTTATGTTATCATGATTGTGAGGTGAAGTGGTGTGTTCCATTTGCAGATGATATTGATTTAGTGAATGAAATTAAGGTAAAGATTAATGCTAGATTGAAGTCTGGTGAGAAACTCAAAAAACAATATAGTTTAAAATAAGTAGGATTAAAAAGAGTACGTGGAGTGCAATTTTAGTTAGAGTAGGACAAATGGTGATATGGTAAAACTTGAGGGTTAATAGATACCTAAAAATGATAATTTTCATTATTTAGACTCGATTATCCAAAGAAATGGAGAAGTGCTACCGACTAATTATGTGATCGCTGATCATTGAAGTTAAAGGAGAAGTTATATATGGAGGCCATTAGTCTTGCCATATTATATGCAACGGAGTGTTGGGTAATCAAGAAATAAAATGTGCAGAAAATGAGCGTGACGGAGATGCGGATGTTAAGATAGATGTGTGGTAATACTCGAAAAGATAAAATTAGATATGAGCATTCGTGAAATAGTATAAGTAGCCTCTATAAATGATAAATTGAGAGAAAATTGGCTTAGATGGTTTGGACAAGTCAAACAGAGCAATAAATGGCCCCGTGAGGAAGAGTGACTTAGTGGGTACCATAGTTGTCAAAATCGTCCGATTTGCGATTCGAATTAGACGATTCGATTCGATTCACTACCAAAACGATTCGAATCAACCTTAGAATCGCAAATGTCTAAAGAATCGGACTGAATCGGCGATTCACGATTCGAATCTTCCGATTCGGTCCGATTCCCGATTCGGTCCGATTCACTTTTTTTTTTTTTTTTTTTTCGCGATTTTTTTACATTAAATTAATATATAGGCTCTTTATGATATATATTTGTTTTATGTAGGGTGTTTTAAATTAATATGTAGGGTGTTTTATGATATATTTTTGTTTTTAAGGTTAAAATGAATGAGAACATGTGCTATGGTTAATTTTTGTGATATATTTTGGTATATTATCATGTGCTACGATTAGTTTTTTGTCATATTACGCTTAATTACCAATTCTATAGTGTTAAATTCCATTTACATATGTTTTACTACGTTTTTATTGTTTGGTTCCGATTCGACCGATACGATTCACGATTCGATTCACGATTCGCGATTCGGGGGGTAAACGATTCACGATACGATTCGCGATTTGACAACTATGGTGGGTACCGATAGTAACGCGGGGGGTAAAGGTACTCCTAAATTGATTTGGTGGGATAATGTAAAAAAAATGATATCATATGATTTAATTTAACCGAATAGAACGGAAAGTAAAAATATGATTCATATAGCCGACCTTAAATAATTGGGTCTTTGTTGAGTTGAGTTATGTTTATTTATAATTTTTAGATCACAAGAGAGTAATTTAGTATCTTCCCTTCATTTTTGGTCACGAATGGTAGATTGCAACATATGGAACATACGGAACTGTAGTTAGTACATAACAAAGCAATGGCAGCACCCTAATCAAATATTGGAGGGGTGAAGCCATGATCAATAAGGGGGTAAAAATTTATTAAAAGAGAATTTAACATAACAAGATGATATATATTCATATGCAAAATTTTGAAAATGCACCTCCAAACAAAGCATACTTTTACTATTCCATTCATTGTATTCAAAAAACACAAATATCATAAAATCAAACAATTATTATTTTTATCATATTTCTAAAAATCCTTTTGCTAGGTATATAATTCTTCAATAAAAATAACCATTATAATAGATAAAAATAATCAATAAAAACGATCACTTTGTGGGTGAATCACCCCTTATAAAGAACAACTTCACAGTATGTGCAATAAAATGAATTAACAGAGCATAGATTTTGACGTAAACTACACGTCAATGGCCAAGAAAATAAACGAATCCCAACTTTAGAGAGAGAATCAAGAGATTTCTTATATTTCAAAATAGAGGAGTGTCCTCAAATGAAGACTACATGGGGTATTTAAAGGGAGGAGTAACTTAGGCTCCAAGCTAAGGCACTAATTACAAAATGTCATTACTGTTCCTAACCTTTAAATAATAAAGCAAAACAAAGGAAAACGCAATAATAAAAGAAAGAAAATACAAAAGAAGATAAAATGACCAAAATAACCCTAGATTAGGGTCCATTTTCATTAAATTTAGTTCATTACCGGGATTGTTAAACCTTAAAAGAAAGGTTTCTTTAATAGTTTACACTTGTGAAGCGCACGTGTGGCCTAGAAAAACCCATTTATGTCAGTAGATATTCGTAGTAAAATAAGCAACCAGAAAACTAATTAAGCTCTCTCTCCCTCTCTCTCTCTCTCTCTCTATATATATATATATATATATATATATATATATATATATACATCTGTCAATCTATCTCTATATGTAGCAATTACAATATCACCTCTTTCGATAAAAGATCCCGCATATTCAGAAATCATCAGCCCCAGCTTTCATTTAGTTCCAAACGATTTGCAAATAAACACTTTCAAATTGAAAATGAATCTAAAGTACAATGTTTAGGGGTTAAAAACCAATCAAATCATGTTAACCACAAAAAAACACAAATAAATCATGCTAAAAAGGTGTAGGGCCTTGTAGTTTCATTTAACAAATGAAGGATTAAAAGATGGGTTGGGTGATATACTATATACTTCAAATATAATAATGCCTTGTGGGAATCAAGAATAAAAGAGTTTGGGGCGTCAAAGACATACATCAAATAATCATACGATATAAGTAAACATGCATAAGAATAAAATGATCATACACATAGCATATACACTGATTTCAGGGGCCATTCCCCCTTCCCATAGCCTAGCTTTGCCTATGTCAATGGCACAAAAAAATGTCACAAACATATTATTCATTGATTATCCCAGTAAGGTGCTATCATACCTATAGTGTGAGGGGCTAGGATTATTATCAAATCCTTAATTGTGATGTCATGGGTGACGTAACTATGGTAGAGTCAATGTGACATGCCATACCTCGAAAGAAAACTTGTGCATTTACATAATTGCCAAAAATACCCTCTCGTAGCTTTTATATGTGCCAAAAATCAAATGGAAGAATTGGGAACGATATACTTGCTGAAGATCACAAATTTTGCCTTAAAATTACCTCTCTTCTATTCACATCAATCTCTCCTGTTGAAAATAGTTTGTCCTCAAACTCAAAGTGGAAAAACAAAGATGCATGGGCCTCATGAACAAGGCCTTGGAAAGTGGAGTATGATAATCTTAGACCAAAGTGACACTCCTTGAAATTCACGGGGCCAAATTGAATATCTTTCAATATATTTGTTGGATTTTCTAGAACTAATTTGCTACCGGGAAGGATATAAGGAAGTATGGGAGTAACCCATAACCACGTAGTCTGCGAAAGATCCACCTTCGGGCTCTGAAGATCCAAACAATCCAATCTTATTAATTGGGCTCAAATGCAATCTAGCCCATTCTCTTTAAGTTCCATGGGTTGTCCAAGATTTTAAGTGAGCCAAACCAACAACCCTTTGAACCACATCTAACCTTTTAACCAAACATACATTTAGGGAAACTTTGTGGGCCAAGAAATGGGCTAAGAAACTGGTGATTACCCCCTCTTCTCCACCTTTTTGTTCTGATGATGGATTGTCGCTGAGGGGCTAGGACATGGGCTCTTGTCGAGGATGAGACAATAAAAGGGTGGAACAATCTGGACTCTGATATCAATTGACGTAGCACGCATTAAACATGCTAAAAAATCACACCAAAAAAGGCAGTAGACTCTCACTCTTTAAAAATACTATTAATTATTTGTCCAATTAAATGTGGTACGATGTTCTTAGGGTTGGGGAATATTTCCAAATGCTAACCACTAAAGAAATGTTTTAGCATATGCATGGTTGACATCACTATGATAGTGACCTATGCCATGGCATCATTAGGGTGTTTTTAAATTGCCTATTTACTAGAAATCACAATTTTAGCCCTAAAATTATATCTCTTACTCACATTATAGTCTATCTATGTACAAAATATTCATACTTGCCATTAGTAATTTGGAAACACTTGGCCTTAGTAACACATATAAGAAACGGTTAGATGTAAATTTAAATTATAGTTGTTCAAGGTTCCCATCCACCATCCAAGTGAAAAGCCAATGATATTTGGTTTTACCTGCATTAGTTCACAGCACCACACTTGTGAAATATCTGGCCTTGATCATAGTGGAACAAAAGGAAGTCAATTGGAATATTTGTCCCTGTTCGAAAAGCTTCCATTTATTTTGCTACACTTTCCTGTTTTATGCTTTTTTTGTAATGGTTGTTGTCTATGTTTAGCTAGACTGCTGGTCCACAAAAGCTGTACTTGTATCTTTATCAATGATAATATATATTTCCTATACTAAAAGAATAGAGTAGAAGGGGGATGAGGAGACGAGTTGGGAAGAGAGTATTGAAAGGTTGATGTGCAATTTTATTGGTTGTTGCATTAAGAATCTAGTGAGAGGAGCTTGTTATGGTACATATTAAGGTATGATGCTTTAAGAGAGAAGTACAAATGATAGGTTTCATGTGGGAAGTATCAATTATAGATATATATATGTGGCACATGAGTCCTTGTCATTTCGAGAATAAGAGGGTTTATGATCCAAGGTTTCATGGAGAAATTGGGAGAGTGGTGAAGGAAGTTGACAGGAGCAATAAGTGTTTTCATAGAGTGACGGGCTGACGCGCATTGGAGATTCAATCACATTGGTTGAATTACCATTGATGGGGTCCAATTTTGTTTAGTGGATGAGGTAGCTTCGGGCATTGTGCAGTTCTGTGAGAGACTATGCGGTGGTTCAATCACCAAGCACGCTCTTTTTAGGACAGATTTTGAAAACGCCCGGAGGCCCCCAATTTTAAAATTCAAAAGTAATTTCCTTGTTAGGTATGCGGTAGTTGATGGTTCAATAAAAACAAATTACCAAATTTTAATTTCTTTTTCAAATTCAAATTAAACCAAGTGAAATCAAATGAAACATACACTTATGTTAATTTCACTTAAACATAATTAATTAATTCAAGTCCTAGAAAATTTGCCTAAGTCATATTTCTCAATATTAGCAAATTAGGCCAAACCAATTTTAACAATTTAAATTAAATGACTTGAATTAAATTAACATAAACATTACCCAATATTTAATATAGCACCAAATTAAACATGTAGTGATTAAAACCAAATTTAATCTTGAATTACCTAAGCATGTGTTCTAGGTGAGTATAGCATGATAAAATAAACAATGAAACCACTACGCCGCGATGTACGAGGAAAAATCCACAACGGAAAAAAACCTCGGACGGCCCTAGCCTTAAGTCCACTAAGTATGGAATTACAATTACAAGACAGTAAGATTTACAACACTCGGTTTAATTTTATGTTTAAGTGAAATTAACATAAGTGTATGTTTCATTTAATTTCACTTGGTTTAATTTTAATTTGAAAAAGAAATTAAAATTTAGTAATTTGTTTTTATTGAACCATCAACTAACACTTCCGCATACCTAACAAGGAAATTACTTTTGAATTTTAAAATTGGGGGCCTCCGGGCGTTTTCAAATAAACTCGTCATAGGCTTGGAGGATGATCAATTAACTCTATCCTATGACTCAAACGTTTTTGTTCGGAATTGAGCCAAAACTACAAAGGACTCAATTGGAAATTTGTGTCCTCACAAATCTCCCCCTTTGGCTATTCCGGGACAAAAACTAAACAAAAATCCTAAAGGGCCGTCAAGCTCTACTAATAAAAAAGTCCCACAAAAAAAAAATACAATGCATGACTCAAACAACCCAATGATCAAAATCTTTGCCGGTGAAAGTTGCCGCTTAATTCCTGCAAACTTAAGCAAATTCATTAAACGTATCGGGAATATCAAAATATTAAGTGCAATTAAATAATTACTCCCCCTAAACTAATTCTCCCCTTTATCAAACAAATGATCAACTTAGAAAGACGTCTCCCCCTAAGATAAATCTCCCCCAAACTAAAATACGATTATAATAGGATTAGATACCATTTCTCCCCCTATCAGATTTTTAATGTTGTCTTGTGGCGAATGAGAGTGTGAAGGGGCTAAGGCTTCAAGATGAGCGTCTGGGGATAGTTTGCAAGTTAGACATTTAAAATTCTGACGGTCATGTTAATTGGGCTTTCTTGCCTCACATGCTCAAGAGAATGGGTTTTAAAGGGAGGTGGAAGTGATGGACTGAGACGTTCATTTCCATGAAGAGATTCTTTGTTTTCGTAAATGGGAAGTCAGAGGGGTTCGTTGCAAGTTCGAGATGCCTCCACTTTATCCTGGTTATGGAGGCTTTGAGTCTAATGATCAGAAAAATGGGAGATTTTTGGTGGAGGGTTTTGTACTTTTAGAATCTCATTTGCTCTTTGCCGATGACACCATATTGTTCAATCGAGCCGAGGTCGAGCGGTTGGAGAACTTAAAAGATGATATTGGTGTGCTTTGAAGCTATCTTTGGGTTGAAATTTAATGTTGTGCAAGTGTGATCTTATTTTGGTTGGCGAGGAATACCATTACGTCTGTTTTTTCATGTCGAGTGAGCTCATTTTTTTGTTCCTATTTGGCCTCTTTCTTGAAACTGGGTACAAGTCAAAGGTTGCTTGGTCTCCTGTCATAGAGAGGTTTGGGAGGAAATTGGCATTGTATTTTTTTTTACCCATCAAAGGGTGGGCATTTGACTCTAATTAAACCCTCTTTGTCATTACCACTTAAATCTTATGTATTATTCAAATACCTGTGTTCTTTAGTAAGAGGCGGAATAAGTGCACGAGAGAGTTTATTTGAAGTGGTGGGGAATATGAGCCTATGTATCATTTAGTGGGTCGGCACGATTTTTGCATGCCTAGTAGCCAGAATGGGTTAGGTTAAAAGATGCACGATTTTTTTATTCAAACTCTTATTGGGTAAGTTGTTCTGTAGGGTTGTTTATAGAGGAGCGCTAGTGGAGCTGTGTGATTGTGGAAAGATTTGATATTTCTCAGTTTGATGGAGATTTGGTGATTTGTGGGACTCATTCGGGGTGGTCATGTGGAAGACCATCAACAAGGGCTTGGTGGATTTTGTTGGGTTCATATATTTTGTGGTGGGGGATGGATGGAAGGTGAAGGATGCTTGGTGTGGGCAATGCCCCTCCAGGGGACTGGTTTCCTAACTTGTGGCCACTAGCAGTTGATCCTTTTTGTTGTGTGACAGATTATGCGTCTGTTGTGAAATTGTGGGCGACTGACTAGTGTAGGACCTTAGATTGAGGAGAAAATTATGACATTAGGAGTTAAAGCATGTTGATGGTTTCTTTTAGTTCCTGGAAGGGATTCAGTAGCCCAATGGTGGGAGGCATTTGTAAGTATGGTCGCACGATGCCAATGACAAATTTCAGTGATGTCTTTTTACGCTCTTATCTCAGGACACCCAAATGAGTGTTGTTCTTGGAAAGTCATTTGGAGGTCCTTGGCACTGTTGAACATAGTTTATTTTGCATGGACGGCCATTAAAAGAGTTCTCTTAGCGTGTGAGAACCTCTCGAGAAGGGCTAAACGGTTGGCTAACAGGTGTTGACTTTGCCAAGAGGCCGAAAACATGTTTCACCACCTTTTGTTACACTGTGAGGGGTCAAGAGAGTCGAGTTATGGTCTTTTGTTTTTCGCTTATGGGCACAAGTTAGGTTATGCCAAAGACAGTAGCTTAGTTGGTGTTGGTGTGGCAGGGATTTTGCACGATGAAGGAGAACCTTAAGAGATGGCGTGTAATTTCTTTGTGCATGATTTGATCCATTGCGAGAAAACATTATTGACGGTGCTTTGAAGGCGACAAGCTATCTCTTTGAAAGTTTTAAGACTTTTTGTGGAGTTCTTTATTCTTTTTGGTGTTAAGAGTTGAACCCCACACATTCTTTTGTGGCTTTTTTGGATTCCCTTTACTTATAAGGTTAGTTGGATATGTGGCCCCGTGCTTTTTTTTATTTATATGGGGTTGTTAGTCTGGTCTCTTTGCTGTATACTCCCAGCACGGGTTCGCCCCTTTTTTTAGCAATACTATATATACTTTTATTACTTATGCGTAATAGCGTCCGAGAAGAGAGGGTTGGGTGTGGGATATGAAGCACAAGCCTGAAATTTGATATGGCACACAACACGATTTGGGATATGGATATGTTAGTTTTCCAAATTGTAGGATACGATAGATTCGTTGTGGTTTAAACATTAAACAAATAAAACTCGCTAACATGAAATTTAAACATTAAACAAATACAACAACAATAAAAAATTTAAATGTTAAACAAATAAAACTCAATAACGCCGGAAATAGAATGAGTATGATTTTCAAAAATTGGGGTTTGTTTGAAACTTTTTAGTATATGGCCTCTTCTTTCTCTTTTTATGTTTTACAATCAATGTTTTTAAGTTATTAAACATTTGACCCCAATTTATGCTTTCAAAATACTAAAAAACCACCCTAGCGTGTCCAAAAAATGTGTCCTCGATGTATCCTAACGTGTCTGACCTAAAAAAAAATAGGGTACTCTAGGACACAGGTGTCCTAGCGTATCCCCAACGTGTCCGAGCGTGTCCCGTGTCCGACACGTGTCAAACATGATTCACTCCCTGGAGGATAGTGTTCGTGCTTCATAGGTTGTGGGTTAGTTGATCGAAAGGAATTTCTCTCACATGGACTAGGAGTTCGTGGAGATTCCCCTTAAACAAGACACTGCTTGGAGCTTTATCAATAGGAGCACATATGAGATATATCCTTAGTCGATTGAAATTTATTTCAAGGTTTGGACTTTTTTTATAAGAAATAATTGTGTTATTGTTGGGAGGGGGAGGGAAAAGCTGGTTTTGGGAAGAAATTTTTCATAAATCTGCTTATCCACTGAATCTTTGGTGTTTTGGAACTCTTTCTTATAGCTATTAGCGGAACTTGTTTAGAAAGGATTTGTAATGAAAGAGAGTTTCATGAATTGATGAGGTTCCATTCTTTTGTGGTTCCTTGGACGAAAAAAGATATGGGTAGAGTTTTATTCCACACCCTTTTGTTGCAAAGCATACTTCGACATCTTGGTTCATTCCCCCACTTGCTCAACTTCTAAACCACACAATGATTCGGAAGATTCCAACACCTTTAAAAGTTTAAGTTTCTGCATAATTGACATTAAAATAAAGGTTAATACTTGCGACTTTATCTAACATAGGAACCTGAAGACCTGTTTATCCCCTTATTAGTATATTTTGTGCAATGAAGTGGGAGATGGCATCTACCACATTCTTTTTCATTACAAATTCACGAGATCTCTTTGGAACAATACTTTTAAGGGTATGGAGATAGTGGAAGTATTTCTATAGTTTTGGGATAATCTCCTCGCTATGGTTTGGCAATTATTGGGAACAAAAAGCATGTGAAATCTCTATGTAGATGTCTATAGTTTTGGATTTTCTAAAGGGAAAGGTATTAAAGAAAATTTGAAGACAACGAATTGTAAATAGAAGAGTTATGGGAAATAATTAAATTACTTTGTTCTCTACGGGTGTCAACCTAAAAGCGTATCTTAATTTTTGGAGTATCATATATTGCCAATAGCTTAAAAAGATATTATAAAAAGATGTTTGGTTGGTTGGATGTTGGTGTGGTAAACGGACGGATACAATGCGAATACAGTACTATCCATTATCCGTATCCTTTTATAAGTACACTATCCGTATCTGCATCCGCCTGGATAGTCCTTATCCATATCCTCCCGGATTCCCTGGATTCGGATAATATTCTTATTCGTATATATATATATATATATATATATATATATATATATATATACCGTGTTCCTCTGCAACTAACTGGATTTGAAGCGTTGTTTTGTTAGTGTAAACATCACGGTTTTCAAGACTACAACTTATATACATTCATATTTTCTGCGCAATACAGTAAATAACAAAGAGATGGGGCTTTCAAAAGAACAAAAATCAGAGAGATAGGTGGTTGACTCACCTTCGTCAATGTTACTCATGGCGGAGTCAAACACGGAACATATCAAAGGAGATTTAAGGAGATGAGGACCAGATGTGGTGATGTGATGAGGGGATGACGTCACTGACTAAACCCTAATTCCTATTCTTTGACAACCTAGACCCTTTTCACATTCTGTGATTTTTTATGTTTACTTGTTATGCTTATAAATATAAGAATAATAAAATTATAGAATTATAATATAAATATTCTATGGATAAGAATAACCGGGAAAACTCATATCCGCAAATATGTATACTCCGCTTGAATACGTCTACTATCTATATTCGTTTCCCTGGATATTTAAACATTCCTTCCTTTCCTCTCCTTTGGATTGTTATTCGGATAAAATCCGCATAATTTGGATTCGAATACTGACGTATTCGGATTTTCGATTATCCGTTTGCACCCTTAGTTGGATGTTATGATATGGACGATTTGACTGCTGTTTCAAGCAAATTATATTCGCTGCCACACCTTTCTTTCTTTCTTTCATTATTTCCTTCTTTCTTTCACTTTACATTTATTTTTGTTTTTTCTCCCTTTTGTTGTGGGGGTGGACTTCTGATCTACCACCTTTTTGTACTTACTATGATTTAATAATCATATCTTGAGGTGATGATGAGCCTGAATGGTGACATACTAATATGGTATTTTGGGTTGAAGCAACATTGAAATGGTCTTATCAAGGAAAAATAGTGAAATGTGAGGAAAATTGAAAAGCCTGTCTTCGTACCTTCTTAAAATTTCTATGCGCATCACAGTTGAATTTCTCAACTCTCCAAAATTATGCAATGAATATTTTCTCCCAGATAAGTTGGAGCAAAGATATCAAATTTCTTCATAGAGTTTGTTTGTGCTTTTTTCATAGGTTGCGCGTTTGAGCTAGTTTTATATTTTTTTGGCAATCTTTGCTCTTGATTTGAGTGTTCATTTCCTCCACCATGTTTTTCTTATCGTTGATATGATGATTTCATCCGAGTGTTGACCATTTCCGGTTAATTAGAAATGAATGCATGAACATTAGTAAAGACTTGGAAATTTGAATTGGAATGGAGTGAGTGTGTATATATATGTATGTATATGTATATATATATATATATATGTATGTATATGTATATATAAAATAAAGGAGGGGTTTTTGATCTCCCCCAACTAGCGGCAGAGATTAAATGTGAAAAAATTACATATGAATTTGCAAAAGAATTCTGTCCATTTGTACCAACTGAATATCTTACAAAAATCTGAATCCTTTTACCTCGAGCCTCTTCACATTTCCATCTCTCACTCCCTCTTACACAACTACTCCCTTGATCTCTATCTCAAACCCATGAGCATGCCTTCTCTCGCGCAAAACCTTGTTCTTTCTCCTCCACTTTAGGTTTCATTTGATATGTGTAGTACGTCCGTATGATTCCACAAGCAGACAACATGCGGTTTACATGCACTTAAACTTCCATTCCCAACTTTCAAGTTCCAAAGCTGCGTATTCATCCCCCCAATTTTCAAACCTTCCAAAACCTTGGCGGTTTGAATTTCCGTCGCCGCAAGTTCACGGTTTATTCGTTTTGGCCAAGATAAATTGAATGGCGAGGTTGAAAATAAAGAATAATGGTGAGGAGAGGTCAGAAGAGAGGGAAAAAACAGATCTCAAATTCCCGTTCGTTCGTGTAGCGGAGAGCACAGATTTTGCACACCACCGTGATCCATCTCAATCAATCTCCCACTGCCTTTGCACATCTTCGTGAGCCATTCCTCTTATTATGTGTTTTGCAACTGATGGTTTTTCTTTTGCAACTTCTTTATGTGGAATAAAAAAATATTTTACATCTTTACCTTTGAAATTTGTTTGTGCAACTTTTTACCTTTTGGAGTGAATCTGGTATTTATATGCCCATAGTGTGTTTAAAATGAGTTGGCTATAAAGAAGAAAGGGTAGTATGAAATTTACAGGGAGATTGGAGGTATTGTTGATGTTAGGAAATGGTTTGAGACTATTTAAAAATGGGTGAGTTAGAGAGAGAAATTGGGGGGTTTTGGATTGTTGATGCGTGTTGCCCTTGTTGTATGCAAAAATTATTCATCTATGTGGACCAATGAGAAATAGACACCCGTCCTCTTACGTGACAATTCTCACAGTGCTTACTTGGTTGTCTCCAGAGACACTTGGTCGGTCCCTTCAAGAATACGAACTATCAAGAATAGCAAAAGCAATTAGTGTTGAATCACTAACAATCATTGTACACTTGCCAGTTTGTATCAACAGTCTTATTTATTGTATACAGATGTAAATGCCTGATTATATAAAGGCATATTCCATCTCTTGAGTTTCTGACCATTATAAATACATGATCTATCTTAGCTCAAAGGGACGATTCAATCAGGCAAAAACATACTCAACTCTGAGCTATTGTAACCACCATAAATAATACTAACAGTGGACGTAGGCTTTTCTTATAGCCGAACCACTTTAACAACATTATTTGTTGTGTGTTTGCCTTACTTGATTCTCTTTGTTTATCTGTGATTATAAATTTGGACTCATTCCATTTTTAGATATCAACAGATTGGCGCCGTATGTGGGAAACGTTTGTCTATCATTGTTCTTTACCACTTGTTTCATTTCTTTTACCTTGGAAAAATGACCGACTCAGAAAACAGCCTTAGGAATGAAGGCAGTGCTATTATTTTGTCAGCACCTCCTACCATGGTGGATCTTCGGGGAATTTTACTCAACTTGGGTAAAGGGCAAAAAGCCATGCAAGAGTCAGTTCGTCAATTGGCTCACACGTTGCAGGGCAAGTCCGCCATTGAACCGTCCCGGAGGGATATGCCACCTCCACCAGCCAGAAATGAGAGAAGTAGCCTCTTCAGATCTTCTCGTGACAGATCTTACCGTTCGGGGGGCAACATCGTCAATCCAATCAATAGATTATTATGATGGTCGGTCTTTCTCCTCAGAACAGCTGAGCGTGTTGGAACGCTTAAGTAAGGCATTCGCCTTTGATCGTCTGCGGCCCCGAGTAGCCAGAGGTTATCACAGAGAGCCAAATCGATCCCGCGAGCACAGAGAAGGATTCATGAGGTCCAGGGCAAGCATAAGAGGCTCTGAGCTTGCTGAGCAGACTTCTCAGGAAGAGAGTTCAACACATATGCAAGCTGCCTCAGCCAAGTCTGAACCAGAGGGACATTCCTGGAAGGGATCCATGCAGCGACTAAAAGATCATTTGGGAGAAATGTCTGAGACTAAAAACCTTTTGCAAAGGAGCTTTGTGAATGGATCCCCTTTTATTCAGGCAATTATGGACTACCTCACTTTTTAAATTCAAGCCACCAGTTGTTACTCCCAAGTATGATGGGAAGACTGATCCAGTCCTCCATATTGAGCAATATCAGGCTGCTGCTGCTGATATCTACTCTGTTCCCGATGAGATGCGTTGCAGTGCATTCTCTAGTTCCATTACAGACCCAGCCCAGTGCACACTTTTTTAACGCGAGGAAAAAAAGTGTTCGGCTCCTAAAACCTCCAGAACCTGAGTCACATGTCGTAAGTGCTCCTCTTTGGACTGTCTATAAATCAAGATATCATCAAAATATACCACAATGAACTTGCCTTTGAGTCATCACCCTCATGAACGTGGATGGGGTGTTAGATAGACCAAAAGGCATCACCCTCATGAACATGGATGGGGCGCTGGATAGACCAAAAGGCATCAAGTTCACTCGTAAAGTTTATCCTTGGTTTTAAAGGCCGTCTTCCATTAATCACCTGGTCTCATACGTATCTGATGGTAATTACTCTTCAAGTCTAGCTTGGAGAATATCATCGCTCCATGGAGTTGGTCCAACATATCCTCAAGTCGGGGAATTGGGAACCGATACTTCACCGTGATTTTATTAATAGCGCGGCTATCCACACACATACGCTAACTCCCGTCCTTCTTGAGTGTTAGAAGTGCGGGAACTGCACTAGGAGACATGCCCTCCCGAATATACCCCTTGTCACATAACTCGGTGACTTGTCTCTACAACTCTGCGTGCTCCGTAGGCGACATGCGATAGTGGGGAGGATTGGGGAGCTGCGCCCTAGGGATGAAGTCAATCGCATGCTGTATGTCTCGGAGAGGATGAAGCTCATCCGGGGGAGTGCACACATCAATATAAGAATCTAATAAATGCTGAACACACGGAGGAACTAATGCCTCAGGAGTGGTGATGGGACTAATAAGGGCATACACATCCCCGTCTCCGCAGCCTCGGTAGCTAACTCCTTATGCGAAACAAGTAGGGTTGAGGGTCGAGTCATCAGAAATGGTCGCATGGGGCGAAGAAGGAAGTTCCGCCCTCCATGTGTAAAATAGTAAGTGTTGGCCCAACCATTATGCATACCATGATGGTTAAATTGCCTTAGCCTCCCCATAAGCAAGTGACATACCCTCATGTCAACCACGGTGCAAAGAACCTCGTCATGATAGTCCTAATGGAGAAAACCTCTCGACACTGTCGGTTAGGTGCAAGTGTGGCTCCGCTACCCAACCACCCAATACAGCACGGTGTGGCCAATAACTCTGTGGGAAGCTTTAGTTTATCTACCATCTCTTGTGCAATCAAGTTATCACTAGCTCCCCCGTCTATGATCACCGTGCATAACCTACCCTTCGCGGTGCAACGAGTAAAAAAAATGCTCGTTTGAATCCATGCATCATCATTAGAAGGAGGTGACTGGGTATCCACCGAAGTCGTAATCATAACGGTATGAGTATATGCGGTAGTGACATCGGCGAGCCTTACTTGAGAATGGTAAAAAGAGTCACGTTGACGGAAAATGGATTGTGCGGTGGCTAAGGGCACATTGAGTGGGATGGGTAGGATGCCCAAAGAGGTGCACGCTTTGTATACACAATTAGGATTTTTGGGAGGCGTAAGGGTTAGAGTTTCTCGGGAAGGAAGCAAATATGATTTGGATTTGATTTTGTGTTGGGAAATTGATTAGGGTTTGAATTGGAGTCGTTCTTGGGTTTAATTTTTGAATTGGAGTCTTCAATTGGGGTTACGGTTGATTCGGATCCATATTGGGGCCGAATTGTTTGAATCTTTTGGCTTACAACATCACAGCTGGATTGGGTTGACCTTGGGAGGCATTTCGATGTCAACAGATGTGATTCATCCCTTTTTTTTCGGCCGGAGGCTTCGGCACACCCTGGCGGTCCTTCTTGGATCACGGCTTGAGTCGCCGCCTGAGGTAGGCGGTCATCTCTGGCAGGTTTTCAATGGGTTTTCGCCGTCCAGGAGTAGTGGTGTAGGTTTCTGTGGGCTCCGTAGGTGTTTTCGACGAGGAATGGGGTTGTCTCGGGTTGGTAGGGAGAATTCCGGTGGGTTGCGGTAGGGTAGAAACAACCACGGTAGATTCTAGGGTTTCGGTTGGAATATTAGGGCTAGGTCGAAATTCATTAGGGTGAATCCAATTTGAGTCCCAATCTTCAATAAACATGATCAATTCAAGAACAAATTTTCGCTCTGATACCAATTGATGCAAATTTGGATGCGGAAGCATAAAAAAAAGAAGTTAACTATACAACAACAACAAAAACATGGGAATATAGGAGGTCTTATTATTTCTCTCTCTAATCTCTCAATATCAAATGGTCAAAAGTGGTACGATGAGGAGCTCAATAGCTATTTATACTAAGAGACTAAAAAAGAGAAAAATAAAGAATAAATGCTAAAAGATGACTATATCCCTATACTTTTGCATCATTGTGATTTGGCACTTTTAGTGATTGTATATAGTGCATTTTCTTTGCTAATAAAATTGCTTGCTATGTGTTTGCAAAGTTTCCCCAAAGATTTTCAATACTAATAATTGTTTGTTTTTTCTTTTTTGTTTGGTTTATTGTTGTTTCAAATTTTGTCATTGCTATGTAAATTATGTGTCTAACATGTTATATTCATCAAGTGACACTTCTATAGTGAAGCAATTGTATATTGCGATTTTCTCAACAAATATAAGTGCATTGGGACAAAGAATATTGATTTTCATTTTATGCTTAAAATATTCAGTGAGAAAGTGTTCCAACAGCTTAACAATAAAATTTGTTCATAAAGAGATTAAAGTTACTTTGTTTTGGGAACTGTCTTTACCATTGTGGCTTATATACCATGAATGAATTTTTTAATGGGTTATTAGTTAATAAATCCTTTAAAAATATATTTATATATGATCAGTCAAAGCGTGTTTGTGTGTGGGGGTGGGTGGGTGGAGGTCAAATGACTCAAATAAATGAAATGTGCTGCATGTAATTTACATTGACCCCCATCCCTCGTATGAACTGAATCACAGTATTGAACGTGATGGTTCAGACTCTCTAGCCTTTTGGACTTACATTTCTTGTATCTGATATATTGTAGGACAATACCTTTTGGTTGGAACCTCATAACAGCTGGTTATATTGAACAATCGGTACATGGGGTATGTGCCTTTTTGTTTGTTACAGTACAACTGATGGAAATGGGCCCTATTTTAGTTTTTTTTTTTAGTCATTTTATTTTCTTTTGTATTTGACGTAAACCACCCGTCAAAAGGCTCATAAGATTATCTAAACACCACTTTAGAAAGATAATTACTCTTTTCTAATTCACAATTCAAGTCTACTTCAAATTAGCCTTACAAGTGGGTATTTAAAGGGGAGGAGTAGCTGAGGCTCCAGGCTAAGGTCCTAATTGCAAAAATGCCATTACTACTCATTACCATAGTTGTCAAATCGCGAATCGTATCGTGAATCGTTTACCCCCCGAATCGCGAATCGAACCGGTCGAATCGGAATCAAATGTTAAAAATGAAATAAAACATACGTAAATGCATCGTGACACTATAGAATTGATAATTAAGCATAATATGACGAAAAACTAATCGTAGCACATGATAATATACCAAAATATAGCACAAAAATTAACTGTAGCACATGTTCTCATTCGTTTTAAGCTTAAAAATGTAAAAAACAAAAATAAATCATAAAAACAGCAAAATAGCAAAATAAAAACAGCAAAATAACAAAAATAGGGTTTTATAACCTAAAAAAAGCAGCAAAATAACCTTAAAAAAAATCAAAATAGGGTTTTATAACCTAAAAAAAAACAGCAAAGTAGCAAAAACAAAAACAGCAAAATAACAAAAACAAAAACAGCAAAATAGCAGCAAAAAATCACAAAAAGCAGCCTTCGTTTTGGTTTTATAACAAAAAAAACCAAAAAAACGTATGGTTTTATAACCTAAAAAAAAAGAAAAAAACAAACGAAAACAATAAATAAAATTGTTTGCTTCGGTCGGCCATCGATTGAGCAAAATAAGAATTGAAAACAAGAAAGAAAAATACCGTATGGGTTTTGCAGAAAAAAAACAAAAAACGTTTGCTATTTTGCTTCGATTTACTGTATGGGTTTCAAACGGCCTTCGATTTGCAAGAATTAGGGTTTGTTTGCTTCGATCGGTAGCGATTTGAATGGGTTAAGGTTGAAACAGAGTTTTTTTTTTCTTATTTGGGTTAAATCTATTTACGGTTTAAGTAAAAAACCCTTTTCCCCGAATCGTTTTTAACACGATTCACGGTTCGATTTGGAATCGAACGATTCAGTACCAATTCGGGCGATTCTTTAGACATGCGATTCTTATCCTGATTCGAATCGTTTTGTGTCCAAATCGAATCGAATCGTACGATTTTAACAACTATGCTCATTACCTCTAAATAATAAAGCAAAAGAAAGAAAAATACAAATAAAAAAAAGAAAAGAAAATAAAATGACTAAAAAAAACACCTAAAATAGGGCCCGTTTCCATAAGCAACTCTCGGTAATTCTGTTTCACCGATAGATTTTTATTTATTTATTTTATTCGTTTAGTTCCCTAATATCGTGGTTCTGAAAAGAAAGTTTTCTTTACAGGTGATTATCAGCACAATCGGTCTCCTTTTTATTGGGAAGCTGCTCGAACCCATTTGGGGTTCTAGGGAGTTCTTAAAGTTCATCTTTATTGTCAACTTCTTAACATCTGTATGTGTTTTCATTACAGCTATTTCTTTCTACTACATAACAAGACAGGAAACGTACCTGTAAGTAATTTGAAAGCCTTTTATCCCTGCCTTTTATCCCTGTCTTTACTTTTAAATATTCCATGCTCACGCTACTTTGTTGCTATGCATTTCTCTCTCTTATTTAGTTATTTATTTTTTTGCCCTATTCCTTCCAGTAAGAAAAGGAAGGGAAGAAACAAATGAATACTCTTACACAATCGAATACTCCTACCCACAATCCTTCTGACTTGTGATCAAGCTGTGAATAGAAATTCCATTTTAACTAAAATCTTTGTATAAAATTTAACCAACATCATTTCTATACCATCTATTTGTCCTCTTCTGGATTTTCCTTCATCATCACATGTGTTTCTTGTGTACGGTTGGCGGGTCCCCCAGATTTTGGGATTATTATTTGAAGATATTTTGGTAAGAAAGATTTGTAGGCCAAGAAATAATGGACCTCTCATCACTTTTGCTTCCCTGCTATATTGTTTATGCCCCCTTAAGTACGAGGAAATAACCTCTATAAACTCTGATTTACTGTTATGCTTTTTTGTGGTAGTTACATGCCTCTTTCTGGCTTCCACGGGGTTCTTTTAGGATTCTTAGTTGGCGTCAAGCAGATCATACCAGACCAAGAGTTGTCTTTAGTAAAAATTAAAGCAAAGGTATCAACTATATGAAAGCATATAATTGGTGCTCATTTGGTTAGAGTGTTTGTGCTTTCCAGGATTCTGAAATGGTAAATTCACACGTGAAGTGTCATTTATGTCTCTGCAAATAAGATCTCAATTAATTTGATAAAACTCGATCTTTAGATTTGATTTTACCAATTTAGAATTCCAAGAATTCGAATAAACTCAGAACCAAACGAGCACTTGAGGTAAACTATGGAGGATATATCCCCTTACATCGTCTCTTTTTTGCTATTTTGTGATCTATGCAGTGGTTGCCATCTCTTACACTGCTGCTGTCCATTGCCATAAGCTTCTTTACTGCAGATTCAGCAACATACCTTCCAATCCTGATATTTGGCACATATATCAGCTGGATTTATCTCAGATACTTCCAAAGGAAGACTGAAACAAAGCTTAAAGGCGATCCTAGTGATGAATTTGCATTCTCTTCATTCTTCCCTGATTTTTTGAGGTAGTTAGTGTATGCTATTTTTTTTTTGGCAAAGAATGTTCTTAACTCTGCCTCTCTCTCTCTCTCTCTCTCCCTATATATATATATATATATATATATATATATTCTCAAAATTTGTCTTTCTGGGTCATGTGTAGACCAGTAATCGATCCCATTGCTTCGATATTGGATCGGATGTTCTGTGGAAGATCAGAAACTTCTGATGGGGCCGGGGGTTATACTTTAGGTGGTGCATCACTGCCTGGTTCTGATCCTATTGAGGCATCTAGGAGGAGGTAATTATGCTGCCATTTTATTATTTCAATCATATTTATATGTGAATAGTATGTTTTTTTCATGGTAATAAAATTTGGTTCAATATATATATACATAATGCAAGATTTGGTGAACCTGAAATATACGGCTATATATAATGATATCTTTATGTAACAATCTCTCCCTTTTATATTATATTGAAATGAAGCCATATTCATCTGGCATGTAGATACATAGCATTAAGAGATGAATCTTTTCTTTGTAACCTGCTGTTTTGCTATACTCTAAAAAAAAGCTGTTATTTTGACTGAAGCTTAACTTAAAAAAAGCTGTTGCTTCATGAGACTCAATGGAAAAAATAGATCTGACAAAAAACACATAAGAATGCGTTGGCTTTATCTAATTCAGATGAGAGAGGTAGTGTCCTCTTAGAATATGTTGTTTTGACGGAAGCTTAACTGAAAATATAGTAAACTGCATGGGACATGTTCTTTTTTAAGCAACTAAGAAGCACAAACACTTTTAAAAGTGAATTAAATGTATGTGTCTGATGCGTATCGAACACTAACACTTGATGACACTCTCACACACGTGTCCAACACCTCTTTGACGTGTCTATATTTGAAAATAAAGTATTCATTTTGGGTACCTGACCGACACTTCATGGTTACTTGTTAGTATCTGGCCAACAAATTTTGGATGTTGAGATTTGATAGTTTCTTGAAGTATGGAAAATACATTCGTGAGTTGGGAAAAACAGAAAAAAAAGTCAAATTAGCATAAGAAAAGTGATATAATGATAGATTTTATAAGGTAGCAAGTCTATAGGGGAGAGTAATCATCATAAATATGTGTATAATATACATATACATGGTTGCATATCTATAGACTTGCACATATATAAATAGATTTCTTTGTTTAAATAATATGGTTGATTATTAATATAATGATTTGTAAGCTTCAAGATTCACTCAACCATAAAAAACCTAAATTTATTTGTTAAAAAAAGATATTTGTTGTTTACACATGGATTTTATATATAAAAAATGTTTATTGACATGTTTATTAGGATTTTTCATGTCCATCTTGTATCGCCTCTCCTATATCAGTGTTGATGCTTCATAGTAACACGAAATAGATTTTATTTATTTATCTATTTTTATATCTTAAATTGCTCTATTCTATTATATGGGTTTTCAGACTTTGGTAACTCTTATTAATCATTATTGCCTTTAGTACCTTTTCTAGTTAGCCCCACTTAAAACTACTTGTCACGTGCCAATTTGTGACCTCTCTTTCTCTCCCCCTCCGCCCTCCGCCCACCACCACCAACCACATCTCTCTTTCTCTCAGGGAAAGCGCAGCAACTCTCCCTCTCCTCATTGCAGCCACCACCATCAACTCAGATATATGTTTGTGAAACCAAGCCTAATTTGCATTTTTATTCTCAGATCAAAATGAAAATTGAAAACCAACCCTAAATCAAAAACCAAGCCTGAATAAAAATCTATCTAAACAAAGCCGATCCTAAATAAAAAACCAAGCAAAACGAAAATCGAAAACCAACCCTAAATTGAAAATAGAAAGTGAACCCTAAATTGAAAATTAAAAGCTAAACCCTAAATAGAAAACCGACTGTAATTTGTATCTTTTCTATGGATCGAAACCCATCTTCAGTCAGATCTGTACGTGTCATTTGATCCACGAGGGGTTGGCGGTGGGGTTTGATTTTTCACCTGAAAAGGGAGGGAGGGAATTTTTTGTTTTAGTTTTTTGGGTGATGTTTTTTTTCTTATTTTTTAATTGTGATTTTGGACCGTAATGTATAAGGTACTAAAGTCAATAATGATTAGTGAAAGATAATCAAGTCTAAAGGCCCATATTATGGAGGTATTTAAGTAAAAAAAGCTTATCTTGATAACAAGAATATGAGAACGGTAGTTCCCCACAAATTTTTGAACCGTAATATATGCTGGACTGCAGAGAAAGGGGCAAGCGAGCACTGGAAGAAAGATTGGCAGCTGAGAGGTTGACTGCTGAAGGGAGAACAGAAGAGTCCAAAAGAGATGCAACAGAGAATGTTTAATTAGCAATCCTGAAATCTAGATATCTGATGCATTCATCTTCAGGGGTATTTTAGTGGTTGGGGATGGATTTTTCTTGATTCTAGGGGACAGTTTTGTCATATTTCTTTTTGCCTCGGATTATGATATTCGTGATACACAATACCTCTTATTTATGACTTCCATTTGCTATTCATTGTATATGATGTTATCAAGAGAAGTGTTATAAAATGTTTCCTTTTCATTATTGACTTAAACACAGAACTTACTTGGTTGTTTGGGTCCCCATTGTTCAGCTGAGATAGTTAGGTTTGTGGAGGGTACCACATGTGTCAGTGATGCATTACTCATATGAACCATGAATTAAATACGCATTCTATGGAGATTCAGAAGTCTCCCATCACAATCATTCTGTAAATTAAAATTGCGTGCTTCGTTAGATTAAGAAAAACTTTGTTATCTTGTGCTTACTAATATTTGATTAATATTATGTGTGTTTCTTTTTGAAACATGTGTCGTTGAATTTTACGAAGTGGGCATATAAGACCTAGATCAAAAGTTTATTTAAAGATCTATTAGACATTCTTCGGATGTGCCTATAAACTAGGATTCCTCATGCGTAGTTACCAATTAGTGCAGAATATATTGATAATCGTTCAACAGAATTGGGCAATTATGGCCAAACCACACAAATCTTTGTATATGCTTCCATTTTTATATGTTCTGTTGAGAACAAATCCACTATTACCAAAGCAAAAAAACAATAGAAAAGAATAAACGCTATTTTTTGTTAACAAATGAGAAATCGGTCAAACTTATTTGAATTTCATGATGAGCATCAATGGGTGTTGGGTGCAGTTCTCGAATTTCCCTTTCTGGCTGATGATCATTATTTGGAGGATGATTACCAGCTTCGTGGTGATTTGGATTATTTTCGTGGTGATTTGGAAGACATCCGGTTCCCCAACCTTCAAGTTCGATGCTGGATTTCCTGGGTAAGGTTCGAAGGCTATCAACATTGTCGTTATTATTTTCGTGGTGATTTGGAAGACATCCGGTTCCCCAACCTTCAAGTTCAATGCTGGATTTCCTGGGTAAGGTTCGAAGGCTATCAACATTGTCGTTATTATTTTCGTGGTGATTTGGAAGACATCCGGTTCCCCAACCTTCAAGTTCGATGCTGGATTTCCTGGGTAAGGTTTTAAGGCTATCGACATCATTTTTATTATTATTGCTGTTTTTGTTGCTGTTGTTCTTTTGGTGTTTATCATGAGGGTGCAGCAGATGAACTGATGGGGACATTACATGCGTGGGTGTTGCAGGCCTGCTTGAGAATGCTGAGTTACTCCCCGAATGCTGGCTGTGTTTCATGTGCTTTTTGGCAGTGTGGTGCCAGCTTCTTAGGGCTGTGGCCACTTGCTCACTGAAGATGGTGGGTTTCATGGTTGTGCCCATCTGCCATTGAAGAATAAATCTTTAGTGATGTTGAAAATTATGATTATATATGCCTGATGCATTTGTTCGTTATAATATTATGCTGTTGAAATATATATATATATATATATATATATATAGGGAGAGGTTCAAAAGTGAACCTAAAAGATGAACATTTTAATGAACTTTAACAAAAAACACCTTAACAACCCATTAATTTTAATTCCTATATTGTAATTGGTCCGCGCCAGCGGCAACGGACACGTGCTGGGGGGGGGGGGGGGGGGGGGGGGGGGGGGGCTAAGGGGTGTGTATTAAAAAACACGCTTGTCCGTTGCCGCTGGCGCGAATCAATTACAACATAGGAATTAAAACTAGGGGAAAATACTCTTAGGTTCCTCACAAACAAATTTTAAACGCTAAAGGAATTTTAACAAATTTTAAACACTTAATTCTACTAATTCTCTTCTTGTAGAAGTTCAAGTTAGTGGCGTAACAAGTGGACCTAATAGTAAGTTGTCCTTAAATGTTTAAAAATTGTTACCAAGGGATCTAATTGTAAATTGCCCTTAAAACTAATGGGTTGTTAACGTGTTTTTTGTTAAGGTTCATTAAAATGTTCACCTTTTAGATTCATTTTTGAAACTCTACCTATGTAAAAAAGATATTCGATCGACACGCTAGTCCCTTGTCGCTGGTGTTGACCAATTACAACATAAGAATTAAACTTAATGTTTTTTTTTTTTTGTTAAGATTCATTAAAAAGTTCGGTTTTTAGGTTCATTTGTGATCCTCTCTTTATATATATATACAGTCCTACTCTTGTGCGGACTATTCTGCATTTTAAGAGTGTGGACCGGACATGTGTCACCTGGCGGTTAGCCCAGAAAAGAGAGAGAGTGTGCCTATAATTTATGCGATAATTTCTAGGGGCACAGTTAGGTGACACATGTCCGGTCCGCATTCTTAAAATGCGCACTAATATTATATATATATATATATATATATATATATATAGAGAGAGAGAGAGAGAGAGAGAGAGAGAGAGAGACCACTGTGTGCAGACTAGTTACGGAGCAATTCTTTTAAAATGCAAAAAAAACTTATTTTGTGCTGATTTTTTGGGGGTTCGCTGAAATGTTTAAACACCCCCAAAACCAAAATCAGCCCCCAATATTTTTTTACTATTTAAAAAAAATTGGTCCACAGATAGTCCTTAAGTAAGTGGTCCGCGTTGGATCCTCTCCCTATATGTATATATATTTTAACCAGAGTCAATGCCTTGCGATTTACTCTTGTTCATGAGAGGCACTTTCCCAGGCGCGGGCCTAGGATAATTTTTTTGCAAGGGACGAAGAACAATTTACATACATTTGAAGGGGGAGAGAGGGATGGGATTTATGTTACAAGGGTTCTATATAAACATTAGAAAACTTGAGGAAATAATGTCAAATTATGTTGAAACTGTTTATTATTGTGTGTTGTTTTGGGGGTTGGGGTGAGAGGGTGTTAAGACATTAAGCTATATGAATTAAGAGTAAGGGAAGAAACAATGATATGTAAAGTATCAAACCATAGAGTGGTTAAAAATGCCCGAAGCTTACCTGTGTCACCAAGGCATAGAGAGGGAGAGTCACATAGCTGCAGACAAACTGTATGATGACCCTGAGAAGAACATCAGTAATGGTATTATGTTTTACCATTGAAATAAACTTTGTTCTAGGACTGTAGACTAAAACTCTATTATTTTCGCATCTCAGTTCAATTTACTCTTTGTTAATATAATGAATCCAGTTTTATTCCATTTTAATACAATTGTGCATGTCTGTTAATTATTTATTTTAATTGCAATCGTGTTTTTTCCACGCTTTAAATAAGCTGATGTGCAGTTTAGCCTACATATAGAAGATCAGAAAATCTTTTTTGTAATGGATAAATAGATAATCAGATCATTTGATTCCTATACAAGAGAAATTTATTATTCAGAGGATTTACACATCAGTTCCAGAATTGAAGCACAATATTATATTATATTTTATCTTAATATTGAATTTGTTCGCATGATTTGTATTGAACTTATTCACATGATTTATATTGAACTTTACCGATTTGAGCACTACTTGAGATAACAAGTACCTCATGCTTATTATAATTACTTAAAACTCTTAATCAAGATATAATTGATGGACACATGTATTAATTATTATAAATTTTGACTTATTGGGTGAGATTTATTATTGAATCAATAATCTGGATAGATTGAATAATATGTTGAAATGTTAAACATGTTTGGAATCCATGTCTCGGAATAGATATTTACTTGAGATGTTTACATGTTTTGTTTGTGCCAAATCCTGCCAGGGTTTATGTTGCTCCAAGACACCAATTAGTTAAACAAAAGTTGGTCAAGTAGTTTTAAGATTTCCCCCCTCATAAGATGAGAAGAATAATTAAGAAGTTGATGAAATAAATTGAATTTATTTAATTAACGAGTATATATAACCTTAACGTTAGTAAAAATGAAGTAACGAATAATAACAAAGGGTTCGAAACGATAATTTGAGATGATGGGAATATAGTGTTTTTTTAATGAAATGAATAATAATTAGTAGAATTATATAATTACTTATGATGTTAAATTAAGATTCATAGTTATGTTTGAAGCTAGTTTCAGTCTAGCAAATATAAGCAGTTTGTCTTCTAAAAGTTGTTTACTCGTAACAAAAAAATCATTGAAAATTGGGATAGAAGAATAAGGGTGCTCACGAGCTAGGATAGATTCCCCCCCCCCCCCCCCCCCCCCCTTGTGTTCTCAAGAATCTTTTGAGATCGTTGTATTGATGCATCAGTTTTTTCTAAAGTGATAGCAAAAATATAAAAGTAGCAACAACAATAGATATAAAGTCAAAATGTCTCGAAAATAAAACTTCACTTGCTTTGTAGTATAAAACTCACCCCATTGAAATCCTGATGCTTATATCGGAAATGCGCTGGTGGAAGCAAGACCGCAACCCGAATTCATACTAAAATGGGATTAACATAGTCATTATAATAAAAATGTAGAAATTCCCTATTTATGTAAAATATGCATATAATCATTTTTGTGACAGTTCTGTTCTGGCACATTTTAGTTTCCCGTGACACTTCTGAGGCGGGGGACACATTCAAATTTGAATTTCACACAGCACATTGATCATACTTACCCAACTCCACATGAAGAAGGCCAGCTGAAATGCATTCTACAAAACAAAAGAAGAAATCACAAACAATTTTGGTTGATAATCTAATATAATAAATTAAATTATATGAGATATGAGTGTGTGTCGCACCTGAAAGAGAACAAAATTAATCAAGAAGACAATGAAGCGAGGGCGGTTGAACCAGAACAGTTCATCCCCTGGCTGAACAACTGTTGTACCCCTCACCACAGCATCTCTATCTTGAGCTTTCACTCCCATCTTTGTTATGATCACTTGTAGCTTTGTTCCCACCAGCAGAATTATCTGCAAATTTACCATTTCACCTTCGTATCCTCCCTTTCGAATTTGATCATAGGTAAAATAATGAAATGAAAAAAGAACCATCTAATGGCTGCATATGGGATTTACTTACAATCAGAGGGATAAATGGAAGCCAAAGGTATGAATACCATCCTGTTGATAAAGAATAATATAGTTTATTTTGTCAATATGTGATTCTGGATGTAAGTGGATTCATTTCATTAGTGAATGTTTGGTTTGAATTTTCATGCTTTTGAGATTCTTTGACTTTTATTATTTTCTTAAGTTTTGGTAATAAATTTAATGCGTTTGGTATGATGTGTTGACTATTCTATATCAATATAATACCTCTAAAACGGAAGACACATTCATTCAATTCTTTTAAAACGAAAGAAGAGCAAAAGACACATTCATTCAATTATTTTAAAACAGAAGAAGCGCAAAAGCCATCCCTCATTTCCCTCTATATGTATTCATCTTTACCCATCCCTCATCTTAAAAAGACCATTTATTCAATTGTTGTCTCTCTCCCTTCGAGACTCTTTCTTTCTAAACCCTTCTTCCCACTATATAAATCACCTCAAGTAGAACAAAAGGGTGAGTCGACTCTGTTTAGTAATTTTTGAAAACCAGCAAAAATTATACGGAGATCCATTCCACCAACTCTGTTTACCCACATGCAATTTTTAAAAACCAACAAAAATTACACGGACAGGTTCCACCGACTCTGTTTACCCACAAGTAATTTTTGAAAACCAACGAAAATTACTTGGACATTTGTTCGAAAACCCCGATGATTGGGGCAGTCTTGGAGATGTGAAGTTAACGATCACCGGTCGACATGGGTTTAGTGTCTCCATGGATGTTTATTGGACAGTTTTGGCCAATCGGAATAATTAAAATTTTGTTGATGTATTTTGAGGATGTTAAGAGGAAATTGATGGATGAGGAGGTATCTAAAGTATTCTAAGCACAAAACAAATCCCACTGTTTGGGATATTTTCACTTTGTAATATGTTGATGCAAATGTAGAAACAAGAATAAGAGCTTCAACCTTCTTCATTTTTGTCTTTATTTAATTTGAAATTTAGTTTCAACATCCGCAAAACAATCATTACTTCGTGAAAAATGACGATGTTTGGGCATTTTTTTTTATATTTCTATGAGTCTATGTAGTTGATCATGCATTCCTTTTTATATTTTTATGGACGTTAGATGTGCATTATACAATATTTAATAATTTATTTGGCCTCGATTATAATTTTTTTTCCATCTTAGTGGAACAAAACATCTGTTTAGCTAACTACTATGGAAGAATCTAAGGGTTGTAGCTTGCAAAGGTACAAATGGTGAAGAATTATGATAGAAGCTTTGAGCAATCCACAATGGCTTTAGTTTGAGGACAAATGTATGGCTCTGGAGGTGCCAACATGTCTATAGTGAAATGTGGGTTTTAGTTTAGGTCGTATTTGTACTTGCCATGTTAACCAAATTTATGTGTATTGTTGTTGATCTAGAATGAAGCTCACAAGAAACATCATTACAAATTTTAGCTTAGTGCACGAATATATAATTGTAAGGACATTGTCCGTCACAATTAATTATGTCATATACTGCTACAAATTGCAACAAGTCATCGAAGGATTGAGAAGCTTACATCTACGAGAGACGAATCCGAATTTCAAGAAGACTTCAATATGTAAGCCCAACAAGGATGAATTTGATAAAATGTGTTTAAGTTCCCTTTACATTTTACATTAAAAGTGTTGGGATATTTTGTGAAAGTTAAATGATTTTTGAAATAATTTTAAATGGTTTTTAAATTTTCAAAATCATAAAAGGTTTGGATAAATGTTTCTGATCTCGTGAACAATCTTAAGTTTTGAGGGTTCCAAAATATTTAAAAGACTGAAGGTTTCTGAGTCACGTGTATGATGTCGTTCGAACGACATCGTACCTGGTTCGAATGAGATCGAATCTCGTTCAAACGACATCGTGTCGTTCGAACGAGATATTGTTTAAGCTGACACGTCACCACCTTGAATTTTATTATAAATGGAGTGTTAGACTTCTCGATTTTCGTGTGGAGAAATACTGATTTTCACAGAATACGTTTTGATACTATTCTCCAACCATTTGAGGGTTCATAACTTTTGTTTTATAATTCACAATCCCAATTACTTTTGTGTGAGTTGTGTTGTGGAACCCAAAAACATAGTTTGCTATTGTTCATACTTTGTGGGGAGATCTCTACAACCGAGAGCTGCGTGCTATTGTGGAGTGAGTTTCTGCGGAGTTTTATGACTGCATGTCATTAGGGAGTGCTGCGGTGTTCCTAGTTTGAAGACTGGACCGTGATTCATATATGTTCGCTGAGTGTGGACTTTTTGCTGACGACATTGACCGACTCCTGCGAGTATTCGAGTGTCAAACTGTATTTCATTGTAACTGTGTAAGTTGTGATTTACAATTATAGTGAAATAAAAAGGTTTTTGCCCTGAGAGAATTTTTCCTGAAATTTGTGTCGTATACTTTATTTATGATGGTTTGACACTTGCACACACATAGCTATTTGAGTTTATGTGCTGAATTGATTTGATTCATTAATTGACTCTAATTAAATAAGTTTGTGATTGAAATTTGTGCATCTATTCAAATCTTTATCACGCGTAGGGCATTCTCAAATTGGTATCAGAGCAGGTTATCTGTAACACCCCGTAATTTTATTGATATTTATTTAAGGGATTAATTAAATTAAATGAGAATTAATTGAGAATTAATCCGGATATAAATACTAGCGAGATGTGAGTTGGTATTTGTTTATGATGTTAAACTTTAATATTTCTGAGTATGTATGGTAATACATGAGTATTGAAAATATTTAAATTGTCACGAAATAGAAATACGACAATTTAGAAATTTAATTGGGACGCGCGTGTCAGTCGCGTCAGGACTGTATTTATTTGAATTAATAAGTGAATTATATTTTATCAACCGAATGGTCATTTTGAGTGCTCCAACGTGTTCGGAAGGGTCGAAATAGTCAAAAAACACTAGCCGGGGGTTTAGTTTGGGTCCTGGGGCATTTTTGGGCCATACCGGCAACCTAGAAGGGTATTTTGGTAATTTTAAAAATAGAGGAATTAAAACCCACGAATTTTAGAGGTTAATTTTATATTAGAAATAAACCCACTAAGCCCATTATCAGCATAAGGTGAGTTAGAGGGCTACGGGAGTTATAGGGAGAGTTTGAAGAGGTTCTAAAAGAAACCTCTAGCCACCATCACCATCTTTGGGAGAAATTTGCAGAGAGAAAGAGGAGAATCAACCTTCATCCTTCTACATCAAATCAGAACATGTAAGGCAAGTGGTTTAATTACATAATTTCAAGCGAATGTTTCTTCCATGCTTAGAATTGAATATATGTCTTATATTGAAAGTTTGATGAAAAACCCACGAAATTGGAGATAGAACTCATAATCTTAGATAGGGATTGCATGTAGAATGGTAATGAATGAATTTCATATCCAAAATGTATCTTTTGATGATTTAAAAAACGGATTTATAAGGAGAAAGGGTAGACGTTAAAATTTTGGCTTCATGTTTATAGGGTTTGGGATAATGTTTGGGAATTTTGATGATTACATGTTAATTTAGGAAGCATTGACCCCAAATATATGTTAGAGGATGACTTAGGAGAACTAAGAGTAGTTTAAAAACGTTAAAACTTAATTGGGATGATCTTAGTGGGGATTTAGAGGAGAGAAATTTGTAGAAAAATGAATTGGGGGAAATTCTGGGCGCAGTCTGCCATCTCGTTAGAAGACCTGCCCAGGTCCTTCGAACGAGCTTCTAACGAGATGACAGTATCCCTTCTAACGAGTTAGTAGTTCGTTCGAACGACACTCGTTCGAACGACCTCGTTCGAACGAGACTTCTAACGAGTTGACAGAATGACCTTTTTGGCCTGATTTTATTTCAAATGTCCCGCAGACTTATTTATTGGAGTAATAACCTTTCCTTACCGACTAGTGGGTATATTGGGAGATTCGAGTACGTTGAGGAGTGAAACTTAGAATCTTGTAGTAAACCGGATGACATTTGTGGAGTAGGAAAGGAATACCAAATTACGACGTGAGAAGAGATGACAACTAAATAGTATACAAAACGGGGATTTATAATGTATAACATTAAATGATGGTATATGAACGAGAAGTATACCTCTATTAATATTCGGTGATATCTAAGATGTGCGAATGCTTAGTATATGTGATTCAATGTGTAAAAACATACCTACCATACTTGCTATCATGGGAGGTCTGCGTTCGATTAGGGCCATCTAATCTTTGTGTGCCTACGGGGGGATTTAGATTGGTACCTCGAGGACATAGGTCAGAGAAGGACTTATTGAGAAGTTAATAAGTCTGCTGATCATGGGAGCGTAGGTATGTGCGTGACCCATGTGATGTGAACTATGTTCGCCTCCATTTTGTGTGATTGTTGTTTATTGAAAACGATTCATGAGAGATTCGGAATATGTGGTCCTTATGTACGTGATGTACCGGGATTGGATAGCAGAGTATGTGTGCACCGCAGCTTAGTCTCGGGGTGCTAGTATTGTATATTTATGATGAGCATAATATACTGTTAATTGAAATGAACTGCCATGTATATATGTGAATATAAATAATTGCAACGTTATGTAAAGGTAAGATGGAAGGCCTCTAGTAAGTAGTATTACTAATACGGGAAACCGAGAATAAATGTAAAGCTCTCTGTTTAAATGAAGATGCCAAAATTAAATCGTGAATCGTATAGTAAAGATAGATTTTATTTTGGACTAGTTAGATATGGGAATAACTAGAATGGGTACGGGTACGTTAGGAGTGCACAGATAGTCGAGAGGTGAGAATTTCATGTGAGAGCACGTCCTAACATGTATTTTGCATTCGTTGTTTTAATGTCATTAAAACACTTGCTATATTTTAAACTGTTTTCCACAATCGGGCTCTGACCCGTTTGCTTTCAAATATATTTTCTTGTAAAAACCTTTTAGGTGCCCAGCCACAAAGACACCAAGCATAGGAGTTCCATTCAGGTGACGCACTGTAGCTGCTGTAGAAGTTACAGGACCTTGACAGTAGACGCCTCCACTTTCGATCTTGATTCTATGTTATCAGATTTTTCTCATCTGTTGGTCATGTCGCCCCATTTCTTTTAGACACTTTATTTATCTAGTCATATCAGATTTTGGGTTGTAATTATTATAGTGATGCAAACTTAGTATTGGTTTATTCCTGTATTTGGATACTTGTGAGGCGTATTCCTCCAGACTCATTATGGTTCTTCTATTTTGATCATGTGTGGAGTTTATGTTAGCATTTCATAATTTACTGATTGCATGTTAATCGAATTTAATTAAAATTGACAACTCACTTTTTAAATATTAGGTGGTTAGTAATTGTTAAAACATTTTCGACAGTGATGCTATGAACTGGACCAACTTAGCATTTTGTATTAATTTGAATAAAGGAGTAGCTACCCGGTATTTAATTAGTCGGGGTGCTACAGGTGGTATCAGAGCATCAGGTTCTAGTGTCCTTAGGATCTGTACGGCTTGTTATGTTTCCGCTGAGCTTTCTTTGATGTAGAGCCCTATATTTTAGGACTGTTGTATTCTTTTGTGCATGCTTCGCTCTTCAACTATTTTGAGATAATAACTGCGAACTTATAAGACTTTACTCTCATTTCAGATGCCTCCAAGACGTGCGCAGCGAATCCCTAGGGATGCTCAGCCCGAGCCACAGCCTGCACCAGTTCAGGGCACCATGAATGCCATAGAGGTTGCAGCTATTGTAGCCCAAGCGGTAAATGCCGCTCTCGCAGTTGTACAGCAGGCACCACCTCAGGCGCCGGTAGCCGCGCCAGTTCAGGCTCATGCATTTCCGTCTGCTTGGGAACGCGTTCGTGATGCTTTTCAGAAAGCACACCCTCCGGAGTTTGCAGGTAGCTCCGATGTTGTTGTGTCCAGTCAGTAGAGGAAGGCCATTCAAAGGCACTTAAGGATGTACAAGTGCACGGATGTTCAGAAGTAGATACTGGATACTTTCAAGCTAGTAGGATCAGCGTTGTAGTGGTGGGAGTCCATTACCACCGCAGAGGAGAGAGACGCCCTCTCTATTTAAGAGTTCTGGGTGCGGTTCGACCGCAAATATTTTCCATCAGCTGTTCACACTGAAATGAGGAGGAAGTTAATGAACCTCAAGCAAGAGGCGAGGACCGTGGCCGAGTATGAGGCCGAATTCACTAATCTACTGAACATCGTTCCTGATGAGATTCCAACTGAGGAGAAGAAGATTCAGAAGTTCATGGATGGATTGACTTGGAGGATCCGTCAGCACTTGTTGGGTAATCTCTCGTTGGCCACTTACTCTGATGTGGTTAACGCAACACTTCTTCACTGTCAGGATCACCGCTTTCACATGTCTGAGAGTAAGAGATCAGGAGAGTCCAGCCATCAGGGCAGGACAGGGGGAAATGGTGCCAACGGGGCACAATCTGCTCAGGGTCAGCACATGTAGGGTGAACAGGGTTCCCAACAGGGGAATCCTAAGAGATTCAGATCTGGGGGTTTTAGGAATGGTCAGGGTGGTTTCAGACATGGCCATCAGGGTCAGAACGACCATCAGGGCCAGCATGGTCAACAACAGTAGTTTCAGCAGGGCCAGCATGGTCAAGGTAGGAATGGTAATGGCCATCAGGGCCGTGGGCAGCAGGGACAACGAGGGGGAAACTTCCCAGGAAAGTGCTTCGTTTGTGGCAAGATTGGTCACAAACGCCAGGATTGTCCTCATAGGGGCAGGGCCCCACAGCAGCAGCAACAGGGAGCTCGACACGAGCCACAGAGGCCTATGTTTCCCGCCGCCCTCCCAGCACCACCACAGATGGCAGCATTACCACCCATTCCAGCGATCCCAGTCCAGCAGGGACAACTTCATTATGGGAGAGTGTATCAGCTCCAGCATGCCGCAGTCCCACAGGATCCACCTGCTATTGAGGGTATGTTCTCTATTAAGGGGACTATGGGGAGTATTTTATTTGATACGGGGGCCACGCATTGTTTCATTGCCATGAAATTTGCACGCACTATTGGGTTGTTAGACACCGCAGAGAGCACGATTACTTGTGTAGATTCACCGTTGAGTAGGGGTTCCGTGATTTCCCTTGTTTGTAGAGGTGTGGGTATAGAGATAGGGAGATTTACTTTACTCGCTGATTTGTTAGTACTAGAGATGACTGAGTACGATGCGATTATTGGTATGGATTGGTTAGTTGCGTACCGAGCCATGATTGATTATTTCAGTAGGAGTATTATTTTTGCCATTCCCGAGCAGGAGATGTTTTTAGTGGCGATGCTTCGCCCTGAGGGAGGATCGTCCACACACTTGTATTACATAGAGGAGGAGACCTCTAAGGAAGTGGTGATACCACTTGATTCGATCCTCGTTATTAGGGAGTTTGCTGATGTATTTCAGGATATACCTGGACTACCTACGAGTATAGAGATAGATTTTGTGATCGATTTAGCGCCGAGCACTCGGCCAATAGCCCGCGCACCGTACCGTATGGCTCCAGCAGAGATGAGAGAGCTAAGGGATCAGATATAGCAGTTGTTGGGTCAGGGGTTTATCCGGAGGAATACTTCGCCGTGGGGTGCCCCTGTATTGTTTGTAAAGAAGAGGGATGGATCGTTGAGATTGTGTGTAGATTACCGGGATTCGAATAAAGTCACGATACGGAATAAGTATCCGTTGCCCCGAATTGATGACTTATTTGACCAGCTGAGAGGAGCTTGCTTATTCTCAAAGAATGACTTGCGATCGGGTTACCATCAGTTGCGTATCAGGGAACAAGACATCTCGAAGACTGATTTCTTGACGCGATATGGTTCGTATGAATTTTGGGTCATGCTTTTTGGCTTGACCAACGCTCCAGCCGTGTTTATGGACTTAATGAATAGGGTGTTCAGAGAGTTCCTAGACCAGTTCGTCATTGTCTTCATTGATGACATTCTGGTTTACTCCCAGACAAAAGAGGAGCACGCCGAGCATTTGAGGCAGGTTTTGCAGACACTACGCCATAACGAGCTTTATGCAAAATATGATAAATGTGGATTTTGGCTAAAGGAGGTTCAGTTTTTGGGTGATATCATTTCAGATCGGGGGATATCTGTTGATCCGGGGAAGGTATCCGCGGTGAGGGAGTGGGATCAGCCCACGACACCAACTGAGATCCATAGTTTCTTGGGCTTAGCAGGATACTACAGGAGATTTATTCGGGGTTTCTCAAAGATAGCGGGTCCTTTGACACATCTGACTCGCAAAGGTGTGCCATTCATCTGGAGTGATGCCTGTCAGTTGGCATTTGACGAGTTGAAGGACAAGTTGACCTCAGCACCTGTGTTAGCATTGCCCAGACTGGGAGTTGAGTATCCAGTCTACACCGATGCATCCTTACAAGGACTTGGAGGTGTATTACAGCAGGAGAGTCAGGCCATAGCTTATGCTTCCCGTAAGCTTAAGCCCCACGAGAAGAATTACCCCACCCACGACTTGGAGTTAGCGGCAGTCGTATTCGCTCTTCGGATTTGGAGACATTATCTCTTGGGGGAGAAATTTCGGTTGTTCACGGACCACAAGTCTCTACAGTACCTCTTCACGCAGAAGGATTTGAATATACGTCAACGACGGTGGCTTGAGTTTGTGAAGGATTATCAGTTCGATATCCAGTATCACCCAGGGAAGGCTAACGTGGTAGCAGACGCGTTGAGCCGTAGGCCAGTAGATGAGGTGGCCGAGGTGTGGAAAGCTAAGTGGAAGGAGTTGGGACACCAGGATGCAGTGGCCCGATCGTTCATGTCTGTGATGACTGTTACACCTCAGATTGTTACGAGAGTGATAAAGGCCCAGGCAATTGACTCATTCCGTCAGGAGTAGATAGGTCGATTACTAGCAGAGGGAACTGAGTCCTATACCGTTAGTTCAGACGAGGGATTACGCTTCAACGGTAGACTGGTTGTTCCGAAAGGGGAAGACTTGCGACACGAGGTAATGGCAAAGTCGCACGGCTCACGGTTCGCGGTACACCCTGGTGGGGATAAGATGTACCAAGACATGAGACGACAATACTGGTGGAGCGGAATGAAGAGGGATATCGCCGTGTTCGTTTCTAAATGTGCCACTTGTTAGCTAGTAAAGGTGGACCATCAAAAATCGGCAGGACTTCTACAACCATTAGAGGTCCCAATGTGGATATGGGAGAGCATATCCATGGACTTTATCACGGGATTACCTACGTCACAGAGGGGTCACGACTCCATATGGGTAATTGTGGACCGATTGACCAAAGTTGCTCATTTTCTACCCGTAAGGACAGACTACACTAAGGGACAGTATGCCCAGATTTTCATTGCAGAAATAGTGAGACTTCACGGTGTGCCTCTAAATATTGTGTCTGACCGAGATAAGATATTTGTTTCACAATTTTGGAAGAGTTTCCAGGAGGCCATGGGTACGGAGTTGCGGTTGAGTACGACTTATCACCCGCAAACTGATGGACAAACGGAACGGACAAATCAGATGTTGGAGGACATGTTGCGTATGTACATCCTAGACTTTGGGGGTGGATGGGAGCAGTACCTTCCACTGGTGGAGTTTGCTTATAATAACTCCTATCAGTTCACCATTGGCATGGCTCCATTCGAGGCGTTGTACGGTAGACCTTGTCGTTCCCCAACATGTTGGTTAGAGGTGGGGGACAACAAAATCCTTGGGCCGGAAGTAATTCAGGACACATCGGCAAGGATAGAGATGATACGGATCCGTATTCGGGTAGCTCAGGACCGGCAGAAGAGCTATGCCGATGCCAAGAGATTCTTCAGAGAATTCAAAATGGGGGACCAGGTGTTACTCAGAGTATCTCCTGTGAAGGGGATTATGCGTTTTGGGAAGAAGGGGAAACTGGCCCCGAGATATGTGGGGCCATTTCCTATCATCGAGCGAATTGGGCCAGTTGCGTATAGACTTGGGTTGCCGGAGCACTTGCATAGGATTCATGATGTGTTCCATATTTCCTCACTAAGGAAATATCTTAGAGACGATTTGGCCCATACTCACATTGCTTTGGAAGATATCGATCTTCAACCCGATAGTTCCTATGAGGAGGGGCCAATTGCTATTCTGGACCGAAGCGAGCGGAAACTGAGGTCGAAGATAGTACCATTAGTACGTGTTCAGTGGCGGCATCATAATGCCGAGGAGTCCACATGGGAGCGCGAGGATGAGATGCGCGAGCGTTATCCAGGGTTGTTTTTACTAGGTATTCTTTAGTTTTGAATTTTGGAACGAAATTCTGTTATTAGGGGGGAAGTATGTAATACCCCGTAATTTTATTGATATTTATTTAAGGGATTAATTAAATTAAATGAGAATTAATCCGGATATAAATACTAGCGAGATGTGAGTTGGTATTTGTTTATGATGTTAAAATTTAATATTTCTAAGTATGTATGGTAATACATGAGTATTGAAAATATTTAAATTGTCACGAGACAGAAATACGGCAATTTGAAAATTTAATTGGGACGCGCGTGTCAGTCGCGTCAGGATGTAATTATTTGAATTAATAAGTGAATTATATTTTATCAACCGAATGGTCATTTTGAGTGCGCCAACGTGTCCGAAATGGTCGAAATAGTCAGAAAACACTAGCCGGGAGTTTAGTTTGGGTCCTGGGGCATTTTTGGGCCATACCGGCAACCTAGAAGGGTATTTTGATAATTTTAAAAATAGAGGAATTAAAACCCACGAATTTTAGAGGTTAATTTATATTAGAAATAAACCCACTAAGCCCATTATCAGCATAAGGTGAGTTAGAGGGCTACGGGAGTTATAGGGAGAGTTTGAAGAGGTTCCAAAAGAAACCCCTAGCCACCATCACCATCTTTGGGAGAAATTTGCAGAGAGAAAGAGGAGAATCAACCTTCATCCTTCTACATCAAATCAGAACATGTAAGGCAAGTGGTTTAATTACATAATTTCAAGCGAATGTTTCTTCCATGCTTAGAATTGAATATATGTCTTATATTGAAAGTTTGATGAAAAACCCACGAAATTGGAGATAGAACTCATAATCTTAGATAGGGATTGCATGTAGAATGGTAATGAATGAATTTCATATCCAAAATGTATCTTTTGATGATTTAAAAAACGGATTTATAAGGAGAAAGGGTAGACGTTAAAATTTTGGCTTCATGTTTATAGGGTTTGGGATAATGTTTGGGAATTTTGATGATTACATGTTAATTTAGGAAGCATTGACCCCAAATATATGTTAGAGGATGACTTAGGAGAACTAAGAGTAGTTTAAAAACGTTAAAACTTAATTGGGATGATCTAAGTGGGGATTTAGAGGAGAGAAATTTGTAGAAAAACGAATTGGGGGAAATTCTGGGCGCCGTCTGCCATCTCGTTAGAAGACCTGCCCAGGTCCTTCGAACGAGCTTCTAACGAGATGATAGTATCCCTTCTAAAGAGTTAGTAGTTCGTTCGAAGCCTTTCGTTCGAACGACACTCGTTCGAACGAGACTTCTAACGAGTTGACAGAATGACCTTTTTAGCCTGATTTTATTTCAAATGTCCCGCAGACTTATTTATTGGAGTAATAACCTTTCCTTACCGACTAGTGGGTATATTGGGAGATTCAAGTACGTTGAGGAGTGAAACTTAGAATCTTGTAGTAAACCGGATGACATTTGTGGAGTAGGAAAGGAATACCAAATTACGACGTGAGAAGAGATGACAACTAAATAGTATACAAAACGGGGATTTATAATGTATAACATTAAATGATGGTATATGAACGAGAAGTATACCTCTATTAATATTCGGTGATATCTAAGATGTGCGAATGCTTAGTATATGTGATCCAATGTGTAAAAACATACCTACCATACTTGCTATTATGGGGGGTCTGCGTTCGATTAGGGCCATCTAATCTTTGTGTGCCTACGGGGGGATTTAGATTGGTACCTCGAGGACATAGGTCAGAGAAGGACTTATTGAGAAGTTAATAAGTCTGCTGATCATGGGAGCGTAGGTATGTGCGTGACCCATGTGATGTGAACTATGATCACCTTCATTTTGTGTGATTGTTGTTTATTGAAAACGATTTCTGAGAGATTCGAAATACATGGTCCTTATGTACGTGATGTACGAAACATCAATTTCAGATAACTTGTCTAGGATGCTTGAATTTCTTTTTTGGGGGACAAAAAAAAACCCACGACAGATAGTTATACACATATCGTTAGTTATATTCATATTTTGAAAAGTAAAATACAGTAATAGTTTCTGAACTATCAATATAATTTTAAAATAGTCCTTAAACTATACATGTTTTCAACTCGGTCTTTAAACTATAATAAATATTTCAATTCAGTTTCTTGCATAAATTTATAAAAAATTCATAAATAATTATTTGATCACATTATATATGCATAATATTATACTATAAAAATAGCAGAGTATGTGTGCACCGCAGCTTAGTCTCGGGGTGCTAGTATTGTATACTTATGATGAGAATTATATACTGTTAATTGAAATGAACTGCCATGTATATATGTGAATATAAATAATTGCAACGTTATGTAAAGGTAAGATGGAAGGCCTCTAGTAAGTAGTATTACTAATACGGGAAACCGAGCATAAATGTAAAGCTCTCTGTTTAAATGAAGATGCCGAAATTAAATCGTGAATCGTATAGTAAAGATAGATTTTATTTTGGACTAGTTAGATATGGGAATAACTAGAATGGGTGCGGGTACGTTAGGAGTGCACAGATAGTCGAAAGGTGAGAATTTAATGTGAGAGCACGTCCTAACATGTATTTTGCATTCGTTGTTTTAATGTCATTAAAACACTTGCTATATTTTAAACTGTTTTCCACAATCGGGCTCTGACCCGTTTGCTTTCAAATATATTTTCTTGTAAAAACCTTTTAGGTGCCCAGCCACAAAGACACCAAGCATAGGAGTTCCATTCAGGTGACGCACTGTAGCTGCTGTAGAAGTTACAGGACCTTGACAGTAGACGCCTCCACTTTCGATCTTGATTCTATGTTATCAGATTTTTCTCATCTGTTGGTCATGTCGCCCCATTTCTTTTAGACACTTTATTTATCTAGTCATATCAGATTTTGGTTTGTAATTATTATAGTGATGCAAACTTAGTATTGGTTTATTCCTGTATTTGGATACTTGTGAGGCGTATTCCTCCAGACTCATTATGGTTCTTCTATTTTGATCATGTGTGGAGTTTATGTTAGCATTTCATAATTTACTGATTGCATGTTAATCGAATTTAATTAAAATTGACAACTCACTTTTTAAATATTAGGTGGTTAGTAATTGTTAAAACATTTTCGACAGTGATGCTATGAACTGGACCAACTTGGAATTTTGTATTAATTTGAATAAAGGAGTAGCTACCCGATATTTAATTAGTCGGGGTGCCACATTATCCTAATTTATCGTGTATTCCTATTTTTCACATAAACTGTGTGATATTGATTTTTTTTAGAAAAATCTATTTTGTGAAAAATAGCAATTTCCAATGGAACACTTATGTAATTTGATGCCCCCTCCTATTGACACAAGTAAAAGTTTTAACTATTTAAATAGTTTGAATTTGACGTTTACGAAAAGAATTGAAGTTTTGAAAAAAGAAAATTCTCGTTTTAAATCCGCGATGGATCAACGGTTCATAATCAAAGAGATTTTTATCGTGAAAAATTTGTTTCTTTAGACTAGGACTTTAATGCTTTAAAATTGCTCAAAAAGGAGGGTGAGGATAGAGTCCTCGTTTTAGAAAAAGAGTTGGAGGACTTTAAAAATTCTAAGGTTCCTGTTTGTGCTGTTGAGGATAAAAATATTTTAATCAATGATTTTACGACACGTGAAGAGACTCTTAGGGATAAGTTTGCTTTAATTGAGGATGAGCAAGATAAACTTTTAGTTTTGGTTAAAAATTTGAAAAAAGAATCCCTAATTTTGGAAGATTGTAATTCTTTGCTTGAGTAAAAAAATTTGGAGTTGAAAAATGATTTAAAAGACTCGAGTAGTTTGTGTAGTAGTGGTAATGGCTCATCGTGTTCAAATGCTTCCATTGCTAAAGCCAAGACCATTAATCATTATAGAGGGTCAATCATTCCCAAGGACGTTAGAAAAGGTCAACCCATAGGTATCGTTTCACTCGTTTACATTTGTTCATATTGTGGTAGGAAAGGGCACCTTAGACATTTCTGTTTTGATCTTCGAAAAGGTCCTAGGAAGTTTATGTCTAGTGTTCCCGTGATTCCCAAAACTCCCACACGACGTTTCACATCAATTTGGGTTAGGAAATCACCTTTAGAGGCACTAGATGTTAGACTAGTTGATTCTCGTTGCTAGCACATAATTCTTCTCTTGCCATATCATATAGATGATTGTGTTTGCTTGTTTTTCATGCGCTAGTTGTGCTTCTTGATATATTCTTGCTAGTGTTATGACGTGTATACTTTTTGTATTAGAATTTTATTTTGATAAATTTTTGAAAAAGACAAAAAGATTTTTGTATTTTGTTTTGCACCGTATATGAATGCACATTTAGGATGACCAAGTCACAACTTCATGCTATATCCACGTGACTATTTGATAGTGTTTTGAGACAATATATTGTGTCATTCACGTACTTTACAAAGTTTGGAGTCTTTGAGATAATATAGTGATACTTCCTACATGTTTGGCTCACTTTGTCCTTTATTGCATACATGCACGGATTTATTAATTTTTGTGCTTGTCTATCACATGTTGGTTAAGTGTTTTCATCTCAATTTTATCTATACAATGAACCAAATGTGATAAAACTTGATAAGAAAATAATGCATGTTATAAACCGTTTGTGAGGTTGTGTGATTTATTTTGAAAAACGAAAAAGGGTTGCGAAAGATATTTCATTTTTTCCTTTGTGATAAAGTCACCGTTTAAATGGACTTAAAAAATGAAGAATTGAAAATTACCCGGGGTCCAATGAGGTTTAAAAGAGCTCGAAAAAATTGAAAGGCAATCAAAAGAAATATATGCCAAAAATGTGCTAATAGTTTTTTTGTTTCATCACCTCATAAGAAAAATAAAAAGCATTATCTTTTAATGAGAGAGTTGGATGGAATTTATAACGGTTTACACGTCCTTGAAAGTCATGAAAAATGCAATATATAGTTTTGGACGTTATTGGTGTGAAAATTATTTATACTTTGATTTGTTGATATGATTAAGATAATGTCATCTAAATTCAACAATTCTAACCCTAAGGACTATTTTGATGTTCATTCGTTAGGAGTACACTTATGCATCGTGCACATATGATATGGTTGAGTTGATTTTTTTATCTAATGTGTTCACACCCATTCATTCCGTTTCCACGATTTGGTTGTCTTAGTGTAAATTCATGGTGTGTGATTTTGTAAATTATTTTTGCATTTTTGTATAAAAAATTAAAAATTCAAAAATAGTTTGTTTGCTTGGTTTACCGTGACACCCCGATTTGCTTTATCTGATTTATTCTTTTTCTTGTCTATTTCGGACAAATAAAAAGGGGGAGAACGAATTATGATTTTATGGGGGAGTTTAAGTATGGGGGAGATTTGATTATGCTTACATGTTTTATGTTTATATCATTTCAAACTCAATACGTCACGAGGTATTTTTGCTTTGTCTCATGTGTGTAGGTACAATTGAAGAACATTTTGTCCCTTGATGAGAAAAGCTTGAAGTTTTGAAGAATTGATTGTTGAAGCCGAAGTTTGAAAAGTTTGAAGACTTGTCGGTTTATCTTTCCACTTTTGAGTTTCTGGGAGGGTAGATTTGTATAGGTCATTTGATATTGATAATTAGAATTTGATTTTGTACCGGCATATACATAGGGGGAGATTTGTAAGGACATTGTCCGTCACAATTAATTATGTCATATACTGCTACAAATTGCAACAAGTCGTTGAAGGATTTGGAAGCTTACATCTACGAGAGACGAATCCGAATTTCAAGAAGACTTCAACATTCAAGCCCAACAAGGATGAATTTGATAAAATATGTTTAAGTTCCCTTTACATTTTACATTAAAAGTGTTGGGATATTTTGTGAAAGTTAAATGATTTTTGAAATAATTTTAAATGGTTTTTAATTTTTCAAAATCATAAAAGGTTTGGATAAATGTTTCTCATCTCGTGAACAGTCTTAAGTTTTGAGGTTTCCAAGATATTTAAAAGACCGAAGGTTTCTGAGTCACGTGTATGATGTCATTCGAACGACATCGTACCTGGTTCGAACGAGATCGAATCTCGCTCAAACGACATCGTGTCGTTCGAACGAGATGTTGTTTAAGCTGACATGTCACCACCTTGATTTTTATTATAAATTGAGTGTCAGACTTATCGATTTTCGTGTGGAGAAATACTAGTTTTCACAGAATACGTTTTGATACTATTCTCCAACCATTTGAGGGTTCATAATTTTTGTTTTATAATTCACAATCCCAATTGCTTTTGTGTGAGTTGTTTTGTGCAACCCCAAAACATAGTTTGTTATTGTTTATACTTTGTTGGGAGATCTCTACAACTGAGAGATGCGTGCTATTGTGGAGTGGGTTTCTGCAGAGTTTGATGACTGCGTGTCATTAGGGAGTTCTGCGGTGTTCCTGGTTTGAAGACTGGACCGCGGTTCATGTAGGTTTGCGGAGTGTGGACTTATTGCTGACGATATCGACCGACGCTTGCGGGTATTCGAGTGTCAAACTGTGTTTCATTGTAACCGTGTAAGTTGCAATTTACAATTATAGTGAAATAAAAAGGTTTTACCCTGAGGGAATTTTTCCTGAAATTTGTGTCGCATACTTTATTTATGATGGTTTGACACTTGCACGCACATAGCTATTTGAGTTTACGGGCTGAATTGATTTGATTCATTAATTGACTATAATTAAATAAGTTTGCGATTGGAATTTGTGCATCTATTCGAATCTTTATCACACGTAGGGTATTCTCAATAATACAGTTAAGAAAACTAACACAAAAAAATTCCCTCTCCCATAAAGTTCACCAAAAAAACGCCCATTGACATTTTTAGTTTTAGACATCATCATTATTATCTATGAATAAAAAATAAAAAGACTTGATTTCACATATTTTGTTTCTTTGTCATCCCAAAATGATTGATGGAAGACAATATTATAATAGTTGGTTAACTATAAAGGCCGCGCATCGCGCGGGTCATATGCTAATTATACCTTTAATACGATAGTATTAGAGGTATAAATGACACTTAATGATTTTGGAGGTGTCCACGTAAGCATCTAATCTAAAGTTGCTCTATTATAAAGTTTTACACGTTGGCATCTCTATTATAATTAACATCCCCTTAATTTTCTTTCCCTTGGAAATCAATCGGTTTTCACTCAGTAGCCATTTCATGTTTAATAGTTGTTCCATCTCCCTTATCACCCCCCCCCCCCCCACAACGTTGTTACAATGGAATTTGTAAAGGCTCCTTCCTTTAGAAAGCTACCTTGATTTATATTTAAACGTTTTTAACTATATAAATGTCCACGTAGGTTTGTTTTCATTAAGTTATATTTGTTTACATATAAACTGTATCATTATGTAGTTAAAAATATAACTTACTCACCCCCAATAAATAATTTTATTATGCAAAGATTTTCATAGTTTTATTTTCTATATTTTAACCAACAATAAAAATTTCATTCTGAATTTTTTCTATATTTTAATCAAACATAATAACTGTATTAGAAAATTTATCATCCCTTAAGTCATAATTATTATTGTTCTAATGAAAGACTTTTTTTAATACATACTTAAGTCATAATTATTATTGTTCAAATTCATTTTATTATTGTTCATTAATAACTATTTTTATGAATTCCCTTTTTCCATTTCATTATGTCTAGTGCAATATCTTCGGTTAAACCACATGATATCATGTCATTTTTTATAATATCCCACGGCACGCCATTTTTTTATAATATCCCACTGTCAAATTAGGCCTACCTCTACCCCTTGTGTTACTATAAATACTAACTAAAACCCTCTTCCTTACGAAAGCATCCATTGGTCTACGCTTAACATATCCAAACCATCTAAGTTGATTTTCTCTCAATTTATCTTCTAGGAGCTACTTTTAGCGTTTCGCGAATTTGTTCATTTATAATTTTATCCTTTCGAGTTTTACCACGAATCCATTTCAACATTCGCATCTCCGCCACACTCATTTTTTGCACGTATTGTTTCTTGATTGCCCAACACTCTGTCCCATATAACAAAGCGGGTCTAATGGCCGTCCTATAAAATTTTCTTTTTAACTTTAAAGGTATACCCCTATCACACAATACACCGCTAACACTTCTCGACTTGCCCAACTTGCTCCAATCCTATGAGTAACATCATAGGATTAGAGCAGTTATATATATATATATATATATATAATGTTTTTTAATTATTTTTTATAAAAAAGGTAAAACAACAAATATTTTTTTTAAAATGTTTTTTATTTACTGTTTTTATCAAAAACAATAAATTTTTTTTTATATTGTTTTTTAAACAGTTAAAAAGTTATTTACTGTTTTTTACAAACTCTTTATAAAAAATGTCTTAATATTTTATAAATTAGTTTTACTGAATATATGTAATTATAGAGAACATAACTCATAAGAATAAATAATTACTCACATTCAATATGAATAAAAGTTTTGTGACAAAAAAATATCTATGGTAAAATAATTTCAATATCAATAATAAATGTAATTTTGTATGATGGACAGTGTAATAAACAAAATATTATTTTTAATGAAAGACTTTATATAATGAAAATTATTAAAATGAATTTGCATTGTAGATTTGATTGCATATACGTATATATTATAAATGTTTTATATATGTCCCCCGCACATTGTGCGGGTTACATGCTATTTAGTCAAAATAAGAGTATCATTGATTGCTTAAAAAACACCGTGAGCAGGGGTGTCAAATTGTCACAAGATTCGATAACACGACACGATCTACACGATTTTTTAGCGGATTTGGGTGAAGCGTTGACGAATACGGGTACTTAACGGATGGACCCGCTAAATATGATAAGTTGACGAAGCAGGTTAGGATTTAGCCATTTAGTGTAAATACACAATATGATTCGTTAAGGCACGACTTGAACATGATCTAAATACGACACGAATCCGATAAGACACGACACTGTACACATGAAACGCTTAACGGATCGGATTTGAATTGAAGTGATTTTGATACAAATCTGATTAAACCCGACATGAAATCGACAAGACATGACTCATTGCCACCCCTAACGGTGAGACATAGTTAAATGAGCTAAACTACGTGATGTTGAGATAAAACATCCCACGTAAAAATACTCCATTACGTAAGCCTCAATTCTATATGAACATATCATTATTACCTACATTAGGTGGTGTTGAGCTAAAATACCCCAAGTAATGTTAAATTTCATGCTATTTCATATATCAATTTAAAATGAGGATTCTTAATTCAGGATACCCAAAAAGGAGTATATAACTCGTACTTTGAGACAGATGGAGGGTAATTTCGAGTCTAAGAATAAATTGATTCCAAGCAATCCTAACTTTTAACACGATTTATGGGACCTTATATGTAAATTTACTTATTTAGCTCTAATAAAACATAAAAACTCGAACACTACAGGTAATAAATTTATGGGGCATATAACAAATAGTCCATTGAATATTTTTAATATACATTTAGTTCACGCCTTTTTATTTTGTTCCAAAAAGTCCCTCGTCACATAAAAATATTAAAAAAAGGAGCTCCAGTGAGGGTCATCGGAGCACTGGCAATGGGGGGTGGGGTGGGGTGGGGGATGGAGGCGGGGCGGGAATGCCGCTAGGTTTGAAGGGAGGATCCAGAAATGTGAGTAGGAGGGGGCCAAACAATTTATATTTATTTTGTTAGGGGCCAAAACTATAAAAATATAATTCTTTTCATAAGATTTTAAAACTCTAAGGTCAAAATTTGAAATTCTTTGAAGTTTGAGGGGGCCAAGGCCCCCCCCCCCCCATTGTATCTGCCTATCATTTGAACTAAATATGTATTAAAAAAATGTTTGGGGACAGTTTTGTAATTGATCCTAAATATATTAAGATGAATATATGTGACAAAGTAAGAGTGCATTTTTTAACCTAAAGTGGTTAGTATGCCTTGTCTAGACATGATAAGGTGGTACATAGATCATATCTCAGTAAGCTATGCATTAAAATTTAAAACAGAGGGTTGGACATTGTGAAGGGGTTGGCTCCGACCCTTTTGGAGCGCAGGGTACAAGTTAGGAATGAGCAAAAATGAAGATTTGTCTCGTGAACATATTTGAAAGATAAGCAATTGTGCGTTAGTTTGTATATATGCTTGAAATCATACTAGTTTAAAATGATGAGTACAAACAACAATGTTGACATAAGAAGAACATGGAATATATAACTTACCATGCGTGTTAGACAGAAGAAACAATACTGCAAAGAGCCATATTATAGGACTGCACAAATAGAAAACAATGTAACACTGATTTAGACAATATGATGAACAAAAAGTTAAAATTGATATTTTATTGCAAAAATTTAATGAAACCTTATTCCAACCACAACTTTGAAATCCTCTTCAAGTGATCTGCTGATATATTTCTGAAAATCGAATGTCGTTTGACTTTGAGGGGCTAGATGTGCCTGATTGAATGTCCGATAATAGATTAGTCAGACCAGCAATTGAAGAAAAAAATTCAGTAAATGAGGATAATTTATACTATAATTTTCATAGACAGTATTTAAGAATATGTTCATTGAACTTACAGTGATAAAACCATTTCTAAGGGTCAGGTAATCAACTTTTGCAACTGATGTGAGGAATTGTCTGAAGAAACACACCTATATTGTCCCAAGTATCAAAACGAAATATAAATTAGGAAAAACATAGAGTCAGTTCTTCTATTATCATCATCATTATTATTATTATTATTTACTTTTTATTCTTTAATTGGGACCTTCCCAATTTAGTCTTTGACAAATAAGACTTTTTGGCTCTAGTTCACTAACATATTTTTTTATGCATTAAGGTCCCTCACCTTATATGTTAATGTATACACAAACGTAACATGTATACATTATAAAAATTCATGTATACATTACAAAAAATGGCGTATACAATACAAAAAATGGGGTATACATTAAGAAATTTCACGTATACACTACTAAAAAATAAGGTATACACTGAAACATCGGGCCACATTGAAAAAGCGCCAAGTATCGTTAGACCATTTTTTTTAGTAAGGCCAAATTTCACAATGTGCGCCCCGAGTTAAAGCGACATGAACTTTCGTATCGAGTTTCGTCTTCATCCATGGGATCTCAAGAAGAATATATTATGTTGATCCCTGAATTTCATTTTGGGTGTTGAAGTTTTATTGAGGTTATTTTCGATTTTTTTTAAAGATTTTTTTGTTTTCATAAGTCGTTCAAACGGAGTTTCTTGTCGTTCAAACGAGTTTATGAATGTCGTTCGAACGAGTTGTGTAGAGTGGGGTTAAATAAATTAACCACCAACACTCTTATAAATTAACCCCCCGGGTTTAATCAAATATTGATTTATGATTTATTAAGTTTCACTACAATTCAGACCCTACATGGGCTGAGATATTATTACGCACGATTTAATATATTATGTATACTCCGCGTTCGATAAATTACACTAGACAATACTCTAGTAATGATTTAATTTGTTCATTTAAGATGCCACCACATATATTGTGACAAGTGACACCATAAATATTGGACACTTGGTTCAACTGATTACATGACATGTGTCAAGTCCATGGATGATGGTCTTGGGGGAAAAGTAAGGAGAGGAAACCTGACTCTTCTCCCCTACGCACCTCTTGAGCTCTGTCATGAGTTCGATAGTGACGAGCAAATTTTCATAATTTCATTACGATATATGGGCGTTTGGAGGCGGTTAGCCGGATTTGGCACCTCCCGCGCATCAAAACCACAAAAAATCGAGTTTTTCGGTGTATCGTACGGATCCACGAACTACGCAGACTTTGATTCCGCAACGAGACAAATACGTAGGCGCAACAACGTTGCTCAAGTCTAAAACACGCTCAACGCGGTGCTTCCCCAAATCTGCACTCACATCTTACATTTGGTGACTCCGCTGGGGAGGTATTCACGATTCCGGTTGTGTAATGCCTCGTGCGCATACGAAAAACTCGATGGCGGTGGAACACTTTTCTTAAACAAAGATAAGCATTACTTCTCATATCCTATCATTTGCTTTGTTTAATATTCCATATATATTTCTTGTATGAACATCATGAATCATATTTATTGAGATATAAGATGAGCTGATATTTATTTAAAAAAAATAGTCTAATTATTTAGATTGACATAATTAAAAATATGTATAAATAATTCTGCCACAAAGAAGAAATATGTGTTGTTGTTGCTATCTTATTAAATTTGATCCAACAAAGATTGATTAAAATAAATAAATATGTATACTGCTCTTCAAAATTATGAACCACAAATTTATGTGGACACTATTTATTTGCGGGTACATCATACTTACATATTTCAAAATCATAAAAAAAGATTTCATAGTATGTACTGTTTTGTTGCGTATGACAGTTGTATTAATCTGATTGCACTCCATCAGAGCCAAAAGCAAAAGAAATATGTGATACAGACTTCGAGTCGTATAGTACACTGACAAAATTAATATAACACACTTTCACAACTATACAAATGTGCTTTAACGCTATCTCAGACATAAAAAATCTTATTAAAGATCTCATTCAACTGTATTTAGTACAACACATGCCCGTACCAGCCAACCAGTCAAAATCGGTCAACATTATTAAGTACACCAGAGACCTAGTTGAAAATTCTGTCCCAATCTCCGACGAAACTCAAACCATCCAATTTACCATTTGGGCGAAAATAGGTTAAGAGGTTCATTCAACAAAAATCAACTTTTTTTGGTAACAAAAACCCAAGAAAAAGAATAATCGAACACGATTTGGACCAACGAACCAATTTTTTTTACACCGGAGCTTCCTTTGAGATGCTGCGATCCAACAAACTATGGTTCTGTTGCCAACCTCATGACTTCCGATCCACCTTGAGTGATATATGAGCATATTTGATTTGCGAGCCACCATGGCAATACAAACTCGACAAAACTTGGAAATCAGACGAACCACAAAAACCCGACAAATCTTGAGAAACTCGAATAACCTGACCTCCGAACAAGTATCTCTGAGGACCTTGACCTCTGAACAAACTAATCTCTTCGAACATTTATCTCCAAGGATCCTTACCTCCGAGGAGGTTTGACCTCCCGATCAATCTGATCCCTGAACAATCTGTCCTCGAGGTTCCTTGACCCTCGAAAGTAGCTCGGAGGGACCCCGCTCCTCAAATCATCAACCCACCTCAGGATTTAACTACGATCCAGCTCAAGAAATTGCCTGAACGTCCTCGACCTTTGACCTAGTTCAAAAACATCTGAACATCCTCGTGTGGTCTCGATCTCCCAATAAGCAACTTTGATCTTAGAACAACCACGATCATCGTCAGAATAAAACCAAAAATGGATCTTGAAGAAATTGACCAAGCCACCATGGAAATCCGATGAACCTTTGGTGACAAATCAATCGACCTCAAAAATCATACCACTGACTTGATCCTACCTTGGATTTAAAAAAAGATATTTTGCTCAAACAACGAGGAGTTGCTACGCAAGGCGATTTCGCCCGAGATCCCTCTTATGATTTTCTTAAAATGATTAAAAAATTAAGATACGCACGAAGCCCATAATAAATGGGCACAGTGTTGAATAATAAGAATTAACAGACCATTTGGACTCCAAGTCCCAAGTTAGTGGGTTTTCTTTTCCCTTTAATATTTATAAAGGCACTGAAATATTAAGGTACTCGAGGTACCTCTTTTAAAGGCCCATACGGTATAGTGGAAGTAAACCACATTGGAAACATTTCTAAAATTATGCACAATATTATTTGTGTGTCATTCGAACACGTTGGCAATAAACAATTGTTAAAAATTATTGATATGTGATTTTGAAAAAATAGGCCAAATAAAGCATATTTCCTATTTTATTAATTGCGGATGTTATGGTATTTAATTTATGCGTGTTTTATCTACATAGCCTGAAAAATACTCTTCAATGATTAAAAATATTTGTAGTCTCGTACGAATTCGAGTTGCTCGAGTAGAAAAACATTTCTGAAAAAACCATATATGCCTTGACATTCCGTAACTGTTTTATGTGTCTCGAGAGGACCATTTTAAGACTTAGTATAAACATGTACTTGAGAAATCTTGTCAAAATAATTGTAATGACCCCAGTTTTATATGTTCATATATAGTTTGTTTTAAAACTTTTATTATTACATATGAGATATGGACAATGTGTTATTATGGATAATGTTAAGTTATTATTTTTATTCTAATTATTCCTTCATAAATCATGAAATATCAAATTAGTTACAAACATAAAATTTTTAAGTTTTTGGTAGGAATGTTCATATTAGAGACTAGTTTTGACCATTATAATATCACAATTGACTTGAGGTAATAACTAAAAAGTTGTATATATATGAATTAGGTTTGTAACACAACAAACGGTGTGTTAAACGAAGGTCCGAGAAAGAAGTTATACCGAAATTACGAAGTAAGGGCAAATCTGTCAATCCTTTAAGTTGTATTTTGTCTTATTATCACACTATGTGTTATGTTTTGATAGGTTGGAAGGGGAAGCTAGTTAGGAAGACTTAAACACCTTGAAATGAACTTTTTCTTTAGCAAAATGGATCAAATCAAGGTCTTATAGCGTATCCTAAGCTAAATGATAAGTTTCGGGGTAGAAAATATAAATTTATGAAACTTTAGGGACTTAATTTTAAATAAAGAAAGTTTCAGGGACTAAAATAAAAATATAAAAAGGGCTATTTTATAAATAAAATATTTTCAAGGACCCCCTAAGACATATTAAAATTGTATGGTGTAAAATTACTAAAATACCCTTCATGTGTAAAATGACCCATATACCCTTAATAACTTGACACCTTGTGCTTGGTTTTGACACCTCCACCGTACACGTATCGCCTTTATACGAAAAGATAAAACACATGTCATGCATTTAGAAAAAGTTAAACACGTGTCGCGATCTGGTGAATTAAGGCTGCAAGATAGCCCCGTTACGCGACACGCGACATGCTGACTCACCAAAATGAATGCTTAGTCATCGGGGCACGTGTCATCACCTAGATAACTTTGAAAAACTATAAATAAGGCCTTAGGATCAGTTCTTACACGAAATTCATTCCAAAGATCAGAGAGAAATAGTGAGAGAAAATACGAGGAAGTTTAAGAAAAAGTTTCATCTGAAGAATTAACGAGTGATCCAAGACTCAACATCTGTGACTTCGGACTTCTGTTCTAAGTGAGTACTCTGTGACATTCCTTGTTTATTTTGATCATATAATATATGCAAACTACATATATTTTGTGAAATGATTTTATTCTCAAATACATCTGATACCGATGATTCCGTCATTTGTTATATGTGCATATCTCTCAATATATACATCTAATTTGAATTCTGAAATTATTGATCCAGCCTATGAAAACTCTTTTACTATGTTGGCCTTGACTACCGGGTGGAAATATTTGGGTGGTACCTTCCCAACTGGTTTATCGCTGGTGTGCCCTAAATAAGGCGTTGTTCTGGAGATCATGATTTTATGTCTGTGTTGTTGTTGGGTGGAATCATTCGGTAACACTATGTGTTTATCTGGGTAGTAGACTGTGCATGGCCATCAAAATAAAATTGAATAATTGACATATTGCTCAAATTATTTTATCTGTTCTGTTCTGAACTAATTATTCTGAAAATATATACTATCAATTTACTTTATATATTCTACTGCAAATTCCTGTCCATATATGTATATACCTTATGTTGGAAATTGAATAGGTATCAATTTTTTGAAAAACCCTGGAATGTCTGGAGATTAAATCTCACTCGGCTTTTAGTTGATGTTGTATAAATAACCATTTTTCTGGAAATAAGTAGGTTCGTGGAGGGAATGAAAAAGGGTTGTGTTGAAGATTCATCTTTTAGAGCTCTTTTTGTTATTATGTTTATTTTATCATTTAGAGCATGTTTGGCTCTCTTGTAATAAGCTTTAAATTTTGTCTTAAGAGTTAATTCATCGTTACTTTCAATATAAATGAGGTTTCCTTTAGAAAGCTCTGATGACGTAATTCCTTTAATTTCAGTATTTTACGATTCATAACCATGTGATTTTATTTTCGCTGCATTTATTTAAGGAAACAATTTAATGCCAAATATTTGATGCCTTGGTGGCATGTCAAGGCACTCGTTCTCTATTACTAATTTTGGGACGGGGTCGTGACAGAGGTGGTATCAGAGCATAGGTTATGAACCCGTAGACTACTGAACATAAGTTTTGAACGTTATTGATTTTAAGTTTTCATACATAGGATATAGGGTTAAATATCCGACTTATGTGATAACCCTCCAAATGTCTTATAGTCTACATATAATTATTTATATGTAATTGTTCTTCTAATTTGCAATCTTGAGTTAGTATAATACGTCTTATGTTTGGCCATGCCTGTAGAAAATGACCAAGCCAAGATTAAATGCGAGAACAAGTGGTTCAAGTATGGAAGGACTAGAAGGTGCATATAAGGCGATTGGGAGTCTAGCAAAGATTGTGGAGCATCAGGTGAATAATGGAGCACCAAGGAATCTGGAACTAACTAGCTGTACCATTGAGCATTTTAAGAAGTTGAACCCGCCTTCTTTTAAAGGTACTCCTAACCCCACTGAAGTAGATGATGCAGATGGAAAAGATGCTCGATTTTCTTAAGTGTACCGATGAACAAAGGGTTTCATTTGCAACATTTATGTTAGAAGGTGAAGCCGAACATTGGTGGAGAATGACTAAGAGAATACACGAGGAGAGAAATACTTGTATAGGTTGGAATGATTTGTTGGTGATCTTTTATGAGAAATATTTTCCTGAAATGGTGAAGGATGAAATGGAAGCTGAGTTCATGAGTCTAGTGCAAGGGAATATGACGGTTAGTCAATACGAGGCCAAGTTTACTGAGTTATCCTATTTTTCACCTTATGTTGTGGTAACTGATGTTTTAAAAGCCAAAAAGTTTGAACGTGGGTTAAGGTTGAGTATTCGTAGTCGAATTTTCATCCTGAAGTTGGCATAATATAGTGACGTCGTGGCTAGGGCTACGATAGCTGAGAGGGATGGGGAGGAGTACAATAAAATTAGAGATGGTAAGAGGAAGTTTAGGGAACAAATAGGGAAGAACCCAAATAATATAAATAATTTTAGGAATACATCCAATGTTGGGGGTGCTAGGGATGATAAACGGTATAATAACATGATATGTCAACAATGTGGAAAGATGCATGAAGGACGACCTTGTTATAAGGATACGTGAGATTGTTTTAGATGTGGACAAAAGAGACATCAGATAAAAGACTGTCCAACCCCAGCAAGGATTCCGATACAGCCTTTAGGTGAAAAGAAGGACCAAGGCAGATAAGGTAGATTTTTTGCACTTTCTGATACCCAAACTTCTAATGCAGTAGTGTCAGGTACACTTTCTATATGTGCACAACCTTTAAGTTTTAATAGATCCTGGTTCTACCCATTCATTTATTTTTGTACGTTTTGTTAATCGCTTTTCTAATAAGCCCAAACCCTTGAATCATAACATGCACGTTTCTACTCCTTCGGGTGTGTTATTGATAGGAACCTTAGTATATAAGTCTTTCCCTATAGATGTTAGTAGTCATAAACTATTCGCTGATTTGATAGTTTTAGACATAAAAGACTTTGAAGTCATTTTGGGGATGGATTGATTAGCATCGTATCATGCTAAGGTAGATTGTTTTGAGAAGAGAGTTACTTTCCAAATACTTAACCAACCAGAATTCAGTTTTGAAGGAACATGCATCCTATCTCCCATTCGTATTATCTCTGCAATGCAAGCTCATAGTTTTATTAAGAAGGGATGTCAAGGATCCTTGCAAGTGTTATTGATTTTCAAACAAAGGAGCCTAGTTTAGAAGATATTCCTATAGCTAAACATTTTTCAGATGTTTTTCCCGATGATTTACCTAGTCTTCCTCCTAGTAGATAAATAGAGTTTACGATTGACCTTATTCCTGGAACTATACCAACCTCGAAACCACCTTATCGTATGGTACCTTTAGAATTAAGGGAGTTAAAAGTTCAATTACAAGATTTGTTAGACAAGGATTTTATTAGACCAAGTGTATCCCCTTGGGGTGATCCAGTGTTATTTGTTAAAAAGAAGGATGGGACGATGAGATTATGTATAGATTATCGTGAACTGAATAAGGTGACCATTAAGAATAAATATCCCCTACCTCGTATAGATGATTTATTTGACCAACTATAAGGAGCACAAGTATTTTCTAAGATTGACCTTAGGTCAGGCTATCACCAATTGAAGATTATGGAGGATGATATTTCAAAATCAGCTTTTCGTACTAGATATGATCACTATGAATTTCTTGTGATGCCATTTGGACTAACTAATGCACCATCTGCTTTTATGGATATGCTGAATAGGGTGTTTAGAAAATATTTGGATCAGTGTGTGGTTGTTTTCATTGATGACATCCTTATTCCAAAAGTATTAAGGAACACGAAAAACATTAAGAGACAGTGTTACAAATCCTCAGGAAGGAGAAATTATATGTGAAATTAAATAAGTGTGAGTTTTGGTTGCCTAGTGCCTATTTTCTAGGACATGTCATTTTCAAGGAGGGAGTGTCGGTTGACTCTCAAAAGATCAAGGCTATACTAGATTGGCCTATACCAACTAATGTGACAGAGATTCGTAGTTTTCTTGGATTAGCTGATTATTATAGAAGATTTATTGAAGGATTTTACGGTATTGCCAAACCTCTATCTAGGTTAACACAAAAGAAGGTGAAATATGAATGGTTTGAGGAAGTTGAGAATAGTTTTTAAGAACTTAAGAATCGATTAGTAACTGTCCAATTTTGACTATTCCTTTCAGGACAGGGGGATTTATGATTTATAGTGATGCTTCTAAAAATGGTTTAGGATGTGTGTTAATGCAAAATGGAAAAGTAGTAGCTTATGCCTCGAGACAGTTGAAAACCCATGAGCAGAATTATCCAACCCATGACCTTGAATTAGCAGCTGTAATTTTTGCTATTAAGATTCAGAGACATTATTTGTATGGTGAAACTTGTGAGATTTATACCAATCGTAAGAGTTTAAAATATATTTTTACTCAGAAAGAATTGAACATGAGACAAAGGAGGTGGTTAGAATTGATGAAGGGTTATGATGTAAATATTCACTATCACCCGGAGAAAGCTAATGTAGTAGCTGACGCTTTAAGTAGGAAGTCTATAATAAATTTAGCGTGTCTTATTACAAGCCAGGAAGCATTGTTAAAGGATTTGAGAAGTATGAAAATAGATGTACGTATTTATAGTAAAGGAGGAATAATCGCAAATTTATAAGTACAACCCATGTTGATGGAAATGATTAAAATTGCACAAGTAAATGACCGATAACTGAAGAAGATTAGAGAAGAAGTTATTGAAGGGAAGAGGATTGAATTTGTGATACGAGATGATATATTGAGATTTGGAAATAGAGTGTGTGTTCCATCTGATGCCCAACTAAAGATGCAAATTTTGGAGGAAAGTCATTACTCGAGATTCACATTTCATCCCGGATGTACGAAGATGTATAGGGATCTTCGAGAAGTATTTTGGTGGAATAAAATGAAAAGGGGGTAGCGAAATTTGTATATAAGTGTTTAGTTTGTCAACAAGTAAAAGATGAACATCAGAAACCATCAAGATTACTAGAACCCCTACCTATCCCTAAGTGGAAATGGGAAAATATTACTATGAATTTTGTGACAGGTTTACCAAGGAGTTCAAATGGTAATGATTCTATTTGGGTAATTATTAATAGGTTAACTAAATCTGCTCATTTTCTTGCCATTAAGATTACCCATTCTTTAGAAAAGTTAGCCAAGTTGTATGTGCGAGAAATTATTAGGCTTCATGGAACCACAATTTCAATTGTTTCTAATCGTTACCCTAGATTTATGTCTCGCTTTTGGAAAACCCTACAAGGATCCATGGGAACACAATTGAATTTCAGCACCGCTTTTTACCCTCAAACGGATGGATAATCTGAGAGAACCATTCAAACCTTAGAGGATATGCTTAGGGCATGTGTACTTGATTTGAAAGGGAATTGGGATGATCATTTACCATTAGTGGAATTTGCGTATAATAATAGTTATCAAGCAAGTATTCAAATGGCTCCACATGAGGCACTCTATGGAAGAAGGTGTCGTTCCCCTAAATGTTGGGTAAAAGTTGGAGAAAGAAAATTATTGGGACCAGAATTGATCCAGATCACAACAGAGAAAGTGAAATTGATACAAGACCGACTTCGAATCACTCAAAGTAGTCAAAAGAGTTATGCTGACAATCGCCGATGAGAGTTAGAATTCCAAAGAGGAGATTATGTGTTCTTACGAGTATCACCATAAAGGGAGTAATCCTATTTGGGAAGAAAGGGAAGTTGAGTCGAAGATACATAGGGCCTTTTTAAATCCTTGAAAGGATATGAGCTATTGCGTATAGAATAGCCTTATCTTCTGAACTCTCTAGTGTGCATAATGTTTTTCATGTGTCAATGATGAAGAAATACGTCCCAGATCCAACGCATATCCTATGTCATGAACCTCTTCAAGTGAAAATTAACCTACGTTGAACATCCAGTAGAAATTTTGGACCATAAAGATCAAATATTATGAACCAAGGTAATTCCATTAGTCAAAGTGTTATGGAGTAATCATTCCATTGAAGAAGCAACATGGGATAGGGAAGATGAAATAAAGGAGAAATATCCCTACTTGTTTGGAAATTAATGTAAGTAAAGTTTGGGGACCAAACTTTTTATAAGGAGGGTAGGATGTAATGATCCCGATTTTATTTGTTCATATATAGTTTGTTTTAAATCTTTTATTATTACATATGAGATATGGACAATGTGTTATTATGGATAATGTTAAGTTATTATTTTTAGTCTAATTCTTCCTTCATACATCATGAAATATCAAATTAGTTACAAACCTAAAATTTTAAAGTTTTTGGTAGGAATGTTCATATTAGACACTAGTTTTGACCATTATAATATAACAATTGACTTGAGGTAAAAACTAAAAAGTTGTATATATATGAATTAGGTTTGTAACACAACAAACGGTGTGTTAAACGGAGGTCCGAGAAATAAGTTATACCGAAATTACGAAATAAGGGTAAATCTGTCCATCCTTTAAGTCGTATTTTGTCTTATTAGCACACCATGTGTTATGTTTTGATAGGCTGGAAGGGGAATCTAGTTAGACCGACTTAAACACCTTGAAATGACATTTTTCTTTAGCAAAATGGATCAAATCAAAGTCTTATATCACATCCTAAGCTAAATAATAAGTTTTGGGGTAGAAAATATAAATTTATGAAACTTTAGGCACTTGATTTTAAATAAATAAAGTTTTAGGTACTAATATGAAAATATTAAAAGGACCATTTTTTAAATAAAATATTTTCAAGGACCCCTAAGAAATATTGAAATTGTATGGTGTAAAATTACTAAAATACCCTTCATGTGTAAAATGACCTTTATACCCTTAATAACTTTACACCTCGTGCTTGGTTTTGAAACCTCCACCGCACATGTGTCGCCTTTATACGAAAAGATAAAACACATGTCATGCATTTAGAAAAATTTAAAACACGTGTCGCGGTCTGGTAATTAAGGCTGCAAGATAGCCCCGTTACGCGACACGCAACATGCTGACTCGCTAAAATGAATGCTTAGTCATCGGGCACGTGTCATCACCCAGATAACTTTGAGAAACTATAAATAAGGCCTTAGGATCAGTTCTTACATGAAATTCATTCCAAAGATCAGAGAGAAATAGTGAGAGAAAATATGGGAAAGTTTAAGAAGAAGTTTCGTCTTAAGAATTAACGAGTGATCCAAGACTCAGCATCTGTGACTTCGGACTTCTGTTCTAAGTGAGTACTCTGTGACATTCCTTGTTTATTTTGATTATATAATATTATGAAAACTACATATATTTTGTGAAATGATTTTATTCTCAAATACATCTGATACCGATGATTCCGTCGTTTGTTATATGTGCATATCTCTCGATTTATACATCTGATTTGAATTATGAAATTATTGATTCGGCCTATGAAAACTCTTTTACTATGTTAACCTTTACTAACGAGTGGAAATATTTGGGTGGTACTTTCCCTGCTGTTTTATCGCTGGCATGCCCTAAATAAGGCGTTGTTCCAGAGATCATGATTTTTTGTCTGTGTTGTTGTCGGGTGGAAACATTTGGTAACACTATTTATTTATCTGGGTAGTAGATCATACATGGCCATCAAAATAAAATTGAATAATTGACATATTGCTCAAATTGTTTTATCTGTTCTGTTCTGAACTGATTATTCTGAAAATATATACTGTCAGTTTACTTTATATATTTTACTGCAAATTCCTGTCCATACATGTATATGCCTTATGTTGGAAATTGAATATGTATCAATTTTCTGAAAAACCCTGGAATGTCTAGAGATTAAATCTCACTCATCTTTTAGCTGATGTTGTATAAATAACCATTTTTCAGTAAATAAGTAGGTTCGTGGAGGGAACCAAAAATGACTGTGTTGAAGATTCAGCTTTTAGAGCTCTTTTTATTATTATGTTTGTTTTATCATTTAAAGCATGTTTGGCTCTCTTGTAATAAGCTTTAAATTTTGTCTTAAGGTTTAATTCATCGTTACTTTTAATATAAATGAGGTTTCCTTTAGAGAGCTCTGATGACGTAATTCCTTTAATTTCAGTATTTTACGATTCATAACCATGTGATTGTATTTTCGCTGCATTTATTTAAGGAAATAATTTAATGTCGAATATTTGATGCCTTGGTGGTATGTTAAGGCACTCATTCCCTACTACTAATTTTGGGACATGGTCGTGACAATTATAGTTTCGAGCAACCATGTAAAATGACATCCCTCGAGTAACCTTGTCCCAAGTAATATTATTTTTTTAAACTTGCCAATTTTCTCAGTCATAATGCCTCAAGCAGCCTCAGATACGGTACCTCGAGCAGCCTCATCCGTAGTCAATCATAGTACCTCGAGCAGCCGCAGTCATGGTTTCTCGGAGCAACCTCTTAAGCAACCTTATCCATGGTCTCCTGGACCAACGTTCCGCGCTATCTTATTTTCAATTTATACTGAAATATGATTTATTCATATTGTGGCATTAATTACATGAAAATTCAAAATTGGTGTTTATTATTCACCTCAAGGTAACTCAGCATGCTTACTGACTAAATTATCTGCATATGATTTAAATGGAACCCAAAATTTCTGAGTTTTCTCAGATTTGATAAAATAGTGGGGGCATGAGATAAACAGCTCACCATATGATATGTCTACACTCTATCAACTGCATATTGTATCATATCAAACTCGTATCATGAAGTTGCACAAAACAATATATTTACGATTCCTCGATGTATGATTTCGAGTTTATTTTATTATATTTGACATAAAATTAAATAAAGGGGGCAAGATATACCCCACATGATTATATACGGAATTATAACATACCTTACGAGTTACTAATGATTTTTTGTGCCGAAATACGAGATAATTTCTTATCCTTACAGATATTGAGCGCACGTGATCAAATCGAGCTTGAGCAATTACATCAGGCCTCATAGATGTCAAAGGCCAAATGCTCAAGAGATTTTTTTTTTAATTGGGGACAAATACCTGGTGATATGTATTTAAATGCTTTCAACTCTTAGATGTGGTTGTAACTAGTAGCTATATTTTTCTTTACTTTATTTTATCTTGAGATAAAAGACAAAGCAAAGTAAAGAGGTGGAAAAGTACTGTATGATGTACCACTTGTAGTTAGACATAAACACAGGTGACAAGCATGCTCAGGTTCGGTCCCAGAATGGCCATCGTTGATAAAGCATCCCCAAAAGAAATATCAAAGTTGTTCAGCATAGCCACCGGATGGCTCATATATAACACTGACTATATGACATTATTTTCAGCAAAGCGACGGGGGCAAATAAATTTCCCACAAAAAACTGGAACATGGATACAGAGTTTGCATACAAACATTACCAGTATTGTGGTAAGTCGCCCACCGAGGTGCATTATTGTTCTCAGAAACCTTACCAGTATTGTGGTAAGTCACCCACCGAGGTACATTATAGTTCTCATAAACCTTACTAGTATTGCGGTAAGTCACCCACCGAGGTGCATTACGAGTATTGTGGTAAGTAGATCACCGAGGTGCATTATAGTTCTCACAAACCTTACAAGTATTGCTGTAAGTCTCCCACAGAGGTTCATTATAATCCTCATAAACCTTGCCAGTATTATGGTAAATCGCCCAAAGCGGTGCATTACAGTTCTCATATAGTCATATACTACTGGGTACTAAAGTCCTACATCTCCCAATATGACTTTGATCGCCTAACCCTCGGTTATGGGAGATTATAAGACCACTATGACTTGGCCCGCCCGACCCTCGGTTATGAGAGATTATAAGACCAATATGACTTCGCCCGCCTGACCCCTAAGTTATGGGAGATTGTAAGACCAATATGACTTGACCCACCTGACGCTCGATTATAGGAGATTATAAGACCAATATGACTTGGCTTGCCTGACCCTCGGATATGGGAGATTTAAGTTATACATTACTAGGTCCACTTGACCCTCGGATATGGGAGATTTAAGTCCTACATTATTAGACTCGCCCGACCCTTGGATATGGGAGATTTAAGTCCTACATTATTAGGCACGCATAACCCTCTTAAGGGAAACTTAAAGCCATACATTACTAGGCATAAGCCTGATTTACGAGAGACTAAAATCCTAAATTACTAGACACACTTAAATACCCTAATTTTGGGGCACTCTTAAAGTCCTAAAAGGACCTTTATGGTTGCTTGACTAAATAAAATTGGGCACACTTACAAAATATGTTGCTTTAAAAACCCCATTTCACTCGAAGCACTTATAGTTGATCAACCAAGTACTCTTGATAGATTTTTATCTTATGATTGCAAAAGATCCACTATACTCAGATAACCACCAATTGGTTGCTCAGGCCAATACATCTTCCAAGTTTGTTGTTCAAAATGTTTAAAACCACAATAAAATTACGGAGACATGCTCATTCGAGAGGAATGGGGACAACCCCCAAAATACTCCTCCAAAATGAAAAGCAGAGACAACAAAGATAGAGCTCAAAACTACATACAATTGATATATGTATAATGAACAGACCAACTATGGTTATGTGATGATTTTCTAGTCGAAACAGGCTAAACGATTATTTCATACACACAATTGATATGCCTCAGTCGAAGCATCAACACACCAACTATGCGTACGAAGGGGCAAATGCAGAGTGGGGTTAAATAAATTAAGCAGCAATACTCTAATAAATTAACCCCACAGATTTAATCAAATATTAATTTAATATTTATCAAGTTTTACTACAATCCAGACCCTACATGGGCTGAGATATTATTACACGTGAAATAATATATTGCGTATACTCAGTGTTCGATAAATTACACCAGAAAATACTCTAGTAATGATTTAATTTATTCATTTAAGATACCACCATATATATTGTGAAAAGTGGCACCATAAATATTGGACACTTGGTTCCATTGATTACATGACATATGTCAAGCAAACTTGAGACACTTTTACTATAAAAAGAGGGTTCCCCCCTCATTTGATGGATGGTGGTATTGGGGGAAAAGTTAGGAGAGAAAACCTAACTCTTCTCGCCCACGCACCTCTTGAGTTATGTTACGGGTTCGATAGTGACGAGCGAATTTTCATAATTTCATTATGATATATGGGCGTTTGGAGGCAGTTAGCCAGATTTGGCACTCCCCGTGAACCAAAACCACCAAAAACCGAGTTTTTCGGCATATCGCACGGACCCAGGAACTACACAAACTTTGATTTCGCAACGAGATGAATACGTAGGGGCAACAACATTGCTCAAGTCTAAATCACGCTCAATGCGGTGCTTCCCTAAATTTGCACTCACATCTTACAAGTTGTTTATCTCATTTAAACGGAATGCGTGGTTTCGTTCAAACGAGCATCAAACGTGACCATTTTGCTTAAGATAGAAAGTTTCACAGGAAGCTCGATCGAACCTCGTTCAAATGAGGTTAGCTATGTCATTCGAAGGGCTTTGTTTGGTTCGAACGAAATGACTTGTGTCGTTCAGACGAGATAAGAATTTTCGTTCGAACGAGTTTTCCTCAAAGTGAATGCCATTATCTTTCACAGTTTTTCAATAAATATTAGGTTTGGCATAAAGTTTTTAAGATGGAGGGTTTCAGAAACAGTTTTCTATACACAAACTGTAGCTTCTTAAACCTTAGTTTATACCCTAACCCACCCTGGTTCGTCCCAGCAGTAAGGGCTTACTCAGGACTGTGTGGTGAGGTGCACGGTGCTGGGTTCAATTCCTCGCAGGGTATGCCAGTATTTAAGCAGGGATCGTGTGTGAGGTGGGGCATGCGCAGTGTCCTCCCTGTTTAGCTTGCACGAGGGAGTCCAAAGGGCTCGTTCGTGTGGAGGTTCGGGGTTATAAAAAAAAAGTTTATACCCTAATTTTGAGATCCAAAAATCAAGATAATATTCGTGTATGAGATCTCAATTTTCTTGCACCAAGAACGTTTACTCTTCATCATACGAAGATTAGTTTCGCTCGGTGGATTCCGTGTTTGTTGTGTTGACAGTTTGTTAGCCAAAGATCGGTAAACACCGAGACATGTGAGGCGCACATGTTGTGAAGATCGTGGGTGGATTCTTGCAGTGTCGCTGTGAAGAAGCTTCAAGTAGTGAAGATTGTACCAAGACTTGAAGACGTCGAGTCAAATGAAGTAAGTCTGTTTGTTACATTTGTATAAATCCTATATCATAGTGAATTTGCGTAGGATAGACCGTTCGTGATTTTTTTCGTTGTGGATTTTTCTCGTACATCGTGGCGTTATGGTTGATCTTTATTTTATTCTTGCTACTCACCTAAACGCATGCTTTAGGCAAGATACCATTAGTTTAGTTTACACAACGCATATTTAAACGGTGCTTGAATTAAAATTGATTAATTGCTCACTTGGATAATTAATTGAAATTAAAAAAATGGTATTTTGATTATCCATACCCTATTAGCACTAGCGTTTCTCATTTTTATATCTTTTTATCGTGTCCTAAATTCAGAAAAACTTATCTACCATGGAATAAAGCCTAAACAATTGTTATTAGTTTCATTTTTCGAACCAAATCTGAAATTATTTTTATACACTCTGCCCAGACCAAAAAAAGTTATTACACATTCTATAATTTTCTGTTTTCACAACTGAATTAAAAGTAATATTTATATAGATAGTATATAAAAATAGCATGGACTTCCAACATCACTTGAGGTGGGTGTTGCTGATGTTGGGCTTTGCATTAATAAGTTGGAAGGCTACATTAGGCAACGTTTAGCCTTGCATAAGAAAACTATTATTGCTCATTTTATTTAATTTTGTGATTTACGAAATAATTGGCTACTGTTTTGAAATTATTAAGAAAATTATCTCTAAAGATACAATGAGAGAAAAACATGATTTTTTTTTGGTGAAAGTGAATATATTAGTACCAAGGCAACGACTCTTAAACCAAGCCCAGCCCACACAAATACATGACCCCTAATAAGAACAACCCCAAACAAATACATCATTTGGATTCAAAACAAGCATAATAAACAACCACACATGTGTAATCCAATTAATACCTACACTCTACACGCGTAACACCACCGACTCACCACCCAATCACATTAGACTATGATGCTGCTAGTAATAGTAAAGCTAAGGCAGTTGATTATATTGTTGATGGAAGGTGGAATTTTCCTAACGCTATCTCTAGTGATGTTGTGGACATTGCTAATACCAGAGTGGTTTCACAAGTAGGAGTTGATGATTGGGTGCCTTGGATTACTGCTGGGAATGGGATTTACTCTCTATGTGTGAATTTTCACATAAAGTTTGGAACCATTCATGGGAGCTAAGTGGTATAAATAAAGGAACAAAACTGTTGATGAAGTGGTTTCTTGGGTTGCTAACAGAGAGAACAATTTCAGTAGTAATATATTAAAGCTTGCTTGGAGAAATAACAGTTCTTTTTAGAGAAAAACATGTAGTTGAAGTTCCTTACTATCCAGAGAAGAAATGGTGACTTGCTCCAGGAACTCAAATGCCTACGTCCAAACGATGTTTCCCTAGCAAACCTGAACCTCTCAGGATCTGCAAAAAGTTATGCCAATTGTGTTGCATAAGTCAATTTATATCATATGAAAGATTGGGTTGTAATCAAACTGCTTTTAATCCAATTAAAAACCGTTCATTTCATTAATTCTCGTATTGGGAGAGACATCTTCGTAGAAGAGTGGGGTGGGGGGGGGGGTTGGGCTACAAACTTAGAACTATGAATTATTTATTTAAGTTCAGTTACTTTTATACTGATGTATGAATCCAATTATTTCATTTAGTTTTGTAATCTTTGTATACCTTAGTGTATGCATGTGTGTATATCTATCTTTATAAATGAGCTCATGTTTCAAATTGTGTGCACGCATGAATGGACCTAATGGTCAAGATCACTTCCTTGCCCCCCCCCCCCAAATATCGTGGCCTATGGCATTTTGGGTATGGAAATTTACAATAATACACTTCTTAACCAAGTGAGTAAATGACTCCTATTACACTTCATAAAGCAGGGAACATTGTTATAAAAAAAATGTTGAACTGAGAACTGACCATTGTAGTACTGGTATTCAATAGTCTTTGTTTCATCTTCCCATACCTTCCATTTCCTCATCTGGAATTCAAACAAGCAATGTTGAGAGAGAGAGAACTGCAAATAATTTTGTACAATAAATTCAATAATACCTTTAGTCTCCCCAAAGCCACTGTAGCAATACAATAGAGCACGTGAAAAACGGCTAACACAAAGATAAATATGTGGAGTTGGTGTATCCCATATGCAGACACAAGTTGGACTTTACCCTGCAACATATATATAAATTAAACAAATGGGTGTTTCACAATTAGGTACTTGAGAGAGAAATTTTGAAATAAAAAATTCAAATACTTTTTCCTGTTAGGATTTGAACCGGATATATTCAGATTAGGCGTGAGATATTTATGATTTTGGTAAAAAATTTGAACCACATTAAATACTCCTATTGACCTAGAGACCATTCAAAACTCTTTCGGTGGACTTTTTTGTGAAGTAATAAACTCTATGGTTTTCACTCAATAAGAAATACTTAAAAGGGACATTTATCTGACCGTATTGATTAGATTAGTATGTGGACCCCGTGCGGAGGTATCAATAACAAGTGCATTGAAAACACATTCCACGGGAAAATAAATTAAAATATGGAGTTAATCTTACAGAGAATCCTTAATATTATTGGTTTTGATTATGGGATATTCAGCTTTTCACTTATTATTTTTCTGTAATATGATTTCTCTAAATTTTGCCATTGTTTATATTTTTGCAATTTTCTATAAATTAAATTCCCTTCATTAATGATTGTTATTAAATTTGCGCTATTTAGGCATTATTTTTGCAAAAGGATTGAGGATAAATGAAATAAAAATGTGTTTCAAAAGTACTTTAAAATTTCTTCTTTTAATAGATAATCAGAGAAAATATCGTCCAAGGATTTGAAACAAGAGAGTATTTAGAAAATTAGGTTGCATGTAATTCTCTTTCATCTAGCTGTAGGAAACTGATCTTTACAAATTCTTATTTCTATGCAGATCTATGGAATTCAAGTAACAAAGACACATAATTTGAAATATCTTAGATGAACCTATCAGAATCAATTCTTATCAAAAAGTAGTTTACAGTAGCAAATTAACTTTTGAGATAACTTGTGTACAATTTGCGTATTCTCGAAACTTGTCTAAGCCCAAAGGCTTAAAAAAAAAGAGCTGACTTTTATTTTTTTCCCCTCCTAACGCAAGAGAATTTGTAAGTTTGTTCATATTTTAACATGCAGGAATTTTGGGGTAATTTGAAAAAGTAAGATATATTTCTACAATTATAATATCGAGTGTCCTTTCCGCGAGAAGTCATTTTTATCCAAAAATCCATAATCAAAATTTAGATCAAGGAAAGAAAAATATTCCAAAAATAACGGAACCCACCTGTGCTGCACATAAATCCGCATATTGTGTGTCACCTGAATCTCCATCATTGTCACAAGGATGCCATGAATTTCCAACACTAGTGGGAATACATATCTTAGTAATGGGGTCTTGTCCTACTGTTAGGAGCAATGATATGAATCCCAACAGCATAAGCTCTTCTCTCACATAATAAATAAAAATACAAATGTTAGTTGAATTCATTTTCAACAAAATAATGAATGATGTAATGTGAAGATTGTGTAATTTACCTGCTTTGATCTTTTCAAGTGCTTCCAAGAGACCTCTCTTGTGTTTATTCTTTAACCACTGTCAAGGATGTAAGATTCATTAACTATATATCACCATGAGAATATTTTTTTAAGACAACTGATACATAGTCCCTAGTTTAGTACTTATGCTATGGTACTTTAATGAAAATACCTAAATATGGAGTATATTGTTGCAAAATAATGTTATATTTACCTATATCTAGTATCGAAAATTTACTGAAAAGATTTACGTGTGTTGTATCATGGCCGTGTGAAACTTATTATTACAACACATGTAAAACATTTTTCGGTACGAAGGCATTACCTTTTCAGTGAGGTGGATGAGATATTCTATGCCGAATGATATGACGACCAACACAAAACAGACCACCGTCACAGCCCACGTTGGTGTCTCTTCCAAAGAACGCTCTTTTATCCCTCCGGCCATGTCTAATTAACTAAAAGATGACTATATCTTTTATCAATATACTAAAATTAAATGTCGCCAGAAAATAAAAGAACTAATGTATGAAACAGAAAGAGCCAAGAGCACAAAATAATGAATCCACGGTAGATTTTTGCAAGAAGTTTTGAACTGGATGAGGAGAGTTTTATACGTGTGTGTGTTGGTGGGGGTGGGGGGTGGGGGGGTGGGGGGTGGGGTGGGGTGGTTATGCATTGACTTGCTAAATAATCACAATGCAAATTAAGATTATATAAGGGTATGCGCTGAGAGTGGCAAGTTGAATGAAGACTCGATGAAACCATGCCATTGATAAGTCAAAGAGGTCATTCTCGCAATGGAGAGTGAAAGAGTATGGCGTAAGTTTTTTTTTTGAAGTGACTTAGGCCCCACGTTCCAAAGGCTTGAAGAAATATACTTAAATCTAGTTGTAGGCCAAGGTTTTGTAATGAAGTAGTATTTTTACTTCAATAATTTTTATTCTCTTATTTACGTTTTGACACATGTAGTCATGCCCATATGGAAATTAACTTTCAAAATACATTATTGCATCATTGACCCTCATTTTCTAATCAACGGAGTTAAGCTAGAGTCTTGTGTACATACGAACTTTGTATATCAAAACTTTTGGGAGGTTTGTCAAATAGTTTTTAAAAAGGAAAAATACCCTTACCGCTATCGCTACCCCTCTCTCATCCTCACCCCCTTCTCTCTCTCCTTTGTCGCTAAACAGTCGAATTTCAATTTTGTTAAAATTAAAAGAGCATCTACTTTAATTCGTTTCGTACTTTGGAACTAGGGTGTGTGTCGACGATTGTCACATTGTGCTAACAACATGCATATATTAAGGTAACTTTACATTCCCGTAATATTAGATGATGGGACACAATTCATACATTTTATGTGCAATGTTACAAGTTAACCCCAAGGACATGATGATGTTTATTGGGATATCAGTGGGGATGATGATATAGTTTCGTTCGACAATACAAAGAAACACGTGGCGGCTAGGAGAATGTACCTCAATTGTGTACTTGTGTGAATGCTTCATGATCCTCATGTGGAAGTAAGTCAGTTAGGAGGAGGGGACTTATGTGTGCATATGCTTTCGCACCCAGTTAGATGTCCCTATTTTGCATTTAAAAACCATCTTTAGGTCCAATATTCGCACGACATGTGCACGTTGTTTCTTACAAATGTCGAATTTGATTGATAATAGCCATTACAGTAAAATGTGTTAATTTTTATCTTCTAAAATGCTTAAAATATTTGTCACTTAGAGTGCCAAAAATCGTATTCATTGAGCCTTGGACAACGATTAAGGGACAAGCTATGGCAGAGTTTACATATGAAGAGAAGCTATCACGTATGATTGTTGAATTTGAGGCTCTTCAAGCCTACCTTGAGGTCTAGAGGAGAAAAGTCTTATTAATGGCATAGGGCCTCAACTACCCCTTAGTTGTTGGGGTTTTGGCCGATGCCCGCACTTGGGGCTAATTGTCCTTAAGCCCATCATCTCATGCCTGACCCCTTCACCGACATCCATGGAAAATACATTAACTTAGTTTTTAGTTATTGCTTCATTTGATTGTTGATTACTTATACATTGAATTCTATCATGGACTTGTCATCATCCAACTATGTATTAACAATAATTAACTCTTAATTTTAAATTAGAAGAATCATTTAAGTAAATACCAAGTTGTCTATGTTGGAAAGTAATTAATGAATTATGTAATTTTAGAAGTTAATATCCCACTAATATGGCCCTTAATAAGTTAAAATAATTTGAATTTAATGGAGGTTTGAGCAGTCACAAGTTAGTGGGCGCTTTTCTTAGTTTTAGGCCCACTTTGATGGGAAGTGGGGTTATGCTACAATGGTGATTTTGGCCCTCCCTCACCTATATAATCAGTAGCCTAATTCCATCATTATTATACTATAACACAATTATATTAGGTAGAGGGAGAAAATCCAAAATTCCAAAAATAAGATATTTTCTTCATATTTTTGGAGCCTTGAGGAGTATTTTTTGGAGCTTTTAAGGAGCACTAAGTGAGCAGAAACATCATCACCTTTCATCTCTAAGCAATGGACAAAGATATGTTCTTCATTATATAATTTATAAGTAATTAATCTGTAAATGCATGAAGATTAAATATCTTAAAATTAAGTATTAATTCTGTTTTGTTCCAGTCATATAATGTTATAACTATATAATCATGCTTGAATAATATAATATGTATAACATGTTGTATCAGAATCCCAGTTTACGATCTCGTGCTTTTCATTACGAATATTGCTTGTAATATGCTCGAAAATCAGAAAATAGTTTATGCCCATTAAGTAGAAAAATAGTTTTTGATGAATATATTAATGCATAATGTGTCCCATTAATATTTCACCATGTTTATGCCATGGATCATGTAAAAACAGTTTTTCAAAATTGTTATAACCCTAATCTTCCTCATTATCTTTCATCATGTTTATTTATCGTATGTGATATGAAAAACCCTAATAATGATTATGGTATGGATATAAAACTGTTTTGAAATTAACCTGATAAAAAATATCGATCACGCCCAAAATATTTTCTGCATTTTTTTTTGCGTTTTTGCCCCAATGAATAGTATTTTTGAAAATTTAAGTCTCTCATTGCCTTGAAACATTGTGGGTTGACTGAAAATGGGCCAAGGATCAGTCCTCACCACCTTCGATCGCGACACAAAATATTTTTCGGTCATCTGAGGCCGTTTAAGGCCTCAAAACCCCGTCTTATCATTTTTGATAATATTCTAAAGGCCCATAACTCTCTCTAGAAAATAAATTTTAATATTATACAAATTATTTTGATTTTCTGGACTGATTTACTTCAATTATATGGTGATAAATCAAATTTTCCATTTTTGACAAAAATCAAGTATTATGTAATTTTCATCATTATATGGGCAGTTTTGTTATGAGGTACTTAGTTTAATGTTCATATATGATTGTGTAAGTTATGAAATACAGATTATAGTTGATAGCAATGAATATTAAATGTATTATTTAAGACTAATAAGTGACTATTCATTTAAGTAGAATTAAAGGCTTAACACAAGCTGAGATTTGTATGTGAGAATATTTCACTCATAGTTATTTTGTTATTCTCACGATGTTCATCATAAAATTAGATTAAAGTTTAACACATGCGGTAATCTGGATTTAATAACATTAGACCTTTGTGTGAATACTGAATTATTGACATTAAAGTTCATGTAATCATATTTATGAAACTGTGAGACAACAAACACACGTGCCACAACTGAGGAACCATGATTATTGAAAATAAATGGGTAGTGTAGTTTTGTGATATCAATATTATGTGATGTCAAATAAAGATGCTATAATATTGGGATTATTTAAACGATCTACTAAATTATATTCAAGTTAACAATTCAATATGGAACCAAATTATTAATTCGTGAACATTACTAAATTATTGCAGTTTCCCTTAACCTTTATTCGCATGCTGCCAACTATCCAAAATTTGATAGAAATAAAATTTTAAAACGGAATGAGAAGATTGAGTTTAGTCTGGGGTTTTTAGACCTAGATATGGATATCCTTGTTGAGGATCCCACTGCTATCACTGATAACAACAACGAGGATGAGATAGCCGTCCATGAGGTATGGTCTAGATCCAACATACTTGCCCTTATATTCACGCGAATGTGCGGTACTACAAACATAAAGACATCACTACCTGAAATAACGAAAGTAAAAGAATACCTGAATAATATAAAAGAACACTTTCACACTGTTGATAAGTCCCTAGCCGAGAAATTAATGGTTGATCTCACCACCATGAGGTTCGATACCACTCTAACTATGAATGAGCACATAACTGAAATGACCAAATTGGATGCTAAGTTAAAATTTTTGGTCATGATTGTGGGCGACACATTTCTCGTCCTATTTGTCTTAAAATCCCTACCTCCTGAGTATGGACCTTTCCAGATCGATTAAAAGCACTATAAAGGATAAGTGGAATGTAAATGATCTGCAAAACATGTTAGTGCAAGAGGAAGGAAGACTGAAGAAAGATAATGGTCACGTGTCTAAAGGGTAGGTGGATAACTTGATGGTAAGAGGAGATGGACATAAGAAGAAGATTAAAAAAGGCATTAAGCACAGTCCTAGCCTGTCTCATCAAGCAGAACCTTCAACATCTTCTGGCAAGAAGGAAAAGAATGACAAGTGTCATTTCTATAAAAAGAATGGTCATTTTCAGAAAGATTGTCAGAAATGTAAGGCTAGGTTCAAGAAAATGGTAAACCTATGGCTTTTGTATGTTACGAATTAAACCTTATTAATGTTCCTTCTAATACTTAGTGGATTGACTCTGGTTCTCTATGCCATATTTGTAATTTGATGCAAGGATTCCTTTCAGCCTATAAAACTAACCAAAATGATCCATTTCTCTACATAGGCAATTGAGCAAGGGCTAAGATAGAAGATGTAGGAGTATTTCGTTTAATTTTAAATTCTGATGTTTGTTTATATTTACAAGAGACTCTTTACGTTCCTTCAATTTTTACAAATTCGATTACCTTAACTAAACTCGCACTTGATGGTTTTATCATTGAATTCGAAATAAAATTTTTAGTTTGATTAAAAATTCTTCCCATGTTGGTTTTGAATTTATGATGGATGGTGTGTATTAATTTAATCTTGAAAAGAAATTTTCTGAATCCCTGATATCCTAGCATCCTAATATTGGAATGAAACATGTATCAAATAATGAAAAATCAGCTTACTTGTGGCATAAACGCTTAAAGCACCTATCCAGGGCAAGAATTAAAAGACTTATTAAAGATGGAATTCTCCATAACCAGGATTGGGCTGCTTGTGACATATGTATGGATTGTATTAAATGACAACAAACCAAACACACAAAGAAATGATGCAAAAGAAGCACCCAACTACTTGAGATAATCCATACAGACATATGTGGACCTTTTGATGTTCTATCTATTGGTGGAGAAAAATATTTTATTACCTTTGCCGATGGTTTTTCACGATTTTTCATATTATAATTATTGCATGATAAATCTCAATATATAAATGTTATTGAAATATATATAACTGAGGTTGAGAGGCAATTGGGTGAAAATGTGAAAATTATTAGGTCTAACAAAGGTGGTGAATTTTATGGAAGATATAATGCGTCGGACCAACGCCGTGGCCCTTTTGCTAAACTCTTAAAAAAAATTAGGTATATGTGCCTACACAATGCCGGGACCACCCTAGCAGAATAGTGTAGCTAAAAGGAGAAACTGTACCCTTATAGAAATTTTTAAAAGTATGATAAGTAGGACTAAATTACTTATGTTATTGTGGACACATGCTCTTATGACTGCTGTGTACATCTTAAATCACGTACCTAGTAAGTTATTTTCAAAGATCCCATTTGAACTATGGAAATGATGGAAATCCACTTAAAGATATTTATGTGTTTGGGGTTGTCCAGTGGATGCTAGAATTTATAACCCGCAAGAAAAGAACTTGGATCCTAGGACAATAATTTGTCATTTTATTGGGTATCCAGAAAATTAAAAGGAATATAAATTCTATTGTCCTAATCATACTACTAGAATAATAGAAATTAAAAATGCTGAATTTATTGAAGATAGTGAAGTCACTTGGAGTGAAAAAGAAAGGGAATCACTCAAAAAGTTAGGATACCAGTTCCTATACCCCAAGTTTATAATGTACCTGTTGTTCCTAATGGTGTAGTTGAGCCGGATAATGAACCAATCAACGAAAATGAACAACAAGTGAATGATCACTCATATGAACAACCACACAATGAAAATTCAATCAACGAACCAACTGTAGAAATACCATAGGAAATTCCATTAAGAAGATCTCAAAGAGAAAGGAGATCAACTATCCCTGATGATTATGTGGTTTATTTATAAGAGGCAAAATTTAATATGGGGGAAGTTAATGACCCAGTTTCTTGCGAACAAGCTGTGAATAGTAATGATTGCAATAAATCGATTGAATCCATGACTGGAAAAGTAAAATTTATGAATGGGAACCAAGTTTGGAAGTTAGTCGAGTTTCTAGAAAGGAAAACAACGAGTCGGGTGTAAATGGGCTTTTAAAACCAAATGTGACTCAAAAGACTATATCGAACGACATAAAACTAGACTAGCTGCCAAAGGTTTTAATCAACGAAAAGGCATTGATTATAATGAATGTGTAACACCCCGTATTTTTAACGACTTTTAAAATGAGAATAATTAGAATTAATTGTGGGATAATTAAAAATTAATTTGGATTTAAATTTTTCTCGGGAACAAAGTAATATGTGAATTATGTTGAATATTACTTGTGATTAAAAGTAATGTATATGATTATGACTTTACAAATGATAGTGATTTTTTATAAAATTATTACGAGTGATGAATACGATAATTTTGGTAATTAAGTCGGGACGTGCGTGTGAGTCGTGTCGGGATTATATTTTAGTGGAATGAAAAGTAAATTATTTTTATGTCATCTGAATGGTCGTTCTGACTGTACTAAAGTGTCCGAAAGGGTTTAAATAGTCACAGTTGAGTACCCGGGGGTTATGTTTGGGTTTGAGATTAATCGGGACTTATTTAGGTGATTTTTAACCTTCTTAATGGTAGGTGAAAAGCCAAAAACGGGATTTCACCTTTAAAATCAAAGGTTGGGCTGAGGCAATAGTCACTTCCACAAACCTAAAGGTTAAGAAAATTATATAGAGAGTTAGAGAGAAAGCGGAGAGACTTGAGAAAGAATTTCAAGAGCCTAAGGGGAGGGTTTGACGAATTTGTGCAAGAACAAACCGGGAGTGAAGGAAATTCGTGGAGGATATAATTCTTCTTCAATGGTTCAGACCAACAATCTAAAGGCAAGTGATTAACTACTGCAAATTTTAGCATGTATATTGTCCATGTTAGGATGTTTAGAAAATTCTGAAAAGTTATATGAATTAGGATGATTTTTTATGAATCCTTGAAATGAGAATTATGTAGGATTAATCTATTTTTGAATATATGGTTTAATCCACGAAATTTGGGAATCATTTGGAGAAAAAAATCTGGAATTTATAGTTGTTCTTGGAGAAATGATAAAATAAGAAGTTTATGAATTTTAAGGGAAATAACATGATTTAATTGAAACTTCTTGATGAATTTATGTTGTTAAATGTTTGAAATCATTTATACACCTTGATATATCATTTGAGATGAATTATAAGGATTTTGGGATGAATTGATAATGGTTTTGATGATGTAAAAGTGTAAAACCCGTAGGTAAACATATGCAGAATCTGGGCAAATATCTCGTCGATCGATCGATCGACTCCCCCTGGAGATGTGATTTATTTAAATCCAAACTTTGAGAAATATTTGGTGATGATTAATTGAATAAATTGGGACTTAGAGAAGGGCAGTAGGGTATACTTATGACCCGAAAAATATTATGGGATGGAATGGGGGAAATTAGCGAGTGTGAATTAAATTCGTTATGGTGGATAAATATATAAATTGGGGTTAAAATCGAATAAAGGATAATTTAAGGTTAATACCAGTAGTAAGGGAGTTTTTATTACCGAAATAACCTTAGGCACATATGGGATTAATCCTAGGGATGAAATAAAGGGTTAAAATTGAATTAGGGATTATCGAGAAATAAACCTAATTGAAGATAATATTAATTCATAGAAATTCGGGAGTTGTGATGTCATGGACTAGTAGGGCGTGGACTTTTACCTACTGAATTTATATGAGAAATAAATGATTACCCTTCGAGTGATGAGTGAAGATGGGGAATATAATTTAAGAAGTAAAGTCATAATTTGTAAATACGTAGGATTTGTGAAATAAATATACTACGTATGGAAATATTTATATTAGTTATGCATGTGCCCTATTGTTATTATATATAGGTGGGGTGAATACCTATATTATTTCTATTGTGTGTATAACATACCTACGCTACTTGCTATCGAGGTGGAGGTTGCGCGTTGTGGACGGTCATATCCATGTGTGCCTTCGGGGGGGATTTTGATTCGTACCTTGAGCATAGGACCTTGGACACGTGCTATCGGTTGAGAATGATAGTTTCGACGGTTGAATGGGAGAGTAGGTATGTGCGTGACCCATTTGGCTGGGGAGTATACTCGCCTCCAATATTTGTGATATGAGATTTATGGTTCGTGAGAGATGTCGAACCAACAGTCCCTTGTAGAGTGCGAGATGTACCCGAACATGATAGCAGAGTATGCATGCACCGTTGTTGAGTCTCGTAGGGTGCAATATTGTATATATTATAAAGTGAATATATATATACATGTGATATTATCTACCGTGTGAATGATTATATTAAACTATATTTATTGGGATGTAATCTACTGTGTGAAATTTGTAAATTAACTTATATATACTATGAGATAATCTACTGTGTGAAATTGTAGATAAAAATGAATAATGAGATCTGACTGAATTAAGTAAGTGAATACTTAATCTTAAAGTTGTGAAAGCCTAGTTCATATTAAAGAGAAATGAACATGTTTAATTATCATACGTATTATGTGAAAAATACGGGGAGATGATATGGGTTAGAATCATAAATGAAAACCTTAATTAGGGAGATAGAAAGTTACGTTAGCTGTGCACACTAGATAAGAGGTGAGAATTCTCAAGTGAGAGCCTAGAAGCTAACATGTACATAATAATTGCTTAATTGCACTTGTTAAGCACTTGCTATTTTAAAAATCTTTTACAATCTGGTTTTGATCCATTTTCTTACATATTCTCTTCTCTATTGTATCTTGTACATCAAGTATCCAGTACCAGGGATGCCAACATAGAGTATGGATACCTCGATGGGTTATAGATGCTACTGGAGAGGCAGATTTGTTTAGACGCTTCCATTATGTTGATTCACACATCTGTAGTGTCTACTTTCATTTTGGGCATGTCGCCTAGGATTTTAGTTATTTTATTTCTATTCCAGAGATTGTAATCATTTATGTCAGTACTATTGATATCATTTTTATTTGATGGTAATGAAATATTTTAACTGGAGAGTTATTCCAGTCACATTGAGTCTTTTTCAGTTGTGATGTGATGCTGTCTATTGTTACTACGCTTTGTGGAATGGTTTTAATTAAATTAAAAATGAATTTTTTGTTACACTAGCTTGTAATACCCCGTGATTTTAGTGACTTCTAAAATGAATTATATTTTAAATTAATGGATTAATTGGATTTTATTATTAATTAATTCATTCGGGTTTTATCCGGACTGTGGATATTAAAATGGATGATTCTGAATATTACTTAAAGATATTAAGGTAATATATGAATGTGATGTCATTGATATAACGGTGTGATATAATTTCGGTAATTTGGATTTTTAGTCAGACGCGGTATGGGACGTGTCGGGAGTAATTTATTAAATTAAAAAGGAAATTTATTTTCTATCGACCTTATAGTCATTTCGACTATGTCGTTGCATTCAGAAGGTTTTAAATAGTCAGAAAAGTCTATTTGGATGTTAATTTTGAGTCTCGGGTCATTTGGAAATGAATAGACAACCCGGAATGGCATTTTGGTCATTTTTCTAGGGGGGATGAATAGTGATTTCGGGTTTTGTCCTATTATAAGTATTGGTAGATTAAGTGTATGGGGGTTATTCATCTCCTCTACACAAAGTAGAGAAGCCATTTTCCTAGAGAGAGTAAAAGGGTGCTTGGGAAGAGAGGAGTTCACTTGGGAAGGAGAAGAACAAGAACCAAGGTTCACCACCACCAACCACCACCGGAGGTTGACCGGAGAAGGGACAACCAACTGAGATATACTACACCAAAGGATCAGACATTCAGTAAAGGCAAGTGTTTGATAATGGCAATTTAAGTTTGTATATTGTCCATGTTAGAATAGTTATGAAAAGAGAAGATTATTCATGTTTGGAAGAAATAATGGAGTGATTAAATGGATTTCTAGAAACTGAAATGATATAGGAATTAAACTCACTTTGTAGGATGAAAATAATCACGAAATAATCATATATCTATGGAAGAAAAATCTGAAAACCATTGAAGTGTTCTTGAAGTTAATATGTTGATGATTTTCTGGAAAATGAGGAGATAAACATGCTTTTTAATCCAATCCCTTGACGATTCTAGGATGTTTAGAGTATTGAAAATCGTTCATATATGTTGATATATCATGTAGTAAAGATTATAAGTCATTTGGGATGTTTAGATGAAGGTTTAAATGATCATAAGTTGCTAAACCCGTAGTTGCAGAAAATGCAGAAAAACCAGGCTGTGACCTGAGGGATCGATCGATCGACCGCTGCCTTTGATCGATCGACCTCCCCAGAATATGTAAAGTTGCTTCTTTTTAAATGTTGATTCTTATCCCAAAACTTTTGTGGATCTTTGGTGATTATTATTTGGATATTATGGGACTTAGAAAATATCAGTAAACCCTTGATAAGATTTGAATTAATTTGATTTGGATTCAAGTGATTAAAATGATGAAAATTATATTGAATGGAATTTCGGTTGCTAGATTCATTTGTTAAATTCCAAATGGGGAGGTATGAGGATTAAAGATAGGACCAGTAGGGATGATTTAATATAACACCTGGGTATCCTTAAGTTTACAAGAGGGTTTAATCCTAAGTGAAAGAATATGTGTTTATAATAGATTTGGAACTATCGGTTTTAACCCTAATTGAAAGGAGAGTTTAATTCATAATAATTCGGGAGAAATAATGTTATGGACCAGTAGGATATTAGTGACTTCATACTGAATATATGTTGAGGAAAAACCTATTTGAATCTTGTGTATTGAGTGAGGGTAGCCTTAGGGTTACAATTTGAACATCAAGGACTGAGTTTAAGCTCATTATTGATTTCGCAAGGACGGAGTGTAATACAAGAGCGTAGTGGTATGTCTCCTGGATAGAGATGGGAGTTTAGAACACATTTGGTTGAAAGAAGGTATGAGGTTATCCCGATCGCATAGTTGAAGTTGTCGGACCTCCTCGATCGACAAAGTTAAGTAGTAGTGTATTGGAGGGGTTCCTTGTTTGTATTTCGCTTTGCGAGACGCTCCGCGCATGAACCTTAACGACGTTGGGAGTGGAGAGATGTTATAGGATGGGAGGATAATTAAATTATGAAGTAAAGATATGATATTTTAATGCTACGTATGGGAAATATCTTAGGGTAGTGATATGACCTTATTGATATTATGTTATAGGTATGATAATACCTATTTGATTGATTGATGATTTATGTGTATGACATACCTAGCTTACTTGCTATCGGTGGGAGGTTTGCGCGTGAGGGCAGTCATATCCTGATGAATCCATGGGATCTTTGATTTGTTGCTCGAGAACATAGGTCTATGAAAGACTTATCGGGGAGTTGATAAGTCCGCTGACTGTGGGTACGTAGGTATGTGCGTGACCCATGGATACGAGAACTATGTTCGCCTCCAATTTGTTTGTTGTTGTTTATGGTTCGAGGAATCCTTACCAAACCTTTTTTCTCTTATTTGGCGACCAGGGATATTGGGACATGATAGCAGAGTAATGCATTGCACCACAGCTGTGACTCGGGGTGCCGTATTATATATGAATATATATATAATGGATGAAATGAACGAATGGATATTTATTATGGTTCAATCTATCTACGGTGATAATTGTAGATAACGGTGAATAGAGAAAGATAATGGAATTAAGTTAATGAATGTTTATTCTTAAAGAATTGAAAAGCTTAATTCATATTAATGAGAAATGATTCATGTTAATGAGAAACTAATCATATAAAGGAGAAATGTAAATGAATAATAATGTGACGTATGGTATGGGACATACGGGGATTATGATATGGGAATGGAATTATATTATGGAATTGGTAGAGGAACCATTAACAAGGAAGTTAATAGGAAACGTTAAGTGTGCACTCTAGTTGAGAGGTGAGAATAACAAGTGAGAGTTGGATCTAACATGTACATAATAAATGCTTTATTGCACTTGTTAAATACTTGCTGTTTTAAAAATCATCTACACATTCGGGCTCTGACCCGTTTCCTTGCATATTTTCTTTCCTATTGTATCTTCTATATCAGGTGTCCAGCAACAGGGACGCCAACCTTAGTTGATTGTGACGAGCTATGGAGCTATGGAGTTTTGCTTAGACGCCTATCATCTTTTTGATTCACAGTATTCTTAGTTAGGGCATGTCGCCCAAAGGATTCAGTTATCTTTGCTATCAGGGTTAAATACTTTTGTATTTGTGTCTTTTTAATACATTTGACATTGTTGGGATTATTGTAATGGATTTATATTATTTGGGAATGTTTATTCCAATTGCATTTAAATTCTTTTGTGTTATTTATTGGGTTATCAGCGTTGTAGAATAAAATGTGTTGTGTTATTCTTAAACTGGAAATGGATTTTGTTAAATTAAAATTTGGAAAGTTTTTAACACCAGCTTAATTGAGTATTGGGTGAGTTGTAAATGTTTTTGACAATGATGCTAAGAATGAGCCAACTGTATATTCTGTTTTAATTTGGTATGGGACTGGCCACCCGGTATTTAATTAGGTGGGGTGTTACAGGTGGTATCAGAGCATCAGGTTCTAGTGTCCTTTAGGATCTGTACGGCTTATTGTGTCTTCAGCTTAGCGTTCTTTGATGTAGAGCCCTATGAGTAGGATTATTGCTTTTCTATTTACGCCTACGATCTTCAGCTATTTTGAGATATCAATTACTGATAGTGTTCTCTCGTTTCAGATGCCTCCTCGACGTGCACCTCAGCCCACCCCAGCTCAGGGTACGATGACTGCGGCCGAAGTTGCTGCAATTGTCGCTCAGGCAGTTAATGCTGCTGTAGCTGCTGTTCAGCAGGCTCCTACATCGGCACCGGTTGTGCCACCCGCGCAAGGGCAAGTGTTTCCTACTTCATGGGAACGAGCGATGGATGCCTTTCAGAAAGCGCACCCACCTGAGTTTCAGGGAGGATCAGATGTTGTGACTGCTAGCCAATGGAAGAAAGATATCGAACGACACTTGAGAATGATCGAATGCACTGAGGTTCAACGTCAAATACTAGCTACATTCAAGCTAGTAGGGGCAGCTTTGCAATGGTGGGAAGCTACGACCACTATGGAGGAGATGGACATAATGACTATCCAAGACTTTTGGATACGGTTTGATGGGAAGTATTTTCCTTCCGCTATCCAGACATAGATGAGGCGGAAACTACTTGATTTGAAACAGGGAGAGAAGACCGTGGCGGAATATGAGGAAGAATTTACGAGATTAACAAATTTGGTACCAGCAGAAGTACCCACTGAGGAGAGAAAAATTCTAATGTTCACTGATGGGTTGAACTATAGGATTCGTCAACATTTATTGGGAAATCTTTCACTACGTACGTATGCAGATGTTCTTAATGCTGCAATGCTCCACTGCCAGGATAACCGCTTCCATAATCAGGGTGTCAAGCGGGGGTTTGGGTCAAGCCTGCAAGGCAAGACTACTGGGGGAAGTTCTAGTGGGACTCTGTCAGGGCAGATACATCAGTGTCAGAGTAATCAGGGTTCCCAGACAGAGGATTATGCTAAGCGTTTGCGATCTGGAGATTCTCGATTTGAGGATAGAGGTATTGGGCAAGGACAACAGGGCCATCAGGGCCAGAGACAGGCTCATTAGGGCCAAGGGAAGGGAGGTAATGGTCAGCAAGTTCGGGGTCAACAGGGGCAAAGTGGTGGAAAGTTTATGGGAAAATGTTTCGTGTGTGGCAAGTATGGCCATAAACGTCAAGATTGTCCTGAGAAAGACAAATTCCCGCAGCAACAACATGCTCGACAGGAGCCACAGGTACCAGTGTTTCCACCAGCTGCTCTTCCAGCTCCAGCTCCGGTGCTAGCATTTCCTCCCATTCCAGCAGCACCCGCGCAGCAGGGTCAGTACGGGCGTGTATATAACGTCCATCAGGCAGTGAATCAACAACCACCACCCGGGAATGAGGGTATGTTTTCTATCTAAGGAATTATGAGGCGTCTATTGAATTTTGTTACGATTAATATTGTGTGGGATAAAGGGTTGCTAAACTTAGCCTATAGCACTGCTATTTACGTAGACTCACTGAGGGGTGTGGGACACCTTTATATTACATGTTATCACGTGGGTTTGATTTTATCATGAGATTACTTATCTTGGGCATGTCCGAGCGTGATTTGACTATCGACGTGCATTGACTTGTGGTATATGAGAGCGTATGTACTACTACTATCCTGCATCTTGTCTTCTATAAGAGAGTAGATACGTAGACTCTATTTGAAATTGATAAAACCTAATTTTTGTTTTAAATCGATAAATCGGATATTTTGTTATATAAACCAAATTTTTATATATTATTGACTAAGGACCTTAGGAGTTTCGATGACCGACTAATTTAGGAAGTAGTGTATCGGGGTGGTTCCTTGTTTGGATTTCGCTTGCGAGACACCCCACGCATGAAACTAATAACCGTTGGGAGTCGAAATAAGTTAGGTCTTTGGGAAACGAGTTTATAACCTTTGCGAAAATTTTAATATTGAAGGCGGTACGAGAGGGTGTATGGGCGCCCTGAATGATTGGATTGTAGTATTTTTCATAGTTGTGAAAAAGGTAAGTAGTTGAGACTTCAGAATTTATTTGTTCACTACGAGAGGATCATTTATTTTTCCCAAAGTTTGTCACGAAGACGGTATAGGGAAGATTGGATAAAGTTTAAATTTGATTCAGTTGAAACTATATGGTGAGGCTTGGTGTATAACATTGATAGGGATTTTTGTTAATGTATTGTATGGGAGGTACGTCTTAGATTTCTTGCGATGAGAGATTTATACTCGGAGTTGACCTTACCGGTGTGACTTATATTCCTTAATTTCAGGATGAAATTCTATTATAAGGGGGGAAGTATGTAATACCCCGTGATTTTAGTGACTTCTAAAATGAATTATATTTTAAATTAATGGATTAATTGGATTTTATTATTAATTAATTCATTCGGGTTTTATCCGGACTGTGGATATTAAAATGGATGATTTTGAATATTACTTAAAGATATTTAGGTAATATATGAATGTGATGTCATTGATATGACGGTGTGATATAATTTCGGTAATTTGGATTTTTAGTCAGACGCGGTATGGGACGCGTCGGGACTAATTTATTAAATTAAAAAGGAAATTTATTTTCTATCGACCTTATAGTCATTTCAACTGCGCCGTTGCGTCCGGAAGGTTTGAAATAGTCATAAAAGTCTATTTGGATGTTAATTTTGAGTCTCGGGTCATTTGGAAATGAATAGACAACCCGAAAGGGAATTTTGGTCATTTTTCTAGGGGGGATAAATAGTGATTTCGGGTTTTGTCCTATTATAAGTATTGGTAGATTAAGTGTATGGGGGTTATTCATCTCCTCTACACAAAGTAGAGAAGCCATCTTCCTAGAGAGATTAAAAGGGTGCTTGGGAAGAGAGGAGTTCACTTGGGAAGGAGAAGAACAAGAACCAAGGTTCACCACCACCAACCACCACCGGAGGTTGACCGAAGAAGGGACAACCAACTGAGATATACTACACCAAAGGATCAGACCTTCAGTAAAGGCAAATGTTTGATAATGGAAATTTAAGTTCGTATATTGTCCATGTTAGAATAGTTATGAAAAGAGAAGATTATTCATGTTTGGAAGAAATAATGGAGTGATTAAATGGATTTCTAGAAACTGAAATGATATAGGAATTAAACTCACTTTGTAGGATGAAAATAATCACGAAATAATCATATATCTATGGAAGAAAAATCTGAAAACCATTGAAGTGTTCTTGAAGTTAATATGTTGATGATTTTCTGGAAAATGAGGAGATAAACATGCTTTTTAATCCAATCCCTTGATGATTCTAGGATGTTTAGAGTATTGAAAATCGTTCATATATGTTGATATATCATGTAGTAAAGATTATAAGTCATTTGGGATGTTTAGATGAAGGTTTAAATGATCATAAGTTGCTAAACCCGTAGTTGCAGAAAATGCAGAAAAACCAGGCTGTGACCTGAGGGATCGATCGATCGACCCCTGCCTTCGATCGATTGACCTCCCCAGAATATGTAAAGTTGCTTCTTTTTAAATGTTGATTCTTATCCCAAAACTTTTGAGGATCTTTGGTGATTATTATTTGGATATTATGGGACTTAGAAAATATCAGTAAACCCTTGATAAGATTTGAATTAATTTGATTTGGATTCAAGTGATTAAAATGATGAAAATTATATTGAATGGAATTTCGGTTGCTAGATTCATTTGTTAAATTCCAAATGGGGAGGTATGAGGATTAAAGAGAGGACCAGTAGGGATGATTTAATATAACACCTGGGTATCCTTAAATTTACAAGAGGGTTTAATCCTAAGTAAATCGGTTTTAACCCTAATTGAAAGGAGAGTTTAATTCGTAATAATTCGGGAGAAATAATGTTATGGACCAGTAGGATATTAGTGACTTCTTACTGAATATATGTTGAGGAAAAACCTATTTGAATCTTGTGTATTGAGTGTGGGTAGCCTTAGGGTTACAATTTAAACATCAAGGACTGAGTTTAAGCTCATTATTGATTTCGCAAGGACGACGTGTAATACAAGAGCGTAGTGGTATGTCTACTGGATAGAGATGGGAGTTTAGAACACATTTGGTTGAAAGAAGGTATGAGGTTATCCCGATCGCATAGTTGAAGTTGTTGGACCTCCTCGACCGACAAAGTTAAGTAGTAGTGTATTGGAGGGGTTCCTTGTTTGTATTTCGCTTTGCGAGACGCTCCGCGCATGAACCTTAACGACGTCGGGAGTGGAGAGATGTTATAGGATGCGAGGATAATTAAATTATGAAGTAAAGATATGATATTTTAATGCTACGTATGGAAAATATCTTAGGGTAGTGATATTACCTTATTGATATTATGTTATAGGTATGATAATACCTATTTGATTGATTGATGATTTATGTGTATGACATACCTAGCTTACTTGCTATCGGTGGGAGGTTTGCGCGTGAGGGCAGTCATATCCTGATGAATCCATGGGATCTTTGATTTGTCGCTCGAGAACATAGGTCTATGAAAGACTTATCGGGGAGTTGATAAGTCCGCTGACTGTGGGTACGTAGGTATGTGCGTGACCCATGGATACGAGAACTATGTTCGCCTCCAATTTGTTTGTTGTTGTTTGTGGTTCGAGGAATCCTTACCAAACCTTTTGTCTCTTATTCGGCGACCAACGATATTGGGACATGATAGCAGAGTAATGCATTGCACCGCAGCTGTGACTCGGGGTGCCGTATTATATATGAATATATATGTAATGGATGAAATGAACGAATGGATATTTATTATGGTTAAATCTATCTACGGTGATAATTGTAGATAACGGTGAATATAGAAAGATAATGGAATTAAGTTAATGAATGTTTATTCTTAAAGAATTGAAAAGCTTAATTCATATTAATGAGAAATGATTCATGTTAATGAGAAACTAATCACATAAAGGAGAAATGTAAATGAATAATAATGTGACGTATGGTATGGGACATACGGGGATTATGATATGGGAATGGAATTATATTATGGAATTGGTAGAGGAACCATTAACTAGGAAGTTAATAGGAAACGTTAAGTGTGCACTCTAGTTGAGAGGTGAGAATAACAAGTGAGAGTTGGATCTAACATGTACATAATAAATGCTTTATTGCACTTGTTAAATACTTGCTGTTTTAAAAATCATCTACATATTCGGGCTCTGACCCGTTTCCTTGCATATTTTCTTTCCTATTGTATCTTCTATATCAGGTGTCCAGCAACAGGGACGCCAACCTTAGTTGATTGTGACGAGCTATGGAGCTATGGAGTTTTGCTTAGACGCCTATCATCTTTTTGATTCACAGTATTCTTAGTTAGGGCATGTCGCCCAAAGGATTCAATTATGTTTTCTATCAGGGTTAAATACTTTTGTATTTGTGTCTTTTTAATACATTTGACATTGTTGGGATTATTGTAATGGATTTATATTATTTGGGAATGTTTATTCCAATTGCATTTAAATTCTTTTGTGTTATTTATTGGGTTATCAACGTTGTAGAATAAAATGTGTTGTGTTATTCTTAAACTGGAAATGGATTTTGTTAAATTAAAATTTGGAAAGTTTTTAACACCAGCTTAATTGAGTATTGGGTGAGTTGTAAATGTTTTCGACAGTGATGCTAAGAATGAGCCAACTGTATATTCTGTTTTAATTTGGTATGGGACTGGCCACCCGGTATTTAATTAGGCGGGGTGTTACATAGCTTAATTATTTATCAAGTGAATTAATAAAGAAATTATTTTCTGACAGTGATGCTAGAATGAACCAACTGGATATTCTGATTTAATTTAATAAAGGACTGATCACCCTGTATTTAATTAGACGGGGTGTCGTAGGTGGTATCAGAGCAACAGGTTCTAGTGTCCTTAGGATCTGTACGACCTTTTACGTTTCAATATAGCATTCTTTGATATAGAGCCCTATTTTAGGATATTTCATTCCTCCGCGTATTATGACTTACGTGCTCCTGCCGGGATATACAAGTGATGTAATTCTTATATGAGCTCGGTCGGGCATCGATGACTAGAGAGGGTCGTTAGAAGGTTAGCAGGAGGTGGACTCAGTCGAAGATAAACCCACAAAAATTATTATTCGGGCTGAGGACAATAAGGACGACGTTCGAGAGCTGTAGTTTCCCAAGCATCGTCATGGATAACGTTTATACCATTCGAAACCCACCCAAGACTATCAGTGAATAGTGAGGTAGTCGGAATAACATTTGTGAAGGAAGAAATCCAAAGGCAATTATGTAGGGTGAAGTGTAGTAGCACCCAAGACTTGAAAATTTCGGACGAAATTTTTGCTCATAAGAGCAATCTAAAGTGACGAGGGTCAGACATCTCATCTGAAGAAGTATGTGTGAACCTAAATGAGAAATTTTTGTATGGTTTGATCGTGAAATCGTCCATCTGCGATTTTTATTGGGATGTGAAAGAATTTTGAAACTTATTTTATATGGGCAAGAAAGAAAGCCCAACGCGAGAGAGCAGTCAACTCGCTTACTGAATTTCTTACCCAACGACGGAGGGGTACATCGAAGATAAGAAGAGTTCATTATGGGAAATACTCATGAGTTAAATACTCAAGTACTGAGGGGAAATATAAAGAAGACGACTAGGGTTAATGTTGTCAAGAGATTTGTAACCGCTTTCAGAAGAAAGGAAGTCCGAAGGGTTGGGAAAACCTAGCTGAAGGACAAGATTGAATTCAATAGTGTTAGTGAAACATTACTGGAAGTTATACCCAGTAGGGGAACCTATTTAAGTCCTTACTAAGCAACGATGAATTTAGCCAAGACCAGCGGGGTCGACAACGTGTTCCGTGGGACACGTGGAGCCAATGGAACGACGAAAATAACAATTATGAGCTAAGACTGCCAGGTTCGAGGGAAGGATATTCCAAAATGGTCAGTGAGACCAGTGATGAGAAAATGGCTTAAAATATTTCCCTACGTGTAGAGAGTGGGACTACCAGTGTTGAATGTGTCCACGTTGTGAAGTGAGACCGATAAGTTTGAGAATTGTAAACCATGGTAGTTAGGCAAAATAACAGGAGGAGTGAGATTTCCAGTGGAATAATTGGGTCAAGAAAATTGGGCCCAGGAATTAACAACCCGAGAGTGGTGGGTTTAGGCAGAGAATTGATGCTTACATATTTTGGGCCAACATTTCAGTGATGGGCGTGTAAGCCACAAAGCAAAATTATTTTCCCGCTACGTGAAGGGGGAAACTATTGGATGAAATTCTAGATGTATAACGATTGCAGATGCTCATGGGTCGTGTTGGTAGCTACGTGCTGAGACCCTACGATTAGCTGAAGATTGGCGAAGTTTCGTTTCATCCTTGTGAGTAAAGGATTCATTCAAGTGATATGGGCGTGTCACAATATATATACATGAATTGTTATCACTAAATTTGCGTGCGAGTCGAGTTTAGTAAGCACGTTAGTTTTAACAGTCTGGTTACAAACATATTTATCTTGAGTATCGAGACTTTTTGATGTCACCTGTGAGCGAGACGGGTGAGCACTACGAGCATATTTTATCATTATAATGTACTACTGCTTTGAGTTAGCATGTAGAGCCTATTATGGTAATGTGTAGTGATTAATTATCGAAAGTTTAAACAATAGTATATTGAGTAATAAGACTATCACACTGGATACTCTGGGGGAGTAATATTAATTTTGTGAGGCACCACTTGAAATAGGCTTGAGCCTATATGGATATGTATATATGAAAATTTCATGGAATCGTAGGCCTCAGTGAGTATGTTGTCTAGTTATATATGATCCCGGTGCGTAGGGATTTATTTGTTAATGTGACTCAGGATATAATGTGTTCTTTATTGGGCATCGAGATATAGTTCGTTATATATATAGCACCACGAACTTGAGATAGTGAGAGTGCCATGTTTCATATTAATTCTAAGGGACATACGGAGATGGTGGGAAGGTATATATTATGGACTGAGGGCCTTATGGATCTCGATATCGTAAGGGTTCCGTGTTTGGATTTTGCTTTGCGAGACATCCCACGCATGAAACTAGAAAACGTCGGGAGTTGGAGAGACGTTTGGACAATAGTACATGTGTTTCATACTTTGATCATTGTAAATTTACAAGAATATAATTGAAGGTTGATAATTCCACTATGACTTAAGGCTGGAAGAGTCGCCTAGTTCTAATAAGAAAACTATTACAAAATGGTTACATTATGAATAGAAAAGCATGTCGAATTTGCAAGAAATGATTTGTGCAATAATGCACGAGATATAGGGTGTATGGGAGCCCTAGGTAATTTAAAGTATTGTATTAGGTAGTAGATTATGATTATCATGTGAATTCGATAACATCTAGCCGGGAAAGTCGAAGCTTATTCCGTAAGATTTGTCAGAGGCTTACATTTCACGAGAAACTAATTTTTAGAACGGGGGAAGGACTTGTGACACGCGGTGAGGAAAAGTCACATGGATAAAGGTTAGAGGTACATTTGAGATAATATACGATGTATCATATTATAAATGACAATGGTGATGGGATTTAATGGAGAAAAATATTGCTAAATTCATTTTACAATGGGTCACCTATTTATTGGTAAATGGTGGACCATGCGAAACCCGTTGGGGTTTCTTCAACCGTTAGGGATTCCTAAGTATTAATGGGGGATTTTCCCCAAGGATTTTATTATGAAGGGGGTCGTGATCCTATATGGTGATGGGGGATAGGTTGACCTAAGTAGCTCACGTTATGGCAATTAGGACTGATCATACTACGGGACAGTATGCGCAGATAGTTATAACCGAGATAATGAGGTTACATAGAGTACCGTTTAATATTGTGTTCAATTGGGAAAAGATCTTTGTTTAAAATTCTGAGAGAGTTTTTAATAAGGCCATAGGTACCAAGATGTGATTGAGTACAACCCATCATCTACGGACTAATGAGCAGAACAAGCGAACTAATTAGATGTTAAAGAATAAATCATATGTGTGCCCTTGGATCTTAGGGGAGGACGGGAGTAATACCTTCCACTAGTGGAGTTTGCGTACAATAACTCATATAAGTTCACTTTTGGGCATGGTGCCAGTTGAGGTGTGACACAATAAGCCTTGTTGTTCTCATGCTTGTTAGTTAAAGGTGGGGGACCAGGTACTATTGCGAAGATCAGAGATGAGTTGACACTTATAGTATATAGTGTGTGTAAAATATATCCCGCGCAAATAACCTACTTGTGTGCGATCATCGCGAGACGAGATCGTATGTATCTAAAGAACGACTAATCTATTAAGGTGCGAATAACAGAAGATGCGAATAACAGAAGGCTAGATAATGAATATCTAAAATAAGTTTCAGTAGCGAAACTTAAACGGTAAGCTTGGGGCAAGAACCTACATGGCAGGGTAACCTAGAATTTAAAACGAACATATGTGAGGTGTTCATTACTAAGGGTATTTGATAGCGTATTGTATGAGCGATACAAAGTAGTTTACTCGTGAGTGCGAGGATGCGATGCGCAACATATAACCGAGTTATTCTTATCTGGTATACTTTTTCGAATTTCGGGAGAGAATTACATTGTAAGGGGAGAAGTATGTAACACCCCGTATTTTTAACGACTTTTAAAATGGGATTAATTAGAATTAATTATGGGCTAATTGAAAATTAATCTGGATTTAAATATTACTTGGGAATAAAGTAATATGTGAATTATGTTGAATATTACTTGTGATTAAAATTAATATATATGATTATGACTTTACAAATGATAGTGATTTTTTATAAAATTATTACGAGTGATGAATACGATAATTCTGGTAATTAAGTCGAGACGCGCGTGGGAGTCGTGTCGGGACTATATTTTAGTAGAATGAAAAGTAAATTATTTTTATGTCATCCGAATGGTCGGTCTGACTGCGCCAAAGTGTCCAGAAGGGTTTAAATAGTCACAATTGAGTACCCGGGGGTTATGTTCAGGTCTTGGGAGTTTTTGAGATTAACCGAGACTTATTTAGGTGACTTTTAGCCTTCTTAATGGTAGGTGAAAAGCCAAAAACGGGATTTCACCTTTAAAATCAAAGGCTGGGCTTAGGGAATAGTCACTTCCACAAACCCAAAGGTTAGGAAAATTATATAGAGTTAGAGAGAAAGTGGAGAGACTTGAGCAATGGCGGATCTGGGCCTTAGCTGAGCAGGGCTACAACCCAGCGCCAAAAAAAATTGCTAGCTAATGCAAGTTTAGACAATCTGTAAAAAGAATCCCAGCCCAAATTAATGAGGTAGCCCAAGTTCCCAACCCATATTGCTGTCCACAACCACACGGAACAAAACCATAGAAAAAACCAACGTGTGTACAGCTAGACTAAAACAAATGTGTGCAGTTATTTTTTACCATTCCAACTCAAATTTGCTCCCTCTCTCAACAACAAATCAATTCCCAAAGAAAATCTCCCATTCTTTTCCAGTCGCTGCCCCTGCAGACAGTGCCACATCCGGTCCGGCTATCTCAGGTGACAAACATTTTTTTTCGTTTCTTTCTCTTTGCAACTGTTTTTTCCCTTTTTTTTTCCTATTGTTTTTTTTTCAAACTCCGGCCCTCATGTAGGTATAAATAATAAAAATCACATTGTATTTGTGGAACTTAATTATTTATCAATCTATTGATGATAAAATTAATTAAAATTACTTCTTTCAATTGTTTTTTATGAGATTTATGCTTTTAATTAATAAATATTAGAATTTTGGGGACTTTTTTTTCCATGTCAAGATTAAATTAGTGAACTTTTTTTTCTTTTCAGAAATATTAGAATTTTAGGGTTTGAACTTTTTAGATTGTTTTACATTTGTTATTAAGATTTTATGTGTTGTATTTAATTATTCATCAATCTATGGATGATTAAATTAATTAAAATTTTGTATTTCAATTATTTGTTTTTTTGTCAAGAGTAAATAAGTGAATTTATTTTTTAAATATCATATTTATGCTTTTAATGAATAAATATTAGAATTTTGGGGACTTTTTTTTTGTCAAGATTAAATAAGTGAACTTTGAGATTAATAAATATTAGAATTGCACATTTGAGATTATTTCTCGGGAGATGGACTCATAAGTCATGTTTACATAAAATATTTTCTAATAGGTCCTATTGAAATAAAAATCTTTTTAAATGGAACCTAATGGAGCAAAAAAAAGATGTTAGGACCTACTAAACTACATATTTAGTAAACAGGATTAATTGGTAAAAAACCCCTTATTTCTATCTTCTTGTAGTTTTGTAATTGTAACCACTTAACGATTGAATTATTTATAAAATGTATTAATAATTTTTTATGATTGTATAATAAATCATATTTCCTTGTTCCTTTATTAGGTTATAAATTATTATGGCAGATAATCAACCACCAACAAATAAAGGAAAAACTATACTTTCGTTTTTTAAAAGAGAGAGAGTGGTGAGACATCGACGAAAAATACACCTCCCACATCAAGTAAGGATACTGCAACACCCGATTTACACCCTCCTTCCATGTCTCAAGTGGTGGAACCAATACCATTTTCTTATTTTAATATTGAACGAGATCCCGAGTTACGTACTTCGATATGTGATATTGAATCTCTTGCTCGACGAGATGAGATTAGAATAGCATACATCAATTTTTGGTCATACCAACCTAAACTTTCTGAGTATCGAAGGACTTTGTTTGGTAAATAATATCAGCGATTTCAATATGCTTGGTTTAAACAATTTCCTTGGCTTGAGTATTCCCCATCAAATCATAAACCATATTATTTTCCATGCTTTATTTTTGAAGATGAAAATAACCCAGCTAGTCGTTCTTCACTTACTACTGGTGGGTTTAATAGTTGGAAGAGAGTTAATGATGGGGCAAAATGTGTATTCTTGCTTCATGTTGGCGGCATATCTTCACCACATGGCAAAGTTGTAGAATTTCTTCTCAATTAAAAAAATTTGGCATAACATATTGACAAAGTAATTAATGCACAATTAGTGGAGGATGTTATGAAGAATCGAATGTGTTTTATGGCAAGCATTCGAGCCGTTCGATTTCTTATACTTCAAGCAGTGGGTTTTAGAGGTCACGATGAAGGCCCAGATTCATTGAACCGGGGGAATTTTGTCGAATTATTGAAGTTCAAAGCTGAAGAGAATGATGATCTTTCAAGTATAATTTTAAATAATGCTCCAGGTAATGCCATGTACACTTCTCACTTTATTCATAAGGAGATTCTAAATATCTTATCTAATAGAGTGAGAAAGATGATATGTGATGAAATAGGGGGAGGAAAGTTTTGTATTCTTGTGGAAGAGTCTCAAGATGAATAAAAAAGGGAACAAATGGACCTTGTGTTAAGATACATTAAGAAAGATGGTTTGACAGCTGAACGATATTTTGATATTGTGGGGGTTAAAAACACATCAGCACCAAATCTTAAAAAATAGATATTTAATATGCTTATTCGCCACAATCTCCCTATTGAAAACTTAAGAGGTCAAGGTTATGACGGTGCTAGAAATATGCGAGGTCAATGGAATGGATTGCAAGCATTGTTTCTTAAGGATTACCCATATGCATATTATGTTCAATTCTTTGCTCATCAACTTCAACTAGATTTAGTTGCAGCGGTAAAAGAAAAGCCTCGTGTTTGACAATTCTTCTTTCATTCGAATTGTATTGTGAATCTTATTGTCTCTTCTCCAAAATGCTTGTCGGAGTTAAAATCCGCACAGAAGAATGACATCGAACGTATGCTGGCCAGTGGTGAACGACAATCTGGTAAATGGGCTAATCAGATTGGTACTTTGCATCGACCGGGAGCTAATTGTTGGAGCTCACATTATGATTCAATGAGGGACTTGATGGGTATATATGATGTAGCTTCCACAGTTGTTAATGATCTTAAAAAGAGTGGAGTATGTCCACAAATACGTGGGCAAGCTCGTGGTGTGTTCAAAGCTATGAGGGACTTTTAATTCATATTTATTATGTTTTTAATGTACAAAATCATGGGGATCACTAACATGCTCTGCCAAGCCTTACAACGTAAAACTCAAGATACTCTAAATGCTATGAAACTTGTCTGTACAACAGAAGATCTTCTTCAAAAATTGAGACAGGGTTGTTGGAGAACTTTTCTTGAGTCTGTGACGTTATTTTGTATTCAACATCTGATTCCTATACCGGATATGAGTTTTCATTTTGACGAGGGTACAGGTCGTCAATGTCAGCAGAGAGATCACATAACACTTGAACATTATTATCACTATAATGTTTTTAATGCCACAATAGATTTTCAATTAACAGAGTTAGAACAATGATTTTTCGGTGGGGGTAGTAGAACTTCTTACTCTTCGTGTGGCTTTGGATCCTAGTGATTGTTTTTCATCATTTAATGTTGAGGATATATGCAAGATTGACCCCCATCACGTAGGTCAGCTGGTAAGGGGCTGTCCTAGCTTAACCAAGGTCTCAGGTTCGAGCCTTGGGAATGCAGCTGTGTTAAAATTTGGGAGGGAGAGCTTTGCCACCCTTGTAGTCCTACCCGGCTCGAACAGGATTAGTTCCACGCCTAAAAAATGTGGGGAACCTGTGGTCTAGACCAAAAAAAAAAAATATGCAAGATTGCAAAAATAAATTATCCTGTGAAATTTGACGGACAAGATATCCATCGTTTGCAGTGCCAGTCGATGCAATACCATTTTGATGTAAGTGGTGATCCCGATTTCCAAAATGTTTTTACCCTAGGTGATTTATGCCGACAACTGTATCTTAAGAGAAAGATTAATGACTACTATTTAGTTGATAGATTGATTCGTCTCTTCCTCACTCTTCCTGTTTCCACGACGACTGCTGAAAGAGCTTTTTTCGGGATGAAACATTTTAAAACATCATTTCGAAACTCAATGGGGGACGAATTTCTTGCTGATTGCTTGTCTTTCTTCCTTGAACGGGACCTCACTTTGAGTATTGATTTAGACTCCGTAATAGATGAATTTAAATCGCTAAAGACTCATGGGGCAAAATTTCGATAGATTTTTTTGTAATCAATGAATGTGAATATTTAAAGACTAGGGGGAATAATTTTTATTGAACTTATTTATTTAATTATGAATGAATTCTATTATTGAACTAAGTTTTTTCTTGACTTTTTCTTATTTTTTATGGACTTTGACTTGTTATTATCCCACCCCGTCGAGCAATCCTGGCCCCGCCCTTGGACTTGAGAAAGGATTTCAAGAGCATAAGGGGAGGATTTGACGAATTTGTGCAAGAACAAACCTGGAGTGAAGGAAATTTGTGGAGGTTATAATTCTTCTTCAATGATTCAGACCTACAATCTAAAGGCAAGTGATTAACTTGTGTAAATTTTAGCGTGTATATTGTCCATGCTAGGATGTTTAGAAAATTCTGAAAAGTTATATGAATTAAGATGATTTTTGATGAATGCTTGAAATGAGAATTATATAGGATTAATCTATTTTTGGATATATGGTTTAATCCACGAAATTTGGGAATCATTTGGTGAAAAAAATCTAGAATTTATTGTTGTTCTTGGAGAAATGATAAAATATGAAGTTTCTGAATTTTAATGGAAATAACATTATTTAATTAAAACTTCTTGATGAATTTATGTTGTTAAATGTTAGAATCATTTATACACCTTGATATATCATTTGAGATGAATTATGAGGAGTTTGGGATTAATTGATAATGGTTTTGATGATGAAAAAGTGTAAAACCCGAATGTAAACCTATGCAAAATCTAGGCAAATATCTGGTAAATTGATCGACTCAAGAATGTCGATCGATCGACCAGGGATCCCTGAAAATGTGATTTATTTACTTTTAAATATTTATTTAAATCCCAACTTGGAGAAATATTTGGTGATGATTAATTGAATAAATTGGGACTTAGAGAAGGGCAGTAGGGTATACTTACGATCGAACAAATATTATGGGATGGAATGGGGAAAATTAACGAGTGAATTAAATTCATTACGGTGGAGAAATATATAAATTGGGGTTTAAATCGAATAAAGGATGATCTAATGTTAATATCAGTAGTAAGGGAGTTATTATTACCGAAATAACCTTAGGCACATATGGGATTAACCCTAGGGATGGAATAAAGGGTTAAAATTGAATTAGGGATTATCGAGAAATAAACCTAATTGAAGATAATATTAATTCATAGAAATTCGGGAGTTGTGATGTCATGGACTAGTAGGGCGTCGACTTTTACCTATTGATTTTATATGAGAAATAAATGATTACCCTTCGAGTGATGAGTGAAGCTGGGGAATATAATTTAAGAAGTAAAGTCATAATAAATAAATACGTAGGATTTGTGAAATAATTATACTACGTATGAAAATATTTATATGGGATGTGCATGTGCCCTATTGTTATTATATATAGGTGGAGTGAATACCTATATTATTTATATTTTTGTGTATAACATACCTATGTTGCTTACTATCGGGGTGGAGGTTGTGCGTTGTGGACGGTCATATCTATGTGTGCCTTCGGGGGGATTTTGATTCGTACCCTGAGCATTGGACCTTGGGCACATGCTATTGATTTAGAATGATAGTTTTGACGGTTGAATGGGAGCGTAGGTATGTACGTGACCCATTTGGCTGGAGAGTATGCTCGCCTCCAATATTTGTGATATAAGATTTATGGTTCGTGAGAGATGTCGAACCAATAGTCCCTTGTACAGTGCGAGATGTACCCAAACATGATAGCAGAGTATGCATGCACCGTTGCTGAGTCTCGTAGGGTGCAATATTGTATATATTATAAAGTGAATATATATATATATATATATATATACATACATGTGATATTATCTACCGTGTGAATGATTATATTAAACTATATATACTGGGATGTAATCTACTATGTGAAATTTGTAGATTAACTTATATATACTATGAGATAATCTACTGTGTGAAATTGTAGATAAAAATGAATAATGAGATCTAATTGAATTAAGTAAGTGAATACTTAATCTTACAGTTGTGAAAGCCTAGTTCATATTAAAGAGAAATGGACATGTTTAATTATCATATATATTATGTGAAAAATACGGGGAAACAATATGTGTTAGAATCTTAATTGAAAACCTTAATTAGGGAGATAATAAGGTACATCAGGCGTGCACACTAAATGAGAGGTGAGAATTCTCAAATGAGAGCCGAGAAGCTAACATGTACATAATAATTACTTCATTTGACTTGTTAAGCACTTGCTATTTTAAAAATCTTTTACAATCGGGTTTTGACCCGTTTCCTTACATATTCTCTTCTCTATTGTATCTTTTACATTAGGTATCCAGTATCAGGAATGCCGGCATAGAGTATGGATATCTCGACGGGTTATTGATGCTACTGGAGAGGTAGATTTGTTTAAACGCTTTCGTTATGTTGCTTCACACATCTCTAGTGTCTACTTTCATTTAGGGCATGTCTCCCAGGATTCTAGTTATTTCATTTCTATTCCAGAGATTATAATCTTTATGTCGGTACTGTTGATATTAATTTTATTTGATTGTAATGAAATATTTTAACTAGAGACACTACAAAAAAAAGTTGCTTTTAAGACCCTATTTTTTGAGACAGACAAAATATAGTCTTTAAAACATACTTTTTTATATATAATGAGCCGTCTCAAAAACTATTATTTTTTGGGACTGCTAATTATATCCGTCTAAAAAAGGTCATTTTTTGATATGGTTAATTATACCCGTCTCAAAAAGGTCACTTTTTGATACGATTAATTATATCCGTCTTATAAAGTAAAACAAATGAGACGGTAAATACTTACTGTATCAAAAGATAAACCAAATAAGACGGCTAAAAAAATTGATTCCCACCACTAATTGTTTTCATCTCCCGCTTTAACACTTTAACCTAACTTCCCACCTAAAAAAAAACAAAAAATGAAAAACAAAAAACATAAACAAACCAAAGAATCAAATCTCGTCTCCAACAAACCCAAACCGCCCCCCTCGTCCCCCCCCCACCCACGACCGTTTCTTCTCCACCCACAGCGGCGCTCTCCGCCCCCCCCCCCACCCACCACAACTGCGTTCTCTCCCTCGCCCAGTTGTGTTATCTCTCCCGTTATTTTCTTTTCATGGTAAGTTTTCATCTTTACTTTTTTTTTGAGGAAAACAACATAGAAATTATTGTTATTAATTTATTTATTATTTTTCTTCTTCAAAATATGCTACTGTAAATAGTCTGTTGCACAATGGTAACAATGGGTGATCAAAAATTATTCTTTAGACATAATTAATGATGCCATATACATAAAACTGTAAATAAATAACCATATGTGTAATACTTATATAAAATGTAAATAAAGAGTGGATGCTTATTTGTTGATTTTAATTTTTTTTGTAGCTTTCAATGTGACCTAATAAGAAGATCTATAATAGGCTATTTATTTTGTTTGATGTTATATAGCATTATGGTTCATGTTGGCTCAATGATTCTATAATAATTTTTTATTTAATTTTTAAAGAAATTCTTAAATGCATGAACCAATTATTCAAAGATCCTAAAATTATTCTTCTCCCAAACCATTAATGTGTTTTTTTTATGTATTTGAGGTTTGTAGAACGATTGATTAGGTTTTTGATGTAAAGTTATGATTGGTAGATCTTTTTTTTTATGTATTTCTAAGAATGAAGTTAAATGATATTGGGTTTTATTACTACAAAGCTAAAGGCAAGGATAAAAATGATTTAGGGATCGTTTGGTTTGAGGTTTAGAAAAGGGATGGGAATTCTTGATTCCAGGAATTCTAAGTTCCTGGAATCTTGAATTCCTTTCCATTGTTTGGTTCGAACGGGAATTCTTTTTTTTTTCGGCATCTAAATTATTTTCCCATATTAGGAATAAATATCATTTAATTAAAATACCCTTCTACTTGATTTGAGTGTGTGCGCGCGAGTGTGTGGTGAGTGTGTGTGTGTGTGTGTGAGTGTGTGTGAGAGAGTATATGTGTGTGTGCGAGAGAGAGAGAGATATATATAGTGTGAGAGAAAGAGAGAGAGAGTGTGTGTGTGAGAGAGAGAGCGTGTCTATATGTGAGAGAGAGTGTGTGTGTGATAGAGAAAGAGATTATGTGTGTGTGTTGTGAGAGAGATAAAGAGTGTGTGTATGTGTATGAGAGATAAAGAGAGAGAGAGTGTGTGTGTGTGTGTGAGAGAGAGAGAGAGAGAGAGAGAGAGAGAGAGAGTGTGTATATATGTGTGTGTGTGTGTGAAAGAGAGAGAGAGTGTGTGTGTGTGTAAGAGAGAGATAATGTATGTGTGAGTTTAAGTGAGGTGGTATTTTTGTCTCACCACAAAAGTAAACTAGAATGCCCGAGAATATAGGATTCCCCCATTTTAGAGGGGAAATGAGAATTCCAATTTTGTTGGAATTATAAATTCCAGTAATTCTAAGTTCCTCCTGAATTTCCAACCAAACATTGTAATTCTAGATGAGGGGAATTCTAAATTCCTTTTCCAAACCTCGAACCAAATGAGTCATTAAAGTTCTACAACTACTTTGGGAGAAAGTATAGAAATGAAATTAACATGTTAAAGAAGTAGTATGAGTCTCATTCCTTCTTTAATTACATATTTTTTCTCAGAAAAAGTTTGTGACAATGAAGGAGTACGAGAAAGAAAAGAGGAAGAGAATAGAAGAGAATAGAGCAAAATTGAAGGAATTGGGAATACATGAATTGTATTCGGCACTTAAAAACAAAGATAAAAATAAAAAAAGTGGTTCAAAGAGTAAAAAAAAAATCATTGGTGATGATGACGAGTTTGTGCCACGTGAAGAAGAAAATGAGCATACGGATTCAAACGAGGATGAAAATGGGTATGTGCCTTGTGAGTTTTTTAATGTGTAAATGTTTAATGATGTAGATGTTAATTAGTTGATTGTGTGAATTTTTGTTTGATACTTTCCATTATCATGCGTGCATTAATACTTCAATATTTCAAATTTGAATTGCTCGGTTTAGTTAGCCATAATAATACTTAAATTGATGTGATGAATTATGTTCTTATTTTAGAGTTTGTTCTCCTTTTATGTGCTAATCTTTTTAGGAATTCATGTTTGCCATTATTAATCTTTTTAGCTTTTCATCTTCTTATGAAAACATTATTAATCTCTTTATCTTTATATTATGAAATAGAAATTTACTGACATTTTTTTTAGATTCATAGATGGGAACCATGGATAAGAGTTGGATTGATTTTCGCAATCGGTTTTCAAAGGAATAGATTAATGGGATTGAAGGGTTTATTAACTATGCATATGCTAATAAAAACATTGAGACAACGAAAATCTATTGCCCCTGTAAGAGATGTGCAAAGCGAGTGTACCACGCCCGACAAACTGTGAGAGACACCTTGAGATGCATGGTTTCGACAAGACATATAAGGTTTGGATTTTTCACGGAGAAACTTTTGGTGGTGTAAGCAGCAATATAAATACTCCGGGGGATGATATGTTAGTTGATGATATACATATACCTGTTGAACTGAGTGCTCGAGATAACATGGTTACAATGGTTCAAGAGGGAATAGGTATTTCCCACGCGCATGACAATATGCGTGAGGAGGAATATAACACCGAAGTTGTCTTTGAATCCGACGGAGATGTTCCAGAGTACTATACTCTTGTGAAAAAGGCTCAATGCGACTTTTATGAAAATTGTCCGCCTGGGATTACTGAATTATCATTTGTTGTTGAACTCTTGCAAATGAAGCAACTTCATGGTTGGACAAATTGTTCTCTCACGACTTTATAGAAATTTTTGGGGAGGATGTTTCCGCATGCTAGAATTCCCAAGTCTTACTACCAAGCCAACAAGCTAAAAAAAGACTTGGGATTCAAGTACAAGACATGGGATACATGCCCAAATAACTGTATGTTGTTTCGTAATGAAACCGAGGGTCTTGAAAAGTGTGGCATATGCGGATATTCTCGATATAAAGATGAGGACTCAAGTATTGATGGTGTCCATGGTCCGAAGGTAGCTGTAAAGAAAATGAGATACTTCCCTTTGAAACCGAGATTGCAGAAATTATTTTGGTCATCCTATTCAGCTCCTTTAATGAAATGGCATGCTGAAGAAAGGATCAACGATGGTGTAATGAGACATCCCGCTGACTCTCCTACTTGGAAAACTTTTAATGAGAAAAACCCTTTTTTTGCGAGGGAGATTCGCAATGTTAGACTTGGGTTAGATGCTGATGGATTTAATCCGTTTGGTAATATGAGCATTAAGCACAGCACATGGCCAGTTATCCTCATTATTTACAACTTACCTCCGTGGTTGTGCATGAAGCAACCTAACTTAATTTTGTCTATTCTTATAGATGGACCAAAAGGACCCGGAGATAAGATTGATGTATTTTTACAGCCATTGATCGATGAGTTGATTGAGCTATGGGTTGATGGTGTACGCACTTACGATGCGTCAAGTAAGGAGTCCTTTAGTTGCATGCATCGTTGTTGTGGACCATTAACGATTTCCCCGCTTATGCTTTTTTCTCGGGATGGAGCACAAAAGGTACATTTTCTTGCCCTTGCTATAACGAAGACCACCAGTCAATGCGATTAGATAAGGGTAAGAAGTTCTGTTATTGGGGTCATCGTCGATTCTTAGACTCGCGCCATAGGATTCGTAGGCAGAAGGCACCATTTAATGGGAGGGTAGAATTACGTCCAGCCCCACTTAAACTTTCGGTCTTACAAGTATTGCAACAGTTGAATGATCTTGACGTTGAATGTGAATATAAGATGGAAGATGTCTTTAGAAGGAGGGAAATAGAGGCGTTAGAAAAAAGTAAACAGGTAGTTCGAAAATGTAGATTTGGTTGGAAAAAAAGAGCGTATTTTTTGAATTGCCATATTGGAAGGATAATCTTATTCGCCATAATCTTGATGCATATTGAGAAAAACGTATGCGATAATGTCCTGTTTACATTGTTGGGTACTAAAGGGAAGACAAAAGACAATTTACAGGCTCGAAAAGATCTAAAAAAATTGGGTATTAGATCAGAGCTACATCCTCAACCACGAGGGTCAAATCTAGAGTACCTCCCCCCAGCAGAGTACACGATGAGTAACAAAGAGAAGGAGATTTTTTAAAAAGTGTTGCAGAATGTTAAAGTTCCTGATGGCTACTCTTCGAACATTTCACGGTGCGTGAACATGCAAGAAAGAAATATTTTGGGATTAAAGAGCCATGATAATCATATTTTAATGCAACAATTACTTCCAATAGCCGCGAGAAGGATATTGCCCACTCATATTGTCAAAGTCTTGATTGAATTGAGAAATTGATTTGTTACACTGTGCTCAAAAGCAGTTACTGCAGCTGATTTAGAAAGGTTTGAAGATCGGATGGCCCTTACACTTTGTAGCCTTGAGAAGATATTCCCTCCGAGTTTCTTTGATGTGATGGAACATTTGCCTATACATTTGCCGGGCGAACTCTTAATTGCTGGCTGTGTCCTTTACCGTTGGATGTATTCGATTGAAAGGTACCTCCACACTTTAAAAGGCTACGTTGGTAATCGGGCTCATCCCGAGGCCTCGATTGCCAACTCTGTTATTCTTCAGGAATGCATGACTTTTTGTTCCCAGTATGTGGATGTGGAAACTAAGTCTAACCGACCAGCTAGAAATGATGACTGGGGGCATATAAATGGTCGTGCAATTGGGAAAAAAGTTCGATTGGAACTTGATTCTGTAATGTATATGCAAGCTCATCGGCACGTTCTTACCAACACTGAGGCAGTGGCGCCATTTGTTGAGTAAGTTTGATTATAAGTAATTGGCGTTTTTGAAAACCATTTTTATATTTTTTTTGGAATTGACATATGGCTATTTGTTTACTTGTAGAAAGCATCTTGCGGAACTTTTATCAAAGTATCCTCAAGATTCACAAAAGCATCGTGTTAATCGTCTTCACAACGATGAGTTCCACAAATGGTTTAAGGATTATGTAAGCGAAAATATCATAACTAATAGTTGAATTATGAATAAATACTATACTTTTGTATTGACATTTACTTTAATATACTGTAGGTTAATAAATTGGGACGTGACGGTGTGCAAGTATCCAAAGAAATCAAATACTTGTCTTTAGGTCCTCTTAAGGATGCGGTCAGATTCAACACTTATATTGTTAGCGGTTTTAGATTTTGAACAAAGATACTTGATAAGGGAAAGAAAACTCAAAATAGAGGAGTTTTTATAAAAGCCGAACAAATGAGTTATTCTAGCCGGAAGGATAAAAACCCCATTGTGGATGATATTACATACTATGGGGAACTAACGGATATTATTGAAGTTTAGTATCTTAATGGCACGAAGTTTGTGTTATTCAAGTGTGATTGGGTTGAAAATCGCATGGGTACAAAAGTTGACGAGTTTAACTATACGCTGGTGAATTTTAAGCATTTGAAATATAAAGATGATCGAGAGGGTAACGAACCTTTCATAATAGCATCCCAAGCAGAACAAGTATTTTATGTGCAGGACCCTATCGATACAGATTGGCATGTTGTTGTTCCCATGACACCAAGAGACCAATTTGATAGGTACACGACAATTCAAGAAACTGGAGAAGAATTGCTGCTTAATGGAGATGAGCCGTTTGTCATGCAAAATTTGAATGAAGATCACAACTTACGGTGGGTGAGGGATGGAGATGGATTAATAGTTCACACTAGTGTTGTTCAAGCTAATGATCACGAAGATGCAAATGCAGATGAAGACGAAGATGGAGATGAAATTTAGAGGGACAATGCTTGAGGGAGATATAGTCATAAACTAGTTATTTTTGTTTTTGAACTGGAGCATTTGTAGTTTGGTTTTGTACTGATGCATAACTGAGTAGTGTTTCTTATAACAAATGCATAACTGAACAGATAGTTTGCTGCATATCTGAATATATATTTTGTTAGTTTTCTGAATTAGCTAGTTTGCTGAATTTTCTTTGTGATTACTGAATTCGCTATATCATATGCTTTATAATTAATAGTTGTTGAACGTTCACTACAAACTGATCATACTTCTCCTTAATCTCAGTTTAGGCCTTTTCATAATTAGCTTGCGCAGTCTCCAGTTCCTCAATCATGGATTTATGGTCCCATGGTGGGTAAGGAGCATAGAATTGTCCTATCTCTCATCCTCATAAGCATTTAGGGACGGTGTTACTTTCTCCCTTAAGATGGTGGCACCCATCACACCTTGAAAGAAAGGCAAAGACATCAGCATAATGCCAAATATTTTAACAAAATTAAAAAAATACAAGTATGGGTGAACTGAGACGTATGTTCATCCATAGGCCTCTTATTACACGTAGGGCTCACATCATCTGAAGCAATGTACTTTCTTTTCCTTTAGTTTTTGTAATATCTGCAGCATCGGCCTCTGCTTGCCTCCTACCATCATACTCAGCATTCGTTCGAACCTTGGCATTCTATCTCTTCACGATAGCGACTTTCTTACTGGCCCTATCATCAGCAACGGTGCTCTTCTTTTTATCCTCAATGTCCAGTTTCCTCTTCAGAGTAATCTTCATAATAGCATGATCAATTTATGGAATAGTCATGCCAAACGATAGCTCAATTCGAAAAGTAGATAAAGTGGAAGTGGAAGCTACACGAGAGCACATCATTTAGCAAAGTCAAAATGGTCAACCAAAGATGAGCTATTAAAGGTAAAAAGTCTCATACATTCTTTGACCTCCTGATCGGATCATCCTTCCCAGTCAGCAGAAACATTACCTTTAACTATGAAGTCTATCTCATCATCTCTAGGGGAAAACTTTTAGAATGGGCAGAATATGCTTGAAAATATAATCTTTAAGAAAATAAGTGGTTGAGTCGGCTATTTGAATTGAAGGAGAAATGTACTTTAGTTTATGGGTGACAAACATTTTGTGCAGATATAACTACCACTCAATGCAATGAAAGAATGAATAATTCAGTAAAGAAGTATGTGCGTTATGAGTATGATTTATTGAGGTTCTTCCGTCACTTTCAAAGATTGCTTTATGATCGTCGTTACAATGAGTTAAGAGCAGACTTCAAAGCAATTCATACCTCCCCTGCATTATCATTCCCCATGAAAATTTTGAGACATACAGCAAAAGTGTACACACCAGCAGTGTTAAAGTGGTTTCAAGTTAAGCTATGCAAAGCTCATGTCAGCTCCATGAAGTTATTCGCTGAGATTGAAACAATGAGCATAAATCCATGATCTGTAACTTCATATATGCTCTGGAGCTGACATGAACTCTGGTCCTAAAGAAGGCAATCACATGGAGCTGACATGAACTCTGTAACTAAAGAAGGCAATCACATGGATATTCCCAAAGCATTTACTTGAAACATCATGACTCAAGTACTTGAAACATTGACCATGAAAAGTGTAGTACCAGAGTGAAAGTTATTGATAGAGAAACCCCATGGATAAAAAGTATACGCTACTGAATTATCGCAGGTAAAATTAGAAACATATATCAAGTAGAGTCAGACACATATCAACCGAGTGTGTGACAGAGTGACACTAAGGGCAGGTGGAACCAGTGGAGGGAGATTCTGTGGGACATCCATGACCACGAGTATTGATTTGCACCTGTCTAGATTAGCTTGAACCAAAAATCTTAGGTTCAATTGGAAATGGTTTCTGAAGAATCTGTAGTAAAATAGGCATAATTCCAGATGTTAGCTATGGAGAAGGGTGGAATGGTTGCAAGAGTTGTGGGAGTAGCAGGACTAGAGGATGTATTAGTAGTAGGAGACATTGTGAACATGGGAGTATGCTGTTTTGAATAAGAAAAAAAAGGAAGATTTGGCACTGTGGTAAAAGGAAGCAGGTGATACCAGGAGATAATGAAAAAGGTCTAGTGGATCGTGGTCACTATGCTTAAAAGCGGACTGTAACGGGATAATTTCAGGTCATATGGCACTTTGATATCGCGTTAATAACCGTTTATTTTCTGTATATATAGATATATAGAGTGAAAAATAATAGTTCCAATGATCATAGGTCTCTGCAAGATAAATACTATCTATACAATTAGTCCTCATTTGCTTGAGTTTTTGTGATTTCTGGGAATCTACGAAGTGTCATAACCATCTCAAAACTTAAAAAAACAAGATTAATTTTCTATAGCTCAAAATTTATCTATAAATTTACCAATTTAGAATGTCAGGAATGCAAAAAAGCTTGAATGAAACGATCACTAAGAGGACTGTAACGGTCCTAAAGAAGGAATCACATGGAGCTGACATTCCAAAATTTTTATTGAATTTATGAGTAGATATTTTGAGCTTAAGTAAGGATAAGAAAGGGAACTCATGATCTTTGATTAGTTTCAAATGAGACTACATCTCAAATATGCTTTACATCATCCCAATGCCAACAACTTTTGCAACTTCTAAATTCGCAAATTGCAATTTCATCCACTGATTCCCAAACTGATCAATCATTATCATTAAATTTCATTCAATCTGGCAGCACATCTATGACAGGTTTTATTAATTCTACAAAGTCTTTATGTTCATCAGCTATATTTTCTTCCATTAAAGATATGCATATTGAGACTTGAATATCTCAATTTTATAAAAAACATTTCATGAGTTTTTAAATACCGAGACTTCTAGGATAGTTGAAATTGAACACCTTAAATAAATACGCACCCTTGAGTGCAGCCCCTTCTTTTTTTACTAAAGTGTGCGCAATTTAGTTATTACTTTCTTGTCTTCGATATAACTGTTCGTTTTACACAGAGATGGATGAAATCAAGATCTCTATGACTCAAATTAATAAGTATTTATCAGTAATGGGTTTAAGTTGCTCCTCTTATTCTTGGAAATGATTTTGAAATGAACATGATCATTTTAATGTAATGATCGATCATTTTATATTTTGTTTCATGTTTGATTAGTTTTATAACCGATGTTGAAATGTGATATATAACTGAAATGTAACTTCTTGCTATGATAAATGCAAATATACAGATCCATGACATTGAGGCGTCGTCGTCGTCGTCGGTTGACTATGTCCGACCTCATAGGCGAGGAAAGACTACTCGAGAAGCAACCACTCACAACTCCAGTGAGAAATGATTTAGAGAGGACATCTCAAATTACTCTCGTGCAACACAACATAAGGGACCATAGAAATAGAGAGATGCAACCACAACTTTCCCCAAATATTGAATTAACATACCATAATACACACCTCAACTCAAGAGCTCAAGTTTCTTTATTTCAAACACCTACAAGTCAACTTTCCCTAAATATTGAGCAGATTGATAATTCAGTTGGGAATGCCAGTCCTCCATCCGCTTTAGATGGTGAGGATCTCACAGGTATGCTGTGTTATACAGTGTTTGTATATCTCCATTTGTATTACAATTATGTTTATATTCATATTGAATAAGATGTATAAACATTATTTATCAACTTTTTTTTATAGGTACAATGGCTACCCTTACTAGTAAAAAAAGGGTTAGAAAGGGGGCAAGGCCTTGGCTCGAATGGAATGATAACAAAAAGAAGATATTGGAATGGAATGAACTTTGTCAGCCAGTTTGTAAACTTAAAAGTAAATTGATGTCACATTTAGGTTATTACGCAAGGTGTGGAAATTTATTTCCATTGACAATGTTGGATTGGAGAGAGGCGGACGAGGAAGCACTTTATAATATTTGGAAGGAAGTGAAGGTAACTTATTAGTTTGATTTATTTATTTGTTCTGTTGTACATTAGCTGTCAAGTTTTAACTAATTTATTCTTTTTGTTCTTAGAATAACACAAATGCACTGGAAGGTTTTAAACAAATCTGCTTTGCAAGGATGGGACTTGCGTGGAAGCAATGGAAGCATCGAGTGAAGGCGAATCACTATAAAAAGTTTCAAACAGATGAAGAGCGGTTGAGTTATACGCCTGAACGAGTCGAAAAAGATCAGTGGCCTGAATTGGTGAAATACTGGGGTCTAAAGAAGATTAAGGTATAAATATCACATTTATTAAGAATTTTATACATACATTCTTCTTCACTAGTATCATAATTTTTATTTTTATTTATTCAAATACTTAGGATATTGCCGATCAAAACACTAAGAACCGTGAAGTTGAATGTGCTTACTCAAGGACAGGACGAAAGCCACATGCTAAAATAGCCAAGGAGGTTGGAATTTTTATTATTATAAATATTTCTGATTTTAATATAAGAGTATTAATATACATACATTGTTTTTTTCAGAGGATAGAACTGGGGGAGCCCATCGACAATATTAGCATGTGGAAAGCCACTCAAGCTCCAAATAATAAAACTTTTAGTGTTGAAGATGGATCATTTGATAAAGCGGTATGTATAAATATTAATTCGTAAGAGATGATTGAAAAATTTATTTAATATTTGTTATAAATTGTGTTCTTGAAAATTATTTTATGTTCATTAATAATAATATTAATTCAATTGGTAGAAAATGCTTGAAAGACGACTAAATGAGCTACCAGAAGAGCAACAAAATGACCCAGAAGTGCGGAACAAGATTTTTACTGATGTAGTAGGATATGGAGGGCATGGGTATGCTTTATTAAAGGGAGCAGATATTAGGCCAACGTCGACAAAAGCATGTTCATCTCAGTTATTATTGGAAGAAATTAACCAGTTAAAGAAAGAAGCTGAAGATCGAGAGACTCGACATCTACAGGAGCTTGAAGAGTTAGAGATTCGCAACCAACAAGCTTTACTACAGATGAAGAATGATATGCGAAGTGAAATGCGAAGTGAAATTCAAAGTTTGTTCCAAAGTTTTACCCTTCAGTAAGCTTCCACTACCTCGACGATTCAGTCCGACTAGGTAATACAATATAATTCATACATATAATTACTTATATATATATAATGAAAAATTCTCTTGTTTAAAGTTAAATTTTCAATGGTGGTGGGGAAAATTTGTTATGGTGGTGAGAATTTATTATGCTGGTGGTTAAAATTTTCTGCTGTTGGTGTATATCATTCTCAGAATCAATAATTTTGATGTTTAAAACAGGTTGGCTACCCGTGGTTTTCATGAATAAACAAAGGAGACTCTGCCGATTTTTAAAAAAAATAATAATAGTTGGATATTTATATTGTTAATGATGAAAATATACTATATTGATTCATTTTGCACATTGTATTGTTGGCGAGGGGTATTAATTCTGACATAATCGAAACTATATTTTTTTTGTGCAGGTGACAATTTTTGTAGAACATGCAAATGTTAATTAGTGGTTTTGGAGGTCGTACGATTCAGTGTTGCGGAATTAGTTTGATAAAAGCATTTCATGTTTGGAGTATTAATAAATTAATGTATTTTTGTTGTCAAGTCAGATATTTGAACTTAGTGTTATAATTCTTGTTTTGATGAATATTTGGAGATGGTTATAAGAACTCTATTTATTGTTGAATGAAAATGATTCGTTCTGTTGGTTGAAAAATCATCTTATGTATTACATTTTATGATTATTCGTTGTTTGTGTTGTTTCAAATGTAATTAACTTCTATATTAAACTTTAGCGGTAGATTTTATTCTCCACAAAATATTGGTGCAAAAATTTTAAGATCCCTTCACCTGTTTTGGGATGGATAAAACTGTCCCAAAAATATATTAAAGACGGCTATGTTGCCGTCTCAAAAAGGTTTTTTAAAATAGTAATCTTTTGAGACAGATTAATTTTCGTTTCAAAAATAATCTTTTGTGACAGCTCTTGTGCCGTCTAAAAAGGGTCATATAAAATGAGGACATTTTGAGACGGATCTGTTCCTGTTTCAAAAAACTCTTTTGAGACGGTTATGGCGTCACAAAAAGTATTTATACCCCCTATCAAAAAGACCCCCCTAGCCGTCCCAAATAGCGTCACAAAAAGTATTTGAGATGGATAAATGATCTTTTAGGACTGCTAGGCCACCGTCTCAAAAGCTACTTTTTTTTTGTAGTGAGAGTTATTCCAGTCGCATTTTGTCTTGTTCAGTTGTGATGTGATGATGTCTATTCTTACTAAGATTTGTGGAATGGTTTTAATTAAAGTAGAATTGAAAAGGTTTTGACACTAACTTAATTATTTATTTGGTGAATTAATAAAGAAATTATTTTTCGACAGTGATGCTAAGAATGAACCAACAGGATATTCTGATTTAATTTAATAAATGACTGATCACCTGGTATTTAATTAGACGGGGTGTCACAGAGTCCCTCTCTCCAGTTTCAAAGAAGGACTCTGTGAGAATCATATTGGCATTGGTGACTCATTATGATTTAGGGATGGACTAAATGGATGTAAACGTAGCTTTTTTGGATGGGAGTTTGGAAGAAGAAGTCTACATGGCATAGCTACAAGGCTTCATAAAATAAGGAAAGAAAACCCTGATCTGTATGTTAAATAAGTCAATATATGGTCTAAAATAAGCTTCTCGTCAGTGGTACCTTAAGTTTCCTGATACCATTATATCCTTTGGGTTTAAAGAAAATACCACTGACTGATGTATATACCTGAAGATTTGTAGGAGTAAGTTTGTATTTTTAGTGCTATATGTTGACGACTTGCTTATCGCCAACAGTGATCTTGGTTTATTACGTTAAACCAAGGAATACCTTTCTGAAAACTTTGCAATAAAAGATATGGGTTAGGCATCCTTTGTGATTGGGATAAAGATATCTCAGGATAGATCACGTGGAACGTTGGAACTAGCTCATAAAGATTAAATTAACAAAGTGTGAGAAAGGTTTAACATGCAAAGTTATAATCCCGTTAACATTCCACTTCAGAGAGGGGATAAATTAAACTTAAGACAATGCCCAGGGAGTGAATTGGAAATGGAGCACATGAAAGGCGTACCCTATGCTTCGCTTGTAGGGAGCTTACTATATGCACAGGTTTGCACTAGACTGGATATCAGTTTTTTCGTTAGGATGCTAGGTAGATATCAAAGCAACCTGAAAAATCATAATTAGAAAGTTGCAAAGAAAGTATTGAGAAACATGCAAGGGACTAAAGAATACATGCTCACATATAGGAAGACTGGTCACTTTAAGGTGGTCGGATACTCAGACTCAGATTTTGGACGGCGCCTTGATAGTAGGAAGAGCACTTCGGGTAATGTCTTCCTCGTTGGATGAGTCTTCTCATGAAAATTTGCTAAGTAGAGTGTTATTGCATCATCTACTATGGAGGCTGAATTCGTAACTTACTTCGGAGCTACGAATAATGGATTATGGTTGTAAAATTTCATTTCAGGACTTAGAATCATGGGGTCAATATCTAAGACGCTAAAAATTTACAGTAATAATGTTGTAACAGTTTTCTTTTTGAAAAATGACAAGTATACTAAGACAGGTAAACGTATCGAGATGAAGTACCTATCAGTGAATGAAGAAGTTTTGCAACAATGAGCATCAATTGATAACATTAGTATGAGTGGTAACATAGCAGATCCACTTATAAAATGACTATCTCTGAAGACCTTTATGAAACGTATCAAATAGACTCGATTAATTTGATTATGATTGCTGTTAGTTTAGTTGTTTGACACTTCTATTTTGAATTCAATAAAAGTGTTTCAGATTTCTATCAATTTTGTCTTTATAATGTATGCATGCATGTGGATGTAACCTATTGTATGACAAAAATATTCTTTTCTCAAGAGTCATTATGAGCCCATTATGACAACCCATATTATAGGCCTGGTTAAATAAAACATTAATGTTATGGTACATGGAAGGAACCATGCTCCAGAATAGTATGAAATCGCCATGACTTGCAGTGGTGAAACATTCAATTATGGCAATAATTGTTATTAATTATTCCGCTTTATTGTGTATGTTCCCTAAAGAAATTAAAACATTGTTTTTATTAGGACTAAGTGGGAGACTGCTGAAAATTAATTAATGAATTATGTAATTTTGAAATTAATTAATATCCCACTAATATAGTCCCTAATAAGTAAAAATAATTTGAATTTAGTGGAGGATTTTACGCCCACTTTGATGGGTAGTGGAGTTATGCTACTAGAGTAATTTCTACCCCTAATCACTTATATAATCAGTAACCTAATTCCATTATTAGCATACTATAACACACAATTATATTGGTAAAGAGAGAAAATCTGAAATTTCAAAAATCAGATATTTTCCTCATATTTCTAGAGCCTTGAGTGCCTCTATGTCAGAATTCAGGCTAGAAACGACGCATGCGCCCGTCGCCCGTTTGCCGACCAGTAGTAGGGGCCTTTGGGATCCCAAAGTCACGTGTCGTTGGCTAAGTTTCGCGGCAAACAAGCCGCCTTGGAATGAGTACAATCTAAATTCCTTAACGAGGATCCATTGGAGGGCAAGTCTGGTGCCAGCAGCAGCGGTAATTTCAGCTCCAATAGCGTATATTTAAGTTGCTGCACTTAAAAAGCTCGTAGAAGCTTTTTAAGGTGCACCAAGGAAGGGGAAACATCATCACCTTTCATATCTAAACAATGGACAAAGGTGTGTTATTTATTATATAATATGTCAGCAATTAATCTGTAAATGCATGGAGATTAAATATCCTCAAATTAAGTAGTAATTTTTTTTCCAATCATATAATGTTATAACTATATACGTATAATAGTCTAGAGGAGGAGAGAGGTTATTTCCAGCATTTCTTTAAACTTAATAAATTTTGAATGTTAGATACAATCTGCTACGGATTCAACCATAAAGACCTTTTATCTATGAATGTTTGCTGCTCTCGAAAATAAAGATTTGTTTAAAGTAATAATCTACAAAATTATTTGTGTGCCATCCCATCATTTTTTCTCGTCGTTTGCAGTCCCATTTGTTCAGTTATTTGGTTTGTAACTGCTATGTTTAAGGTGGTTCTCACATTTTTAAAATGTCATTTTGATCAAAATGACACTACCCTCTCCCCCACGGCAAAAGTAAAAACACTTGGGATAGGCCACTATCAAAAGTGACATTCGAGGACCAAATCCGTGAGTTCCCTTAAAATAATCTGCAAAGACAACCTGTTTGTCCCTAGAGAAAAAATAAAATTTGCTATTGATAATGAATATACTAAGACTTAATTTTGCGGAACCTAATTAATTTAATATAGACAATGGAAAAATATTATATGTGGTGCATTCAAAGGTTTATGATAGAAGTCAAAGAGAAATAACTGTAAGTGGTCCGAAATTTGGCCGGCTATACACAAACAAAAAATATCTTTTTAGCAATTCAAATCTTGCATGCATGCATTCAATTGCATCAATTGATGCCCAACTTCAAGAGCCTGTTGAACCCTTCAAATAGAAGATAGCCTTTGCTTTTCATTTTTTGGATTGCAATTTGCATTTCCATAGAGGGGGGCTTCTGGGTTTTGAATACTAAAAGATATCTCAGTTTGACTTCTGCCTATTATTAAATAAGAAATATCAACGTTGTTTGGTGTGGTTGTTTGCGTAGCCGTGGAAGTTTGTAGAATTAGCTGACAATAAAAGTCCGTTGGATTGAAAAATGTAAATAAAAAGGTCCTGATGCTAGAGAGAGAGAGCTCTACAACATTCAAATAACCATCAATAGACCATTGTATGGCTGCTTGGTATTAACTTCCTTAGAAAATAATGCCATCTTTGAGATGACTGTGGTGAGCGCTCCTTTATGTGCGAGAGAGCGAGAGTATCACTAATCAGGAAATCAAGAACCCCCAAAAAGTTATATAGAAATTAAGAGAAAAAACATTAGTACAAATAGTTCATATGAAAAAATAGCGTTGGTAACAATGATTGTTAAATCTTGAACTTTAGTTTGGTCCTTGTTCCATGGAAACAAAACTTAAAAATTATCACTTTGGTCCCCTCTTCTATTTGATTTTTGTCCGCTTTTTGAACGAGCCTTTCCTTTTTGCCTTATGTAGGGGGAATAGGGCCTATAACCTATGCAGGTAGAACCGTAGGATACTCCTAACAAACATTGACCAGTTCTAAATGACAGCCTTTATAGATACATTTTTATTGACATACTAGCATTGATCGCAACATTTTATAAATTTTTATTTAAATTAGGTGTAAATTCACGTGATGCGCAGGGAAAACGCAATGTGTGGGATATATTTGAAATTAAGAAAACATGTCTTGATCGTATATGGTTCGTGTGGGAATTTTTTTTAGCATAAAATTGGATCATGTCGTGTTTATGTCAAAATTATGACACGTGTTATAGTGTCATGTATCCACCAGACAAAATAAAGTTAAAAATTATACAAATACATAGAAAAAGGACAGTAACTTATTAAGTTTCAAATAATAAAATATATGAGAAGTTTAATTATGGCTCATTGAAAATGAGGTTGGTAATACGTTGAATTTAACCAACTAATATATTCACAAATTTATACTTACGTTTTTTAGTTACGATATAAATTTAATTGCGAAATAGTTAACACAACAATATATCACAAGTTTAAATTCTATCTTTATGTTTTTGGTAATATTAGTAAAATCACAAAGAAAGTACGATACAAAAAATTTATAAATCAGAAATAATATTTTACAAATATAACAAAAAATGTAAGGAATCACCATAACATGGCCACTTTGATTCGGTGTGTGTGCTGTAATTAAAAATAAACAAAAAATGAGCACTTAATAAAAGATCAGATAATGTTAAACATATATTACCCCTCTTTAAACATTTTAGAGTGTGCTATGAGTGCCAAATAAGTCCTTCAAAACCTCTCCCAAAAGTAATAATTTTATACCCTGACGGAACCCATACCACAAGTCAAATTTTAATAGGTAAGTAAAAAAATGAGTGAAATCCATATCACCTTTAGAAGAGGTTTTGATACCCATATCATTATTCAACATTTTATCATCATAAATAAAAAAAACGGACAATTCATCAAATATATAACATACAAAAAATATTGAATTTTTTCCAAAGAATACTTGCACAAATAGATGCACACACCAAATTCCATATTTGATATCCACACCTGACATACTTTAAGCCTCTAGTCTTTGTCAAAACATAAGAGCCTACAAAATGAAAGAGGGAAACCCAACTCAGACCTGATTTTGAACCCCCCAAAGGCCATTAAATGCGGCAGACCCATCTCCCTCCACAACCGGTCGCCCAGCCTCGGGTGAGTTCCCAAAAGAACAACCAAAATAAAAACAAACAAACATCAGCCTTCACCCACTTCAAAACTTGGATCCTCCAGACAATCGAAACCTCCTTTACCTCCTCACCTTCAGCTAACTTCAACATCGACGGAAACCCCATTTCCGACGATCCCAGCTCCACAAATCGGGATCAGCCCAAACTCGATTAAAAAAAAAACCCGACCACCTTTTAGCTCATGACCACTGGCAGACCTTTATACCACCCAAGAACCTGCCTATGCCGGTGACCACAACAACCCAACTCCTTGCTGGCCCGAACCATCGACCAAACCACCTCCGAACCCATTTACCCGGAGCTGCACAAACCTCTAAACCCGTACCAAAACCCAAAAACCAGTAGACCCAAATCCAATCTTTAACCCGGTCCCTACAAACCGACATCGTGACCCACTTGACCGAATTCTCTGGAAGATGGAAGATTTTATACTGCTATAAGAATATGAAGGAGTCATTTAGGAGCAGCTAAAAGGTCTAGGATGATTAGATAGAAAGAGAGAGAAAAAAAAGATGGAGAGGCATGAATTAATTGGGAGCAAGAGAAAGACAACGTGAGACATAACTATTTTGGCCACGTGGACATCTTATGAGAAAAGCAGCATTTAGAGCCTTGTAGTGCATTTTAGATTAGTATATAGATTCCATGGCCTTTTTTCATCTCGTAATCTCAACAAAGAAAACTGTCCAAGTCTTAAAAATAAATCATTAGAACCAAACACCAACAAAACTTGGAAGAGGAAGGCAGGACATGAAAAGATCTCCAGTTAATTCAACTATTTCGATGTGGGGAGGCGAAAAAAGAAAGGGTGGAGTCCATGCATCTTTTGAGAGGAGAGAGAGAGAGAGAGAGAAAGAAGTGAACCTTGGGAGGTTTTATAGCAGCGTATTGAAGAGAGGGGATGAACGGGTAAGATAGGGGATGAACGGGTGGGGCAACTAAAGGGCCACAAGCGAATTAGAAAATCCTTTTTATCAAAGCTTGCACGTGAAGATAACTTCCTTCAAACTAAAAGCCAGGTAAACAAAAAGAGGAGCATGTAATGCTTTGTATAGCATTTTATGATGCCACGTGGATAACCTAGATAAAGAGGATCATTTAATGCCTTGTATAGCATTTTATAGTATATAAAGATAACAAAATAAATTAACATAATAATAACTATGGTAAGAGGTAAAGATTACTTAAAATTAAAGTTATAAACACTAAAATCCTTGATCAAAACACGAATCTAAATCTCTAATCTAAAAACCAATAAACTAAAAGCGTAATCCCAAATTTTGGAGTGCTCATAAAATATGCAAAATGTAGTATTAATATAATTATAAAAACTTATCTAAAAATAATAACCACATGATAAATGTAGAATAACTCTTCTAGCAATATTCTTTCTCATAACATAACAACAATACTTTTTTACACATAAGTCATATAGACTATAAATCATACTAAAAATGAATTTTGAAATACAAGCTATAAATCATGTTTTAAGAAATTTCTGCAACCATAGTTCCATTTCATGTATGATTCTGCATGAGATGTATGAATAATACATAGATTACCTTTCTATCGAGAGTTTGAAATCTGGATTGAAACAACTTCGTAAAATAAAAAATTATGCCGAACATAAGTCAAAGACGAGTTTAAAAATTAAAAAGATATTAATAGAGAAAAATTAGACTATAAATAAATAAAAAAGCTAGTAGATTACATAAAAAAATTGTGGGGCCATTGCCGCAAATTACTTGTGTTCTTTTTTCTTCCTTCAAATCAACTTACTTGCGTTGATCTGCAAAAGCGGAGAAATGTGACGCAATCTAATGGTAAGAGTAAGAGTGAGAAATGTTGGATAAATTCCAATATTTATTGATATTTTATTTTTAGTTCTTAATATTTTATTATATTATTGGTGTTTTATTTTAAACATAGTTTGGGTTTTATTTTAGAAGGTAGAAACATGAGCAATTGGGTGTGAAAGATATGGGAGTGCTCAAAATCCCATACTGTCCCACATTGGAAGAATACTACAAAAAGTAGTGGCATATCAACTAAAGGACAACTAAGATTCTTAGTTGACAAGTCAAATAAGAGGCTGTGATCCTACGCATTGCGGTGGTGCTTAAGCACCACCAATCGCGAGTAAGAGCGTAAGCGCGACACGCGGCGTGCGAAAGGGCGATTGGGGGACTTAAGGCGCATTGAAGGGATTATAATCCGAAACGACTTGATCTAAATCGTTAGATGAACCCGTAGCGTTTCGTGTAGGGGATGTCCATTCGGGTACGATGGGACGCCTAATCTGAACCGTTAGATCGCAGCTGTTCCAAACAGGCACGATCCAACGGTTGCTGAGTCAGTCCATGAAGAGCTATGACTGTTGAAGAACACTCACAGAATTGACTATAAAAAGAGTTCCCGACCTCTATTTTGGACACCGAAAATTGCTAGTTTCTCCTCTCTCCGTCCTTTATATTTTGGAATTATCAAGTTACAAATTCAGATTGTTCTCGGTTTGATCAAACAGTACATAGTTTGAATCAAACAACTTTTCATACACTGCATTGTATCCTGAAGGCAGATCTATAAAACCCATAGTGTACTCGCGGTTATGTCTCAACCAAATTGGAAGAAATTTTGCCTAAAAGAAAGCGTTCCAAGAACGTGCCTTGCATAAATTAATTAATATATTTCGTACTTTCCATAACAAAACTCCAACAGATTTAGGCAAAAAAAATTATTATTCTTATTACTCCACTCAAATGGAAGGAACTGTGGCACAATCTATCCAAGTCATGACTCAAGACTTAATTCGACTCAACCATTTTGATGGCGAAAATTTCACCCGTTGGCAAGAGAAAGTTATGTTCTTCCTCACATAACTAAAACTTGCATACATTCTAGATGACAACCTTCAACAAATTCCCGAGCCCACACCCGAAAACACCGAAGAAATAAAGCAAAAATGTGTGAAGAGGAAAGAAGACGAATTTATGTGTCGAGGACACATCCTCAATGCTTTGTCTCAAACTTTTTATAGCGCTCATCGAATGATTCCGACAGAAAAGGAATTATGGAAGGCTTTGGAGACAAAGTATCAAAATGAGGAAGCGAGCAACTGTAAGTTTCTAATTTCAAACTATATGAATTTTAGAATGAGTAATGATAAATCTGTCATCGCACAAGCCCATGAACTCCAACAAATTATTGGTGACCTTAAAGCCGCTGGTATTAATCTACAAGATGAATTTCAAGTAGGGGTGATTGTTTCAAAACTTCCCTCCTATTGGAATGTCTTTAAGAAGAAAATTAATCATGATGAAAAGACTTATACTGTGGAATTCCTTCTTCGTCACCTTCGTATTGAAGATGATACTCGTATTCGAGAAGAGAACGATGAACAAGGTGAGGGTCATTTAAAAGCTAATATGGTTGAGGATCAAATATCCAAGATTATGACAGACTCAAAATTTAAAGCAAAGAATGATTCAAAATTCAAGAACCAAGGTGCAAATAAGAAAAAGAAGGGAAAATATTTCTTCTGTGACAAACCGGGCCATTATTCTTGAGAATGTCGTCTGAAGGCATTTAAGGAAAAACAATGGTCGAAGGATACCAACAATGTTAAAGATCTTATTGCTACTGTATGGGAAGCAAATTCAATTGATAATGAAAGTGGATGGTGGCTGGATACCGGCGCAACGGTCCACATATGCAAAGACCGCTCTTCATTCAAAACATATCAAGAAATTGATGGCAAAGAAGTGAAGATGGAAAATAATCTTCGCACCAATGTAGTTGTAAAAGGCATAGTGGAATTGAAGCTAACTTCTGGAAATACACTTACTCTAATTGATGTACTTCATGTACCTAATATGTGTAAAAATCTTGTGTCTGGAGACCTTCTCAATAAGAGAGGTTTCAAACTAGTGTATGAGTATGATAAGTTTGTTTTGTCCAAGAATGGCTAATTTATTGGCAAAGGGTACTCTTGTAACAGCATGATCAAAATTAATGCAATCAAAGATATTAGTTCTACTTATATGGTTGAGTCTATTTCTTATTGGATAGTAGATTAGGTCATGTGAATTATAAAAGTATAAAAGATATGACCAATCTCGGCTTAATCTCGGATTGTAAATTTGATAACCTTTCTAAATATGAAATTTGTGCTCAATCGAAAATAACTAGAAAGTCGTTCAAATCTGTTGAGAGGAAATCCGAAATGCTTGATCTTATTCATAGTGATGTATATGATATGAAGAGTAATATGACTCGTGGTGGAAATAAATATTTCTTAACTTTCATTGATGATTACTCTAAGTATGTGTTGATGTAAAAACTTAGATCACTCTAATAATTCAATCACAGATAAATAAATGAGATAAAAGATTATAAAGTGGTTTAGCCTTATAAGAATGGCCTACTTCCACTGTTGTTTTATTGCTGAGTGTTTGGGAATTCTCGATTTATGTTCTATCAAGAGATTCCGGTCTGGATCCCTTACAATGAGGATTGTACAATGTATTTATAGCCCTGAGGCTGTAATGTGAAAGGGTAATACATTAAATAGTATACATATGAAAGGGTAATACATTTAATTCCCTTTTTGAGTGTGCGTCTGAATGATAAGCATTTAATGAGCAATTAAACTGTTGGTATCCTACTTCGAGGTGCAGCTCGGACCGCCTGAGTTGATCGGACCGCTTGAGCTTCTCGGTGCTAAAGAGTTCCTCGGAGAGATCTGTTCCTCGGAGCGTATGAGTTCCTCAGAGTAACATGGCTCCTCAGAGCGTGTGATCATCTCGGAAGTTCTTGTTGTTGCCATGTAGATAGCCACGTGTCTTCATATGATTGGTCCATATCGGCAGATTAAATTTGGTATCAACAGAAGCCCCCAATGTTTCATAGTTAGAAATTTGAGGAGTATGGAACATTCTTTCTCGGAATGTGGTAGCTTTAAATAGTCTTCCTGATTTTTAGGAGCGTTTCCCTTGTATTTATTTCTCCTTCCCAATTCGTAGAATCATGCTTTTTTGGACTTTTCTGCGTGCTTCGATTCCCGCATCACTTTTCGTCTTTTTAGCCGTTGTTGCCCTCTTTGATTCCCGCGCCACTTTTCATCTTTTTAGCCACCGGTAACGTAATCATCCTTTTTTGTAATCATTACTTCACCATTTCCCAAGGCAAGGTATTTAAACTTCACAGATACTCCTATTGTCTTCTACCTTTTCAAATTTTTATCTTCGAGTTTTACGTCGTCTCTTCCTACTCTCTTGTGCGTTCATCTTTTTCGTCATTCGTTGTTAGCAGATCCATTCTTTTCCTGTAAGATCTTCTTCCTTCTTCTTCATTTCTTTATTCACCATGGTTTACCCTGTTGAGTCTCTTGAGAATTTTCGTTCTGATTTTTCCATTCCCTCATGGGTTGTTTTGGAAGAGCTTTCTGAGCCTTCTAATTACTTCCATTTGGCTGAGGGACATTGGTTCCCCAGTCTCTTTTTTGCTGAGTGTGGATTTTTTTTTCCACCAAATCCCTTGTGTCTGGAATTCTGTCAGTACTTTGACGTTGTTCCTGCACGAATAGCCCCCAACACATGGAGAATAGTTAATGGGGTGCATAGATTAAATCAAGTGCATGGAACTCGTATAGGAATTTCAAAAATCATGTACTGCTATAGATGGGCAGTTAATGATAATATTTTTTATTTAAAAACTAGATTTTTAAATAGGGCCTTAGTAGTCAACCTCCCTGATGCCAATAGGGATTATTTTGAGCATGGGGTTGTCATAAAAAATTAGCAACACCCTCCATTAACTAGAGATGAGGTTTACCAGGGTCCCAGATGCCCTCCTTATGGCAATGGGATAGGTTATTTTCATTTTATTTATTTTGAAATCATGTTTCTTTTGTGTTTGATAAAATGTGACACTGATAACAATGTTTATTTATTTGTAGTTGATAGCAAGAGAAAGTGCCCAAAAGATGCAGATGTCAATATAAGGCATTTGAAACTTATTTGGAGTCTGCATCAAAGTGTTGCTGACGAGCACATTAGATCAGCTTCGTATCTGCTCCAGTACAAGAGCTACACCACTTCTTTCACTGCTCGTCCAGTGATAAGTGAGTCAGAGCCAGTACTAGCTTTCACCAGCTCATCGCCTGAATCCCATATTCCTTTAAGTGAAAGGATGAAGAAGAGAAGACCTCCTACCCTGTTTGAGAAAACTGCCTTCGGTTCTGGGGAGGCAAAAAGGAGTAGGATTGATGTCCCAAGGGAGGGGACAAAGAAGACTGATGCAGCTCCTCCAGCTGCTCCTGTTAAAGTTGTCGAGAAGCCCGCAGTGGCTCCGAGCAGCTCTGCTGCTCCTGGAGAGGTGATTGTGATATCACCGACCAAGGGTTCTTCCTTGATTGAATCTGTACCTGTTCCCCCGAGGAGGCTGAAGAAGAGCTCCTCGGTCAATTTGGCTGACACCATTACTCAGCCCCCAGCTGTTGGGGCTGGAGTTCCCACTTTTATTCCCCCGAGCTCTGCCATAAGCTCGGTAAAGTCCTGGATCATTCCCGATGTCCAAGGTACTGAAGAAAACCTAACTCGGGATATGGTCACCTCGCTAGCTGCTCGTCACCTTATTTCTGTAAGTCTCTTTACTTTGAATTTTTCATATTTCCTTTGTCATTTCTGTTTCTGACTTGCTTTCTTTTTACTGTTCACAGTTGATGAGCTGCTTCAACATAATCCTGAAAAAGGATGAAGCAATTAAAGCTTCATGCTCCTCATCCAGTGTGGAAGGAGATATGGAAGAGGCTATCAAGTCTTTGGAAGACCCTCGCCAGAAATATGCCACTGATAAGGCTATTTGGGAGAAGAAGCTTGCCTCCACCGAGCAGGATAAAGCTCAAGCTATTGAAGCCTCCAAAGAGGTTGAGAAGAAAAAGAATGCCCTGGAGAAGGCAAATAAAGAGATCGAAGAGAAGCTCAAAGCTACTGGAGAGCTTGAAGATAAGCTCAGGGTTGCTGAGGAAAGGTTGGGCCAGCTTCAAGAAGTAGGTCGGCAAAAGGAGGAAGCAAAAAATAAATTGAAGGCTGCTGAGAACCTGCTGTCTGAGAAACTTTCCTCGGAGAAGCTGAAGAGGAAAGCTGCTGTGAAGAAGTCCTTCAGCTCTGGTGGGACAAGGGGTGGAACAAGGGGTTGGCTTCCATGGTGTCGCAAGTAGACTATGGCAGTCTCAAATACTTTAGGGATGGATGGGTTGCTGCCCTTCAGGAAATGAAGGTCGACGAGTCTTTCGAGCTATTCTAGAGACATATCCCTGGTCCCCCTCCAACTCCAGAAGAATTAGAAGAGGATGAAGCTACCTCCGAAGAGTCTTCGATGGTGATGGGAGATCGTGCCCTAGCCATCCAGCCTGCTGCTGAGGAAAATCAGCAAGTCGTTTCTTCCTCTAAGCAACTGCCTACTCTCCCCGAGCAACTATCTCTTCCCTCCGAGAAACCTACCTCTTCATCCCAGCCTCCCGAGAAGGTTTTGGGAGATAAGGAAAAGGTGTAGTGTTGTTTGGGTTTTTCTTTATTTTCTTTCTCTTTATCAAATGTAACCCAGAAGATGTAACTCTGAACTATGATCTAATAAAACTTGAACTTTTTGCATACTGTTGTCTATTTTCTATTCATACTCTGCTTATTCTTCTTATTGATGATTTCTCTTCTTTCTCTGCTAGTTTCTGGTCAGGATGGAACTGCTATCTGCCCATGATACAAAGTTGCTTTAACAATGTAATGAATACTTTAAGGCTGGTCACGCAGACCTGAGTGCTGCACAAGTTATTGACATCCTCGGCCAGGATGCTTCAGAACAGGCAGTGGAAGCATATCAATATCTGAAGTGTCTGCTTGATCGGGCTGTAGCCTATTATGAAATGATCGAGGATCTTCAAAGCACCCTCGAAGACCTTCAGCTTCAATACAAAGAATCCACTGCTTTGTTGCATGAGGGGTACGAGAAGAAGTACCAGCAGATCATTACCGACAAGGGCTACGAGAAGATTTTTTCTATGTACGATTTAAGGGAGAGAACTTTGAGAGGCGAGGTCGAAGAATGTAGACAGATTGCTGAGTTGCTGGAAAAGAAAAACAACAACCTGCAAAAGGAGATGTCACAAGTGAAGTCTGCAGCTTCCACTTCTAATGCCTTGATCCCAGTGACCGACGAGGGATTTTCGTTCTTAGAGGTTGAGAACGCCAAGTTAAGGGAATAGTTGAACACCTTGAAGAGGTCGGGCCCTTCCACATCTTCGCGGGGATGAGAAAGAGCTCCTCGAGGATGAGCAAGAGCAGCTCGAGTTCTTGTCGAGGAACAGAGGACTCAGTCTGCCTTAGAGAACCAGGCCTTCCAACTAATGGCGAAGAACCAGGCGTTGTCTGATATGTCAAAGAAGATTAGAGACCTGGAAAAATAGCTCTCTGCGCAGAAGTAAGTCTTGGAGAATAAGGATCTTTTCATCAAGAATCTCCACGAGCAGCTAGAAAGGCTAACATATCAATTCCACAAACAGCCCAGGGAGTTCTGGATGGCTGGATACAACGAAGCACTATTCCACTTGGACGATCGTATCCAGAATGCCAACAATGAGGGCTACAAGCAAGGCTGGCTGAATGCCTTAGGTGTGTTGAAGCTCGAACAAGGTCATTATCTGTGGGACTACCATGATCCCGGGTTGCTCGACTTGCCTGTGCCACCATATAATTTGGACATGGATTGGATCCCTGATCGGGCCATTCCTCGGAGATTAATTTCAAAGTATCTCGGTGACTATAATTTATATTCTCAAATCGAGGTATCTCGTCCCGAGCATCTTTTAGATCGACCATCCGTGATGAATACAAGGATGTTGAAAGATCTCTCCTCTGTCTTTAAATGATCCGCCTGCTGGCGAGGAACCTGTGTCAAAAGCAGAGGGGAAGAGACTAGTAGAATAGGAATTTTTGATGTATAGGTTAGTATACATTTCAATATCAATATCAATATACTTGTAATTTATTTTGAATTCAATGAAAAACTTTCATTTTGTTTGCAAATCTTGATTGCTATTGTCTTGTAGTTATCAAACACTTTATATTTGTGTATATCTGTTAAAAAGATAACAATATTGTGTTGTTTGTCAACCAACTCAGTAATAATTAAAAAGTTACAAGTATCAGTACTGTTGCTCGATCACTTAATAATAAAGTACCGAGTATAAAAATGTCGTTTCAAATTTTTCCAACCAACCAAGGTCGTTAAATTATGCTTGTCGACCAGCTACAGTTAGTGGGTTTTTATCCCCGATCAGCCATACTTGGTAGATTTTTCATAAAATGTGTCCGACCAACCAAGGTCGATAAATTCTTCTTGTCGACCAACTAGAGTTAGTGGGTTTTTATCCCCGACCAGCCATACTTGGTAACTTTTGCACTTTCTGGAATAATCTTACCTCCCGACCAACATAAGTTGGCATTTGCGAGAATATTTTGTTTCCTAGCCAAACAGGTTGGCATTTTTAGGAATATTTCGTTTCCTAGCCAAACAGGTTGACATTTTTAGGAATATTTCGTTTCCTAGTCGTTTCCTAGCCAAACAGGTTCGCATTTTTAGGAATATTTCGTTTCCTAGCCAAACAGGTTGGCATTTTTAGGAATATTTTGTTTCCTAGCCAAACAGGTTGGCATTTTTAGGAATATTTAGCCAAACAGGTTGGCATTTTTAGGAATATTTTGTTTCCTAACCAACCGAAGCTGGCATTTTTAGGAATATTTTATTTCCTAACCAACCAAGGTTGGCATTTTTAGGAATATTTTGTTTCCTAACCAACCGAGGTTGGCATTTTTAGGAATATTTTGCAGAGCAGTCTGAGCTTTGCCGAGTTTTGCCGAGTAGTGTGTAGCATTAGTATTCCCCGAAAAATTCTAAATAAAAGGAGAGACTTTAGCAGAATATCATCATTTTATTCATACTGATGGAATTGTCTTACATATACATCATTGATAATACTTGCGCAGGTGCTCTGCATTCCATGCATTCTTAAACTCCTCCCCCTCTAGAGTCGCTATTCGGTAAGTTCCTGGTCGAATAACTTCTGTAACTCGGTATGGTCCATGCCAATTTGCCTCCAGTTTGTTATGCTTTTGAATTACTTTCTTCAGCACATAGTCTCCTTCTTTCAGGTATCACTTCTTCACCCTTCTGTTGTAGAATAAGGTTGTTCGCTGCTGGTAAGCAGCATTTCTAATGGTTGCTTCTTCTATAACTTCCTCGAGCATGTTTAAATCCATCCTTCTCATTAAGTCGCTGACAGGGGAATTGAAATTTAGTACCCTGTGTGTTGGGAGGCCCAACTCGGCAGGTATAACAATTTCACTTCCAAATGCCAACATATATGGCGATTCTCCAGTTGCTACTCGGGGAGTAGTTCGGTAAGCCCAAAGTACTGATTATAACTCGTTGATCCAGTTTGCTTTTGCATCATCCAATCTTTTCTTCAAGCCATTCAGCAGCGTTCTGTTTGTCACTTCAGCTTGTCCATTGCTTTGAGGATGGCCTGGTGCTGAGTGGACCTTCAAAATGTTTGACTGATGACAATAGGCGGCAAACTCCTCGTTATCAAATTGTGTTCCATGATCTGTGATGAAGGCATGAGGGAGACCATATCGGCAAATGATGTTCTTCCAAACAAATTGGTACACCCTCTCGTACGTCATGTCAATGAGTGGCTCAGCTTCTACCCACTTAGTAAAATAATCCACTGCGACGACGAGATACTTGAACCTTCCTCGGGTCGTTGGTAGTGGTCCAACCAAATCAATTCCCCACATGGAAAATGGCCAAGGGGAAGTTATGGGTGTCAATAATGCTTGTGGAGTTCTTCGGATAGAGGAAAAGCGCTGGCACTTGTCACACTTCTTGGCATAGGCTATACAAGCAGCCCTCATCGTCGGCCAGTAGTATCCCTACGTCATTACCCTTTGTAAAAGCGTCCGACCTGCTACGTGTGCTCCACAGGACCCTTCATGGATCTCTTCAATTAATTCTTTCACCTCGTAGGGGTGTACACATCTCTGAAAACCTGCCAGAATTCCTTGTCTATATAAAACACCATTAGTTAATACATACCGAGCAACTTTAAATTTCAATTTTTTAGCTGCGAGCTTGTCAATTGGCAATTCTCCTTCCTCGATATACGCCGTGATGGGATCCATCCAAGATGGTCCTGAATCAAGGGTGATAAAGTTCATCGTCAGATCTTCATCTATGCTCCGACCAGCTAACACTTCAATTGGGATTGTTCGTCATACCTCGGTGCGAGTAGCTGATGCTAGTCGAGCTAGGGCATCTGCTCTCGCATTCTCCATTCTTGGTATTCTGACCAGCTGAATAGTGGAAAATTCTGACACCAGCTCCTTTGCCTTTGCATGATATCTGATCATTAATTCTCCTCTAACTGCATATACACCCATCATTTGGTTTACGATCAATTGAGAGTCACTGAAGATCACAACCTGCTGAGCCTCCATAATTTTTGCCAAGTTAGGCCCTACAATCATGGCCTCATATTCAGCCTCATTGTTGGAAGCTTTGAATTGGAAACGCAAGGCGTATTCCATGTCGACCTCGTCCAGAGTGCTCAAAACTATCCCCGCACCACATCCTGCAGTGCAAGATGAGCCATCTATATATAGCCTCCATATAGGTAACTCGTCTTCAAATTTCTCATCAGTCAGAGTTCCTCGGTGAAATATTTGCTGCTTCCTTTCCTCCTCAAATTTTTCTTGCTCTTCGTCGATTATTTCTTGTTGCCCTTTTACCAACTGGAGTTGGTCTGAGCTCGAATTCAATGATCCTGTAACATCCACTTGCCCTTTTACCAACCGTAGTTGGTCTGAGCTAGTGTTTGTTGATCCTGTAACATCCACAGGTTGATCAACGAGCAACTTTTGTTCCTCGTTCGGAATGCTCATAACTTTCCTTGCATCACATCCTGTAACATCCACACGCCCTTTTACCAATCGAAATTGGTCTGAGCTTGTGTTTGTTGATCCTGTAACATCCACAGGTTGATCAGCGAGCAACTTTTGTTCCTCGGCGGTATCAGGATAGGTGAACTCCGCTATAAAATCTGCTACAGCCTGCCCTTTTAATGATGATCTGGGTTCATAAATTATATCATATTCACCAAGCTCTATTGCCCAGTACATCAATCTCCCTGATTTTTCTAGCTTATGAAGGGCTTGTCTCAATGGTGCATCGGTATATACTACTATAGTATGAGCCTGGAAGTATGGCCTCATTCTCCTACTCGCCTCAATCAGCGCCAATGCCAATTTCTCCAGCCTTGGATATCTGATCTCTGCTCCTCGGAAGGCCTTACTTGTGTAGTAAATTGGCTTTTGTACTCCATTCTCCACTCTGATCAATGCCGAGCTAATTATATTCTCGGACACTGCAAGGTACAAATACAATTTTTCTCCCATCACCGGCCTGGACAACAGTGGAGGTGCTCCCAAGTATTTCTTCAAGTCTTGAAAAGCCTTCTCACATTCATCATTCCACTCAAAAGGCTTTCTGAGTGTCTTGAAGAATGGGAGACATCTATCAGTTGCTCGTGACACAAATCTGTTGAGTGCCGCTAGTCGTCCTGTGAGACTCTGTACTTCCTTCTTCGTCGTTGGAGATCGCAGCCCTAATAGAGCTTTGATCTTTTCAGGATTTGCTTCAATGCCTCGTTGATTGACGATGTACCCGAGGAACATGCCTTCTCGTATTCCAAATATGCACTTCGTCGGGTTCAGCTTCATTTGATATTTATCCAGTTGATCAAAAGTTTGATTTAAATCAACTAGATGATCGGTCGCTTTCTTGCTTTTTGTCAGTATATCGTCAACATAGACTTCCATATTGTCACTGATTTGTTCAGCAAAGACCTTGTTCATCACCCTTTGATATGTCGCACCTGCATTTTTTAAACCAAAAGGCACAACATTATAATAATAAGTTCCCCTAAGGGTAATGAAAGAAGTACTCTCCCTGTCTTCAGGTTTCATTTTAATCTGATTGTAGCCAGAATAAGCATCCATGAAGCTCAGCAACTCGTGTCCCGGGGTAGCATCCACCAATTGATCAATTCGGGGCAATGGAAAGTGATCCTTTGGGCATGCTTTGTTGAGGTCGGTGAAGTCTACACACATCCTCCACTTATTGTTCTTCTTCTTTACCATCACCACATTAGCTAACCAATCTGGATATTTAACATCTTCAATGAAACAAGCTTTCTGGGGCTTCTCGACTTCCTCCTGCATAGCTTGATTTTTCTCGGGACTGAATACTCTTCTTCTCTACTTCACAGGCTTGATCTCCTTATTTACATTGAGCTCGTGACATAAGAAGTTTGGGTCTATCCCTGGCATATCCTCATGACTCCACTCAAAAGTTTGTCTTCTGCTTCTAAGGAAAGTTATCAACTCCTATTTTAATGAGGCTTCCAACGATGAACCTATTTGAGTAGTTCGCTCAGGGTGCTCGTCGTCCAGAATGATGTTTTCAGTAGCTTCCACCACTTGACCCTTCACGAGTTGCGACTCATCTCGAGGATTCAATGTTTCAATTTCTGCACCTTCATCCACTTGATAGGTAGTAGTCTTTTTCTTTGATTCTTCCAGTTCTTCTTGCCCGACGGATGAATAATAGCATTCCCGAGCTACTTTCTGATCACCTTTCATAACTCCTACTCCAAAGTTTGTTGGGAATTTTAGGCACTGATGCACTGTAGATGGTACAACCTCGAACTTCTTCAATCCTACTCTTCCCATGATGATATTGTACGATGATTGGACATTCTTATCCATCACGAAGAAACGTATTCTTTCTGTCCGACAAGCAGGCCACGTACCAATGAGTATGTCCAACTTGATCGTCCCAAGTAGAAATATTTTCTCGCCATCAAAACCGATGAGGGGTCTGTGGTAAGGCTCCAGTTGAGATAACGTTAGATTTAAATTATCGAAACACGAGTAGAACATGATGTCTGCCGAGCTACCATTGTCGACCAGTACTCTTGAAATCATAACCTCCTTCATCCTCATTTTGATCACCAGCGGGTCATCATGAGGATATAGAGCACCTGCAAGGTCATTCTTTGAGAACCCAATGACCAACTTCTCCTTGTTCACCTTTCTCGGGCGATCTTCCTCAGCTAGATTTATTCGCTGAATATACGAGCAAGCTTGAGCCTCACCGAGGTAAGCTTTCCTTTCTACAGTAAGGTCTCCTCCGCCTGCATCTCCTCCTATAATGACATTATAATCAAATGACCCAAAGCGTATTAAAAATACCTCTCGTTCTGGCTGCCTCGGTTTCTTGGGAAGATCGAGGTCATCCTCTGGATCAACTTCACGGTTTCTCTTCTTGTTTTCCTCTACTTGACGAGGAGATCTAGACCTCTCTCTAGTTTGGTCGTTGTTTCTTCTTTTGCCTCCCCGGTCAACATACTTTGCTAGCTTTCCTCGTCGGATGAGTGTTTCAATCTCATTCTGAAGAGCTATGCAATTTTGGGTCATATGGTCATGATCCTTGTGAAACTCGCAATATTTTTCCCAATTCCTCGTGTCAGGGTCTGCCTTCATTTTCTTTGGCCAGTTTAACTCCTCGCTGTTCTTAATTTCTTCCAGGACGTGGTTGATATTTACCTTCAAAGGTGTGTAATTATCAAATTTCCTCAAGACCTCCCATGACGACCTATTTTTGGATTATTTGTCACCACCATTGTTCTTATGTTCTTTCTTCTTAGCTTTATCACCTTCCACCTTGGTTTCTTTGGCGTCCATATTCTTCTTCGCAGACATAGCCTCCTCGGCATTCATAATCTTGGACGCTTTTCCCATAAGGTTCGACATGGTTTGAGGTGGATCTTTGGCCAAAGTGTAGTACAACTTGTTTGGAAGTAGTCCACTCATCAAAGTAGTAATCGTTGTCTTCTCTTCATAATCAATGACTTCGAGTTTCTCATTATTAAAACGAGTTATATAATCTCTGGTACTCTCACCAGCTTTTTGTCTAACACTTAACAAATGTGCTACTCGTTTAACTGGCTTTGCCCCAAAGCAGAAATTTCCAATGAATAACTCGGCCAGTTGAAAGAAAGTTGAGATCTTACCCCGAGGAAGATTATTATACCATATTTGAGCAGTTCCGGTAAGAGTTCCTGAGAATGCCCTGCATCTTATCTCATCTGGGACAGCATAGATGTCGGCTGCAGCTTGGTATTTTTCTATATGAAGGACAGGGTCAGTCTTCCCATCATACTTGGGAGTCACAACAGGTGCTTTGAACTTTGATGGTGTTGGAAAATCAACAATGTCCTGGATAAAAGGTGTTCCTCGAACAAAGGTTCGTTGTAGAGGGTTCTTGGCCTTAGCCATTTCCCCTAATCTATCCTCCAGCCTCTGAATAGATCCTTTCCATGCATCATTTCCTTCCTCGGGCCTATTGGTTCGAGCAACTGATCGCGTTGAAGTGGCTTCCTGGGATTTATCTCGACGAGCAGCTGGTCGATTATTGGATCTATCTTGACGAGCAGCTGGTCGCGATTGAGCAGATCCTTCCCTTAAATCTGATGGTCGTCGAAAGCTCCTCGACGCTGCATTAAGAGGACTTTTTTTCCTCTTAGGGCCTAATCGGTCGAAAGGAGAAACCCTACTTAATCTTTCCAATGCGCTGGTCCTTTCTGGGGAGAGAGTGACACGTTGTTCAGTATCTGTGGCTCGCACTGATGAAGTTCGTCTAGGTTGATAAGAAAAATCTTCAGATTCCTCATTGCGATATGAATTAGTACGCCTAGTATGCGAACAAGGCGCACGGGTATTTCTTTGAATGTTTCGTGGTCCGGAATGGGCTGATGCACCGCCATGGAGAGTTTGGATGAGTTGTCGCATTGTTTCTTGCATGAAGGTTTAGCCCTGAGCCAGATTTGCCATTATTCCAGTCAGATCTGGAATAATTGGTGGAGCAGATGGATTTGGAGGGGTTCCAGCATTTCGATTGCTGGATTCAGGAATATCAGCCATTGGTAATGATTTGTTTTTGATGAAAAACGATATTATCAGTCGTTTCCCACAGACGGCGCCAATCTGTTGATGTAAAAAATTAGATCACTCTAATAATTCAATCACAGATAAATAAATGAGATAAAAGATTTTAAAGTGGTTCAGCCTTATAAGAATGGCCTACATCCACTGTTGTTTTATTGCTGAGTGTTTGGAAATTCTAGATTTATGTTCTATCAAGAGATTCCGGTCTGGATCCCTTAAAATGAGGATTGTACAATGTATTTATAGCCCTGAGGCTGTAATGTGAAAGGGTAATACATTAAATGGTATACATATGAAAGGGTAATACATTTAATTCCCTTTTTGAGTGTGCGTCTGAATGATAAGCATTTAATGAGCAATTAAACTGTTGGTATCCTACTTCTAGGTGCAGCTCGGACCGCCTGAGTTGTTCGGACCGCTTGAGCTTCTCGGTGCTAAAGAGTTCCTCGGAGAGGTCTGTTCCTCGGAGCGTATGAGTTCCTCGGAGTAACATGGTTCCTCGAAGCGTGTGATCATCTAGGAAGTGCTTGTTGTTGCCATGTAGATAGCCACGTGTCTTCATATGATTGGTCCATGTCGACAGATTAAATTTGGTATCGACAGTATGCATATACATATTTACTTAAAAGTAAAGATGAAGTTTTCGAGAAATTCCTAATTTTTAAAGCAGAAATTGAAACTCAATAAAATCAAAAAATTAAAGTCCTATGATTCTATAGGGGTGGTGAATATTACCCGAGTGAGTTTATACAATTTTTTAATACTCATGGGATAATCCATCAAGTTACGGCGCCATATACGCCACAACAAAATGGAACGGCGGAAAGGAAAAATAGGACTTTAGTTAAAATGATAAATTCAATGTTAATTAGTTCTGGTTTACCTTTGTCGATGTGGGGAGAAGTGGTTTTATCGGCATGTTATATTTTAAATAGAGTTCCATTAAAAAACAAGGATATTACACTATATGAATTATGGTTTAATCGTAAGCCTAATCTTAGACGTCTTAAAGTTTGGGGATGTCTTTCTTATGTAAGAAAACCCGAACCTAAAAGGCCTAAACTAGGAAATAGGACTTACAAATGTGTTTTTATTGGATACTTTAGTAACAGTACGACATATAGATTTTTAAACCTTGAAACTCAAGAAATCATTGAGGCGGTAGATGTGCAATTCTTTGAACATATAACAAAGTTTAGTACTTTGAATCAAGGTTTAGAAAATAATAATCCGACTGTTGACTCCTTAAATTTAGAAGAAAATTCACAACCTATTTCTTCTTCGGAAACAACGAATGGCGTTGAACCACGAAGGAGTAAAAGATAAAGAACTGAAAAAACATTTGGGCCTGACTTTGTTATTTATTTAGTTGAAGGGGATTTAAATGAGACTAAGAACAAAACTAAATTTGTTCTTAATGTAGAAGATGAACCGACCACATTTCATGAAGCGGTAACATCTAGGGATGTTGTCTTTTGGAAAGAAGCAATAAATGATGAAATGAACTCAATTTTGTCAAATCAAACTTTGGTTATTTTCGATCTTCCCCCCGGGGCTAAACCAATTGGGTGCAAATGTATATTTAAAAGAAAATTAAATCCGGATGGTTTTATAAATAAATTTAAGGCAAGACTAGTTTCGAAAGGCTATAAGCAAAAACATGGAATTGATTACTTTGATACATATGCTCCTGTTGCTCGAATCACTTCCATTAGGATATTGATATCTCTTGCTTCTATTCACAATTTAGTTATTCATCAAATGGATGTTAAAACTGCATTTTTAAATGGTGATTTAGAAGAAGAAATTTATATGGAACAACCCGAAGGGTTTGTTTTGCCTGGCCAAGAAAAGAAAGTGTGTAAATTGGTTAAATCTCTTTCTGGCCTTAAACAAGCTCCTATGCAATGGCATGAGAAGTTTAATAATATTGTTATATCCCATGGATATAAAGTTAATGATGCCGACAAATGTATATATAGTAAATTTGAAAATGGTGTTGGTGTTATTATTTTCTTATACGTGGATGACATGTTAATATTTGGGTCTAATCTCAAATATGTTGAAGAAACCAAAAGGTTTCTTTCATTAAAATTTGATATAAAAGATCTTGGAGAAGCTGATGTGATTTTAGGAATCAAAATTATGAGAAAGGATAATACTTTATCGTTATCTCAATCTCATTATATAGAAAAATTTCTTAAAAGATATAATCATTTCGAACTTAAGCCAGCTGCTACACCCGTGGATCCTAGCATCAAATTAATGAAAAATACTGGGCGTGATATGAACCAACTTAAATAGGCTAGTATTATTGGGAGTCTAATGTATGCCATGCATTGCACTAGACCAGACATTGCTTATGCAGTGAGTGTATGGTGTAGATTTACAAGTAATACAGGACAAGAGCACTGGAATGCAATTTCTAGGGTGCTTAGATACCTGAAGAAGAATTTGGATTATGGCTTACATTATGTAGGATATCCATCTGTTTTAGAAGGATATAGTGATTCAAGTTTGAATAATCTTGAATCAAAATCCAAGTCAACTACTAGTTGTATTTTTACTCTAGAAGGAGCAGCTATCTCTTGGGGATCCAAGAAACAAACATGTGTATCAGATTCAACAATGCAATATGAATTTATAGCCCTAGAAGATGCATGTAAAGAAGAAGAATGGCTTAGAAATGTATTTTGTGATATTCCTTTATGGAAAAAGCCATCACCTTCTATTATGATAAGTTTTGATGACAAAGCCACAATTTATAAAGTTTCGAACAAAACTTACAACGAAAAATCTAGACACATTAGTCTACTCAAGGAAGGATTAATTACAGTCGACTATATTAAAACGAACAAGAATTTAACGGATCCACTGACTAAAGGTCTTGTTAGGGAGATGATATATATCACCTCAAAAGGAATGGGACTAAGGTCTATTAAATAACATAACTATATTTAATGGGAACCCAACTCATATCTTGAAAATATATATATAGTTCAATATGCTACAAACACGTTAAATTATAGTTATGGAACACTAGGAATTTTATACAAAAAGTTCCATTCCTATGTGCCTAGTGTTGGTTTTCTGCATGTTAGAGGATGGAGGTTACTTCTTAATAAATCAAATAAGTGTGACTCGCAGAATCACTAAAGTTGATTTACCTATACGAGTGTCGAAAGTGTGGCCGCTTTCTATGGAATCAAGATCGATCCTAAAGCGCTCGTGAAATCAGGATTAGCACAAGGCCATAAAAGTGCATGCTAGAAGAACACTTATAAACTCAGAAATCGGTATGTGTGATAGTTCCGGCTAGTCTGAAAAGGTCCTTAGTTCAAGATACGTTCACCACAGCACCTTGATGAAGCTTTGAATTATTTTCACTATATGGAAGTTTAAGTCCGAAAGACACTTCTCATTTATGTACTAGATTTTAGCGATAATGCCAAAAGTTATTTATTGTCTTTTTGCTTTGCTCTCTTGTGTATATTGAAATTGGTGGGGGAATGTTGGATAAATTCCAATATTTATTGATATTTTATTTTTACTTCTTAATATTTTATTATATTATTGGTGTTTTATTTTAAACATAGTTTGGGTTTTATTTTAGAAGGTAGAAACATGAGCAAATGGGTGTGAAAGATATGGGAGTGCTGAAATTCCCATATTGTCCCACATTGGAAGAATACTACAAAAAGTAGTGGTATATCAACTAAAGGACAACTAAGATTTTTAGTTGACAAGTTAAATAAGAGGATATGATCCTACGCATCGCGGTGGTGCTTAAGCACCACCAATTGCGAGTAAGCGCGTAAGAGCGACACGCGGCGCGCGAAAGGGCGATTGGGCGATTTAGGGCGCATTGCGCGCTTTGACGCGGACTTGGCACTTTGCATCGTCGCTTGGAGCGTGGGAGCCTAAAGTTTTGACGAAGAAAAACAGATCAACGGTTGTGATTAAACGATCCGATCAAAGGGTTTAAAATACGAAATGACTTGATCAAAATCGTTAGATGAACTCATAGCGTTTCGTATAGGGGATGTCCATTCTCTTAGGACAGGACGCCTAATCTGAACCGTTAGATCGTAGTTGTTCTAAATAGGCACGATCCAACGGTTGCTGAGTCACTCCATGAAGAGCTGTGACTGTTGAAGAACAATCACAGAAATGGCTATAAAAAGAGTTCCAGGCCTCTGTTTTGGACACCGAAAATTACTAGTTTGTCCTCTCTCCGTCCTCTATATTTTGGCATTATCAAGTTACAAATTCAGAGTGTTCTCGATTTGATCAAATAATACATAGTTTGAATCAAACAACTGTTCATATAATGCATTGTATCCTGAAGGCAGATTCTATAAAACCCATAGTGTACTTGCGGTTATGTCTCAACCAAATTGGAAGAAATTTTGCCTAAAAGAAAGCGTTCCAAGAACGTGCCTTGCAGAAATTAATTAATATATTTCGTACTTTCCATAACAAAACTCCAACAGATTTAGGCAAAAAAAATTATTATTCTTATTACTCCACTCAAATGGAAGGAACTGTGGCACAATCTATCCAAGTCATGACTCAAGACTTAATTCGACTCAACCATTTTGATGGCGAAAATTTCACCCGTTGGCAAGAGAAAGTTATGATCTTCCTCACATAACTAAAACTTGCATACATTCTAGATGACAACCTTCAACAAATTCCTGAGCCCACACCCGAAAACACCAAAGAAATAAAGCAAAAATGTGTGAAGAGGAAAGAAGACGAATTTATGTGTCGAGGACACATCCTCAATGCTTTGTCTCAAACTGTTTATAGCGCTCATCGAATGATTCCGACGACAAAGGAATTATGGAAGGCATTGGAGACAAAGTATCAAAATGAGGAAGCGAGCAACTGTAAGTTTCTAATTTCAAACTATATGAATTTTAGAATGAGTAATGATAAATCAATCGTTGCACAAGCCAATGAACTCTAACAAATTATTGGTGACCTTAAAGCCGCTGGTATTAATCTACGAGATGAATTTAAAGTAGGCGTGATTGTTTCAAAACTTCCATCCTCTTGGAATGGCTTTAAGAAGAAAATTAATCATGATGAAAAGACTTATACTGTGGAATTCCTTCTTCGTCACCTTCGTATTGAAGATGATACTCGTATTCAAGAAAAGAAGGATGAATAAGGAGAGGGTCATTCAAAAGCTAATATGGTTGAGGATTAAAAATCCAAGATTACCAAAGACTCAAAATTTAAATCAAAGAATGATTCAAAATTCAAGAACCAAGGTGAAAATAAGAAAAAGAAGGGAAAATGTTTCTTCTGTGACAAATTGGGCCATTATTATCGAGAATGTCGTTTTAAAAAGAAGGAATTTAAGGAAAAACAAGGGTCGAAGGAAACCAACAATGTTGAAGATCTTATTGCTACTGTATGCGAAGCAAATTCAATTGATAATGAAAGTGGATGGTGGTTGGATATCGGTGCAACGGTCCACATATGCAAAGACCGCTCTTCATTCAAAACATATCAAGAAATTGATGGAAAAGAAGTGAAGATGGAAAATAATCTTTGCACCAATGTAGTTGGAAAAGGCATAGTGGAATTGAATCTAACTTTTGGAAAGACACTTACTCTAATTGATGTACTTCATGTACCTGATATGTGTAAAAATCTTGTGTCTAGGGACCTTCTCAATAAGAGAGGTCTAAAACTAGTGTATGAGTCTGATAAGTTTATTTTGTCTAAGAATGGCCAATTTATTGGCAAAGGGTACTCTTGTAATGACATGATCAAAATTAATGTAATCAATGATATTAGCTCTGCTTATATGGTTTAGTCTATTTCTTTCTGGCATAGTAGATTAGGTCATGTGAATTATAGAAGTATAAAAGATATGACAAATCTCGACTTAATCCCAGATTGTAAATTTGATAGCCTTTCTAAATGTGAAATTTGTGCTCAATCGAAGATAACTAGAAAGTTATTCAAATCTGTTGAGAGGATATCTGAAATGCTTGATCTTATTCATAGTGATGTATGTGATATAAAGAGTAATATAACTCGTGGTGGAAATAAATATTTCTTAACTTTCATTGATGATTACTCTAAGTATGCATATACATATTTGCTTAAAAGTAAAGATGAAGTTTTCGAGAAATTCTTAATTTTTAAAGCAGAAGTTGAAACTCAACAAATCGAAAAATTAAAGTCCTACGATCCGATAGGGGTGATGAATATTATCCGAGTGAGTTTATACAATTTTTTAATACTCATGGGATAATCCATCAAGTTACGACGCCATATACGCCACAACAAAATGGAATGGCGAAAAGGAAAAATAGGACTTTAGTTGAAATGATAAATTCAATGTTAATCAGTTCTGGTTTACCTTTGTCGATGTGGGGAGAAGCGATTTTATCGGCATGTTATATTTTAAATAGAGTTCCATTGAAAACCAAGGATATTACACCATATGAATTATGGTTTAATCGTAAGCCTAATCTTAGACGTCTTAAAGTTTGGGGATGTCTTGCTTATGTAAGAAAACCAGAACCTAAAAAGCTTAAACTAGGAAATAGGACTTACAAATGTATTTTTATTGGATACTCTAGTAACAGTACGACTTATAGATTTTTAAACCTTGAAACTCAAGAAATCATTGAGTCGATAGATGTGCAATTCTTTGAACATCTAACAAAGTTTAGTACTTTGAATCAAGGTTTAGAAAATAATAATCCGACTGTTGACTCCTCAAATTTAGAAGAAAATTCACAACCTATATCTTCTTCGAAAACAACGAATGGCGTTGAACCACGAAGGAGTAAAAGACAAATAACTGAAAAAACATTTGGGCCTGACTTTGTTATTTATTTAGTTGAAGGGGATTTAAATGAGACTAAGAACAAAACTAAATTTTTCTTAATGTAGAAGATGAACCGACCACATTTCATGAAGCGGTAACATCTAGCGATGCTGTCTTTGGGAAAGAAGCAATAAATGATGAAATGAACTCAATTTTGTCAAATCAAACTTGGGTTATTTTCGATCTTCCCCCCGGTGCTAAACCTATTGGGTGCAAATGGATATTTAGAAGAAAATTAAATCCGGATGGTTCTATAAATAAATTTAAGGCAGGACTAGTTGCTAAAAGCTATAGGCAAAAACATGGAATTGATTACTTTGATACATATGCTCCTGTTGCTCGAATCACTTCCATTAGGATATTGATATCTCTTGCTTCTATTCAAAATTTTGTTATTCATCAAATGGATGTTAAAACTGCATTTTTAAATGGTGATTTAGAAGAAGAAATTTATATGGAACAACCCGAAGGGTTTGTTTTGCCTGGCCAAGAAAAGAAAGTGTGTAAATTGGTTAAATCTCTTTATGGCCTTAAACAAGCTCCTATGCAATGACATGAGAAGTTTAATAATATTGTTATATCCCATGGATATAAAGTTAATGATGCCGACAAATGTATATATAGTAAATTTGAAAATGGTGTTGGTGTTATTATTTTCTTATACGTGGATGACATGTTAATATTTGGGTCTAATCTCAAATATGTTGAAGAAACCAAAAGGTTTCTTTCATTAAAATTTGATATAAAGATCTTGGAGAAGCTGATGTGATTTTAGGAATCAAAATTATGAGAAAGGATAATACTTTATCGTTATCTCAATCTCATTATATAGAAAAAGTTCTTAAAATATATAATCATTTCGAACTTAAGCCAGCTGCTACACCCGTGGATCCTAGCATCAAATTAATGAAAAATACTGGGCGTGATATGAACCAACTTAAATATGCTAGTATTATTGGGACTCTAATGTATGCCATGCATTGCACTAGACCAGACATTGCTTATGCATTGAGTGTATGGTGTAGATTTACAAGTAATCCAAGACAAGAGCACTGGAATGCAATTTCTAGGGTGCTTAGATACCTGAAGAGGAATTTGGATTATGGCTTACATTATGTAGGATATCCATCTGTTTTAGAAGGATATAGTGATTCAAGTTGGAATAATCTTGAATCAAAATCCAAGTCAACTACTGGTTGGATTTTTACGCTAGGAGGAGCAGCGATCTCTTGGGGATCCAAGAAATAAACATGTGTATCAGATTCAATAATGCAATCTGAATTTATAGCCCTAGCAGATGCATGTAAAGAATCCGAACGACTTATAAATGTGTTGTATGATATTCCTTTATAGAAAAAGCCGTCACCTTCTATTATGGTAAGTTATGATCACCAAGCCAAAATTTATAAAGTTTCGAACAAAACTTACAACGAAAAATCTAGACACATTAGTCTAAGGCATCAAATTATAAAAAAATTACTCAAGGAAGGAGTAATTACAGTCGACTATATTAAAACGAACATGAATTTAGCAGATCCTCTAACTAAAGCTCTTGTTAGGGAGATGATATATATCACTTCAAAAGGAATGGTACTAAGGTCTATTAAATAACACAACTATTTTTAATGGGAACCCAACTCATATCTTGAAAATATAGATAGAGTTCAATGTGGTACAAACAAGTTAAATTATAGTTATGAAACACTAGGAATTTTATACAAAAAGTTCCATCCCTATGTGCCTAGTGTTGGTTTTTTACATGTTAGAGGATGGAGGTTACTTCTTACTAAATCAAATAAGCGTGAGCCGCATAATCACTAAAGTTGATTTACCTATACGAATGTCGAAAGTGTGGCCGTTTTCTGTGGAATCAAGAGCGATTCTAAAGCGCTCGTGAAATCAGGATTAGCACAAGGCCATAAAAGTGCATGCCAGAAGAACACTTATGAACTCAGAAATCGGTATGTGTGATAGTTCCGGCTAGTCTCAAAAGGTCCTTGGTTCAAGATACGTTCACGACAGCACCTTGATGAAGCTTTGAATTATTTTCACTATATGGAAGTTCAAGTCCGAAAGACACTTCTCATTTATGTGCTAGATTTTAGCGATAATGCCAAAAGTTATTTATTGTCCTTTTGCTTTGCTCTCTTGTGTATATTGAAATTGGTGGGGGAATGTTGGATAAATTCCAATATTTATTGATATTTTATTTTTAATTCTTAATATTTTATTATATTAGTAGTATTTTATTTTAAACATAGTTTGGGTTTTATTTTAGAAGGTAGAAACATGAGCAAATGGGTGTGAAAGATATGGGAGTGCTCAAAATCCAATATTGTCCCACATTGGAAGAATACTACAAAAAGTAGTGGTATATCAATAAAGGACAACAAAGATTCTTAGTTGACAAGTAAAATAAGAGCTATGATCCTACGCATCGCGGTGGTGCTTAAGCACCACCAATTGCGAGTAAGCGCGTAAGCGCAACACCCGGCGCGCGAAAGGGCGACTTAGGGCGCATTGCACGCTTTGACACGCACTTGGCACTTCGCATGTGCGCATCGTCTCTAGGAGCGTGGGAGCCTAAAGTTTTAGCGAGGTAAAACTGATCAACGATTGTGATTAAACGATCCGATCAAAGGGTTTAAAATCCGAAATGACTTGATCTAAACCATTAGATGAACTCGTAGCATTTCATGTAGGGGATGTCCATTCGCTTACGATGAGACGCCTAATCTGAACCGTTAGATCGTAGTTGTTCCAAATAGGCACGATCCAGCGGTAGCTGAGTCACTCCATAAAGAGCTGTGACTGTTGAAGAACAGTCACATAAATGGCTATAAACAGATGTTCCAGGCCTCTATTTTGGACACCAAAAATTGCTAGTTTCTCCTCTCTCCGTCTTCTATATTTTGGCATTATCAAGTTACAAATTCAGAGTGTTCTCGATTTGATCAAACAGTACATAGTTTGAATCAAAAAACTGTTCATACACTGTATTATATCCTGAAGGCAGATTCTATAAAACCCATTGTGTACTCGCGGTTATGTGTCAACCGGATTGGGAGAAATTTTGCCTAAAAGAAAGAGTTCCAAGAACGTGCCTTGCAGAAATTAATTAATATATTTCGTTCTTTCCATAACAAAACTCCAACAGTTTTAGGCAAAAAAAAATTATTATTTTTATTACTCCACTCAAATGGAAGGAACTGTGGCACAATCTATCCAAGTCATAACTCAAGACTTAATCCGACTCGACCGTTTTGATAGCGGAAATTTCACCCGTTGGCAAGAGAAAGTTATGTTCTTCCTCACATCACTAAAACTTGCATACATTCTAGATGATAACCTTGAACAAATTCCCGAGCCCACACCCGAAAACACCGAAGAAATAAAGCAAAAACGTGTGAAGAGGAAAGAAGACAAATTTATGTGTTGAGGACACATCCTCAATATTTTGTCTCAAACTGTTTATAGCGCTCATCGAATGATTCCAACGACAAAGAAATTATGGAAGGCTTTGGAGACAAAGTATCAAAATGAGGAAGCGAGCAACCGTAAGTTTCTAATTTCAAACTATATGAATTTTAGAATGAGTAATGATAAATATGTCGTTGCACAAGCCTATGAACTCCAACAAATTATGGTGACCTTAAAGCCGCTGGTATTAATCTACAAGATGAATTTCAAGTAGGCGTGATTGTTTCAAAACTTCCATCCTCTTGGAATGTCTTTAAGAAGAAAATTAATCATGATGAAAAGACTTATACTGTGGAATCCCTTCTTCGTCACCTTCGTATTAAAGATGATACTCGTATTCGAGAAAAAAAGGATGAACAAGGTGAGGGTCATTTAAAAGCTAATATGGTTGAGGATCAAATATCCAAGATTACGAAAGACTCAAAATTTAAAGCAAAGAATGATTCAAAATTCAAGAACCAAGGTGCAAATAAGAAAAAGAAGGGAAAATGTTTCTTCTGTGACAAATCGGGCCATTATTCTTGAGAATGTCGTCTGAAGGCATTTATGTAAAAACAAGTGTCGAAGGAAACCAACAATGTTGAAGATCTTATTGCTACTGTATGCAAAGAAAATTCAATTGATAATGAAAGTGGATGGTGGCTGGATACCGGCGCAACGGTCCACATATGCAAAGACCGCTTTTCATTCAAAACATATCAAGAAATTGATGGAAAAGAAGTGAAGATGGCAAATAATCTTTGCACCAATGTAGTTGGAAAAAGCACAGTGGAATTGAGGCTAACTTCTGGAAAGACACTTACTCTAATTGATGTACTTCATGTACTTGATATGTGTAAAAATCTTGTGTCTGGGGACCTTCTCAATAAGAGAGGTTTCAAACTAGTGTATGAGTCTGATAAGTTTGTTTTGTCTAAGAATGGCCAATTTATTGGCAAAGGATACTCTTGTAATGGCATGATCAAAATTAATGTAATAAATGATATTAGTTCTGCTTATATGGTTTAGTCTATTTCTTTATGGCATTATAGATTAGGTCATGTGAATTATAGAAGTATAAAAGATATGACTAACCTCGACTTAATCTCGGATTGTAAATTTGATAACCTTTCTAAATGTGAAATTTGTGCTCAATCGAAGATAACTAGAAAGTCGTTCAAATCTGTTGCGAGGAAATCCAAAATGCTTGATCTTATTCATAGTGATGTATGTGATAAGAAAGTAATATGACTCGTGGTGGAAATAAAATTTCTTAACTTTCATTGATGATTACTCTAAGTATGCATATACATATTTACTTAAAAGTAAAGATGAAGTTTTTAAGAAATTCCTAATTTTTATAGTAGAAGTTGAAACTCAAAAAAATCGGAAAATTAAAGTCCTACGATCCGATAGGGGTGGTGAATATTACCCGAGTGAGTTTATACAATTTTTTAATACTCATGGGATAATCCATCAAGTTACGACGCCATATACGCCTCAACAAAATGGAACGGCGAAAAGGAAAAATAGGACTTTAGTTGAATTGATAAATTCAATGTTAATCAGTTCTGGTTTACCTTTGTCGATGTGGGGAGAAGCGGTTTTATCCGCATGTTATATTTTAAATAGAGTTCCATTGAAAAATAAGGATATTACACCATATGAATTATGGTTTAATCGTAAGCCTAATCTTAGACGTCTTAAAGTTTGGGGATGTCTTGCTTATGTAAGAAAACCCGAACCTAAAAGGCCTAAACTAGGAAATAGGACTTGAAAATGTTTTTTTATTGGATACTCTAGTAACAGTACGACTTACAGATTTTTAAACCTTGAAACTCAAGAAATCACTGAGTCGGTAGATGTGCAATTCTTTAAACATCTAACAAAGTTTAGTACTTTGAATCAAGGTTTAGAAAATAATAATCCGACCGTTGACTCCTCAAATTTAGAAGAAAATTCACAACCTATATCTTCTTTGGAAACAACGAATGACGTTGAACCACGAAGGAGTAAAAGACAAAGAACTGAAAAAATATTTGGGCGTGACTTTGTTATTTATTTAGTGGAAGGGGATTTAAATGAGACTAAGAACAAAACTAAATTTGTTCTTAATGTAGAAGATGAACCCACCACATTTCATGAAGCGATAACATCTAGGGATGCTGTCCTATGGAAAGAAGCAATAAATGATGAAATGAACTCAATTTTGTCAAATAAAACTTGGGTTATTTTCGATCTTCCCCCGGGGCTAAACCTATTGGGTGCAAATGGATATTTAAAAGAAAATTAAATCCGGATGGCTATATAAATAAATTGAAGGCAAGACTAGTTGCTAAAGACTATAAGAAAAAATATGGAATTGATTACTTTGAAACATATGCTCCTGTTGCTCGAATCACTTCCATTAGGATATTGATATCTCTTGCTTCTATTCACAATTTAGTTATTCATCAAATGGATGTTAAAACTGCATTTTTAAATGGTGATTTAGAAGAAGAGATTTACATGGAACAACCCGAAGGGTTTGTTTTACCTGGCCAAGAAAAGAAAGCGTGTAAATTGGTTAAATCTCTTTATGCCCTTAAACAAGCTCCTATGCAATGGCATGAGAAGTTTAATAATATTGTTATATCCCATGGATATAAAGTTAATGATGCCGACAAATGTATGTATAGTTAATTTGAAAATGGTGTTGGTGTTATTATTTGCTTATATGTGGATGATATGTTAATATTTGGGTCTAATCTCAAATATGTTGAAGAAAACCAAAAGGTTTCTTTCATCAAAATTTGATATGAAAGATCTTGGAGAAGCTAATGTGATTTTAGGAATCAAAATTGTGAGAAAGGATAATACTTTAGCGTTATCTCAATCTCATTATATAGAAAAAGTTCTTAAAAGATATAATCATTTCGAACTTAAGCCAGCTGCTACACCCGTGGATCCTAGCATCAAATTAATGAAAAATATTGGGCGTGCTATGGACCAACTTAAATATGCTAGTATTATTGGGAGTCTAATGTATGACATGCATTTCACTAGACCAGACATTGCTTATGCAATGAGTGTATTGTGTAGATTTACAAGTAATCCAGGACAAGAGCACTGGAATGCAATTTCTAGGGTGCTTAGATACCTGAAGAGGAATTTGGATTATGGCTTACATTATGTAGGATATCCATATGTTTTACAAGGATATAGTGATGCAAGTTGGAGTAATCTTGAATCAAAATCCAAGTCAACTACTGGTTGGATTTTTACGCTAGGAGGAGCAGTTATCTCTTGGGAATCCAAGAAACAAACATATGTATCAGATTCAACAATGCAATCTGAATTTATAGCCCTAGCAGATGCATGTAAAGAAGAAGAATGTCTTAGAAATGTTTTGTATGGTATGCCTTTATGGAAAAATCCATCACCTTCTATTATGATAAGTTGTGATAACCAAGTGACAATTTATATAGTTTCGAACAAAACTTACAATGGAAAATCCAGACACATTTGACTAAGTCATCGAATTATAAGAAAATTACTCAAGGAAGGAGTAATTACAGTCAACTATATTAAAACGAACAAGAATTTAGCAGATCCTCTGACTAAAGGTCTTGTTAGGGAGATGATATATATCACCTCAAAAGGAATGGGACTAAGGTCTATTAAGTCACACAACTATATTTAATGGGAACCCAACTCATATCTTGAAAATATAGATAGAGTTCAATGTGGTACAAACAAGTTAAATTATAGTTATGGAACACTAGGAATTTTATACAAAAGTTCCATTCTTATGTGCCTAGTGTTGGTTTTCTGCATGTTAGTGGATGAAGGTTACTTCTTAATAAATCAAATAAGTGTGACTCGCAGAATCACTAAAGTTGATTTACCTATACGAGTGTCGAAAGTGTGGCCGATTTATGTGGAATCAAGATCGATCCTAAAGCGCTCGTGAAATCAGGATTAGCACAAGGCCATAAAAGTGCATGCTAGAAGAACACTTATAAACTCAGAAATCGGTATGTGTGATAGTTCCGGCTAGTCTCAAAAGGTCCTTCGTTCAAGATACGTTCACCACAGCACCTTGATGAAGCTTTGAATTATTTTCACTATATGGAAGTTCAAGTCCGAAAGACATTTCTCATTTATGTAATAGATTTTAGCGATAATGCCAAAAGTTATTTATTGTCTTTTTGCTTTGCTCTCTTGTGTATATTGAAATTGGTGGTGGAATGTTGGATAAATTCCAATATTTATTGATATTTTATTTTTAGTTCTTAATATTTTATTATATTATTGGTGTTTTATTTTAAACATAGTTTGGGTTTTATTTTAGAAGGTAGAAACTTGAGCAAATGGGTGTGAAAGATATGGGAGTGCTCAAAATCCCATATTGTCCCACATTGAAAGAATACTACAATAAGTAGTGGTATATCAACTAAAGGACAACTAAGATTCTTAATTGACAATTCAAATAAAAGGCTATGATCCTACGCATCGCGGTGGTGCGTGACACGCGACGGGCGAAAGGGCCACTTAGGGCGCATTGCGCGCTTTGATGCGCACGTGCGCATCATCGCTTGGAGTGTGGAAGCCTAAAGTTCTGACGAGGTAAAATTGATCAACGGTTGTGATAAAACGATCCGATAAAATTGTTTAAAATCCGAAACGACTTGATCTAAATTGTTAGATGAACTTGTAGCATTTCGTGTAGGGGATGTCCATTCGCTTACGATGGGACGCCTAATCTGAACCGTTAGATTGCGGATGTTCCAAACAGGCACGATCCAACGGTTGCTGAGTCACTCCATGAAGAGGTGTGACTGTTGAAGAACAGTCACATAAATAGCTATTAAAAGAGTTCTAGGCGTCTATTTTGGACACCGAAAATTGCTAGTTTCTCGTCTCTCCGTCCTCTATATTTTGGCATTATCAAGTTACAAATTCAGAGTGTTCTCAGTTTGATCAAACAGTACATAGTTTGAATCAAACAACTGTTCATACACTGCATTATATCCTGAAGGCAGATTCTATAAAACCTATAGTGTACTAGCGGTTCTGTCTCAACCGGATTGGGAGAAATTTTGCCTAAAAGAAAGCGTTCTAAGAACGTGCCTTGCAGAAATTTATTAATATATTTCTTTCTTTCCATAACAAAACTCCAACGAGAAATTCCCACCATCAAATCAAGATGGTGCAGTTGGATACCCTCTAGATTCATCACATAACGACCCTCTATCATTTGGTGCTATTGATACTTCATTTAGCTCATCAATTTTTTATCCAAGGTCACCGAGATCTATTAAAGAAACTGGGGCCACTGGTGGGCCTTCCACGAGGAGGAATAGAAAAAGATATCACCCCCAAATGGATCCATCTCAAAAGTTTATTCGTACATTTTTACCCTCTTTGATTAGTTTATCAATGGATTTGATATTTAAGGGTAAAGAATCCGTTTCTGAAGGTAGAAAGTATTGGAAGAGAGTTTCTTTCTCTTTCTTTTTTTGGAATCGATTTTTCTTGCCACGGTTCTTTTAATGAAATTTTAGTACATTATTGCTCCAACATGCACATATATTTACAAAGAAGAGGAAACAATTGGTATTAGAAGATAAAACATTTAATGAGAAAAGTAAGTATAGAAAAATGATGCCTCTCAAGAAATATGTTTGAGGGAGATAAACGGACAAAAGGAGGGCACTTATTAGGCAACCCGTAATGGGAGGATTAGTTAAAGAAAGTGGAGGATGTCATCGTCTAACGATTTTGGGCTTTTATTTTATATATACTTATATTCATGTCTTATGTCTTTTGATGCATTGATTGATACGTGAGTTAGTAGTAATTTATAAAATTTAATTGATTAATGTACAAAAAATACAGCAAGGTGTTATAAAAAAGTATTAATAAATTTGTCCGTATATAATTATTTATAAACAGATAATAAATATTCTTAGATTTTGTTATATTTTTAAGGGAAAATAAATTTAAATAAATGTATAACACGAAAGAAATTAATCACGCATAATACTCGAAAATCAACCCCTGGATATGTGATTAATAATTAACTGACCTATTAAAGTCAACTTGTATGGTCCAGATAGACAAGCAATTCATAAGCAAGTCAAAAAATTCTTGATGGAATTCACTACTATCCCGAAGAAGTTAGCCTCAAGAATTCTCAATAAAAGGTGTAATTTTGGATCCCCATATGGGCCTAAAATGCTACTCGGACTGATCCAAAATTGAGCCCAAAGGTATACCCACCCACGGGGGCCAATCTGTACATCATAAAGCCAGTCCAAAGATAATACCACATATCAAAAAAATAAGAGACACAATTTAATAGTTTTTCGAGTTAACCGTACATAATTAGTTCTGCTGATTAATTAATTTATAACATCCAGTCTAAATGTCACAGAACATGCAAATTTAAATACCACATACATTATGCATTTATTATTCCCATTTCACAGTAGTAATAGTTATTCTCATTTGTTAATTTATCCCCACAATTAATAATAAATGAATGCCAAAATAAAAATATGGGGTATTATATATAGATACTAGCTTGGTAGGTGAGAATATATTTAAAAATAATATAAAATGTACAAAACCTTAAGTATTTGAGAATAATATACCTAGGTGGGTTAGTACGTGAGAGTGAGCGTTATTTTATGAGTGTGCGCCGTAAGTCGTGCATTTTGATCCCTTGACTTTTGAGCGTCGTCGGTTGTGCTAACAATATTATGTGTGAATCATTATATGCACGTGTAGCATGGGGTAACCAATAGCTTACTTACTTATGTGGTCTGACTGGAATGATAATATGTACATCACGTTAGCATGATTTATTATGTATGTGAGTGGATTGGCTGCGATGATAGAATGTTATGTGGGTATCACGTTAGCATGAGTGATCTCGTGGGTGAGTGTAGTGGATTAGATGATTATCTTGACATTATAGTAGGGTTGCAATGATGCAGTGGGAGATCATTAGATGCTAGTATTATGAGTAATACTCGTATGAGTGTTTAACGCATGCGAGAATAGTTGAGCATTAAAAAGGTGTCTAGGATTGGATAATTATTATCTGGTTGCATAGATGTATGTCTTGTAAGAGTATAGTATAGTCGATGTGCTCCATAGAATATATCGTCTAAATTACTTAACCAAAACATGTTTGAGTCTTCTTCTAAGAGGTCACCGGAAAGCTTCATCAAGGAACCAGATTCACTACTTAGCAGACTTAGATTCACCTTTGTTAACCTATTTTATCAAATTAAAAAAAAAATCTTTTTAAACAACCCTGATTTTGTAATTTTATCATGGAAAATGTGGATAGCGGCCTGGTTATAAGGTCAATGGTAGAATCCGTAAATTAGGTCATAAATAAGCCAAGTTCAGTTTTGATCCAATTTCATCTTGATTAAATAGGTTAAAACTAAGCACGCAAGATATTGAGTCTAAATCGATCAAACAAAACAATCACGAGATATGAGGAAAAATCCTTTTAGATAAAATCCCTTTTTAGCACTGTTACAACTAAGATTTTACAGATAGTACAGACAGAATTACAGACTTCGACTCCACTAAGTATCGTAGTTATATATCCTTTCTTGTTGATAACAGAAAGCGATGCAGATCTATTAACACCCACAACAAGCTCCACTTATCTCGGTGTCCACCGATCATCCTCTGGAGACTCATTTCCCATGTTTGGTATTGAGGAGTGAACTCCACATGAATTTGAACAAGAGATATGTTCTTTCGGGTTTGATGAAGTGATCACAAAATAGCCAAGGGGTTTAGATTTGAGAAACCAATGTGTATTATCATAAAATAGGTGAAAAAAGGCTTGCAAAGAAGTGCAGACTTGCACCTCTTTTATAGGCCAAAAATTGTTAAAGATATAAGCTTGAAAAGATAGAGTTTGAAACCAACAAAAAAATCAAATCCGTGTCGGTTCGTTTGAAAGAATTGTACCCCGTTCGAATGACCTCAAAGGAGAGATCAAATGACATTTTAAAGCGATGAGGAAATTAGCTCATTTGAATTTCATTCGAATGTCTATCCAACGAGTTGTATAAACTCATTCGAACAACCCTCAATCTCGTTCTAATGAGATGCCAAAAAGATATTTTTTTTTTCAAAAAATATTCTGGAAAATATTTTTGTTTCCAACACTTGTCAAAATACCCTTAAGCATTTTTTTTACACAAAATCAACCTCACATACCTTCTCCGATGATTATAATGACAATATCAATTCTTCATTCTTCAATTGATTCGTTCGGTCACTAACTTGTCGTTGAATGCGGCTTTTTGAGAATGTGCATGATGGTGTAGAGGTGTAACGAAAAATACCAAACTATAAAAATAATGAGCAAATCATAAATTATACTCTTTCAAATCTTTCTTTTGTCTATTCCAATACAAAATAAAAATCGACAAAATAACCCCCAAGACAAGTTCAACTAATGTCTCTCCCAAACTCGAAGAGGAAAAGACACTTGTAATCTTATCTCTATTTAAAATATGCGTCGTGTAGTCCTTGATACCATTAACGTGAAAAAAGATCTACATATATGAAGAAAAGGAAACACCGTGACATGTGGAGTGTAAAAAATAGAACTCCCCCTTAATATGTTATCCTCTTTTTTGTCTGTAATAGACAAAGGGTTAGAAGCTAAACCTAAAAGTTAGAATCACGAGTATAGAAATTTGAAATATCATCATAAAGTGTAGATATTTTAGCATATGCAATAAAACTTCAACAAACCAACAAGTTATTTTTGGAATTTTTGAGTTAAAAATATGCATATAAATATAAATAAACACACCATAGATTAGAATGAAAAACATCCGAATCATGGAAATAGAATGTAGTGATATGAACTTAATGCATGAGAAAGTCAACATAGGCATACACAGTGACAGTGCACGAAGTGAAAGAGACACTCCTAAAGAAATAATTCAATTCAACCTTTTGTTTAAAAAATGTTGAACAAAGTGAAATTGACTCAACTCATACAAAATGTAATGAATTTCCATGATTCTTAAATAAATAATTCCAAACTATTTAATGCTTTTGAAGGAATTTTTTTATGCAAACCCATTGATCTTTAACATATAACTCCTTAAAAATCTCATATTTTAAGCATAAACTCCCAATTTTTTTGAATAAATCATATTGGTCATTTTTAATAAAGCATCGTTGAAATAAATTTGGCGTTGATAATTTTATTTTTATGTGCCGAATTCATCTTTTAGGCTCTTACCAATGGTGATTTTTAACGCAAAGAAGACTGCTTCTTTCATAGCCCCTTTCCACTGCTTAAACTTTTATTAATCAATTTTTCAGTAAAAAAATCTTTGCGATGGTTTTTACATGCACAATTAAACCCTAGTACATTTGGTGCATTATTAAATACGATTGAGAGGAGAGCATCATACTCAACATATAACAAGCAAGTGAAATTTTTAAAAGTTCATGCATGTGTGCAATTAAAACAATATAATGAGTTTAACATGAAGATGGTAGTAAATAATGAACGACACAATGCTAAACATGCATTATTAAGAAAAGAACGTAGTCAAGTCTCATGACACTATTATTAAGTTACGTGAATGGGTGGAATGAAATGGCTATTCGAACATCTTAAAGGTGCATCCATATACGGTGTAAAATAAAATACAAAAATCTTTTTAAAATTTTGATAATATTATCAAAATAAAATCTTTTTGAATTTTTATGAAATTTTTCTAAAAGAAAAGAAAATCTTTTCGTATTTTTCTCAAAGAAAAGAAAAACTTTTTGGATTTTTGAACACTTATCATTCTCGGCACTATTCATTATGTGGAAGTGTTATCATAAGATGTAGACATCCTTTGAAATTCTTCCATTAAACATTTAAAAGTAGTGACTAGAAACTCAGCTTGCTCTCTAAGAAAAGATAGGTACCTATAACAATGGGTGGGAGAATGTGTGTGAGAGACTCTCCTAGACTATAATAAAACTCCCTAATCTAACCTCTTCATTGACAATGGTTAAAATGTACATTTGTTTGGTTCGACATTTGTCAAAATGCCTAGGAAGAATTATTGATCGACCCGGACAAATATATATTTATACCATCGACCCAAACAAATCTATATTGGTGGATTGGGTCGACCTGTAAGAATAACTTGGCAATCAGTTCAAGTGAGGTTTTGGAAGTGGATGCACCACCGTAACTATTGATACAAAAAAATATCCGTCTATGTGGACCAATCATAAGTGAACACGTGTCCTCTTACATTTCTAAAATCCTAATCAGTAAATAGTAACTCGGTAAGAATGCCGACCAACATAGAGAATGCCGACCATCAATACCAATGAAGGGTCACCTCCTCAAAAGTCTTATCACGCATGGTTAGCACAATCAACTATCATATTCATTATGTAAGGATGTAAATGCCTAAATATATAAAGGCATTATCCCTTGGAATTCCAACCCTTGACCTCCGGGTCAATATAAATACGTTATTTCCCTTCATCAAGGGCAAGGTAGAACGAATCCTAGGCTATTCTTATTAACAATAGTACCTAGCTTTCTGTAACCTCTGAAATCAATGCAATCACAGTGGGTGTAGGCTTTCTTACATAGCTGAACTACTTTAAAAACTCTCTTTCTATCTTTTATTTACCATTATAATTACATATTTATTTGTGATTATGAAATTGGATCAAGTCTAGTTTTTTACATCAATAAATTGACGTCATCTATGGGAACGTGTGTCTAATCGTCGTTCTCAATCTTATTCAACAAAAAATGAATGATCCAGATCCCAGTGCCAGTGCTAGAAATAAAGGCAATCCACCGGATCCATCTGCTCTACCCACGGTAGTCGGCCTAAATGGGATCCTAGCCAGTATTGCCAGAGGTCAAGATGCTATGCAGGAAATAATGAGACAATTGGCTCAGTCATTACAAGCAAGATCTCCAACCCCATCAAGATAGTAAGCAGTCCCATCACCATGGAGATAAATTTCGCCTCCACCTCCTTGGCATAGCCAACGCAGCTATTCTAAATCATCTCAGGATAGGACATATCACCTAGGAATCATTTCCTCAATCAGAGCCTCAGAGTCTTATGATAACTATTTTTTCTCTATTTAAAGGCCAAATGTCTTACAAAGATTGAGTTGAGCTTCAAGTTTCGATCGATTGGGACCCCGAGCAAATAGAAACCCTCCTAGAGCAGTCTCCAGAGACACTCAAACATTCAATAGACTTGTATAAATTCATGATCAAATTAAGATCAAGCATCCGAAAATCTGTACGTGTCAAGTAGACTTCTCAGGATGAGAGTTCAGCCCATACACATAGTCGGGGCAGTCAAGCTATTTTGTATAAATATGATGTGGGCAATCATTCGTTGAAAGGATAAATTTAGCGAATGTAAGATCAGCTAGGAGAGTTGACATAGGCAAAGAATCCTTTACAGCATAGTTTTGTTAAAGGATCCCCTTTTATTCAAGAAACTGTGGATTTTCCTACTCCATCTAAGTTTAAAGCTCATGTGGTCACCCCCAAATATGATGGGAAAACTGATCTAGTTGTTCACATTGAACAATATCAAGCTACCACTGACATCTATTCAGTCCCCGATGAAATGGGATGTAGAGCATTCTCAAGCACCATTATAGGTTCTGCTCAGATATGGTATAATAACTTGCCCTGAGGAAAAATTATATACTTTAATCAGCTTTCCAAGCTATTTATTAGAAATTTCTATTTTGGGGCCAATCCAATGAAAATAGTAGCCCATCTCTTGAGCGTAAGGCAATAAGTAGGGGAAAAGACCAGGGAATACATTACTTGTTTTAATAATGAGAAATTGGAAGTGGTAGATTACGAGGAAAAAATAGCCATCACTACTCTCATAAGTGGGTTTGCTTCCCGAGAAACTGTACTATACTTTGGCCAAAGATCCTCCTAAAGCTATGATCGAGCTTACGGATAAGGTAGGAAAAATAATGAATGTCGAGGAGGCAATGGATGAAAAGCAGAGTCCAGCCACACAGATCGAGAAGAAAGACCTGCAGGAATAAAAGGAGTTGAAGCCGAAAAAAGATGATAAGCTAAAAAAATATGGAACCTATACTCCATTGAGTGCTAGCATTCACCATATCCTTGAGGAGATTAAAAAGAATAAGGATTTGCGATGACTTAAAAGAACGAAAGTACCCCCTAACAAGAGGGACATATCTAAATATTTTGAATTCCAAAAGGATCGCGTCCATACAATAGTTAACTTCATCGCTTTGCAAAATGAGATAGAATTTCTCATATGTCGAGGAAAACTCAATAAATTTATTGATCGACATGAAAGCAGATAAGCTAGAAGAAGATCAAATTCTCCATGAAAATATAGAGATGATAAAAAGAGAAACTATGAAGATGATTATGAGGATGATCCCGATCTATTGAAGAAGCGTAAGCAGCCAGAACATGAGGTATCATGATTAGTTTTGGCTCATTTGATTGTCATTTCATTACAGGTGGCGATGCAGGAGGAGGAGATCACATTGCTAAAAGAAAAGATTATTTAAATGAAGCCCATGCTTGCTCTTATATCCAAAGAATTCATCTGAATGAAGAAGACCATCTTAGGAAGGTCAACAAAGACAAACTGGTGATCGGCTTTTCAAAGAACGATCTCTCTGGGGTACTTTATCCCCATGACTACCCATTGGATGTCAAATTCAAGATCCTGGATACTGTCATAGCTAGAATTTGGGTGGATAATGGGAACTCGATAAATATTATGCTTTATCCTTGATTTTAGAGTTTTTACTTGAAGCTCAGCCACCTAGAACCCTACCATAGGCCATCAATAGGCTTTTCTTGTGAAAAAGTATACCCTCTTGGGATAATCAAGCTAGAAGTGTTATTTGGCACTTGGCCAGCAAGTCGAACGGAGAAGCTACGCTTCTTTGTGATGGATAAAAATGTCTAATCTTCCTATAACGTGATCCTCGGCAGGGTAGGATCTAAGAAGTTTGATGTTGTACCATCAACAGTTCATAAATTCTTAAAGTTTCCATCTCACTTTGGCGTAGGTGTCGTAAAAGGCGATCAAAAGGTTGCTAGATAATGTTATTACTACTCAGCCGAGAAAGAGGATTTGATCGAATTAAAGAAGAAGACTACAACCTATCAGGTGGATACCATTGAGTCCAATAGTGAATCTAAAGTTGAAACTTTAGATCCACGAGATGAGAAAAAATTAGTTAAGGGACAGATTGTGGAAATAACGAAAACTATCATTCTGGACGAAGATAAGATAGAGAGGACTACGCATATCAGCTCAACACTTGAGCCAATCCTTAAACTGGAATTGATTATGTTCCTGAGGCAGCGGAGAAATGTATCTGCTTAGAGCCATGAGGATATGGCTAGGATTGATCCTAATTTTCTCTGTCATGAGCTCAATGTCAATAAGGGTGCCAAGCCGATCAAGCAGAGACGAAGGGTTTTTAGTCTCAAAAAGAATTAAGCTATCCAAGAAGAGGTCGAGAAACTTCAAAAATCTCGGTTTATTGAAGATGTGAAGTATCCAGCCTGGTTGGCTAACATTGTAATGGTCAAGAAGAAGAATGATAAATGGAGGATGTGTGTAGATTTCACTGATTTAAATAAAGCTTACCTAAAAGACCATTTCCCCTTACCTAGAATAGATCAATTGGTGGACGTTACATCGGGACATGAGTTTTTAAGCTTCATGGATGTTTACTCTGGATATAACTAGATAAAAATTAAACCTAAAGATAAGAAAAGTACAACATTCATCTTCAACCAAGGAACTTATTGCTACAATGTAATGTCCTTTGGGATAAAAAATGCAGGAGCAACATATCAAAGGTTGGTGAACAATGTCTTTGAAGATTAAATAGGCAAGAACATAGAGGTTTATGTGAATGATATGTTAATAAAGAGAAAGAAATATTCAGACCATATCAGTGATCTCAGCCAAACATTTGACCTGTTGGAAAATCATCAGATGGAGCTAAATCCAACCAAGTGTGTGTTTGGGGTCCAGGAACGAATGTTCCTAGGATTTATGGTCAATCAAAGAGGCACAAAAGTTAATCCAATAAAGATAAAAGCTTTGATCGAAATACAATCTCCAGCCTGTAAGAAAGATGTTTAAAGGCTCACAGGCCGAGTAGCAGCTTTAAACAGATTTATTTCTCGAGCAAAAGATAAGCGCTTGCCCGTTTTCAAGGTGTTGATAAAGACTTTTGAGTGAAATGCAAAATGTGAAGAAGAATTCCAGGAGTTAAATAAGTACTTGGGATCACAACCATTACTCTCCCAACTAGTTTTGGGATAGAAATTGTGCTTATATTTAGTTATTTCTGAGTCAGCAGTGCGTTCGGTATTGATCAGACTAGCTAATGGAATATAAAAACTAATTTATAACACCATTAAAGCATTCAGGGGAGCCAATATCAGGTATTCACACTTAGAAAAGTTATATTTAGCACTTATTGAAGCTTCTAAGCGTGTGAAACCTTGTTTCCAAGCACATACTATAGTGGTATATACTGATCTTCCTCTTCAGCGAGCACTCCACAAACCTGAGAAGTATGGAAGATTGATATACTAGGCAGTGGAGTTAGGAGAATATGACATTGTCTACGAACCACGGTCTTTATTAAAAGGCCAAGCTTTGGCAGATTTTATTACTGAATTCACCTAAACTTGTCTGTCAAGCGGACTTCTAAAGAAGAGAGTTCAACTCAACAGCAAGTTGAAACATTGTTGATCAACCTGAGTCATCTAGAATTCAGGATATGGCCCAAAAATATAAAGAAGAGAGCAAGAAGGTATTCCATCATGGAGTTCTGTTTGAAGAAAACTTCAAAAATGACATCCCAATGTGGAATTTATATGTTGATGGTTCTTCATGTGCAACTAGAAGCGGAGCAGGTATAATACTCAATACTCTTGATGATATTGATGTTGAATATGCACTTAGGTTTCAATTCAAAGCCTCAAATAACGAGGCAAAATATGAAGATTTAATAGTTGGACTAGATTTGGCCCATTCATTAGGCGTCGAGCAAGTAATGGCGCACAGTGATTCATAGTTAGTGGTCAACCAAATGCTTCAGTTGTATGGAGTCAAAGGGAGAACTAATGACCAGATACTTTGCCAAAATTATAGAAGTCATTGTCAAGTTTCCAGCCGTACAAATGCATAGGATTCCCAGAATAGCCAACGCCCGAGAAGATGCACTTGCTCGGCTGGCTTCAGCAACCAGAATTAAACTCAAGCGCACCATCCCAATAGAGATCCTCTATATTCGAAGCATTGATGATGACTTGATGATTAACTTCGTTGTTATAGATTTGGGACCTTCCTAGATGGACCCAATTAAATCTTATATTGAGGATGGAATCCTGCCACCTGATACCAAGAAGCTCTGATATAAAACAGCAAGATATGTGTTTGACAAAGGAGTTTTATACACAAGGGGACTGACGACCTCCTTGCTACGTTATGTTCATCTAATGGAAGTGGAATACTTAATCAAATAGGTGCACGAAGGTTCTTATGGAGCTCACTCAGCTGGTCAGTCTCCGCTCCAGTGAATTATAACTCAGGGATACTACTGGCTGACTATGAGGGAAGATTGTATAGGCCTTGAAAGAAAGCATGAGAAATGCCAGAAGTTATCTGCAATTCGTAAAATACCCAATGTTTCTCTAACATCCATAACTTCACCTTGGCCATTTATTATTTGGGGGATTGACTTGGTCAGCCCACTACCGACCACCAAGGGAAAGTTTAAATATTTCGTCATTGTTGTTCATTACTTCACCAATTAGGTAGAAGCATAACCATTGGTGGACATGCCTTATAAGAAGGTGTACCAGTTTATTTGGAAGAATATCATATGTAGATATGGGCTACCATATGCCTTTATTACAGATCATGGAACTCAACTCGATAATGATGAATGTGAGGCGTATCGTGTTCAGTCCAAGATCAAGAAACTTTATTCTGCACCAGGCCATCCCCAAAGTAATGGTCAAACAGAAGTAACAAATAGGACTTTTCTCAATGGGTTGAAGAAAAGACTTGACGCTGCCAAGGGCAACTGGGTCAATGAATTACATTATGTGCTTTGGGATTATAGAACCACGTCGTGAACATCAACTGGAGAAAAACCATACTTGCTTGAATTTGGGACTCAAGCTATGGTTCCAGCCAAGCTAGGCCTACCAACCCACAGGGTGCTGAATTTTGATTCTCCGATCAGTGACTTGATGTGGCGACTAGATCTGGACATATTGGAAGAAGTTCATGAAGCTGTAACCATGAGAAATGATACCTATCAACACATAGTCGCTCGTTTCTATAATAAAGGGGTTAAGACGACCACCCTTAAAGAATGTTACTATGTTCTTAATAAGGTGATCCAAAAGAACAATAAGATTGAGCCCAATTGTCATGGCCCATATTGTATTTCTGTTGTCATTCGACCAGGAACCTATCAAATTGAGACTTTGAAAGGGAAAGAATTTAAAAATCCTTGGAATATTGAGCATCTTAGAAAGTATTATCAATGATTCAATAGATTGTTACTATTTTATTTCTTTTGATTTTTTGAGATAAGTTTCAATAAAAAAAATTGATTTCGGTTCCTTCAATTTTTTGATTTTTTTTCTGGAGTATGGTGATATATCATCACACAAAATAAGAAAATAAGCAAAAATAACAAGTCAGAATGTCTCTTGCCGGTCAGCAGTACATAAAAACTTGCTTGTTCAAATGTAAACTTCCTATATGACTTTGTATAAACAAGTCACGAACAAGAAGTAAATATTACTTCATGTATGGCTTTGTGTAAACAAGTCACAGACAAGAAGTCTGATCTCACTAAGTTAAAGGAACACAATTCTAAAATACTTAGTTGGCAAAAACAATTTACTTTATGTATATGAATCATGAACAAGAAGTTAATTCACTTCATGTATGGTTTTGTAAAATCAAGTCAAGAACAAGAAGTGTAAAACTTCGTATACAACTAAAAAAGTTACAAAAAAGTTTTACCCGACTAAGTTAAATGGAAGAAGACATGCAAATATTCCTAGGATACTGGGGTATAAACATATATTCCTCATAAACTTGGTCACCACTGATAACTAATGCTAAATTTGGATTAATATATCTAAGTGCATTAATAGAATCAATGGCATTACAATCACAAGTTGGTTGATTGATTAAAATAATCATAAGTTAACAACACAAATATATGGATTCTCATTCATAAAAACTGTATTACATTCAAATAAATAACAGAATGCATAAAAATTATTCAATAAGACATTTCCCTTCAAATTTAGCGGTCGGTTGAGATGGTTGTATTCTTTCCATTCCAGCAGGAGGATCATCCAAAGTATAGGGAGAATTAATGAAGTTAAAATCCCTTAACATCCTTTTATTGATGTTGCTCGACACATTGATCATGTGAGGAGGATGATAAATCTCATGGACATCATGTAAACCATAATCTCCTAAGTACTTAGTGATCAAGAATCAAGGAATAGCATCCATAGGGATCCATGAAGTATCCAACTTAAAAGGGGGATTATCACAGCCTAAAAGACCAGGCTCATTCCAGTACCACAGTTGTCTATTACGATCATGCTTCAACAAAGTCAGATTATTAGTCCAACCCCACTTATAGCGTTCCCGATGGGACTGATCTAGGTGATAATTTACAGAACTAAAGCTTCATTGTAGCCTTCCATCCACACCTCTCTGGGTTATTTATGCAATTGAAAGGTCAACCTTTTAACTTGTTGTTGAAGTGTCTTCAAAACACTATCCTTCACCAGGTCACCTTCATCTGTGTAGAGTGGTTGACAAGAGATTTATCCTTAGCTTCCAGCTTTGTAGAAAAGTCTACAATAGCCTGATTCTTTGCTTTCTGCTGGACGGCCTGGTCAGTCAAGATTTTTTTGGTCCTAGCTTCCTCAATATCTGGTCGGCTGGTTCTTTGTTATCTGTATGATGATACAAGTTTGGATTTATTTATGACTTCAAGATCTTCCATCAACCCGGCATTCTCATTCTCCAAAAAGGAGGCACCTTCATCGACACCACTACCAAAAGACTTTTTCAAAGTTTCTAGCTCATTTTGAAGTTTAGAATTCTCGTCCTCTAAAATCTTGGCAATCTCTCTAGATTCATCAAGTTCACGATTTAATAAGAACTATTTACTCCCGAATGAAGATGCATACTTTTTTAGTTTCTCCTAAAAACCCCAGCTTCACTCAATGCCTTATACTTAGCTTCGTACTCAGTATGCAGTAGAGCTTTAGTTTCATTATGGTCTGCATGTAAGTTTTCAATCATCTCATAATACGCAACATTGTTGGATATAGCGCGATCAAGAAGATAGGAGCTATGTGCATGCATCCTTTGCTTGATCGAAAGCATCTGCATCGAGTAAGTCTGTTAATTCCTCATCTGTTAAATCTAAGTGGTCAGCTTTAAACAAATTGTTGTAGCATTTGAGTAGGTCAGAGTCAGTGGATGAAATTTCTTCCATCTTGGAAATAAACTAGAAAGATAAATTAACACTTGATCAATAATAAAATGAGATAGAATAGTAGCAAAGTGGCAAGTAATTGAACTAAAAAGATAAAGTAACACTTGATCAACAGGAGAATTGTCTTGCTCAGCTGGAGGAGCAATGGACTCAATGGCCATAGAAGATTTCCCTAAATCTGCATCATCATCAATTTCATCATCAAAACTGTGAGGGGAGCATGGATCATGACTTAAAAATATCTCTGAATCCTCAACAGTTCTAACTTCCCTCAACGCTGTTGACCAACCATCCTCGTAGAATTTATTCTTAGTGTACGATAATTGGGAAGAAGTAGCTGAGATGGCCTTATCCCAGCCCTTGTTGAAGGAATCCTCCATAGTTTTTTTCCTCTTGGCCTTATCTACTGTAAGGTCATCAGACAGTTTGGATACTTTCTCTTCAGCAGTCATTGCCTTGCGCTCAGCTTGAGAAGAGGCCAAAGAAACTACAGTCAGAGTTTTCTCAGTTTTTTGACGACATTTTTCGGCAATCTTCTCCTCCCAAACCTTCTAGTGGGTCTCCAAAGCATGTTTGGATTCCTCCAGGGATTTCCTAAGACCTTCAAAGGCCTCCTCAACTTCTCCTGAAGAAGAACGCAGTTGATCGTCCTTCTGCAACATTTGGTTGTAATCAACTAAGAACTACAAGAAAAATCCATGTTAATGCAAATTAAAGAAGACATGAACATTATTTGACCAGCTTTAAATATAAAAATTTATCAAGGCTAAGCTTTGGGTAGCCCTCTCCAATAGTTTTAATCAGGACATTGAACCAGCAGTAGCTCTATGGTTCGAAATGGTACCAGCTTTGATCAACTTCCTAGACAACCTAAGACCAAAGGCTACAGACGAGCCCGTTGCAAGTGAAAACTTACCAACCAATCCTAGTTGGTCGGCATCAATAACCTTCTCAACCTTCTTATCAGCAGGACCTCTTCTTAGTCTCTTGAGAGGAGACTCATCACCTTTGGTGGCTGGGGGCATCTTTCCAGCATCAACCTTATTCTTTTAGACATTGGTATTAACTGGTTTTTTAGCACCAGTAGTGGAATCATCCTCCAGAAGGTTGCGATTTTTCCTCTTTCCCATGCTAACAGAAAGAGGAAGTTCATAATCAAGTGAAGAAGAAATGACAACTTCATCACTAACACCAACAGATTCGGTGGCCGAGAAAGTAGACACTGGATCCTTATCTAAATTAATTACAATTGAAGTCACAATAGTTGTTAGCCGAGCTATAAAAGAGGTTATGGAAGTTTTATACTCTAGTAACACAGAAGCTGATCGAGGATGATCCTCTCCTATCCTTTGGTTCAGACCCCATAATAATTTGAGTTCTTATAAATTGAATTCACCTAGTTTGGGGCACTTTCTCTTATATTCTTCTGCAACAGAACAATAAACAGTAACAATTAGCATATATCATAAATAAAATCAGTAAAGAAAGGCAAGAATTGAAATAACAACCTATCCCATTCCCCGACTGAGGGAATCTGGGGCTATGGTAGGCCACTACATTTTCAAGTGGGGCATATTGCCAGTTCTTAAGTATCAAAGCATGACTCCAATAATCCTTATTGGAATTAGGAAGATTTAATACTAAAGCCCTATTGGCTTGTCTAGTTTTCAAATAATAAGTGCTTTCTCTCTCCTGCAATAGCCCATTTATAATAGAACATGATTTCTGGAATCCCAATATGGGTCCCATAGATTTCATTCAATTTATTCACCCCATTGATAACCCTCCGGGTGTTGGGGGATACTCTTGCTGGAACGATGTCAAAATATTGATTGAAAAGGGTTTGGTGGAAATGTTAAACCACACTCAAATATAAATAAGGTTGGGAACCAATGACCCTCAGCCAAAGAATATACGTCTATAGGATCGTAGGGTATTTCTAAATCAACCCAAGATGGGATTTTCTTTTCTACCCTAAATTCCTCTAAAGAATCCTCGTCCACTATGTGAACCATGGTTCTGAAAGAAAGGAAATGAATAAAAACAGAGAGAAAGAAAGAATTCTTATAGAAGATTAAGGATTCATCAAGAACTATTGAAGCAAGCGACGAACGACAATAAACAATCGCGCAAATGCTCAGAAATAGTTGCTATAATTCGATGATTTGAGGTAAGGTAAAATCTAAAAAAAGCTTCCCGCCTTTTATAGCTTATCTAAAAAATGGCAAAAGTAATGATTAATGACTAACATTTCCACGACTTCGCAATATAGAGGGTTTAAAATACCTATTTACCCTTTGGCGGTTCGCTAAAATTCAAATGATTTACAAAAATTCAATCTTTAAACAGTATCAATAAAATTTCACAAGTGTGGGAGGTCGGCTACCGACTAAGCTTCATGGAAACAATCCAAGCTACTTCCAGAATTGAATGCTCCATACTTTCATCGAAGAATAAAGCATAGAACATTGGGGGCTTATGTTAATACCAAAAAATATCCATCTATGTGGACCAATTAGAAGTGAATACTTGTCTTCTTACGTACCTAAAACCCTATTCAGCAGATAGTAACTCGGAAAGAATGCCAACCAACATAGAGAATGACGACCATCAATACCAAAGAAAGGTTACCTCTTCAAAAGTCCTATCACACGTGGTTAGCACAATCAACTGTCACATTTATTACGTACGAATGTAAATACCTAAATATATAAAGGCATTCCATCGCTTGGAATTCCAACCCTTGACCTCCGGGTAACTATAAATACGTTGTATCCTTTTCATCAAGAGCAAGGTATAATGGATCCTAGGCTACTCTTATTGACAAGAGTACCTAGCTTTCTGTAACCTCTGAAATTAATACAATCATAGTGGGCGTAGGCTTTCTTACATAGTTGAACCACTTTAAAAAATCTATTTCTCTCTTTTATTTACCATTGCAATTACATATTTTATCTGTGATTATAAAATTGGATCAAGTCTAGTTTCTTACATCAACAGTAACCTACACCATGCCTCTCTTTAAAACTTAAAGCAGGACCTATGAGTTTTTTTCAACTTTCTTGGATGTGTCCTCTAAAGTGACTTTGATCTCCCAAGTATGTTCGAGATCTTTCTTGAGTTGGGAAATTTGGGCTTCAAGTTTCTAACGTATGTTCAATGATGTTTTAGAATCTCCCATAAGACTAGCCATTTTGTTGGTCAAGTCATTCTTTTCCCTACCCACCAAAATAAGTTGCTCACTCAAAGAGATTCTAACTGATGCCTCACTATCTTTCGAAACATTCAACGCCTTCTTTAAACACAACATCCTAAGAGTCAAAGCTTTATTTTACTTTTTAGTTTTTGACGTCTCAGTGTATAGTTCAGAGTATGAGGATGGGAGACCACATTCTTCCTTACTCAAATTCTCATCACAACTCTCAAACTCTCGAGAATGATTCGACTCATTGTCGAGGTTATCACGTTTAGAATCGCCCTCGTCAATATGAGACGTACTTGAAGTGCTAACATGAGTAGCCGTAAACATAATAAAGTGACGTCCGTGATGTGATTCAACCTTGGAACCACCGACTGAACTTCACTATCGTTTAGAGTTGAATTATAAATAACTTTGCCTTTATGTTGTCTCTTAAGACTAGTGGGACACTCATGGTCTTTGTGACCTTTCCCCTCACACTCATAACACTGCTTTGATTAATCTTTCTTAGTATATTCACCTCTATCTTTCCTTTTATTATTCTCATGAAAATTATTAACCGGTTTGAAATTTTTGTTTTTCTCAAACTTTTTATTTTTCAAGTTGGATTAACTTTGATTTTTGAATTTGAGAAACTTTTTTAATTTTTTTAACAAATAGGGAAAGATCATCCTGATCAACTTTAGAATTCGAGTTAGAAACCCCCTCTTTTTTAGACTTAGCTTTTAAAGATATTCATTTTTTTTCCTTTTTAATTTCAGGGAACATGTCTAATTCGTAAGTTTGGAGATTACCTACGAGTTATCTAGCCTAATTTTGTCTAGAATTCCCAAAGAGTTAAGGATGGTAACTTTCATACTAAAACGAGATAGGAGAGACGTCAAAATTTTCTTAAAAAACCTCATTTTCAGAATTTGCTCACCTAATTAAAACATGAATTCACAACATCAGTCATACGAGCATAAAATTCATCAAAGATTTCAATTTTAGGTATGGTATAGTGTCAAATTGTGTGGTGAGGTTTTGAAGCTCAGAAGATTTTACAGCATTGGTACCCTGATGTGTGAGTTGGAGGATATTCCAAAATTCTTTAGATGTGCTACACGTTATGATATGAAAAAATTCGTTGAGGATATTCCAAACCACAAGGATTAAAATTCCTCAATATAAAGTCATCTTCAGTCCAATTTATGTCTGGCTTGAGAATAACGACATACTTATTACTTGGAGTAGGAGGATTCCACACCCTTTCTATAGAAAAAGTCAAAAGTCACAGATGAGGTTGTAGGGTTCTAATATGGATATGGTAAAACAACAGTTAATTTTTAATTTATTCAAATTAAATGTTAAACTAAATAATTAACTTGATTTAAAAACGTAACAACACTTTTAAATCATTTTTCGCGTTAAAATATATTAACCAATTTTGTCTTAACCTAAACATGCATCTAGGTGAGTGCGTGATAAAATAAGTAAATCAAACCATAACTCTCAACGTACGAGGAAAACCCAAATGGGAAAAATCTCGGATGACCCATCTATACAAATCCACTATGATAAGGAATTATAAAAGTCGACAGAAGACAAACATAAAGACTTGATGCCCTCGCAATCCTTGACGCACCTTGGATCGTCAACCTCTCATCCACAATGACAACGCGGGAGTCCAACCGCGCAACTTCCACATCGTGTGAGTCCACACATGCCTCGGTATCCACTGATACAAGCACAACAACCATCACACGTAAGGTTTGACGTGACTCAGAAAGTGTCTCTAATTTGCGTTCTCTTCTAGGCTCAAGTGCAAGCCTGTCACGTTAGTAATAAACCCGGTAAGTCGGGATCGTATCCACAGGGAAATAGGACAATGGAATTGTAACGATGTTGGATAGAAAAGAAAATCCTAACTCTGACTCTAAAGGAAAAGAAAAAGGTGATTTGATTTGTGTAATAGCTATACTAGATGCAATTATGGAATTATGAAAAAGTGCAACTTTTCTAAACTACCTAAAATACTGATGAAGAATGATTTGAAACTTTAAACTATATGATGAGAAAATAGGATAGGAATACAATCCCTCAACCCTATTGTATTGCAAGTATAAAACTAATCGTAAATTTAAATGATTAATTAGACCCAGAATTTAGTACTCCCAAGCATTACGTATATGAGGTTCAATCCCGCACCATACTTAATCAGAGGACGAGTAAATCGGTATTACGATAGTGACACTCGAATTGCATTCTAAAGCATCTCGGTTACCCTGAAGGAAACGAGATCCAAAGATCTACAATTATCGCGATACTACGCAATATGGTCGTAATCAAATCATTAAATTTAGAGGATTAATTTTATACACATGCAACTCCACATCAGGCTGAGTTCATGTATCCTGACCTTAGAAAATCTAGCCTAACATGCTGAAACTAATGAAAATAATTTTTGAATTGCAGAAAACCATGATTAAACTAAGGCAGAATTGTAGAATGATGTAGAAAGGAGATTGGACAAAAGAAATTAACTATTAATCTTACCAATACACTAAAATAAGCAATTAACAATACTTGTAATCACAGAAATCTGATCAATATTCAAACTTGGAACTAAATTTGCAATCAATCTTCAAACTAGGATTTTTACAGAAAGAATGAAAAATTAGATAAATTCTCCGTACTAAGAATGATAATAAATAGGGTTTAAATACCCTACAAAACTTTAGAAGTTTTAGCTGAACTAGGACTCTCCATTAGAGGAAGTTTAGAAAATTAAAATTCAATAGTCGAACCGGTCGGGCCCTCCGGCGGTTCTGTCTGGCTGGAATTCGGATCGGTTCTTTTATTTCTTGGGTGGATCGATCTGGTGTGGATCGGTTCGTTTGTTTTCTTTCAGCTTCGATCCGTCTTCGGTCCGGGTTTCTCTGGAATTTGGCATTGCGGATCGGTCCAGCCCGGATCGGTCCGGGTTTCCTTTAACTTTTTCCTCAAACTTTGACTGCTCATAACTTTCACACCGGGATTTCGATTAAGGTTCCGTTTCTTCTTATATACTCGTGAACTTGATATCTTCAACTTTTCTTTTGATGCCTTATCCGAATTCTAGGTAAAAATTACAACTTTTCCCTTTTAACTTTTCCTTCTTTTCTTTCTCGATTCTTTCGGTTTCTTTCTTTCGTTATTGACATTAAATACCTGCAAAATTAGTACGAAATACCAGAAACTCGGTGTACTCGTTAGAATAAGTCAGTAGCAAGATTATGAGATAAAATCAATCAATTACGTTGTTCGAGGTGCTAAAAGTAACTAAATTAAAGGGATAAATTTGGAAGAATTTATGCCTAATCAAATCCCCCTAACTTAGAACTTTGCGCGTCCCGTGCAATGTAAAAGAATCCTAGCAAGGCTCAACTCTTGAAAATCATTTTATTGGGATAAAATACTTTTTTCGCGGCCAAGAGATTGCATTTATCATATGCAACAAGCCTTTAAATCCCTAGGTCACCCTCGTAGGACGAGTTGTGTCTCGTGAGGGTTTGCAAAGAATATACCACAAAATTCGACTCAAAGAAAATTCAAAATACGCAAAAATTGTATAATTCAAAAGTTTCCCAAAAAATAATCATCATCAAGTCATATTTACAAGTCTCAAATCGTAGTGCGTGTGTGCGAAGCCAAAAATTTAATCGCGGATTTCCACGGATTGACCATTACGTTACTTATCCAAAAATTCGTTTTGATTTCAAAATTTCACAGAATGCTCTCTCAAATGAATCACTCAAAATGTGGTTATTCTCTCGGTATGCGTGATATAAAGAGTAAATATAATGGACGCAAAGTCACGAACATAAGTAGAAAGACAAAAATTTATAGTGATAGGATCTCATCAACGGATTACGGTTTTAAAAATGGGAACATTGCCTCTTATTCACGCATTATCTCTTTTATTATCTTTTGGTGTATTAGCTCTTCACGCGGTAACCAATTTTCGCAATTTGGACTCGATTAGGACTTTTTCGGGTTTTAAGGTATATTGGGCGAAATGAAAATGGTAGGGAAGGTTGGAATTGGAAAAGTCATTTACGATGTCCATTTGTGCTTTTTTCGGGCTATTGCTCATTTTTTTCTTCTTTTTCTCTATTTTTTTTTTCTATTTTTCACTTCTTTTCTTTTCTTGCTATTTTTGTCGAGCTTATCTATTTTTTTCTTGCCTCAATTTTATGCACTTTTGTAATACCCCGTATTTTTGTGATATTTATTTATGGGATTAATTGAATTAAATGTGTATTAATTGAGAATTAATCCGGATAAAATACTAACGAGATGTGAGTTGGTATTTGATTATAATGCGTATATATGGCAATATATGAATATTGAAATATTGAATTTGTCGTGAGATAGAAAAACGACAATTTGGATTTTGAAATTTTGTTGGGACGCGTGTGACAGTCGCGTCAGGAATATAATTATTTTAATTAAAAAACGAATTTTATTTTTATCAACCGTATGGTCATTTTGAGTGCGCCAACGTGTCCGGAAGGATCGAAATAGTCCGAAAACACTAGCCGAGAGTTTAGTTTGGGTCCCGAGGCATTATTGGGCCATCCTGGCAACTTAAAATGGTATTTTGGTAATTTTGAAAATTGGGGATTTATGATTAACGAATTTTGGGAATTAAAAATAGGGAATTTAATAACCCACTAACCCATTACCAGCAATTAAGTGATTAGAGGGCAACTGGAGTTAGAGGAGGAAATTAGAAAATTCCCCAAAGAGAAAACCTTAACCTCCATCTTCAACCTTCAACATTGGGAGAGAAAGGAGAGAGAGCAACCTTCATCAATTCAACACCAAATTCAGAGAAAAATCCAAGGCAAGTGGTTTAATTACGTTAATTTCAAGTGAATGCTTCTTCCATGCTTAGAAATTGATATAATTGCATTGTATTGGGAGACTTGTAAAAACCCATGTAATTGGAGTTATAATTCATGTTTTGATAAAGAGAGTGCATGTAGAATTATGTTTGGGCAATTATATTGTTAGAAATACTTCTTTTATATTACAAAAATGGATTTAATTGTGGATATTGATGACTTTAATTTTCTAGGGTTCATATTCATAAGGGTTGGGGGAATATTGGGAGATTTGATAATTGGGTTTTGTTTAGGGAGACTTAACCCCATAAATATGTTAAAATACGACCTAAGTATGCTTAGGAATGATTAGGAACCTTAAAAAACTGTTGGGATAATGTTTGGATGAGTTTTGAGAAGAGAAAGTTGGATGAAAAACGAATTTAGGAATTATGGGCTCGAAACTGTCACCTCGTTAGAAGACCTGCCCAGGTCGTTCGAACGAGCTCGTTCGAACGAGCTTCTAACGAGTTGATAGTTTGTCTTTTAACGAGTTGGATGTTCGTTAGATTCCCACTTCGTTCGAACGACCTCGTTCGAACGAGAATTCTAACGAGTTGACAGATTGGCTTTTTGGCCTGATTTGATTTCTAGTGTCCCGTAACCTTGTGTAATTGTAGAGATAACATTTCCTTGATGACTAATTGATATAGTTAGGATATTCGGGATATATTGAGGATTAAAATATAGAAGAATGATTTGAACCAAATGATATTGGTAGATTAGGACGCGAGTGACTAATCATGATGCGAGGATAATAAATGGCTTGAATACATTTAAACCGGGGACATATGATTTGTGTGACATTAAAAGTTGGTATAAGAATGAGAAGTATACCACTAATAAGATATGGTAATTACTGAGATGTGCGCATGCTTAGTATGAATGATTTTATGTGTATGACATACCTACCATACTTGCTATCACGGGAGGTTTGCGTTCGTTTAGGGCCATCTAATCTTTGTGTGCCTACGGGAGGATATAGATTGGTACCTTGAGGACATAGGTCAAAGAAGGACTTATTGGGAAGTTAATAAGTCTGCTGATCATGGGAGCGTAGGTATGTGCGTGGCCCATGTGATGTGACTGTGTTCGCCTCCATTGTTTGTGATTATTGTATCTGAGAACGATTCTTGAGAGATTCAGAATGCGTGATCCTTATGTACGTGATGTACCGGGATGGATAGCAGAGTATGTGTGCACCGCAGCTTAGTCTCGGGGTGCTAATATTGTATATTTATGTTGAGAATAATATACGGTTAAAGGAAAAGAACTTGTCATGTTTATATTGTGAGAATGATTATGGTAACGCATTGAGAAGATAAATAAGGGGATAACCTCTAGTAAATTTGTATTGCTAATAATTGGGAATTCGAGAATTTAAGTAATGTTCTCTATTTAATTGGTAACGTTGGAACTTATAGTACGAATCGAGTAGAAAGGTTAGAACTTATGCCGGTTTAGTTGGATATGAATATCACTTAGATGGGTACGGTACGTTAGGAGTGCACACTTAGTCGAGAGGTGAGGATTTCAGGTGAGTGCACGTCCTAACATGTATTTTGCATTCATTGTTTTAATGTTATTAAATCACTTGTTGTTTTTAAAATACTCTCCACTTTCGGGCTCTGACCCGTTTGCTTTCAAATCTATTTTTGTAAAAACCTTTTAGGTGCCCAGCCACAAGGACACCATGCATATGATTTCCATTCAGGTGACGAGCTGTAGCTGTTTGTGGAAGTTACAAGGCCTTGCTAGTAGACGCTTCTTTTTTCTTGACTCTATCCAGTTTTCATCATTTGTAGGGCATGTCGCCCATTTCTATTAGAGACATTTTTATATTTCAGTTATTCAGATTGTGGATTGTAATTAATTCAGGATTCACACTTGTTTTATTATTACATTTGTGGGATTGTTGTGAGGAGTATTTCCTCCAGACTCTTTATTACTTGTTGATTACACTATTGGGAATTTATTGTGTATGGTTATGTTATTTTTATTCTTCACTTACTTCATGTTAATCAGATTTAATTTAAAATTGGCAACTCGCTTTTTAAATACTAGGTGGTTAGTAATCATTAAATTGTTTCGACAGTGATGCTATTAACTGAACCAACTTGGCATTTTTTATTAATTTTAATAAAGGAGTAGCTACCCGGTATTTAATTAGTCGGGGTGTCACAACTTTCCGGAATTAAATTTTGAATTTTTCCATTTTTCACAATTCCGAGCCAATTGGGGTTTTTCGAGTTGTCAAACGAAAGGGAAAGGTTTATTTGGCTCAATCTGGGTTACAAAAGGGGTGATTTTTCGCTACTTTTCTGGCCAATATTTTTGGGTGACAAACGAGGGCCTACTTCATTATCCAAATTACTTATTAATTTACCATATGCGTCTCGAGATTGATTAAGTTTAGAGATTTATAGCGCGCTTTTTAAGGCAATATCACACACGTTTTCCATAATCGATTAAAATGAAATGATTGAGATCCTCGATGACTTTTTAGGCACTGAAAAGAATTTTGAGTTAACAATTAACTCAGATTGATTTAAAAATTTTACAAAGATGAAAGTCTCGAATCTCACCGGGTTTGTTAATCTCCACACTTATTCGTTAAGTCGTCAATTTTCGCTCAATTTCCATCTTTGGTCAATTTCGGCTTTGTTCATTGGGTTTTTACAATTTGAGACTTTAAACCGAATTTTAATGATATTTTTGAAAAATTTGAATTCCAATTTTTATTTATTTTGAAGAAAAATATTTTTGGGTTTTTCAAGATTTTATGATTTTTTTGGAAATTTCTGGGCATTTTTGAAAATTTGTGGAGTTTTAGAACTACGCACTTGTCACCCCCCTTAACTTAGAATTTTTCATTTTCCTCAATCAAAAAGGACAAAAAGCTAAACAAGGCAAAATAAGAAGTGCGATAAATAAAACAAACAAATGGAGAAAATGCAGATTTTTATAACACAGGACCGTGGTACAATAACAGCAACAAACATACAACCATGTGAACAAGGGAAACAACTAAAAACTGCTACAACCAAATAAAGCTTCACTCGGGCGATGGGTGGGAAGATTTGGGCGCGTCGGGGCCATAGGGGTCATAGAAGTAGGATGGCAATGGCTCGTTGGGATCCCCTTGGCGTCGATACAAGTCCTCTTGGAACCGAAACATCATGCTTGTATCGCGATAGTATTCGATCAAAAAGTTGTCGAATCTCATCTCAAGGGCCGACATACGTTTACTGAGGTCGCTGCCCGCCCATTCAAAATCAGGGTCGTCTTCCTATTCGGAAGACTCTTCATCCCCACCTACGTCACTCATTTCCACATCAGCACCTTCTTATTCTTATTCTTCTTCTTCTTCTTCTTCTTCTTCTTCTTCCTCTTCCTCTTCCTCACTTGAAGCAGCATCGTCCTCGTCATCACTTCCCCACCTAGCCCAGAGGATGGCTAGCTGTTTGGCGCTCCGCGTGCGTTTTTCCTGTCCAAAAGGACCAGGGAGGCGAGTACGATTAAGTGGCGCCTCAATGCCAGCGTCCTTGAGGATGGAGGTAATCAAGCGTGCATATGGAAGTGGTGCTTCACCTTTCTCATCCATGGCTGTGACGATGATGTCGGCGTATAGGGTGCGAGCCAGGTTAATGGAAGTGTTGGGATCGAAGAGGTGGTATGTCAATGTGGCCTGATGGGGACGCATCACTGAATCGTTGGATGTTTGAAAATTGTTTGCATACGCAATTTGGAAAGTGAGGCGTTCTTTCTCATTAAGACGACCAACAGCGATAGTCTGCCCCCTCCATGCAACATCGGGGGCAATGCGCTCCATAATTAGTTCTTTGGCGACAGGGGCAACATTCCTTGGGTATGTGAAGTCTGGAACATCGGGAACGTCGTATTCAGCCAATTTAGCCGTGAGAAGGGCCAACGAAAAAGGGATGACGGTGCCATCAACATATACTTGAGACTCGAATTGGCTCGTTCGAATAAGGGAGCCATAGAAAGAGAGGACCTCGGCTGTCCAAATCGCTTCGTATGGTTGATTAAGGAATCAGCACCAACCTCGAGGCATGAAGAGGGCGGTGACGAAATTAGGCAGACCTGTCTATTAGACAGCGCTCTCCATGTGGAGTTTGCGATTTGAACTGAAAAAGAGATTGCACCAACGCTCTTCTTAGGGGGACCAAAATTCCCCATGGCCGGAGGGTAGGATTTCAATGGAGTCATATTTGACGGGGGCAAGTCATTGGGCTATGATAACAGGGAGAGTTGGCTTGAAAATTAGGGAGAGAGAAGAGAGGAGTGATGTGGTTGAAGGTGTGGAGAAAAATGGAGGCTATGGGTGGGTATTTATAGGTGGGAAGTGTGGGTAGGGTTTTGGAATTAGAGGGAAAGAGGGGGTGTATTTGTGAGGGAAATTGAAAGGTTGGTTATGGGGAGACGAATTGGGAGGGAAGGGAGGGGATTGGGGAGAAGGGGGTGCACCTAGGGAAAGGGGAGAAGTTTGCAGAAGGCGGACTGATCCGGCTGGTTGGACCAGACCGGTCTGGTCCTTTAATCTTCAAGCCTTTTTAACTACCGGATTGATCCTGCTATAAAATAAAGGAATCAATCCGGGGCGAACCGGTTCGGCTCAAAAAGAAAGGAATCGATCCGGTTCTTGGACTGAGCTAGATTTCCCCCTAACTTAATTGTGATCGCTCTTATCCGAAAGTTTTCAATTCTCATTATGCTCCCTATCAGTTTGGACTCAAAATTTCTCTCGATATCTATAGACAATGCAACTTGACTCAATTTCTCGAAACATGTGAATGCTCTCACCTTATTGTACCCTAATCCTATGGACTCTCACTTCTCACATGACTCTCGTCTACTAGACATAAGAATTCACCCCATACGCGTCGGGGGTGCGACGACCTCACTGAATTAGCTCACTCTACCCCATAAATGGGGTCCGATAACCAAACGGTGTCGAATTCTTCTGCACACGCCTCTAGATATGGCTTTAGGCGTTATCCATTTACTTTGAATGTATTTCCCCCTTTCAAATCATCTAACTCAATAGCGCTGTGAGGGAAAACATTCTTCACAACGAACGGGCCAGACCATCGTGACCGCAACTTGCCCTGAAAGAGATGAAATCGAGAGTTATAGAGAAGCACTTTTTGTTCGGGAAGAAACTCTTTGCGTCGAATGATGTTATCGTGAGAGAGTTTCATCATTTCTTTGGAAATTTTAGCGTTCTCATACACATCATTGCGTAGCTCTTCTAACTCATTTAATTAAAGCTTGTGAGCTTTACCAGCCTTATCCATGGTATAGTTCAACTTCTTAATCACCCAATATGCCTTGTGCTCTAATTCCACGGGAAGATGGCAAGGCTTGCCATACACAAAGAGGAAAGGGGACATGTCGAGCTGATTTTTATATGCGGTGAATTAAGCCTATAGCGAATCGTTCAATCTAAGTGACCAATATTTTCGGGTAGGGTTGACGGTTTTTTCGAGAACTTTCTTAATTTCTCGATTCGCTAGTTCGGCTTGCCCATTCGTTTGTGGGTGATAAGTCGTCCCAACCTTGTAAATGATGCCATACTTTCTTATGAGCTTCTCAAATGGTTTATTGCAAAAGTGCGTGCCATTATCGCTGATTATCGCTTTCGGAGCACCGAATCGGGAAAGTATGTGTTCCTGTAGGAACTTAATCACCACTTTGTTATCATTTGTCTTGGTAGCTATAGCTTCCACCCATTTAGAAACATAGTCTACTGCGACAAGGACGTGTAGGAAACCAAAGGACGGAGGGGAAGGACCCATGAAGTCAATACCCCAACAGTCTAAGATCTCAATAATGAGTATGGGAATAAGAGGCATTATGTCTCGTCGAGTAATAGCTCCCATCCGTTGGCACCTATTGTAAGATTTAAAAGCAGCATTCACATCTCGGAATATTGTGGGCCAATAGAGGCCGCATTGGAAAATTTTAGCGGCCGTCTTTTTCGTCGAGAAGTGGCCTCCACAAGCTTTCGAATGATAAAACTGGATGACTTTGGGGATCTCATCATCCGGTACACATCGTCGGATGATTTGGTCGGCGCAATATTTAAACAGGAAGGGATCGTCATAGAAAAACATGCGCGACTAAGTAATAAACCTCTTCTTATCTTGCGGTGTCCAATCGGGAGGGACGACTCCCATGACAAGGTAGTTCACTATATTTGCAAACCAGGGCAAAGAAGAGGTAGCAAAGAGTTGCTCATCCAAAAAGTATTCATCTATGGGTTTTGGATCACTAGGTACGTCGAACGAAAGCCGTGATAAGTGGTCGGTAACGACGTTTGCTACTCCTTTCTTATCTTTAATGGAGAGATTAAACACTTGTAGGTGTAGGATCCACCTTATGAGGTGCGACTTTGCATCTTTCGTTACAAGTAGGTATTTCAATGTCGCGTGGTTGGTGAAGCAAGTAATGGGAGAACCAATGAGGTAGGACCTAAATTTGTCAAGGTCAAAGACTACCGCTAGCAACTCCTTCTCTGTTGTAGAGTAATTGAGTTGTGGTCCGGTAAGTGTCCGGCTAGCGTAGTAGATGACATGAGCCTGCTTGTCTTTTTTTTGGCCCAAAACAGCCCCTATCGCATAATCGCTAGCATCACACATAAGTTCGAATGGTAAAGACCAATCCGAAACTTGCATGATGGGAGCGGACACAAGCATATTTTTCAGTTTTTCAAAAGTGCTTTGAAATGCATCCGTCCACTCAAATGGGGTATCCTTCATGAGTAGGATGGTTAAGGGTCTAGCGATGGCGCTAAAGTCCTTAATGAACCTTCGATAAAACCCTGCATAGCCCAAAAAGGAGCTCACGTCTTTGAGCGATTTTAGTGGGGGAAGATCGGCTATGACATCTATCTTACCCCTATCAACTTCTATCCCTTTGAATGAAACTATGTGGCCAAGAACTATTCCCTCAGTGACCATGAAATGGCGTTTCTCCCAATTCAGCACTAAGTTCTTTTCCACACACCGGGTAAGTACTTGTACTAGACAAAGATCGAAAGAGGTGCCAAAAATGCTGAAATTATCCATGAACACTTCGAGTCCTCTCTCGACCATGTCTCTAAATAGACTCAACATGCACCTTTGAAAGGTCTCGGGTGCATTACACAAGCCGAATGGCATACATTTGTAGGCAAACGTACTAAAAGGGCAAGTGAAGGTCATTTTATCTTGGTCAAGTACATTAACCTCAATTTGGTTATATCCGGAATAACCATCAAGGAATCAATAGTAAGGGTGTCCCTCTACTCTCAAGCATCTGATCAATAAATAGCAAGGGGAAATGGTCTTTCCTAGTTCCCGCATTGAGTTTCCGATAATCAATGCAAACGCGCCACCTGGTGATGGCACGTTGGGGAACTAGATATCCCTTAGCATTCTCAATCACTGTCATGACCGACTTCTTCGGGACAACTTGAATAGGGCTCACCCACTTACTATCCGAGATTGGGTAGATAATCCAGGCATCCAATAACTTGATAATTTTGGTTCTCACCACTTCTTTTATATTGGTATTTAGCCTTCTTTGCATTTCTATTGAGGGCTTGACATACTCTTTGGGATGGATCTTGTGAGTGAAAATCAAAGGACTTATCCCCTTCAAATCAATAATGCCCCAACCAAAAGCACTTTGGTGTTTTCTCAGAATTTTTAACAGTTTACCCTCCTGCTCTTCGTCTAGGCTAGAGGAGACAACAACAGGAAATGTGTCATCTTTTCCTAGGTATGCATATTTAATATGGGAGGGGAGTTTTTCAATTCGAGGGTTGGAAATTTGTCGCTGGAGGGAACCATGCGTGTATCCCTCGGTGGTAACTCCTCGAATCTAGAAACCCAACTTACATCTCTCGTGTCCTCGACCGACGCTCTCGCATCGAGTAACTCTCTCAACTCTGTAACCTCCCTCTCGAATTCAGTGTACGTCCTCTCACTCTCGTGGCTCGACACTAAACAGGACCCTAAGGCATCTCCACAATAGTTCTCCTCAAAGTACTCATCTATGAAGCTCACCGCATGAAGATCATTTTCTTCCCCCGTATGTTGGGCTATATGGAAGATGTTGGTCTCTAAGGTCATGTTCCCAAAAGTGAGTTGCATCTGCCCATTCCTAGTGTTGATAATAGCGTTAGCCGTAGCTAAAAATGGGCGCCCGAGAATGATGGGAACATGATTGCTCGAGGCGAAGGAAGGCTCCATGTCCCAAATGACAAAGTCTACTGGGAAGTATAAAGTGTCAACTTGGACGATCACATCCTCAACTACACCTCGTGGGATTTTCACAGTTCGATCCGCTAATTGGAGAGTGATCCTTGTGGGCTTGAGGTCTCCCAAATCAAGTTTCCTATAGATGGAGTAAGGGAGGATATTGACACTTACTCCAAAGTCAAGTAAGGCTTTTTAAATTTTATTTTCTCCAATGATGCAGGAAATGGTGGGTGCACTGGATCTTTAAATTTAGGCGGGAGATCGTTAAGTAGAATGGAGATCACGTTCTGTTATAGAAAGACATTTTTCTTTACCTTCATCTTTCTCTTTAATGTCAACAAGTCTTTGATGACTTTTGCATAAGCTGAAATTTGCTTAATGGCATCGAGGAAAGGTAAATTTAGCTTTACTTGCCTTAACACGTCTACCACTTCATCTCGGGGGTTTCCTTTATGGGAAGGAATCAACCTTTGAGGAAACGGTGCCGTGGTGGGTGGTTTCACTACTACCTTGGGCTCACTAGTGTCTTATTTGTCACTCTCATTCAAGGGGACATCTTCGACCTCTTTTGTGTCGAGCGAAATCTCCTTGTCTTTCATTGTGTCATGTGGGGGAGGTGATAAATCAATGACTCTCCCACTACGAAGAGTGGTCACAGCTTGACATTGCTCCTGATGTTCATTAGAGGTGGAGCTAACACTAGTTTGACCTTGGGGAGGTCTTTGGCCCTGAGAAGGAAACTTGCCCTTCTCTTGGACACTCAATGAGGATTGTATCTTTGACAGATTTGCATTTATGTCGCTGATCAGGCGATCATATCTAGCATTGGTTGCAGTCTGGTTATTGATAAATTGATTCATCGTATCGTCGAGAGTTCTCCGCGATGGAGGGATATATGCTCCTTGAGGTGGTGGTGCTTGCACATGTCCTTGCATATGTGGAGCTTGTTGAAAGTGTTGTGGTGGAGGAGGGGTAACATGTGAAGTAGGATTCATCGCAGCATGTTGTTGACCATAGCTAAAAATAGGATGGTTTTTCCATGAAGGGTTGTAAGAATTCCCGTACGGTGCACCGAAATTACCCTTGAATCCTCCTATACCACTGACTTTCTCTTGAAGCATTACTTTGTAGGTGGGTATAGTCGGTCATTCCTCAGTTGAATGACCCGCCTCACAAATCGCACAAACCTTCTCGACAGGATTTGGGATGGATCCAGTTGGTCCTCTTCCATATACCTCACATAGGTCTCTCAATCCTTTCACAAGTATATCTAATCGACTGTCCGTCACAGAATTCTTATCTACGTGAAATAGACCGGACGCCGATGGAGTAGTGGTCACTTGACGATTTCGATTTTGAGCATTAGGGTCAGATGTATCCCATGATTGGGTAGTCTCGACGACATACCTCAGGTGAAGCTCAGCATCGTGGGCGTATAGTTCTATAAACGGACCACTACCCATGGTTTCAACGAGTTTCTTTGAATTAAGGTTCATCCTATTATAGAGAAAGGAAATGATTTGTGCCGTATCAAATCCATGATGGGGGCACAAAGTAATTAACTCATTGAAACGCTCGTAACATCGATGAAATGGATCATTTTTCGATTGTTTAAAAGGCTGAATTTGAGCCTTTATGGAGATTGTTCGATGTGGTGGAAAGAATTTCTTGAGAAATTTAGATTGCAACTCGTTCCAAGATGCAATCGAGCTTGGAGGTAAAGACCATAGCCAGGTCTTAGCCTTGTCTTTTAGCGAGAATGGGAAGAGTTTGAGGTGGATCATCTCTTGTGTGCAAGTTTGGTCATTGAGAATTTCACACACATCCTCAAATTCCCTGAAGTGGAGATACGGCTTTTCAAAATCCATAACATGGTAATGGGGTAACATCTGGATCATCCCATTTTAAAATGAAATTACCCGACATTATACGGGAGTATAATGCATCCTGGAGTGATAGTGCGCTCGGGATATAAGATTTCTCTCAACGGGCGGTATGGGGCTTCTTCCTCTCCGGCGGCTGCACTACCGTGTTGCGACATCTCTCTCTCTAAGGGATTTGATATCCTCACTTGGTATACTCGGGGCATGCTCTGAAGTGTGTCCTAAGAGGGAAAACGGAGCGTTATTTACGATTGAGTGTGACGGTGTGGGCGGTGGAACCTAGAATTGTTGATCGTTTGGAGTGTGAGGGCTATCAGGGTCGTACCCTCCTATCGAGTTTTTGTGAACGTGGGTTGGATTATTGTGGGGAGTTGGACTGAGTTCTGAATTTTGCATTAACAGCTTATGAGAGATGATATTGAATCTTTTTGTGCTTTTTGAATTTTTTTTAATGTTTTTGGATTTTTGGAATTTTTTATCACAGTTTTAGATTGACTCGATCTAATCCTAAGTCTACCTAGATCCCCGACAATGGCGCCAAAAACTTGACGCGACTCAGAAAGTGTCTCTAACGTGCGTTATCTTCTAGGCTCAAGTGCAAGCCTGTCGCGTTAGTAATAAACCCGGTAAGTCGGTATCGTATCCATAGGGAAATAGGACAATGGAATTCTAACGACGTTGGATAGAAAAGAAAATCCTAATTCTTACTCTAAAGGAAAAAAAATAGGTGATTTGATTTGTGGAATAGCTATACTAGATGCAATTATGAAATTATGAAACAGTGAAACTTTTCTAAACTACCTAAAATACTGATGAAGAATGATTTGAAACTTTAAACTATATGATGAGAAAATAGGATGGGAATACAATCCCCCAACCCTATTGTATTGCAGGTATAAAATTAATCGTAAATTTAAATGATTAATTAGACCCAGAACTTAGTACTCCCAAGCATTACGTATATGAGGTTTAAGCCCGCACCATACTTAATCAGAGGACGAGTAAATCAATATTGCGATAGTGACACTCGAATTGAATTCTAAAGCATCCCGATTACCCTGAAGGAAACGAGATCCAAGGATCTACAATTGTCATGATACTACGCAATACGGTCGTAATCAAATCATTAAATTTATAGGATTAATTTTATACACATGCAAATCCACATCACGCTGAGTTCATGTATCCCGACCTTAAAAAATCTAGCCTAACATGCTGAAACTAATGAAAATAATTTTTGAATTGCAGAAAACCATGATTAAACTAAGGCAGAATTCTAGAATGATGTAGAAAGGACATTGGACAGAATAAATTAACTATTAATCTTACCAATGCACGAAAAGTAGCAACTAACAATACTTGTAATCACAGAAATCTGAACAATCTTCAAACTTGGAACTAAATTTGCAATCAATCTTCAAACTAGGGTTTTTAGAGAAAGAATGAAAAATTAGATAAATTTTTCGTACTAAGAATGATAATAAATCGGGTTTAAATACCCTACAAAACTTCAGGAGTTTTAGTTGAACTAGGACTCTCCATTAGAGGAAGTCTAAAAAATTAAAATTCGACAGTTGGACCGGTTCGGCCCTCTTGCGATTCGGTCTGGCTGGAATTCGGATCGGTTCTTTTATTTCTTGGACGGATCGATCCGGTGCAGATCGCTTAGTTTGTTTTCTTTCAGCTTCGATCCGTCTTCGGTCTGGGGTTCTCTGGAATTTGGCAATGCGGATCGGTCCGGGTTTCCTTTGACTTTTTCCTCAAACTTTGACTGCTCATAACTTTCACACCGGGATTCCGATTGAGGTTTCGTTTCTTCCTATATACTCGTGAACTTGATATCTTCAACTTTTCTTTTGATGCCTCATCCGAATTTTGGGTAAAAATTACAACTTTGCCCTTTTAACTTTTCCTTCTTTTCTTTCTCGATTCTTTCGGTTTCTTTCTTTCGTTATTGACATTAAATACCTGCAAAATTAGTAAGAAATACCAAAAACTCGGTGTACTCGTTAGAATAAGTCAGTAGAAAGATTATGAGATAAAATCAAATCGATTAGGTTGTTTGAGGTGCTAAAAGTAACTAAATTAAAGGGATAAATTTGGAAGAATTTATGCCTAATCAAGGTTGTTAGATAAAATGTTTATAATTGTTTATAGCTTAAGCTTTTTGGTAGTTTTGACGTATCTCGTTACAAACTAACATCTCAAACCAAACACTAAATTTGAATTGTCCAAGTTCATTCGAAGATATGTTAGTGACCGAGCACCATTTTTTGATTCGTCACCAACACTTTATGGACGTATAAAACGTATGGTTTTCATGTCTTATATTAATTATATTTTGGGATATTTCATTTTAAAATCGAGGCTTCTAGTTAAAATTATTTTCAAAAGGATAAAGTTTTTCTAGTCTCGTTTGAAGCAAGTTCAAACAAACTTCAAACGAGAGCTTGTCTTGACATAACATTCTCGTATGAAGCTCATTAGAAGGTTTTTTGAACGAAAATATAATTTTCATTCGAACAAGATGCTATTTTCATTCGAAGGACCCCAACGCCTCGAAATTCATGTTTTTCTATAAAAACGTGTTTTGTTAAGAATTTCTCAAGACTTTTGGCAAAAACTATTTTCCAATACCTATTCCAAAAGTGTTCATACTTTATTTTTCAAACAATATTTTACTATCCAAATTATGCATCCCTCTTTGTGAAACCCTAATTTCCATAGACTTTGCATAAACCCTTGTAGAGTTCATCTCTACTACTAATTTGTGGAATCGAGTTTCCGCTGCTGAAGAAGAAAGCTTATCGGTGGATACCAAGGGAAGACCGCTTCTTGTGAATGACACTGAACTGGACTATATTCTATAGATGATTTGAAGACTCTATGTGTTATACTTAGTCGTGCTAAGTATTCTATAAGTCGACTGTGTCTATCAAAATATTTATAATGTTGACTAATAGGTTTTGCCTGAAAGGGATTTTTCCTTACTTCTTTGCATGCGTGTTTTGATTGTGCGATTGATTAGTAATTGGTTTGGAATTTATCATCGCATGTATATTAATTACTAATCAAGTTAAGAATTTATTAAAATTTTAATTTATGTTTGGCTGGTCTTCGTTTGACTTTTCAAAGTGAGTTCAAATCCGGTCAGTTCCTATTTGGTGAATAGGCATAGATTTAGTATCAAAGAATTGCGATACGAATATATACGAATTAATTCATAGAATTCATGCATTATCAAGTTGGTATCAAAGTAGGTTATACTAAAATATTGTGGGATCCTTTATACAAAAAAAATTATATATCAATTTTTTTAATTTATGATCTTTAAAAATTTGTTTTTTTTTTATAATTTGTATAATAGGATGCCTATTATTTATGGGTTTAATTATGCCTAATAAAAAGCTAGGATGAGGTCTGCCTTAAAATCCATTGATGAAAGAGTATGACTTGCGTGAGAAAGAGGATGAACACCACTCACTGTGACCAATGACAATGTCGAAAGTCTAAAACCTGTCTCTGTGTGGACAGTAGATGATTTTAAATAGAGCAATTTTAACTCACGCGGTTTAAGTGCCATTTTTGGAATTTCCACCTCTGCCAAGTTCCTCTACATAATGATGTGCACCATGTCTAAAGAAGCTTAGGATACCCTCCAACACACTCACGAGGGTACTAATGCTATGAAAGCTTCTAAATTGCAAAATCTTACCACTCAATTTGAGATTATTACCATACTAGAGTCCGAGTCTTTTGATGAATTTTATGCATGATTGTCTAATAGCATAAACTCTAGTTTTGATTTAGGTGAGAAATATTTTGAGATCACTTCGATCTTATTTTATTCCTAAGGTTACCATGCCTAATTTATTGGGGATATTTGATACGCTTAGGTTAGAAGAACTCGTAGGAGACCTTCAAACGTTTGAGATCGAGATGTTTCTTAAAACTATTAAACCTAAGGATAAGGGAATTGAATTTAAAGATCAGTCTAAAAGAAAGAGGAAGTGACGTCTGACTCCAAGTATCATTTTGAATTAGATGATTTAGACCTTTTACAAAAAAATTCAAAAAGTATCTCAAACTTAGAAAAGAAAATACTTCTAGAGAAAATAAGAGTTTTGAGAAAGATAAAAAATATAAGTTGGGCAACAAAAATTTTGAAAAAGAAAGAAAAGATTACCCGAAAAAATAGATATGTTATGAGTGCGAGGGTAAGGGACATAAAGCTCACAAGTGTCCTACAAGATTAAAGAGACAAGGCAAAGGCAAAGTTGCCTTCAATGCCACGCTTAGTGATAGCGATTTGAGTCGGTGGATTCCAGGGATAAGTCACCGCATGGACGTAACTTCATCATGTTCATGGCTAGCCATGTAGTATATATAGTGCACCTCACGACATGAGGAATCTTATAAACATGATGACCTTAACGGTAAGGGGGATAACATTTTGAGTGAGAGTGAGAGTGACCTTCAACGTGCTTACGCCGAACTTTACGCTAAGTCCATTAAAATGAAAAAACAATATAAAGGTTTAGCACTTGGAATTTTATCTTTAGAGAAGGACTTGAAAGAGGCGATAGAGAGAGACTCCTCGGTGAGAGTTTCTTTGGTAGAGAGAGTCATTTTAGTCATCATCATCATCATCATTTCCTTAATCCCACACGTAAGAAACTTGAAGCCCTTGTATTCTAACTCGAGAAAGATCCCGAACGTGCCCGGGAGGTCAAGGTTATATAGAGGATACATCTAAGAAGTTTGGAAAGATGCTCACCGATGTCGCTTTAGGTTTTAGTGAGAGGCAAGGAATAGGTTATGATGGTGAATCCACTTCACATACTACATCGAAATCGATTCCTAAATTTATGGTGGATCCTTTTGGGCCTCGTCCTAAACCATAAAAAAGAGTTCAAATAAATAAAGAGAACTAAGGTAGACCCAAACAAGTTTTTATTTTTACCTTTTGCAATAGGAAAGGTCACCTTAGGGAATTTTATTGCAATTTAAGTAGAACTAGGTGTGCACAAACTCCCACACACTGCTATAGCAACTTTGTTAGCCTTAGAGAGCAAGTTGAGTTTCAAGTCGCGACTTTATAAAGCTTGATGAAAGAATTTCAATAGATGTCTGCGCTATTTGAGAATGTTTCTACTGCTCCAACTAGAGCCAACAACAACAAGGGAAAATAAAAGGCTACCTCATGTTGGGTACCTAAGTAAGATGATAAAGCCCTTGTTGTGCACGTTGCTCTCAAGGTTCAAAATACTTCCCAATGGTATTTTGATAGTGGGTGCTCTAGGCACATGACTGGTGACATATCATTTTTTTACTATGCCTGAGGATTGAAAATAAGGACAAGTCACCTTTGGAGATGAGAGCACGTCTAATATTTTAGGACGTGGATGTGGTTAGATAACCGAATTTCCTAAACTAGACAATGTGCTATACGTAAAAGTGTTGAAATAAAACTTAATTAAAATAAGCCAACTGTGCGATGCAAACTTTTTGATAAAGTTTAATTGATATGAATGCAACATATATTATCAATCTGGTGAACTTTTACTAGGAGTGAACAAAAAATATAATTGTTATGGTATCATTACCGAGTCCTACTTTATGTGCAACATTGCCACGGTCTCCTCTGTGGACCTTAGGCATCCATAGATAGATTAAGTAAACTTTAGACATCTTGAGATATTAGTGAAAAAGGACCTAGTATGTGGCTTACCTCATTTGGGAAACCAACTTCCTCAGTTTGTGGACCTCGCCAACAAGGAAAATAAATTCAAACTCCCCATCAAAAGTTGAATACAATTACCACCACACGTGTTTTGGAATTGATTCACATCAATCTTATGGGTCTTACTCACTCGGAGCGTTTAGGTGGTAAGAGATACATTTTCGAGATGGTCAATGACTTTTGTAGATACTATATTATGGTATTTCTTAAGGAACAGTTCAATGTGATTGACTTCCGAACAACCAAGTGTCATGGCCTACAAAACTAGCATGGTGTCACTATTAATCGAATGCGTAGTGACAACGACATTGAATTTAAATAAGACAGAGTGGACATTAAACATGAGTTTTTGATCGTTCATACTCCTCAATAAAATGGAATTATTGAGAGGAAGAATCAGACGATACAAGAGATGGATAGATCCATGCTTCTCGGGAGAAACGTGCCTAGCGGTTTTTGGGTAGAAGTGGTGAGTATCGCATGCCATACGGTGAATATGTTACATCCTTATCTGCACATACTAAACACACCTTAAGAGTTATAGACAGGGAAGAAGACCAACCTAGATTATTTTCGTGCTTTAGGAGTACTTGATACATCTTGAGTGATAGATAACACTTAGGAAAGTTCGACTCCTAGAGCGACGAGGGGACATTTTGATGTTATTAATCATCGAGTAGGGCTTATAGGGTGTTTAATCTTATAAAATATAAGTCTATGAAGTCAATAAATATCACGATTAAAAATGATGAGCCGACAGCATCTATTGACCCTAACCTTAAGTGTGAGGGTGATGCACCCCCGAGTGAAGATTTTATCATTCCCCATACTATCCTGGTGGACCCCATTCTTAATTTAGAGGATTCACCCTCTTGGGTTCAAAAGAGTCATGACCTTTCCAGTATACTTGATGATCCCACACTAGGTGTCAAGACTCGTGCTTAACTTGAGAATGTTATTAGCTACTTTTTCTACACCTCCTCAGTCGAGCCTAAGGATGTGAACGAAGTAATTAAGGATGAGCATTAGATATCCTCCATGCAAGGTGATTTGCTTCATTTTCACAAAAATGATGTTTGGTAGTTAGTATCTTGGCCTAGCGAGATAAATATGATAGGTACCAAGTGAATTTACAAGAATAATAAGGATGAAATTGGTAACATAGTTCGTAATAAGGCTAGGTTGGTCTCTTAAGGATACACACTGATTGAGGGTGTAGACTTTGACGAGATATTTTCTCTTGTTGTTAGGCTGAGACTGCACTTGGGATCTTAATAGAATATTTATATAATTAAATATTCACCCACAAATTCAAATTTTTTTCTTTTTACCCTAAGACATACATCTAGGTGATAAAACAGATAAAGTAAATCATACAATCAACAAAGGAAAAGTTTGAGGAAATCCATTGCGGGCAAAACCTTTTTAATTCATCACTTTATAGATATTACAAGACCGTACAATTATAATATTACTTGATACCAGCCATAAGTATGACGCTCTATTATTCACAAATCTCTAAAGAATACTACTTATCTCCAAGCAGTCCACAAACGAAAGATTCGCTCTCGGTATCCACCGATCAACCGTTGTCTTCAGCAGTGATCCCCTAGAGTAGCACAAGGTCAGCAATAGAGATGATCTCTCCACAATAGTAGTGTAAGCAAGTATATAAAACTATCTAGGTTTAAAAGGATTCACACAAATCTATTTGGGGATGATTTTTATTAATCAAAAGTGTTTTCTAAATATAAAAGTGTGAAATTTTTTGCAACAGGTATGCAGAAGTCATTCTGGAAAAAGTCTTAGAAAAGATAAACACAAAACAGGTATTTATAAGACGAACACAAATTTCGAGGCGACATCACTCATTCCAATGAAAACAAGGCTCGTTCGAACGAGAACACCATATCGTTAGAATGAAAACAAGTTTGTTCGAATGAAATAAATATCTCGTTTGAACTAGATTCCAATGACATTCAAATGATGTGAAACAGTATGCCCTCGTTAAATGTTCAATAGATAAAATAATCGAACGACCCTTCTAGACACTTTAACGATAATGTCTTCTCGTTTTAACGAGGCAAACGAATTTTGAAAAATAATTTTAAAACAAAATGCCTCGATTTTTTGAAACAAAAATCTTGTTTCGGTTTTAATAAAAATAAAACATCCCAAAATAAATTTAATGAATAAATTTAAATTCCTAAAATCTTTATACCTTCATAAAGTGGAGAACCATAGAACTTGGAGATGTTGGAGATTCGTTCCTTTATGATGGCTCGAGTCGAATGATAACGGGATAAGCCAAAATCTATGTAAGCCTAAGCTATGAGCAAATGATAGAAATTATGATCTTACATAGGCCGTACGTTCCCTGACTACTCTCCATAGAATGTCATCTGCGCTCAAGTTATATTAAATGGATGTCAAGAGTGTCTTCCTTTAGGACATTCTACAGGAGGAAGTTTACAAGAACAACCAAAGGGGTTTGAACACACAAAGCACCTGGAACACATATTTTATCTTAATAAGGCCTTGTATGGTTTGAAGAAATCACCCCATACTTGGTACGAGAGTCTCACTTCCTATCTCTTAGCTCTTGGCTTCAAGAGAGGGGGAGTATAAGACATTATTTGTGAGAGGAGAGAGTGGTGCTATCTTGGTTGCCCAAGTCTACGTATAAGACATAGTATTTGGATCCATATGCTCCCAACATGCTCAAATGTTTAAGGAGGAGATAAAGAGCGAGTTTGAGATGAGCATGGTTGGTGAGATTACGTTCTTCTTAGGTCTCCAAGTGTGTCAGCTAGAGGATGAGATATTCATATCTCAATCCAAATATGTTAGGGACCTAGTGAAGCAATTCGGGTTAGACTCAGCTAAGCACTCATGCACCCCTATAAGTACATCGACTAGGCTTAGCAAAGACACTTTAGGTAAGGACGTTGGACAAAATCTTTATAGGATCATGATAGGTAGTCTTCTTTACGTAATCTATACTTATCTCGACATTGCCTTTAGCGTTGGAGTCTGTGCATGATACCAGGCGTCCCCACAAGAGTCTAACTTACTCGAACTTAAACGTATAATCAAATAAGTGAGTGGCACTCTTTCCTATGGTATTTGGTATTCCTTTGATACCGATGAACATTTGTCTACCTATTTGAATGTCGATTGGGTCGTGGTTATCGATGGTTGTTGGAGCACCTCGGGTGGGTGTTTTTAGTTTGGGAGCGCTCGTGTCAATTGGTTGAGCAAGCAACAAAACTTCATATCTTTATCCACGACAGAGACTGAGTATGTTATCTCCGGGAGTTGTTGCACCCAACTCTTATGGATGAAGCAAATTTTGAAAGATTATGGGATTTCATAAGACACAATGACAATTTCTTGTTATAATACAAGTGTGATCCATATATCCCATAATCAATAGAACATTCTAGCACAAAACACATTAGGATACATGATCATTTTATTCGTGATCTTGTTTAGGAGAAGGCCACGTACTTGAGCTTTGTGAGCACTGAACGTCAATCAGTCGATTTTTTCATAAAACCGTTTAATGCACTTAAATTCGAGAATCTTAGGAAGTCTTTAGGTATTTGCTCCGTTGATTGAGTTCGGGTACTTTATCTAGTGTAGGATGTTTATCATGTTCATATCTCATACTCCTATTGCTAGATTGTATTACCATTATATTGATATATTTTTCTTTTTGATATATTTTGAAAAAATCCAAAAAAGAGTTTTGTTTTTATAAAAAAATTTGAAAAAAAAAATCAATTTTTTTAATTAAAAAATATGAAAATTGAAAAAAGATTTTATTTTGATAAAAAAATTTAAAAAGACAAAAAGATTTTTGTATTTTCAATTTTTCACCAAATATGGATGAACCTTTAAGATATTTGATTCACCTCTACATTCCATCCATTCACGTGACTTTTTCAAAGTACTTTGAGACATGACTTTGTTTCGTTAGTGTGTTAATAATGTGTGGGTATCATTGCATTTCTCATTGATGATTACTTTCTAAATGTTAGGCTCTTCGTTACCTTTATTGCACATGTGCACAGATTTTTTGAACATTTTACTTACTTGTCATGTGTCGCATCTCAATTTTGCCTAAAAACAAACCAAATGTAAAAAGAGATAAGTTATGCTTGTGAGAATCATTTCCCAAATTTCGTCTCCCATAAAATATTAATATTTGTTAAGAAATGGAAAGGGGTTACGAAATAGAAAAATACTCTTTCCGTTAAAAGCTACCATTTACAAAAAGAGCCTAAAAGATTAACGGCACACAAAAACATAAGTGCCAAGACCGTTTAGTTTATATTCATTGATTCTTCACTACATATGAGCATTATAATTTCTTTAAAATATTTAGAGTGAAATCTTATATATGAGAGATTTTGAGGGAGTTGATAAATGGGTTTGCGTAACGGACTTTCCTGAAAAATATTAAATAGCTTGGCGTTCTTGTTTTGAGAATCATCAGAATTCATGGCATGCTGCATAAGTTGAGTCAATTTCATTTAAGTTCAACATTTTACACCTAAGGTTGAAATTGAATTCTTTCTTTAGAAGTATCTCATGACTTGATGCACCTATGTTATAAATGTTTATGTTGATTTACCTATGAAAAATTCTCACATAATTACATTCAATTTCACGATTCAGATATTTTAATGTTATTCCATGTTGACTATGTGTTTCTATAACTATATGTACTCTTCATACTTTATACTTGAAAAAAATGAAAAACTTCAAAAATAGTAGGTGGAGAACTTTATGCCGTTTAGATTATCATTACATGTGCGTTATTGATTATCTTTGTGATAACATATTGATTCTTTATATGATGATCTTTATTCGTAATTAGATTCTACTCCTTTGTCTATTATGGACAAAAAGGCGGAGAACAATTTGAGGGGGAGTTTCATTTTTATTTCAAACTCGTACGCGTGACGGTATTTCTTAATTCTTATTTTATGTGTGTACGTCACTTCCGCTTTGATGAGAATCTCATAGACTACACAATATGAAAAAAAATCTAGACAATGGGAGAACAAATTGCAGTTGAAGATAAAGTTGTATATGTCATTTCGTATGTGGGTTTAGGATGACATTAGGATTCATTGTCTTAGGTGGGTTTTATTGTTATTTGGTTTTCGATTTTGTTTTGTACCGGAATAGCAAAAAGGGGGAGATGCCTTGACCAAACACCACATTTACATTATCTCCAAGTTCATTTGACGATACGTTAGTGATCGAGCATCGTTTCTAGATTTGTCACCAACACTTTATGGAGGTATAAAACTTGTGGTTTTCATGTCTTATATAAATTATATTCAGGATGTAATCGAGGAATTTTGTAAAAGGATTTTAAAAAGGAAAAAGCTTTTTTAGTCTCGTTCAAACGAGATTGAGATGTGTATTCTCATTTGAACCAGCTTCAAACGAACGTCAAATGAGAGTTTCGTGTCTTGACAAAGCATTCTCATTCGAAGCTCATTAGAAGGTTGTTTGAAAGAAAATATGATTTTGTTAGAACAAGGCTAGATGCCATTAGAACAAAAATACAGTTATCGTTCGAACAACATGTTATTTTCATCCCCGTAACCTCAAAATTTGTGTTTTCGCTATAGAAACCTGTTTTGTTTAGAATTTCTCAAGACTTTTGGAGAAAATGATTTTTTAATACTCGTTCTAAAAGTGTACATACTTTGTTTTCAAAACAAGATTTTATTTTCTCGATCATACATCCCTTTATATGATTAGTGAGTTTATGAAACCATAGTTTCCATACACTTTGCACAAACCCGTGTAGAGTCCATATCTATTGCTGACTTGTGGAAATGAGGTTCTATTGCTGAAAAAAAGGTTGATCGATGAATACCGAGGGAAGACCATTTTATGTGGACGACACTGGACTGGGCCATATTCTATAGAAGATTTGAGGACTCTACGTGTTACAATTAATTGTGCTAAATATTATGTAAGTTGAATGTGTCTGTCAAAATCTTTATAATGATGAATAATAGTTTTTGCTCGAAAGGGATTGTTCCTAAATTCTTCGCCAGCGTGTTTTGATTATGTGATTGATTAGTAATTGATTTGGACTTTATCATCACATGTACACTTAATTGATAATCAAGATAAAAATTGATTAAAATTTGAATTTGTGTGTGGTTAGCCTAAGATATGAATCAATCCATAGAATCCATGTCGTATGCAAACAAATTAGTATGAAATCCACAGTTATGAAACAAAACTCAATAGATGGAGATAATAAGCCTTTGGTGCCCAAAATAGGATCTTTAAAGCATATTAAGATGAACACTTGGACCCTAAATAACTTGGAAAACAAGGGTATTGGAGAGATTTTTGATAGAGTTTGGGAACTCAAAACATAAGTTTTTGCCTAAAATAAAACTGTCATTCCGCATTCCTATTTATAGGAGGTTTTTCTGATTTTGAGATAAGGATGAAAAACAATTCGAAAAATCTCAAAATTATCAAAAATGCACACATTCTTTTGAACGAGGTACATCTCGTAGGAAAGAAGTACCTCATCTCATTCAAACTATTTTTTAAAGAAACTTCAAATGAGATTTGAGATAAGGCTAAAATGCTCATTCGATTTGTTCATTGGAACCCCGTTCTAACGAGATAGAGTATCTTATTCAAACGACATGTCAATGTCATTCAAACGACCATGCAGAAAATAATTTTCTCCTAAAATATTAAAAAGGATAAAATCATTTTAAAAACAAATTTATAAGATCCTAACAGCCAAAAAACAAATATCAAAGGCTCTTCATAAATACACATTCATATCTGAGAGATCCTTGGAACATGAAGACGAAAATGAGCATGAGACATGACACGATGATATCTTCTATCTTGGCCGCTACATCTTTATCTTAACGCGGCATAGGCTTTAAAGGTAAGATAACTGAAGTCCTAACCTATAACAAAAACGGTTTTTTCCAAACATAGTTAAAGCCAAAATACATACAAATTGACTCCATTGAAAATTTGTCCTTACATATCTCCCCCTTTGGATATTATGAGACAAACACAAAATAAAAATCGACGGGCTGTCAATCTCATATAAAAGACTCAATCCCTAACCCCAAAAGGAAAAAAGTACAACTTGACCAACACATCAAACGAGTAGCTTTTCTCTTATGTAAACTCTTTTGCATCATTTCAAACCTGCACGCATAAACACACCTTCAAATGCAAAGAGAATATATAACAAAATAAATCAATATATGAATAAACCCTCCCCCTTTTTAACAATCTCTACATAAGTTAAAGCATCTCCCCCTAAGGCAGAAATCTCCCCCGGACTATAAATATTGAGATACCCTTTACCCCCCTTTTTGTTCGGGAATAGACAAAGAATAAATATGCATAATAAAACCATTTCTCCCCAGTATAATCAATTATCCCTCAAATTTAAACATGGGTATGCATATGGAAAAACACGTATATCATGCAACAATCTAAAGTGCAAAAAGCAACAACAAGCACAACTTGGAAACACAAGCACACATAATCTAAGCAATCATCAATTAATACCAATTTTTATGCAAAAATGATACCAACTTGAATACGAAATGAAGCATGAGATACTAATGTAGACAAGCAACAAGAGATACCAATATGATCATATAGCATGCCGATTTGATTCAAAGATAAAACACATGGCATATATGGATTAAATGCAAATGCAAAGACTAAAAAAATAATACAATAAATATAAATCTGCAAAAGACATCCATGGAACATAGGTGTGCGCGCGCGCACACACACACACACACACACACACATATATATATATATAAACACCACAACCAAGTCACAAAACCACAATAAGCTTTTCACACAAGCATAGTATTGATGTGTCTAAACAAAGATGTTGTAAACGAAGTGAAGGGGCATGAACTAGAAACAAATGAATTGTGACCCAATCTTTCAAAAATGTCCAAAGAGTTCTAGTTGACAACATTAACTTTATCAAATAAATATCTAGCCTCAAAGTGACAAATAAAGTTAAATCATAATGGACAAACAAGCACAATGCACACTAGTCTAGAAAATATTGATGATTCTCAAATTAATAGTGTCAAACATGAATTAATTAGAACTCATTGTTCATACCCATTGATCTTAAACTTAGATATATCATTTTTTTCACTCTCATTTTTTTGAAGATATCAATCTTTTGAAGAAACAATGCTAAAAATTAGCCTTGGCAATATTTTATTCTCTTTGCATATTTAATTTTTTAGGCTCTTGCCAATTGTGGCCTTTTACGCAAGTCCTCCATGGCCATTTCTCATGCATACTCAATAAAAGAACAAACTCATGATAAATGGTTCTTAGATACACAAATCTCCCAATCAAATATATATGTATTTGACAAGATTGTTAGGAGAATATATCACTTAACTCATGTAACATTTTAAGTTAAAATCCAAACAAGCTCGTGCATGTGTGTTTTGAGGCATATGCAAAGTGAAGCCATTAAGCAAATAATTTTCAAACTTGTCCATGCAAGCATGATTAAGAACAATCTAAGCATTAAAAATAATCAAATGTTCTACACACAAGGAAACATGGAAGGAAGTAGATTCAAACACACAAATATGTCACACAAAATGTGTAAAACCAAATTACATATAAACCAAAAATCTTTTTGAGTTTTTAAAAAAAAATTCAAAATACACCACTTGAAAGATAAACTCAAAAGATAAACAAAAATATTTTATATTTTTTCACAATAAGACTCAAAAGAGAAAATCAGAATACAAAATATAAACATCATATAAATAGAAAACATATATAATAATAAGTACAAATTCTAGTGTATGAAAACATCCGAACACAATCACCCATAAGATAATAAGAAACATATGCAAGCATTTGAGAATCAACCAATCTAATATCCACTGCCTCCAAAATTTATTTTCTAATATAAATAAATGAATACTTACTGCATCGAGTTTTGAAAACCATAGGGACCATAGAAAAAAAATACCTAAGGTGACCTTTCCTACCACAATGTATGCACGTGTAGACGCGGTGAGGAATGGGACCTTTGGATTTAACTTTTCTAACACCCTAGGTTATGGTTGACCCTCTGAAATAAACGATGGTCTTTTATTTATCAGTGGAAGCATTCAAATTATCGAAGCCAAAACCAACACTACTTGAGTATTTCAAATCATCTTTTAACCTCAAAACGCTAGACTCAAGTAAAGAATTAGACTTTTCAAATGTAAGGGGATCCTTATTTAAATTTCCAATAATACCTAGAAGGTTATCTCACTTCCCTTCAATGTAAGTGAAATTATCTCTAAAAGTCTTGCCTTAAAAACTTTTATTAATTTTTCATCGTCCTCAATGAAATTTTCTTTCACCCTAACCTCAAACATATTAGAGTCCTCTGATTCTTTCTCTAAAATACGGAATCTATCCTCATTCACTTTCTTGTAACCTTCTAAAATTTTAAAATCACGATTCATGTCTATGAGCTTCTCACAAAGGATATCTTTATGGGTTTGAATAGTTTGCAAAAATTCAATTTCAACTTTAAAACACAAATTTCATTTTTCAAGAAATTTAACTCTTTTTGCAAACTTCAAATCATCAATTCAACTCTTTACAGCCTTTTCCCAATTATTTGGAATCGAATACATGAATTTTATTTTTTCATTCCATTATGTTCAGTGCAATATCTTCAGTTAAACTGCATGACATCATTCCTTTTTTATAATATCTTACAAAGTCAATTTAGGCCTACCTCTACCACTTGTGTTACCATCAATACTAACTAAATCACTCTCCCTTATGGGGGCATCCATTTGTCTGCGCTTGATGTTTCCAAACTATTTAAGTCAATTTTCTCTCAATTTATCTTCTATAGGCACTACTTTTACCATTTCACGAATTTTTCATTTCTAATTTTATCCTTTCAAGTTTTTCGCACATTTTATTTTTTGGTTGTCCACACTCTGTTCCATATAACATGGTCGTCCTATAAAAAATTTCTTTTAACTAAAGAATATACACTTATCACACAATACGTCGATAGATTTTCTTTACTTAGCCCAACCTTCTTTAATCATATGAGTAAAATCATCCATAATATCTCCATCTTTTTGGATAATCGAGCCTAAATAATGAAAATTATCATTTTTAAGTATTTCTTGACCCTCTAATTTCAACACATTCCCATTTGTACTCCTATTACTAATAAATTTCACTTCACATATTCTTATTTCTATAATTTCTCTCTAGGACTGGAAATTTTTGACACGACACGAAGATACGACTCGAACTCGGCACGTAAATAGTAGTTTCAGGTCATGCATAAATAGGTCTGGGTCCAATTTGGGTCAGACCCGTTTAACCCGTGAATGAAACAAGTTGTGTTTCGGGTCCAACCCACTTACTCACATTTGATCCTCAATTGACACGTTTACATTAAGTGTCAATTCGGGTCATAGTCGAGTCAAGAAAAACTTAACCTGTATTAGCTCGTAATAAAATAAGAAATATACAAACCCTAACCTAAGTGACTTATTCTCTCCTCATTCTCTCTCCCACAGCCCAACCGACATCTCCCACCCACAGTCCCACTCTTATCTTTTCTTCTCCCCGAGCCTGACCCACTCATCTTCCCCCACAGTTCTCTGAGACAGATTTTTCTTCGGTCGATCAACTCTTCGCCGACCACCACTCTTCTTCTCCCATTCTTACCAGCAATCTTCTTCGGCCGATGCACAACACAACTTAGCGATCTTCTCCCACCCTTCTTCTCTGGCCTATCTTCTTCAGACACAATTATTTTTATAGTTTTATTAAACATAATCATTTTTTATACATAACATATGTAAAACGATTATATTCCGTAACATATTATAACAAATGTAAATCATTTTTTATAAATAGCATATTATAACAGATGTAAATCATTTTTTATACATAACATATGTAAATATGTTATTTTTGTGCATAACATACTCATTTTTTATACATAACATATGTAAATAAATATTACATTTATTATTGATACATTTGTTTTAATATAATCATTACTAATATATATCATATATAAATCATTGCAAATAATTCTTATTTTTATAGTTTTCAACATAAAAATAATATAATATCTAATGGATCCTTTTTACTTATTTCCTTTCCTTTTGTTTGTGGGTGTGGTTTGGAATTGGAAGTTACTTTTGGGGTAGAATTTGGATGAAGTTTGAGTTTGACATCTTCTTTGCGATGGGAGATTTGGAGTGTGAATCATGGAAACTCAAATCAAATTGAGAAGAAATACTTTTTTATATGTATAACTTTTATTAGCATGTGTGATGTGTGTAATGGATAATGAGTGAATAGTTTATGGAGGAGATTTGGGTAACATCTTGTGGACTTTATTAGATTGTTAATTTTTATTTATGTGATTATGATCTTGTTTTTTGGGATATAATTCATAATTTTATTTATGTAGTGTGTATTTTTTTAGTAGGAATGGGTTGAATAGGTCTTCACAGGTCTTGTCGTGTTGTCGTGTTGAACATGACTTGTTTATTAAACGGGTTATGAGAGTCGTGTCATGTTTTGGGTTGAACACAACTCATTTATTAAACGTCTTATGCGGGTCATTTCATGTAATCCGTTTATTAAACGTGTTCGTGTTCGAGTTATAAATAGTGACACGATTACTTAAACGTGTCATATTTGGGTAGGGGTATAATCCAAAATATCATGTCTCGACATGACCCAACATGACGCGAAAATATGAATTGCCAGGCCAAAGACTAGATAGGTTGGGTATCATAACTATAGGGCTTAAAATGCATACGTTAGGTGCGCACTGTAATTGAAGGGTGATGATTATCTAATGGGAGTGCGACAACAGTTTAAATATGGAAGAATGTACACATATTTATTTAAGCATTTTAATTACTTGTAAAATATTTTAAAAAGGATTTGGGCTCTAACTCGTATCAAAATATTTTCAAAACCTTTTAAGTGTCCATCCACAGGGACGTCGGGCATGAGTATCATTTACAGGTTTTCGGAGCTGCATCCGCTATGGAGTATTACAGGGATTATTTAGTCATTTTCTATCTTTGAATTTTAGATAGGACTCAGTCAATTATTATCTAGGCATGTCCCCCAATGTTAGTTTTTATTCTAGTTTTTATTTAATTCAGTTTTAATGGATTATTATTGTGGATAACCGATAGTTTATTCGATTAGTGGATTTTATTTATTTTAGTATTTAGATTTACTAATATGATTATGGATTTAATTATTTATTTGGCATAGTTTTACGGTGAATGGTTTTATTTACGGTAATTTAATTAAAGTTTAAAATTACATTGGGCTTGTTTAATAGGTTATTAGTAATTAATTGGATTTCGACAGTGATGCTAAGAATGAGCCAAATGAGATTCATGTTTTATCTTAGTAAAGGTATGGCCACCCATTATTTTAATAAGCGGGGTGTCACAGATGGTATCAGAGCATCAGGTTCTAGTGTCCTTAGGATCTTTGCAAACTTACTACATTTTCTAGCATAACGTTCTTTCTTGTAGAGCCCTATGCTTAGTATTGTCGATTCATATTGCGATTTACGTTCTCCTGCTATTACGAAAAATTGAAGTGAATCTTAAACCAATTTGGTCTAGTTTCAGATGTCGCCTAAGAGAACACAACAGACTAGGGTTGCTAGAAGGGCTAATGCTGGAGAGACTTAGTAGGAGCCACATGTGCCATAGGGGTCCGTAATAGCCACATAAGTGGATAATATTATTGCTGAGGCGGTCAATGCTGCAATGGCCACTATGACTCAGCAGTTCCTCAGGCTCAGCCATAGCAGCCGATTATCCAAGCCCACCGGAGACCATCCGAATAGGATAGGATTAAAGAGGCCTTTCAAAAAGGGCATCCACTAGAGTTTCATGGAAGTGATGATGTAGTAGCTTCCAGTCAGTGGAAGAAGGATATCCAGTATCACCTTCTCATAGTTGAGTGAAGCGATATTCAAAAGCAGATACTTGCCACTTTTAATCTATTAGGTGCGGATTTACAGTGGTGGGAGTCAATAACTACGTCCGGGAAGAGGGATATTATGCCCATAGTCGTGTTTTGGGTGCTGTTTGACCACAAATATTTTTCTTCGGCTATTCAGACTGAGATTTTGAGAAAATTCCTAGATGGAGAGCTTCATGCCAAAGAGGTTAAAATGGAGGAAAAGAAAATACTAAAATTTATGAATGGGAAGAATTAGTGGATTAGATAAAATTTCTTTGGAAACCTGGCATTGCATAAGTACACTGGTGTCATCAATGCCTCATTATTATAGTGTTAGTATCATCACTTCCATGTGAAGGGGAGCAAAAGAGCATGGTAATCTAGCCAATCAACGAGGTCGGGGGGTAATGGTGCTATTGGGGAACCGCAATAGCAGACTCGTCGTCAAAAGGAGAGGGATTCTTAGGTAAGGGACTCTGCTAAAAGATTCCATTTAGGGGGATTCAGTCTAGATAGCAGTGGATTTAGACAGGGTTAATAGGGCCAAAGGAACAATTGGAGCAGCCAGCAGGGCCAGAGACTAGGGCAACCCCGATATGACCAGCAGGGCCAGAAATATATGGATTACATAGGGAGGTGCTTTATATGTGGAGAGAAAGGCCACATGCATCGAACTTGTCCATAATAAGCTAGGGAATAGTAGTAGGGTGTCCAGTATGGGCAACATGTACAATAGTTTTTAGGTCAGTTTAGACGTGAGTATTACGTCCATGAATCGATTGAGCAAACAGTGTCATTGAAATTTGAAGGTACAAATTTTATCCTTGGTCAAATGAGGTAAGTTTTACGTGACACGAGTGCGTCATAGTATTTTGTTTAGAACTAGATTTGCGTGTGAGATGGGTTTAGTGGATGTATCATTAGCATCATGACTGTGTGTATATATTTACCGTTGGGTAGTGGGGCTCTCTTTAGTTCCATCTACGGGGGAGTGGGTGTATACACTAAGAGGATATGATTTTGTAGATCTAATCATTTTAAAGAGATGTGATATGTGAGTATGATATTATACTAAGTATTGAATGGTTAGAGATGGTTTGAGCGATAGTTAACTGTTATAGTAAGGCTATCATATTTATTGTTCCACAGTAGGATGTGTTATTTTTACAATGCCTCACCTGAAAGAGGGTTGAGATCGCGTATATACTATATTGTAATGGAGACTTTAGAGAATATAGTTATCTCTTTATATTCGATCCCGGTGCATAGGGACTTTAATGATGTGATTCAGGGTATATCGGGGTTACCGTCGAGCGAAGAAATTTAACTCGTTATTGATTTAGCATTGGGGACATGGTGATAGTTTGAGAACCATATTGTGGGACTCCTTTAGAGATGTGGGAGTTGAGGATTAGACTTAGAGGTCTGGGATAGGATTTTTAGTGTCCCGATTATATGATTTGGGCTTACAGAACTCGATGACTGATAATGCTAGGTAGTAGTGTATTAGAGGGTTTCTAGTTTGGATTTTTCTTGCGAGACGTCCCACGCATGAACCCCAGTGAATGTCGAGAGTTGGGAGATATATCAGGTGCTCGGGCAGTGGTTAGTACTTTAGTTATTACATGTGTATGTGAATAACACTTTAATCTAAGAGTTATTATCGGATATAAGGCTAGTGGAGTCGGGTAGTGCTGTGTAGGAAGCATTGGAATTTTTTTTGCACCACTAGTTGATGGGTGCGGCAATCTCAAGAAGAATTAAATCACAATTAGTGAGGTGATTGAGAATACCCTTAAGATATAGCCATGTCGAGCATGCCAGGCCGAACTTCAGAAAAATATATGATGTCTATGATGTTTGTGTAGATATGCACGGGATATAGGGTGTATGGGCACCATAGTTAGTTTGACTTTCAGTATCATTTGAGATAATGGGATGTAGAATAACTACGTTGAGTTGTACGCCTATAGGGAAGTTAGAAACAAAGTTGGAAAAGTAAGATGGACTGAACTTCGGTTAAGGAAGGAGATAGCCTGGATATATATACAACACGGAGATCTATCACACCCATGGTGGCTTGAACGACTTTTGCGGCCCTTAATAAAGGAGGATCCAACAGTTTTGGAAAGTCGAGCGGAGTCTTAATCAGTCGAATGCTGAGGATGACTTGGCATAAATAGGTCGTGGATCATTACCAGACGAAGAGGACCCAGGAAGATAAGTAAGAAGTACAATGTTACATGGGATATTGAGCATGTGGATCGGTTTGGAGTGAGATATAGTGAATTTGTCTCTAAGTGCATCACTCATGGATGGTAAAGGTGGGTCTGAGGCGATCAACCAAAATGTTTCGATAATTGGTGATTCCAGTGATGAAATGGATAGGCAGACTCATAAAGTTTATTATTGGTTACCAACATCGTGAAAAGGTCAAGATTCCCTTTGAGTTTGTGGAATTAGTTGACCCAAGTGGGCAGTTGTTATTAGTTTGGGTGAGTTACACTATTGGGCAGTGTGTCCAACATTCCATTAAATAAAAGAAAATGAACAAATACAAGGAGCCACCTGACATTGTTATGGATAAAGATGAGATCCTTAAGTCCCACTTCTGATTGGGATTATCAAGAGGCTATGGGGACAAAGCTGCGTTGGTGTAAGACATGTTATCGATAGACCGAGGGGTAGACAAGAAATGTGACTAAGATGTGGGAAGATGAGAAAAATGAATTTTTTGGATATTAAAGTAACTGGAATAAGTAATTACCGGTGGTAGATTTAAGTGTAATGACTTTACCAATGTGTTTTAGAAAAGGCGCCTTTTGAGGCTTGATCCAGGAGGCCTTGTCCTCCGCCCTCTGGTTAATCAGAGGGGAGGGAATAACAAACTTCTCGAGAAGGACGTGATATAGAGTCTGTCATCAAGGATTGAGTTAATAAAAAAATAGTTCTTATAGTTGTGATTTGGAAAGAAGGGAAGTGGGCACCGAGAGAAGTGGGTCCTTTCCTCAGTATTAAGATGACAGAGCTAATGGCTCTTATTAAGGAATTTTTAGCAGGTTCACGATGGTTTTGCGTATCATCGTGTAAGTGAAACCTTAAGAATGATGGAGTATATCAGTAAGAAATGAATTGATGAGACTTTTCTCTAATCTTAGGTCGTAGCGAAGCGAGTATGCCTTTAGTCAAGATGGTACCACGAGCGGGTGATAGTGGAGGCACCATAATATTATCATAATTTGATATTGGGTACATTTGGATGTCATGCGTGTAAGTATACGAAGTTTTTGGTACCAGGAATATACGAATTTTAATAAAGAAATTCCTTTATAAGGGGTAACTATGTAACACCCCAAATTTTTGGGATTACTTAAATTACACGAGTCACAATCATGTAATTAAATTAAAAAATAAAGTGAATCGAATAAATATTAATTAGCGAGAAATGGATCAATATTTATGTGTTATTATATTTACTTGTGTGATAAGTAAATGAAATTGTATTAATTTATATCACGTCGTAAGTGGGTAAAAGCGGCGGGTAGACGGTATCTTATTCGGGACGCACGTGTGGGGTCGTGTTGGGAATAAGATGGTAAATTGATGTTGGGTGACTCGGATGATGATTTTGAGGGCACGGTTGATCCGTAATATGTCTAAATAGTTAAAATTAAGTACTTGTGCGTAGTGATTGGGTTCCGGGGGCTTTTTAAGACTAAATAGGACTTGCGTAGGGGTATACGGGTAAATATAAATATGCATGTTAGGCTTATAAAATTAAAGGTTTGGGGTTAGAGAAGAGTCACTTGGTTATATTAATAGTTTAAGTTGTTATATCAAGAGTTTAAAAGAGAAGTTAGAGAGAAAAGATGGTGAAACTCAAAGAACTCAAGAAGAACACCAAAGGGACTCAAGAGGACATCAATTGGGAGAAGATTTTGGAGATTTTTGGGCTAGGATTATCATAAATAAAGACAAAATTAGACTGTAAAAACCTTCAGACAAGTGATTAACTTACTTAGTATCTTGTGTTCGCAATTTAATTCATATTAAAGTTCGTAAAAAATATTTTGGGTGTGATTCATAAGAAAAATGGGTTTTAGGGACATGAATTCATGGATTAATATGTGTATTATGTAATCTTAAATCTTAAAGTAGGATACCATGTAGAAAGATAGAATCTTGATTGAAAAGATTTGGAAATTTTGACTTTTTGTGATATTGTGGAGAATTCCACAATTCTTGAGAATGATGAATCCCATGTAAATGATAATGTAAATATAAATTAAACATGAAAAAGGGTTAGTTGCATATTTTGAATTTATGGAGAAAGGGAATTCTAAGTGGAATTGGGTTCATGGGTGAATTGAATTGAAGAAACCTTATTGAATTTCAAAATAGGCAGGACTGGATTGTTCTACAGGAGCTAACTTGTTCACCCTTACCAAATCGGTTCGGCATCCCTGTAATGACCCCGTACCAAAATAGTAGTGGGGAACGAGTGCCTTGACATTCCACCAAGGCAACAAATATTCTGAATTAAATCGTTTCCTTAAATAAATGCAACAGAAATACTATCACATGGTTATGAATAGTAAAAACTTAAAGTGAAGGAATTACGTCATCAGAGCTTTCTAAAAGGAAACTTCAGTTATATTAAAAGTAAAGAGTTAAAACGTAAGGCAAACTTTTATTACAAAAGAGCCAAACATGCTCTATATGATAAAACAAACATTTTATTTAAAATAACAAAAAGAGCTCTAAAAGCTGAGTCTTCAACATAGTCCTTTTATGTTCCCTCCATGAGCCTACTTATTTCCTAAAAAATGGTTAGTTATACAACATCAGCTAAAAGTCAAGTGAGGTTCTATCTCCAGACATTCCAAGGTTTTGTTCAGAAAATTGATACCTATTCAAATCCAAAGAGTAGACACATACATACATGGATAGGAATTTCTAGGAAAAAATTTGAGATGACAGTATGTAGAAATTAATAGCATAGAATAGAACAGATACCACAAATCAATTGCAATTTCTTTTTTTCTTTCAATCATATCATTTTAATGGCCAAGTACACTCTAATACCGTATTCTTCTACCATATTATTCCATAGTAGTTGAGGGTCAATCGGACTTGTTCGTCAAAACGCCTTATTTAGGGCACACTAGCGATAACCCAGCTGGGAAGGTCAGTCTATAAAAGAGGTCTCTTAGGCTGAATCTTATTTCCAATAATCAATATCATTTTCAAAACTCTTTTTAATCGGTATGTCTATATGGACAAATATAAACATATCACAAGGAATCAATCATCGGTATCATATGTATTTTGAGAATAAAATCATTTCACAAATTATATATAGTTTTCATAATTTCATATAATTAAAATTCACAAGGAATGTAAGAGTACTCACCTAAAACAGAAGTACGAAGTTATAAATATCGAGTCTTGAATCACTAAAACTAAACTTCTTCTTAAATTTTCTTGTACTTTCTCTCACTATTTCTCTGTGATATTTTGTATGAATTTTGTGTAATAATGATCCTAAAGGCCTTATTTATATTTTCCCAAAGAGATTAGGGTGTTGACACGTGTCTAGCTGACTAAGCTTTTACAATAGCGAGTCAGCGTTTACGGGTCACATAACAGAGCAATCTTGCAGTCTTAACTCACCGAACTGCGACACGTGCTTTAGCCTTATTTAAATGCATGACAAGTGTTTTATCCTTATTTATATGGATGGCACGTGTAAGGTTTGTTGGCAAAAAACAGCATGAGGTGTAAAGTTATTAAGGGTATAAGGGTTACACATGAAGGGTATTTTAGTAATTTTACAACATACATTTTCAATATTTCTTAGAGGTCCTTGAAAATATTTTATTTACAAAATGGTCCTTTTTAATATTTTTATTTTAGTCCCTGAAACTTTCTTTATTTAAAATCAAGTCCCTAAAGTTTTATAAAATTACATTTTTTACCCCAAAACTTATCATTTAGCTTAGGCTATGCTATAAGACTTTGATTTAATCCATTTTGATAAAAAATAGAGGCTATTTAAAAGTGTTTAAGTAGGACAAACCAGCCTCCCCTTCCAACCAATCAAAATATAACACATGGTGTGGTAATAAGAAAAAATACGACTTAAAGGATGGACAAATTTGCTCTTATTTCCTAATTTCGGTGTAACTTCTTGCTCGGACCTCCGTTTAACACGTTGTTTGTTGTGTTACAAAACTAATTCATATATTTACAACGTTTTAGTTTTTACCTCAAGTCAATAGTTATATTATAATGGTCAAAACTAGTCTCTAATATGAACATTCCTACCAAAAACTTTAAAATTTTATGTTTGCAACTAATTTGATATTTCATGATTTATGAAGGGAGGATTAGACTAAAAATAATAAATTAACATTGTACATAATAACAAATTTCCCATATCTCATAAAAGATTTAAAACCAACTATATATGAACATATAAAAGTGGGGTCATTACATCCTACCCTCCTTATAAAAAGTTTGGTCCCTAAACTTGACTTACATTAATTTTCAAATAAGTATGGATATTTATCCTTTATTTAATCTTCCCGATCCCATGTTTCTTATTCAATGGAATGATTACGCCATAACACTTTGACCAATGGAATTACCTTGGTTCGTAATATTTGATCTTTATGGTCCAAAATTTCTGTCGGATGCTCAATGGATGACAAATCTTCTCTAACTTGAAGAGGTTCATGACTTAGGGTATGCATTAGATCTGGGATGTATTTCTTCATCATTAACATGTGGAACACATTATGCACACTAGAGAGTTCAGGGGGTAAGGCTATCCTATATGCAATAGCTCCTATCATTTCAAGGATTTTAAAAGGTCCTATGTATCTTGGACTTAATTTCCCTTTCTTTCCAAATCGGATTACTCCATTTGCTGGGAATACTCGTAAGAACACATGATCTCATCTTTGGAATTCTAGTTGGCGGTGTCGATTGTCAACGTAACTCTTTTGACGACTTTGAGCGATTCGAAGTCGGTATTGTATCAATTTTACCTTCTCTATTGTGATCTGGATCAATTCTGGTCCTAATAATTTTCCTTCTCCAACTTCTAGTCAACATGCAGGGGAATGACACCTTCTACCATAAAGTGCCTCATACAAATCCATTTGAATACTTCCTTAATAACTATTATTATACGTAAATTCCACTAATGGTAAATGATCATCTCAATTCCCTTTCAAATCAAGTACACATGCCCTAAACATATCCTCTAAGGTTTAAATGGTTCTCTCAGATTGTCCATCCATTTTAGGGTGAAAAGCGGTGGTGAAATTCAATTTTGTTCCCATGGATGATTGTAGGCTTTTCCTGAAGCGAGACACGAATCTAGGGTCACGATCAGAAACAATTGAAACTGGGGTTCCATGAAGCCTAATAATTTCCTGCACGTACAACTTAGCTAATTTTTTTAAAGAATGGGTAAAATTAATGGCAAGAAAACTAGTAGATTTAGTTAACCTATCAATAATTACCCAAATAGAATCATTACCATTTGATCTCCTTAGTAAACCTGTCATAAAATCCATAGTAATATGTTCCCATTTCCACTCAGGAATAGGTAGGGATTATAGTAATCCTGATGGTTTTTGATGTTCTGCCTTTACTTGTTGACAAACCAAACACTGAGATATAAAGTTTTCTATCTCCATCTTCATGCTATTCCACTAAAATACTTCTCGAAGATCCCTATACATATTTGTACATCCGAGATGAAATGTGAATCTTGAGTAATGACTTTCCTCCCAAATTTTCGTCTTTAGTTGGGCATCACATGGCACACACGCTCTATTTCCAAACCTCAATATATCATCTCGTATCACAAATTCAATTCTCTTACCCTCGATGACTTCTTCTCTAATCTTCTTCAGTTGTGGGTCATTTATTTGTGCAATTTTGATCATTTCCATTAACATGGGTTGTACTTGTAAGTTTGTGATTATTCCTGCTTTGCTGTAAATATGTACATCTATTTCCATACTTATCAAATCCTTTAACAAAGGTTCCTGATTTGTAATGAGACATGCTAAGTGTCGACTACTACAATAGCTTTCCCTAGGTGATAATGAATATTTAAATCAGAATCCTTCATTAATTCTACCAACCTCCTTTGTCTCATATTCAATTATTTTTAGGTAAAGATATATTTCAAACTCTTATGATCGGTATAAATCTCACAAGTCTCACCATACAAATAATGTCTCTAAATCTTTAGAGCGAAAATTACAGCTGCTAATTCAAGGTCATGGGTTGGATAATTCTGCTCATGTATTTTTAACTGTCTTGAGGCATAAGCTACCACTTTTCCATTTTTCATAAGTACACATCCTAAACCATTTTTATAAGCATCACTATAAATCACAAATCATCTTGTCCCGGAAGGAATAGTCAAAATTGGGGCAGTCACTAATTGATTCTTAAGTTCTCGAAAACTATTATCAACTTCCTCAGACCATTCATATTTAACCCTATTTTGTGTTAACCTAGATAGAAGTGTGGTAATACCGAAAAATCCTTCAACAAATTTTCTACAATAATCGGCTAATCCAAGGAAACTGCGAATCTCCGTCACATTAGTTGGTCTAGGCCAATCCAGTATAGCTTTGATCTTTTGAGGGTCAATCGACACTCCTTCCTTGGAAATGACATGTCCTAAAAAAGATAAATTAGGCAACCAAAACTCACACTTCTTTAATTTCACATATAATTTATGCTTCCTAAGGATTTGCAACACTATCTCCAAATACTTTTCGTGTTCTTCAATACTCTTGGGATAAATAAGGATGTCATCAATGAAAACAACCACACATTGATCCAAATATTTCCTAAACACTCTATTCATCATATCCATAAAAATGGTTGGTGCATTAGTTAGTCCAAATGGCATCACAATAAATTCATAGTGACCATATCTAGTATGAAAAGCTGATTTCGAAATATCACCTTCCTTAATTTTTAATTGGTGATAACCTGATCTAAGGTTAATCTTAGAAAATACTTGCCCTCCTTTCACTTGGTCAAACAAATCATCTATACGAGGTAAGGGGTATTTATTCTTAACGGTCACCTTATTTAGTTCATGATAATCTATGCATAACCTCATCGTACAATCCTTCTTTCTAATAAATAACACTGGAGCACCCCAAGGGGATATACTTGGTCTAATAAAACCCTTTCCTAACATATTTTATAATTGAACTTTGAACTCCCTTAGTTCTAAAGGTGTCATGCGATAAGGTGATTTTGATATTAGTATAGTTCCAGGAAAAAGGTCAATCGTAAACTCTATTTCTCTACTAGGAGGAAGACTGGGTAAATCATCTGGAAAAACATCTGGAAAACGTTTAGCTAAGGGAATATCTTCTAAACTAGGCTCTTGTGTTTGTAAATCAATAACACTTACAAGGAATCCTTGACATCCCTTCTTAAGAAAACTATACGCTTGCATTGCAGAGATAATACGTATGGGAGATAAGATTCCAGTTCCTTCAAAACTAAATTCTGGATGGTTAGGAATTTGGAAGGTAACTCTCTTCTCAAAGCAATCTACCTTAGCATGATATGAAACTAACCAATCCATCCCTAAAATGACTTCAAAGTCTCTTATGTCCAAACTTTCAAATGAGTAAATAGTTTATGACTACTAACATCTATAGGGCAAGACTTATACACTAATGTTCCCGTCAATAGCTCACTCGAAGGAGTAGAAATGTGTATGCTATGAATCTAGAATTCAGGAATATTAGGAAAGTGGTTAACGAAACGTACAAACAAAAATGAATGGGTAGAACTAGGATCAATTAAAACTTGAAAAGGTTGTGCACATATAGAAAGTGTACCTGACACTACTACATTAGAGGCTTTTGCATCAGAAAGATTAAAAACTCTACATTGTCTGCCATGATCCTTATTGTCATTAAAAGTCTTTGTCGACGCTTTTCCTTTGTTTGGTCAATATCTCATTTTATGTCTCTTTTGGACACACCCAAAGCAACTTCCTATCTCCAGGTAACATGGTTACCCTCTATGAATATTACCGCACCGTTGGCATCGATCAACATTAAAGGGTTTATTTACAAAAGGTTGCTTTGTATTGGGTATATTCCTAAAGGGTTTATTATTGGGGTTCCTTCCTCTTTGTTCTCCAAACTTCCTCTTCCCCTTTCTAACCTGATTATATTCTTCACTATCATTCTCATCTATCGTTACCTTAATCACCACGTCATTATATGCTGTCGACTTCAAGATGGAAATTTGACTAGAAATATTTAACCTTAACCCACGTTCAAACTTCTTGACTTTTAAAACATATGTTATCACAACATGAGGTGAAAAACGGTATAACTCAGTAAACTTTGCCTTATATTGACTAACCGTCATATTTCCTTAAACCAGACTCGTAAAGTCAGTTGATTTTTGGTCTTGCACCATTTTGGGAAAGTATTTCTCGTAGAAGATCACCAAGAAGTCATTCCAACCTGTGGAATTATTCTTTTCCCCGTATATTCCTTAGTGATTCTCCACTAATGTTCGGCTCCGCCTTCTAACATGAACGTTCCAAATGAAACCCTTTGTTCATTTGTACACTTAAGAACATCGAACATCTTTTCCATTTGCATCACCCAACTTTCTGCTTTAGTGGGGTTAGGAGTACCTTTAAAAGATGGTAAATTTAACTTTTTGAGTTGTTCAATAGTACAACTACTTAGTTCAAGATTCCTTGGTGCTCCATTATTCACCTGATGCTCCATAATCCTTGCTAGACTTTCAATTGCCTTGTATGCACCTTCCAGTCCTTCCATACTTGAACCACTAGTTCCCTTAGTTGATCTCGTCTTGGTCATTTTCTACAGTCTCGACCAAACGTAAGATGTATTATGCTATCCCAAGATTGCAATTTAGAAGAACAATTATATATAAACAATCATATATGGAGGGTAATCACATATGTTATATACTTAATCTGATATCCTATGTATGAAAATTTAGGATCTATAACGTTTAAAACTTATTTTCAGTAGTTTACGGGTTCATAAGCTATGATTTAAAACCACCTCTGTCACGACCCATCCCAAAATAGTAGTGCGGAACGAGTGCCCTGACATGCCACCAAGGCAACAAATATTCCTAATTAAATCGATTCCTTAAATAAATGAAACAGAAACACTATCACATGCTTATGAATCGTAAAATACTGAAAGTGAAGGAATTACGTCATCAGAGCTTTCTAAAATGAAACTTCAGTTATATTAAAAGTAAAGAGTTAAAACGTAAAGCAAACTTTTATTACAAAAGAGCCAAACATGCTCTATATGATAAAACAAACATTTTATTTAAAATAACAAAAAGAGCTCTAAAAGCTGAGTCTTCAACATAGTCCTTTTATGTTCCCTCCGTGAGCCTACTTATTTCCTAAAAAATGGTTAGTTATACAACATCAACTAAAAGTCAAGTGAGGTTCTATCTCCAGACATTCCAAGGTTTTGTTCAGAAAATTGATACCTATTCAAATCCAAAGAGTAGACACATACATATATGGATAGGAATTTGTTGTATAAAATTTGAGATGACAGTATGTAGAAATTAATATCATAGAATAGAACAGATACCACAAATCAATTGTAATTTCTTTTTTTCTTTCAATCATATCATTTTAATGGCCAAGTACACTCTAATACCGTATTCTTCTACCATATTATTCCACGGTAGTTGAGGGTCAATAGAACTTGTTCGTCAGAACGCCTTATTTAGGGCACACCAGCGATAACCCAGTTGGGAAGGTCAGTCTGTAAAAGAGGTCCCTTAGGCCGAATCTTATTTCCAATATTTAATATCATTTTCAAAACTCTTTTTAATCGGTATGTCTATATGGACAAATATAAACATATCACAAGGAATCAATCATCGGTATCATATGTATTTTGAGAATAAAAGCATTTCACAAATTATATATAGTTTTCATAATATCATATAATTAAAATGCACAAGGAATGTAAGAGTACTCACCTAAAACAGAAGTACGAAGTTATAAATATCGAGTCTTGAATTACTAAAACGAAACTTCTTCTTAAATTTTCCCGTACTTTCTCTCACTATTTCTCTGTGATATTTTGAATGAATTTCGTGTAATAATGATCCTAAAGGTCTTATTTATAGTTTCCCAAAGATATTAGGGTGTTGACACGTGTTTAGTTGACCAAGCTTTTACAATGGCGAGGCGTTTACGGGTCACATAATAGAGCGATCTTGTAGTCTTAACTCACCGAACTGCGACACGTGTTTTAGCCATATTTAAATGCATGACAAGTGTTTTATCCTTATTTATATGGATGACATGTGTAAGGTGTGTTGAAAAAATACAACACGAGGTGTAAAGTTATTAAGGGTATAAGGGTTACACATGAAGGGTATTTTAGTAATTTTACAACATACATTTAAATATTTCTTAGAGGTCCTTGAAAATATTTTATTTACAAAATGGTCCTTTTTAATATTTTTATTTTAGTCCCTGAAACTTTCTTTATTTAAAATTAAGTCCCTAAAGTTTCATAAAATTTAATTTTTTACCCCAAAACTTATCATTTGGCTTAGGCTATGCTATAAGGCTTTGATTTAATCCATTTTGGTAAAAAAAAGAGGCTATTTAAAAGTGTTTAAGTCGGCCAAACCATCCTCCCCTTCCAACCAATCAAAATATAACACATGGTGTGGTAATAAGACAAAATACGACTTAAAGGATGGACAGATTTGCCCTTATTTCGTAATTTCGGTGTAACTTCTTGCTCGGACCTCCGTTTAACACGTTGGTTGTTGTGTTACAAACCTAATTCATATATCTACAACGTTTTAGTTTTTACCTCAAGTCAATTGTTATAATATAATGTTCAAAACTAGTCTCTAATATGAACATTCCTACCAAAAACTTTAAAATTTTATGTTTGCAACTAATTTGATATTTCATGATTTATGAAGGGAGGATTAGACTAAAAATAATAAATTAACATTATACATAATAACACATTGCCCATATCTCATAAAAGATTTAAAACAAACTATTTATGAACATATAAAAGTGGGGTTATTACATCCTACCCTCCTTATAAAAAGTTTGGTCCCCAAACTTGACTTACATTAATTTTCAAATAAGTATGGATATTTATCCTTTATTTCATGTTCTCGATCCCATGTTTCTTATTCAATGGAATGATTACGCCATAACACTTTGACCAATGGAATTACCTTGGTTCGTAATATTTGATCTTTATGGTCCAAAATTTCTGTCAGATGCTTAATGGATGACAAATCTTCTCTAACTTGAAGAGGTTCATGACTTAGGGTATGCATTGGATCTGGGATGTATTTCTTCATCATTAACATGTGGAACACATTATGCACACTAGAGAGTTCAGGGGGTAATGCTATCCTATATGCAATAGTTCCTATCATTTCAAGGATTTCAAAAGGTCCTATGTATCTTGGACTTAATTTCCCTTTCTTTCCAAATCGGATTACTCCATTTGCTGGTAATACTCGTAACAACACATGATCTCCTCTTTGGAATTCTAGTTGGCGGTGTCGATTGTCAACGTAACTCTTTTGACGAATTTGAGCGATTCGAAGTCGGTATTGTATCAATTTTACCTTCTCTATTGTGATCTGGATCAATTCTGGTCCCAATAATTTTCCTTCTCCAACTTTTAGCCAACATGCAGGGGAATGACACCTTCTACCATAAAGTGCCTCATACAAATCCATTTGAATACTTCCTTAATAACTATTATTATACGTAAATTCCACTAATGGTAAATGATCATCTCAATTCCCTTTCAAACCAAGTACACATGCCCTAAACATATCCTCTAAGGTTTAAATGGTTCTCTCAGATTGTCCATCCATTTTAGGGTGAAAAGCGGTGGTGAAATTCAATTTTGTTCCCATGGCTGATTGTAGGCTTTTCCTGAAGCGAGACACAAATCTAGGGTCACGATCAGAAATAATTGAAACTGGGGTTCCATGAAGCCTAATTATTTCCTGCACGTACAACTTAGTTAATTTTTTTAAAGAATGGGTAATATTAATGGCAAGAAAACTAGTAGATTTAGTTAACCTATCAATAATTACCCAAATAGAATCATTACCATTTGAACTCCTTGGTAAACCTGTCATAAAATCCATAGTAATATGTTCCCATTTCCACTCAGGAATAGGTAGGGATTGTAGTAATTCTGATGGTTTTTGATTTCTGCCTTTACTTATTGACAAACCAAACACTGAGATATAAATTTTTCTATCTCCTTCTTCATGTTATTCCACCAAAATACTTCTCGAAGATCCCTATGCATATTTGTACATCCGAGATGAAATGTGAATCTTGAGTAATGACTTTCCTCCAAAATTTTCCTCTTTAGTTGGGCATCACATGGCACACACGCTCTATTTCCAAACCTCAATATATCATCTCGTATCACAAATTCAAATCTCTTACCCTCGATGAATTCTTCTCTAATCTTCTTCAGTTGTGGGTCATTTACTTGTGCAATTTTGATCATTTCCATTAACATGGATTGTACTTGTAAGTTTGTGATTATTCCTCCTTTGCTGTAAATACGTACATCTATTTCCATACTTTTCAAATCCTTTAACAAAGGTTCCTGATTTGTAATGAGACATGCTAAGTGTCGGCTACTACATTAGCTTTCCCTAGGTGATAATTAATATTTAAATCAGAATCCTTCATTAATTCTCCCAACCTCCTTTGTCTCATATTCAATTCTTTTTAGGTAAAGATATATTTCAAACTCTTATGATCGGTATAAATCTCACAAGTCTCACCATACAAATAATGTCTCTAAATCTTTAGAGCGAAAATTACAGCTGCTAACTCAAGGTCATGGGTTGGATAATTCTGCTCATGTGTTTTTAACTGTCTTGAGGCATACCTACCACTTTTCCATTTTTCATAAGTACACATGCTAAACCATTTTTATAAGCATCACTATAAATCAAAAATCATCCTGTCTCGGAAGGAATAGTCAAAATTGGGACAGTCAATAATTAGTTCTTAAGTTCTCAAAAACTATTCTCAACTTCCTCAGACCATTCATATTTCACCTTATTTTGTGTTAACCTAGATAGAAGTTTGGTAATATCGAAAAATCCTTCAACAAATTTTCTACAATAATCGGCTAATCCAAGGAAACTGCGAATCTCCGTCACATTAGTTGGTCTAGTCCAATCCAGCATAGCTTTGATCTTTTGAGGGTCAATCGACACTCCTTCCTTGGAAATGACATGTCCTAGAAAAGAGACATTAGGCAACCAAAACTCACACTTCTTTAATTTCGCATATAATTTATGCTTCCTAAGGATTTGCAACACTATCTCTAAATACTTTTCGTGTTCTTCAATACTCTTGAAATAAATAAGGATGTCATCAATGAGAACAACCACACATTGATCCATATATTTCCTAAACACTCTATTCATCATATCCATAAAAATGGTTGTGTAATACCCCGTACTTTTGGCTCTATTTATTTTTGGGATTAATTAATTAAATGCGTATTAATTGGAAATTAATCCGGGTTAAAAATACTAACGAGATGCGAGTTGGTATTTGATTATGTGCATACATGTTTTATATGAATTTGGAATTATGAAAATTGTTGCGAGATTAATATATGGCAAATTGGGAATTTTGTTGAGACGCGTGTGACCGCCGCGTCATGGTATATTATGTTAATTATAAAAGTGATTTTTATTTCTATTATTTGTATGGTCATTTTGAGTGCGCCAACGCATCCGGAAGGGTCGAGATAGTCAGAAAACTCTAGCCGGGGGTGTAGTTTGGATTCCGGGGTATTTTTAGGCCATACCGGCATCATAAAGGGTATTTTGGTAATTTTGTATTTTGGGAAATTAAAAGTGACGAAAATTGGTTAATTACATCTGATGTGGATTTGACCCACTAAGCCACTAACCAACCCATATTAACCTAGAGGGCTACGTAGGTTATTAGAATTAGGTTTTCTAATATCTTCCCAAAGCAAACCCTAGCCACCATAACCATTGGAGAAGAGAGCTTGGAGAGAGAAGGAATTCTGCAGAAAAGCTCTATCAAACCATCATCCAAACTCAGAGACAATCAAGGCAAGTGTTTAATTATATTTAAATTCGTAGAATGTTTCTTCCATGTTAGAAAATTGAAGAATATCAATTGTTCTTGAAAGATAATGAAAACCCATGTAGTTTGGAACTTAGAACTTGAAAATCTTGAGGAGAATTACATGTAGAATGATAGGTAGATGAGTATTCCCATAATATTTGTGATTGGAAGAAATTAAAACGGATTTATATTGGGTTAATTCATGATTCAAAAAGTTAGGGTTCATGTTCTTGAAAAATTGGGAAAAAGTGTAGAGATTTGTAAATTTGGTTGATGTTAGGATGGATTAATCCTTCAAAACGTGTTAGGATGTGATTATAATATGTTTAGGATTGTTTAGAGGCCTTAAAGCGATTGTTGGGACTTAGTTTAGAAGAGATTTGAGGAGTAAGAATGGTGAAAAAATGAGATTAGACAAATCTGGGACGAATCTGGTAGGTCGTTAGAAGCCCTTGCCCAGGTCGTTCGAACGAACTCGTTCGAACGAGCTTCTAACGAATTGACCAGTCGTTCTAACGAAAGGGAGCCTCGTTCGATAACTTCGTTCGAACGAGATATCGTTAGAAGGTAAAGTTCGTTCGAACAAACTGGATCTCGTTCGAACAGTCTCGTTCGAACGAGACTTCTAAGGAGCTGACAGTGGAATCTCGTTCGAACAGTCTCGTTCGAACGAGACTTCTAACGAGTTGACAGTTTGGGCCTTTTTGGACTATTTTGATTTTTGGAGTCCCGTAAACTTGTTCGAGGATATAGATAACGTTCCGATGATGATGAAATGATAGAATTGGGACTTTTGGGTATTTATGAGAAGGAAATTATATACGAGAGTTATATTAAATGGACGGTTTGGGTTGAGACGTGAGTGTCTACTACGACGTGAGAATAAATTATGGCGCGTATGATTATAAACCGGAATCGTATAGAATGTGATAATTATAAGTTAGTACGAGAATGCGACACGTACTACGATTAAACTACGTTGATTACTAAGATGCGTGTTTACTTAGTATTGGTAAATAAATTGTGTGTATGACATACCTACCATACTTGCTATCACGGGAGGTTTGCGTTCGCTTAGGGCTCTCTAATCCTTGTGTTTCTCGGATTTAGACTGGTTACCTTGATGAACATAGGTCATAGAAAGACTTATTGGGATATTAATAAGTCCGCTGATCGTGGGAGCGTAGGTATGTGCGTGACCCATGTGATGTGACTGTGTTCGCCTCCATTATGTGTGATGTGTTATCTGTGAACTATTCCTGAGAGATTCGGAATAAGTAATCCTTATGTACGTGATGTACCGGGATGGATAGTAAAGTATGTGTGCACCACAGCTTAGTTCTCGGGGTGCTTGTATTGTATATTTATGTTGTGATTAATATACACTTAATTAATGGGAACCTTCATGTTAATTTGGTGAATATAATTACGGTATTGTTTCGAGAAATATAACGAGTTAACTGATAGTGATATATATTGCATATTGAGCATCTGAGCTTACGTTAAACCCCTACTTAATTACGAGCGTTATAATGTTAATAGAACCGAGTAATAAGGGTAGAACCTATGACAGTCTAGCTAGATATGATGGCACTTAGCTAGTGGTTTGTGTCATTGTAGATGGGTACTTACGTTAGGAGTGCACAGTTAGACGAGAGGTGAGAATATCATGTGAGTGCACGTCCTAACATGTACTTTGCATTTAATGTTTTTAATGTTTTTAAAGCACTTGCAGGTTTTTAAAATATATCTCCACATTCGGGCTCTGACCCGTTTGCTTTCAAATCTACTTTTCTTGTAAAACCATTTTAGGTGCCCAGCCACAAGGACACCATGCATAGGATACTCATTCAGGTGACGAGTTGTAGCTGTTTGTGGAAGCTACAGGGATTTGCTTATAGACGCTTCTATCACTTGGATTCCAGATTCATTATCTATCAGTTGTAGGGCATGTTGCCCATTTCTATTAGAGTTACATTTTCCATTACCGTTTTCAGACTTTGGCATGTATTGTTTTAGTATTCGGTTTACTTATTTCAGTTGTGGGATTGTAGTGAGGAGTTTTCCTCCAGACTTTAATAACATTGCGTGATGGTTATTCTATTTACTTCATTATGGTGAATGGTGTTATTATTCTTTATTACACTTGTTGCATGTTAATCAGACTTTAATTAAAATTTGGCACTTACTTTTTAAATACTAGGTGGTTAGTAATAATAAAAATGTTTTCGACAGTGATGCTATTAACTGAGCCAACTTGTCATTTTGAACTAATTTAATAAAGGAGTAGCTACCCGGTATTTAATTAGTCGGGGTGTCACAGGTGGTATCAGAGCATCAGGTTCTAGTGTCCTTTAGGATATGACGGCTTATTATATTTTCCGCTGAGTTTTCTTTGATATAGAGCCCTAAATATTAGGAATGTTGTATTCATCTCTGTATTTTGGGAATTCGTACTTCCGCGGTTGGTTTATTTGAATGATGAACTCATCCAAATTTACTTAAATTTTCAGATGGATCGTCAAGAAGAACTAGCTCGAACGGGTAAGGGAATAAACGGGCAAGATCGACTCACACCTTGGGTATCCCCGGTTAGAATATCAACCGCCGAGTTAGCGGGTATCGTGGCACAAGCAGTTACCACTGCAGTTTTACAATACCAAGAACGCAACATACAACTTAAAGGAGGCAAAAGACCTAGAGAGATTAGCCAAGTGCATGTGAATAAGGCTGACAAATGTGCGAGGACCTCGAAAATTCAACAACTGATTGCCCAAGACCGAGTCGGTTCTAATCAACAACGTAGTACAATGAAGCATTTTTGAAAGGGGAATAAAGTGTAAAGTCTGCAAGGACGACATCGTCAGCAGCAGAGTCAGAGGGGGAGTAACTTCAGAAGCCGATGTTTTTTGTGTGGCATGCACGGCCATAAACGCCAGGATTGCCCAAAGGGTGTTAGAGCTCCCCAGCAGCAAGGTACCCGTGATGATCCACAGGGGCCACTTTTTACAATCGCTCTCACAGCACCAGCTCAGGTGCTAGCCCTACCAACCTTTCCAGTAGCTCCAGTGCAGCAAAGACAGAATGGTCATCAATAATTTTAAAAGGGCCAGCAATGCCAGGGCAGAAATGATAACGGTCACCAGAGTCGTGGTCAGCATGGACAGCGAGGGGGAAGCTTCCGAAGAAAGTGTTTTATTTGCGGTAAGATTGGCCACAAACGTCATGATTTTCCTGATAGGGGCAGGGCCCCACAGCAGCAGTAGCAGGGTGCTCGCCAAGAGCCGCAGAGGCCTATGTTTCCCGCCGCTCTCCCCGTACCGCCACAGATGGCAGCATTCCCACCCATTCCAGCAGTCCCAGCTCGGCAGGGGCAGCTACAGTATGGACGTGTCTATAACGTCCACCAGGCTGCAGTTCCACAGGCACCGCCCGCGATTGAGGGTACGTTTCCTATCCATGGCACTATGGGTCGGGTACAGTTTGATACGGGGGCTACACATTGTTTTATAGCTACGCACTTCGCGAAAGATTTAGGATTGTTAGCTACGGCAGAGAGCACAGTGACGTGTGTCGACTCACTATTGGGGAGTGGGTCACTTATTTTCTTTATATGCCGGGGAGCGGGGGTAGATATTGGTGGTTTGGTACTACCTGCAGACATGTTGGTATTAGATATGCATGTTCACGATGTGATTATCGGTATGGATTGGCTCGTATCTTATTGGGCCATGATTGATTGCTTCAGCGGGAGCATTATTTTTGCCATTCCGGGGCAAGAGATGTTTATAGTGGCGATGCCTCGCCCAGAGGGAGGATCGACCGCTCATCTGTATTACATTGAGGAGGATACCTCTAAGGAGGTAGTGATTCCTTTAGATTCTATCCCAGTAGTCAGGGAGTATTCGGATGTGTTTCAGGAGATACCAGGCTTACCCCCAGTCGAGAGATAGACTTTGTTATAGATTTACTACCGGGTACGAGACCTATAGCACGCGCACCGTACCGTATGGCTCCAGCTGAGATGAGGGAGTTACGGGATCAGATAGAGCAGCTGTTAGGTCAGGGCTTTATTCGTAGAAGTACCTCACCTTGGGGCGCTCCAGTTTTGTTTGTGAAGAAGAGGGACGGTTCACTGAGATTGTGTGTGGACTATCGAGAGTTGAATAAGGTCACGATACGGAATAAGTATCCGTTACCTCGAATCGATGACTTATTCGACCAGTTGAGAGGAGCTTCTTTCTTCTCGAGGATTGATTTGAGATCGGGATACCATCAGTTACGTATCCGGGAGGAGGATGTCTCGAAGACCGCGTTCTTGTCGAGATATGGTTCTTACAAGTTTCGGGTTATGCCTTTCAGTTTGACCAACGCTCCAGCAGTGTATGGACTTGATGAACAGAGTGTTCAGGGATTTCCTAGATCAGTTTGTCATTGTCTTTATTGATGATATACTGGTTTACTCCCAAACAGAGGAGGAGCACGCCGAGCATTTGAGGCAGATTTTGCAGACACTTCGTCAGAACGAGTTGTATGCAAAATATGAGAAATGCGGGTTTTGGTTGAAGGAGGTCCAGTTTTTGGGACACATTATTTCCGACCAGGGAATATCTGTTGATCCGGGGAAGGTATCCGTGGTGAGGGAGTGGGGACAGCCCACGACACCGACTGAAATTCATAGTTTCTTGGGCCTAGCAGGATACTACAGGAGGTTTATTCGGGGATTTTCGAAGATAGCGGGTCCTTTGACACATCTGACTCGTAAGGGTGTGCCATTCATCTGGAGTGATGCCTGTCAGTTGGCATTTGATGAGTTAAAGGACAAGTTGACCTCAGCACCTGTGTTAGCATTGCCGAGACAGGGAGTTGAGTACTTGGTTTACACCGATACATCTTTGCAAGGGCTTGGAGGTGTATTGCAGCAGGAGAGACAGGCCATAGCTTATACTTCCTGTAAGCTTAAGACTCATGAGAAGAATTACCCCACGCATGATTTGGAGTTGGCGGCAGTGGTATTTGCCCTACGGATTTGGAGGCACTATCTTTTGGGGGAGAAGTTCCAACTGTTCACGGACCACAAGTCCCTACAGTACCTGTTCACGCAGAAGGAATTGAATATGCGGCAGCGTAGGTGGCTTGAGTTTGTGAAGGACTACCAGTTCGACATCCAGTATCAACCAGGAAAGGCTAACGTGGTAGCAGACGCGTTGAGCCGTAGGCCAGCAGATGAGGTGGCAGAGGTGTGGAAGGCTAAGTGGAAGGAATTGGGACACCAGGATACAGTGGCCCGATCTTTCATGTCTATGATGACCGTTACACCGCAGATTGTCACGAAGGTAGTACGGGCACAGGCTAATGACTCGTTCTGTCAGGAGCAGATAGTTCGATTACTAGCAGAGGGAGCCGAGTCCTATACCGTTAGCTCAGACGGGGGATTACGCTTCAATGGGAAATTGGTAGTTCCGTAAGGGGATGAATTGTGACACGAGGTGATGGCAGAGTCGCACGGCTCACGGTTCGCGGTACATCCCGGAGGGGACAAAATGTACCAGGACATGAGACGACAGTATTGGTGGAGCGGTATGAAGAGAGATATCGCTGAGTTTGTTTCGAAATGCGCCACTTGTCAGCTTGTAAAAGTGGATCATCAGAGATCGGCAGGATTGCTGCAGCCGTTGGAGGTCCCGGTGTGGATGTGGGAGAGCATATCCATGGACTTTATCATGGGGTTGCCTATGTCGCAGAGGGGTCACAACTCCGTTTGGGTAATTGTGGACAGGTTGTCCAAGGTCGCTCACTTTTTACCCGTAAGGACTGACTACACTACGGGACAGTATGCCCAGCTCTTCATTTTTGAGATTGTGAGACTTCACGGTGTGCCCGTAAATATCGTGTTTGACAGAGACAAGATATTTGTTTCGAGGTTTTGGGAGAGTTTCCAGGAGGCCATGGGCACGGAATTGCGGTTGAGTACGGCTTATCATCCGCAGACTGATGGGCAGACCGAGCGCACAAATCAGATGTTGGAGGACATGCTACGCATGTGCATTATTGACTTTGGGGGTGGATGGGAGCAGTACCTTCCACTGGTGGAGTTTGCTTACAACAACTCCTATCAGTTTACTATTGGCATGGCTCCGTTTGAGGCATTGTACGGTAGGCCTTGTCGTTCCCCAGCATGTTAGTTAGAGGTGAGGACAACAAACTGCTTGGGACGGAAGTGATTCAGGATACTTCGGCAAGGATTGAGTTAATTCGGAGTCGCATTCGGGTAGCTCAAGACAGGCAGAAGAGTTATGCTGATGCGAAGAGATTTTTCAGAGAATTCCAAGTGGGGGACCAGGTTTTGCTCAGAGTGTCTCCTATGAAGGGTATTATGCGTTTCGGGAAGAAGGGGAAGTTGGCACCGAGGTATGTGGGGCCGTTTCCCATTATTGAGCGGATCGGACCAGTTGCGTATAGACTTGGGTTACCGGAGCATTTACATCGGATTCACGATGTGTTCCATATTTCCTCGATAAGGAAATACCTTAGAGATAATTTGGCTCACTCTCACATTGTTGTGGAGGACATCGATCTCCAGCCGGATAGCTCTTACGAGGAGGGGCCAATTGCTATTTTGGACCGAAGCGAGAGGAAACTTCGGTCAAAGATAGTCCCGTTAGTGCGTGTTCAGTGGCGACATCACAATGTCGAGGAATCCACATGGGAGCACGAGGATGAGATGCGTGAACGTTATCCAGAGTTGTTCATACCAGGTACTTTCTAGTTTCGAATTTCGGGACGAAATTCAGTTATTAGGGGGGAAGTATGTAATACCCCGTACTTTTGGATATATTTATTTTTGGGATTAATTAATTAAATGCGTATTAATTGGAAATTAATCTGGGTTAAAAATACTAATGAGATGCGAGTTGGTATTTGATTATGTGCATACATGTTTTATATGAATTTGGAATTATGAAAATTGTTGCGAGATTAATATATGGCAAATTGGGAATTTTGTTGAGACGCGTGTGACCGCCGCGTCATGGTATATTATGTTAATTATAAAAGTGATTTTTATTTTTATTATCCGTATGGTCGTTTTGAGTGCGCCAACGCGTCCGGAAGGGTCGAGATAGTCAGAAAACACTAGCCGGGGGTGTAGTTTGGATTCTGGGGTATTTTTAGGCCATACCGGCATCATAAAGGGTATTTTGGTAATTTTGTATTTTGGGAAATTAAAAGCGACGAAAATTGGTTAATTACATCTGATGTGGATTTGACCCACTAAGCCACTAACCAACCCATATTAACCTAGAGGGCTACGTAGGTTATTAGAATTAGGTTTTCTAATATCTTCCCAAAGCAAACCCTAGCCACCATAACCATTGGAGAAGAGAGCTTGGAGAGAGAAGGAATTCTGCAGAAAAGCTCTATCAAAACATCATCCAAACTCAGAGACAATCAAGGCAAGTGTTTAATTATATTTAAATTCGTAGAATGTTTCTTCCATGTTAGAAAATTGAATAATATCAATTGTTCTTGAAAGATAATGAAAACCCATGTAGTTTGGAACTTAGAACTTGAAAATCTTGAGGAGAATTGCATGTAGAATGATAGGTAGATGAGTATTCCCATAATATTTTTGATTGGAAGAAATTAAAACGGATTTATATTGGGTTAATTCATGATTCAAAAAGTTAGGGTTCATGTTCTTGAAAAATTGGGAAAAAGTGTAGAGATTTGTAAATTTGGTTGATGTTAGGATTGATTAATCCTTCAAAACGTGTTAGGATGTGATTATAATATGTTTAGGATTGTTTAGAGACCTTAAAACGATTGTTGGGACTTAGTTTAGAAGAGATTTGAGGAGTAAGAATGGTGAAAAAATGAGATTAGACAAATCTGGGACGAATCTGGTAGGTCGTTAGAAGCCCCTGCCCAGGTCGTTCGAACGAACTCATTCGAACGAGCTTCTAACGAATTGACCAGTCGTTCTAACGAAAGTTAGCCTCATTCGATAACTTCGTTCGAACGAGATATCGTTAGAAGGTACAGTTCGTTCGAACGAACTGGATCTCGTTCGAACAGTCTCGTTCGAACGAGACTTCTAACGAGCTGACAGTGGAATCTCGTTCGAATAGTCTCTTTCGAACGAGACTACTAACGAGTTGACAGTTTGGGCCTTTTTGGACTGTTTTGATTTTTGGAGTCCCGTAAACTTGTTTGAGGATATAGATAACATTCCGATGATGATGTAATGATAGAATTGGGATTTTTGGGTATTTATGAGAAGGAAATTATATACGATAGTTATATTAAATGGACGGTTTGGGTTGAGACGTGAGTATCTACTACGATGTGAGAATAAATTATGGCGCATATGATTATAAACCGGAATCGTATAAATTGTGATAATTATAAGTTAGTACGAGAATGCGACACGTACTACGATTAAACTACGTTGATTACTAAGATGCGTGTTTACTTAGTATTGGTAAATGAATTGTGTGTATGACATACCTACCATACTTGCTATCACGGGAGGTTTGCGTTCGCTTAGGGCCCTCTAATCCTTGTGTTGCCCGGATTTAGACTGGTTACCTTGATGAACATAGGTCATAGAAAGACTTATTGGGATATTAATAAGTCCGCTGATCGTGGGAGCGTAGGTATGTGCGTGACCCATGTGATGTGACTGTGTTCGCCTCCATTATGTGTGATGTGTTATCTGTGAACTATTCCTGAGAGATTCGGAATAAGTAATCCTTATGTACGTGATGTACCGGGATGGATAGCAAAGTATGTGTGCACCACAGCTTAGTTCTCGGGGTGCTTGTATTGTATATTTATGTTGTGATTAATATACACTTAATTAATGGGAACCTTCATGTTAATGTGGTGAATATAATTACGGTATTGTTTCGAGAAATATAACGAGTTAACTGATAGTGATATATATTGCATATTGAGCATCTGAGCTTACGTTAAACCCCTACTTAATTACGAGCGTTATAATGTTAATAGAACCGAGTAATAAGGGTAGAACCTATGACAGTCTAGCTAGATATGATGGCACTTAGCTAGTGGTTTGTGTCGTTGTAGATGGGTACTTACGTTAGGAGTGAACAGTTAGACGAGAGGTGAGAATATCAAGTGAGTGCACGTCCTAACATGTACTTTGCATTTAATGTTTTAAATGTTTTTAAAGAACTTGCAGGTTTTTAAAATATATCTCCACATTCGGGCTCTGACCCGTTTGCTTTCAAATCTACTTTTCTTGTAAAACCATTTTAGGTGCCCAGCCACAAGGACACCATGCATAGGATACTCATTCAGGTGACGAACTGTAGCTGTTTGTGGAAGCTACAGGGATTTTCTTATAGACGCTTCTATCACTTGGATTCCAGATTCATTATCTATCAGTTGTAGGGCATGTTGCCCATTTCTATTAGAGTTACATTTTCCATTACCGTTTTCAGACTTTGGCATGTATTGTTTTAGTATTCGGTTTACTTATTTCAGTTGTGGGATTGTAGTGAGGAGTTTTCCTCCAGACTTTAATTACATTGCGTGATGGTTATTCTATTTACTTCATTATGGTGAATGGTGTTATTATTCTTTATTACACTTGTTGCATGTTAATCAGACTTTAATTAAAATTTGGCACTTACTTTTTAAATACTAGGTGGTTAGTAATAATAAAAATGTTTTCGACAGTGATGCTATTAACTGAGCCAACTTGGCATTTTGAATTAATTTAATAAAGGAGTAGCTACCCGGTATTTAATTAGTCGGGGTGTCACAGGCTGGTGCATTAGTTAGTCCAAATGGCATCACAATAAATTCATAGTGACCATATATAGTATGAAAAGCTGATTTCGAAATATCACCTTCCTTAATTTTCAATTGGTGATAACCTGATCTAAGGTTAATCTTAGAAAATACTTGCCCTCCTTTCACTTGGTCAAACAAATCATCTATACGAGGTAAGGGGTATTTATTCTTAATGGTCACCTTATTTAGTTCATGATAATTTATGCATAACCTCATCGTCCCATCCTTCTTTCTAATAAATAACACGGGAGCACCCCAAGGGGATATATTTGGTCTAATAAAACCCTTTCCTAACAGATTTTGTAATTGAACTTTGAAATCCCTTAGTTCTAAAGGTGTCATGCGATAAGGTGATTTTGATATTGGTATAGTTCCAGGAAAAAGGTCAATCGTAAACTCTATTTCTCTACTAGGAGGAGGACTGGGTAAATCATCTGGAAAAACGTCTGGAAAACGTTTAGCTAAGGGAATATATTCTAAACTAGGCTCTTGTGTTTGCAAATCAATAACACTTACAAGGAATCCTTGACATCCCTTCTTAAGAAAACTATAAGCTTGCATTGCAGAGATAATACGCATGGGAGATAAGATTCCAGTTCCCTCAAAACTAAATTCTGGATGGTTAGGAATTTGGAAGGTAACTCTCTTCTCAAAATAATCTACCTTAGCATGATATGATACTAACCAATCGATCCCCAAAATGACTTCAAAGTCTCTTATGTCCAAAACTATCAAATGAGTAAATAGTTTATGACTACTAACATCTATAGGGAAAGACTTATACACTAATGTTCTCGTCAATAGCTCACCCGAAGAAGTACAAATGTGTATGCTATGAATCTAGAATTCAAGAATATTAGGAAAGTGGTTAACGAAACGTACAGACAAAAATGAATGCGTAGAACTAGGATCAATTAAAACTTGAAAAGGTTGTGCACATATAGAAAGTGTACCTGACACTACTACATTAGAGGCTTTTGCATCAGAAAGATTAAAAACTCTACATTGTCATCCATTATCCTTATTGTCATTAAAAGTCTTTGTCGACGCTTTTCCTTTGTTTGGTCAATATCTCATTTTATGTCTCTTTTGGACACACCCAAAGCAACTTCCTATCTCCAGGTAACATGGTTACCCTCTATGAATATTACCGCACCGTTGGCATCGATCAACATTAAAGGGTTTATTTACAAAAGGTTGCTCTGTATTGGGTATATTCCTAAAGGGTTTATTATTAGGGTTCCTTCCTCTTTGTTCTCCAAACTTCCTCTTCCCTTATCTAACCTGATTATATTCTTTACTATCATTCTCAGCTATCGTTGCCCTAATCACCACGTCATTATATGCTGCCAACTTTAAGCTAAAAATTTGACTAGGAATATTTAACCTTAACCCACGTTCAAACATCTTGGATTTTAAAACATCTGTTGTCACAACATGAGGTGAAAAATGGTATAACTCAGTAAACTTTGCCTCATATTGACTAACCGTCATATTTCCTTAAACTAGACTCATAAAGTCAGCTGCTTTTTGGTCTTACACCATTTCGAGAAAGTATTTCTCGTAGAAGATCACCAAGAAGTCATTCCAACCTGTGGAATTATTCTTTTCCCCGTATATTCTCTTAGTGATTCTCCACTAATGTTCGGCTTCGCCTTCTAACATGAACGTTCCAAATGAAACCCTTTGTTCATCTGTACACTTAAGAACATCGAACATCTTTTCCATTTGCATCACCCAACTTTCTGCTTTATTGGGGTTAGGAGTACCTTTAAAAGATGGAAAATTTAACTTTTTGAATTGTTCAATAGTACAACTACTTAGTTCAAGATTCCTTGGTGCTCCATTATTCACCTGATGCTCCATAATCCTTGATAGACTTTCAATTGCCTTGTATGCACCTTCCAGTCCTTCCATACTTGAACCACTAGTTCCCATAGTTGATCTCGTCTTGGTCATTTTCTACAGTCTTGACCAAACGTAAGTTGTATTATGCTATCCCAAGATTGTAATTTAGAAGAACGATTATATATAAACAATCATATATATATAAGACATATGGAGGGTAATGACATAAGTTAAATACTTAATCCTATATCCTATGTATGAAAATTTAGGATCTATAACGTTCAAACTTATGTTCAGTAGTCTACAGGTTCATGACCTATGATTTGAAACCACCTCTGTCACGACCCATCCCAAAATAGTAGTGCGGAACGAGTACCTTGACATGCCACCAAGGCAACAAATATTCCAAATTAAATCGATTCCTTAAATAAATGAAATAGAAATATTATCAAATGGTTATGAATCGTAAAATACTGAAAGTGAAGGAATTACGTCATCAGAGCTTTCTAAAAGGAAACTTCAGTTATATTAAAAGTAAAGAGTTAAAACGTAAAGCAAACTTTTATTACAAAAGAGCCAAACATGCTCTATATGATAAAACAAACATTTTATTTAAAATAACAAAAAAATCTCTAAAAGCTGAATCTTCAACATAGTCCTTTTATGTTCCCTCCGTGAGCCTACTTATTTCCTGAAAAATGGTTAGTTATACAACATTAGCTAAAAGTCAAGTGAGGTTCTATCTCCAGACATTCCAAGGTTTTGTTTAGAAAATTGATACCTATTCAAATCCAAAGAGTAGACACATACATATATGGATAGGAATTTGTTGTATAAATTTGAGATGACAGTATGTAGAAATTAATAGAATAGAATAGAACAGATACCACAAATCAATTGTAATTTCTTTTTTCTTTCAATCATATCATTTTAATGGCCAAGTACACTCTAATACCGTATTCTTCTACCATATTATTCCCGGGTAGTTGAGGGTCAATCGAACTTATTCGTCAAAACGCCTTATTTAGGGCACACCAGCGATAACCCAACTGGGAAGGTCAGTCTGTAAAAGAGGCCCCTTAGGCCAAATCTTATATCCAATATTCAATATCATTTTCAAAACTCTTTTTAATCGGTATGTCTATATGGACATATATAAACATATCACAAGGAATCAATCATCGATATCATATGTATTTTGAGAATAAAAGCATTTCACAAATTATATATTGTTTTCATAATATCATATAATTAAAATGCACAAGGAATGTAAGAGTAATCAGCTAAAACAGAAGTACGAAGTTACAAATATCGAGTCTTGAATCACTAAGACGAAACTTCTTCTTAAATTTTTTCGTACTTTCTCTCACTCTTTCACAGTGATATTTTGAATGAATTTCATGTAATAATGATCTTAAAGGCATTATTTATAGTTTCCCAAAGATATTAGGGTGTTGACACGTGTCTAGCTGACCAAGCTTTTACAATGGCGAGTCAGCGTTTACGTGTCACATAACGGAGCAATCTTGCAGTCTTAACTCACCGAACTGCGACACGTGTTTTAGCCTTATTTAAATGCATGACATGTGTTTTATCCGTATTTATATGGATTCCACGTGTAAGGTGTGTTGGCAAAATACAGCACGAGGTGTAAAGTTATTAAGGGTATAAGGGTCATTTTACACATGAAGGTTATTTTAGTAATTTTACATCATACATTTTTAATATTTCTTAGAGGTCCTTGAAAATATTTTATTCGCAAAATGGTCCTTTTTATATTTGTATTTTAATCCCCAAAACTTTCTTTATTTAAAATTAAGTCCCTAAAGTTTCATAAAATTACATTTTCCACCCCAAAACTTATCATTTAGCTTAGGATATGCTATAAGACTTTAATTTAATCCATTTTGGTGAAAAAGGAGGTAATTTCAAAGTGTTTAAGTCGGCCAAACCAGCCTCCCCTTCCAGCCAATCAAAATATAACACATGGTATGGTAATAAGACAAAATACGACTTAAAGGATGGACAGATTTGCCGTTATTTCATAATTTCGGTGTAACTTATTGCTTGAACCTCCGTTTAGCACACCGTTTGTTGTGTTACAAAACTAATTCATATATCTACAATGTTTTAGTTTTTGCCTCAAGTCAATTGTTATATTATAATGGTCAAAACTAGTCTTTAATATGAACATTCCTACCAAAAACTTTAAAACTTTATGTTTGCAACTAATTTGATATTTCTTGATTTATGAAGGGAGAATTAGACTAAAAATAATAAATTAACATTATCCATAATAACACATTGTCCATATCTCAAAAAATATTTAAAACAAACTATATATGAACATATAAGAGTGGGGTCATTACAAGCCCTGCTATGCCCAGTTTGGTAAGTTAATTGGGTTTTGTGATTTTGTTGGTCCCAGATTGATTTAGAATGTACCTAAACAAATTTAGTACCTATATAGTATTGTTATAAATCTGGTAATTGACCTAGTATGGTTGGGATATATCCGGGATGAGATTTAAGGAATTTGGGATATATAATACTCGAGAAATTTAAATAATGAATTCATGGTGAAATTTTGGGTAAAATGGGATACAGGTTGGTTGAGAATGGTTACATGTCCAGAAATTCTATTTAGGTATCAATTAATTAAATAAGTTAATATTTAAATAATTGAGAATCGAGATTTGACTTGGGAAGTATAGGTTAACGCTACGAGTGACATGCATTGTTAGCCGGATTTATTATTATTATTATTATTATTATTATTATTATTATTATTATTATTATTATTATTATTATTATTATATGTGTGTGTGTGTGTGTGTGTGTGCGCGCGCGCGCATAATATATATGAAACATACCTATCCTAGCAGATATGCTATCAGTGAAGGTTGCGCGTTGTGGGCGATGTCTCCTGGCGAATCCCAACACGTGTAGTATCAGTCACTTGCATTATAGGTCTGTCACACGACCACACTATGTGGGTTTAGAGTCTAGTGGGGGAAATGTGCTATGGTTATGACCCACATATATATGACTATGATTACCTCCGGTTCACATTTATATTTTGGGTTCGGTGGTGAGATTCCATCCCGGGTTCCCAGGTAGAGGTGTGTATTCCCTATTGTTTGATAGCATGCTATACATTTGAATCCAATGAGTTATTACTCTGAGGGACGGCATATATATATATATATATATATATATATATATATATATATATATATATATATATATATAAGAGTGTGTGTGTGTGTACTTGATGTGATAAATGTGAAGAAAATTATATGCGGTCATAAGACAATAAGATGTAAATGTCGAATTAATAACTTGTGAAAGTTATTTGAAATGAATTGATTAATTATAATTGTTAAGCCGGTGTAAAAGCTAATTTTATAAAATACTCATGACACAGGATAGCATATGGACTTAAGGGTATATTGAGACTAGTTAGGTTGGGTAGCATAACTAGGGGTTAAAATGCATATATTAGGTGCGTACTTTAGTTGAGGGGTGAGAATTATCTCGAGGGAGTGCGACACCAGCTTAAATATGGAATAAATCACTCATATTTATTAATGAATTTTAATTACTTGCAAAAATATCAGAAGGATTTGGGCTCTGAACAGTATCAAAATGTCTTAAAAACCTTTTAGGTGTCCAGCCACAGGGACGTTAGGCATGAGTATATTTTACGGTTATCAGAGTTGCATCCGGTGTGGAGTGTTGCAGGGATTATTTAGATATTTTTATCTTTAAGATTCTAGATTGGACTCAGTCAGTTATTATTGGGGCATCTCACCCGATGTCAACTTTTATTTCAGTTTTTATTCAATTCAGTTATGGATTATCTTCGTGGATTGTAAACCGATGGTTTATTCGGTTAGTGGATTTTATTATATTTCAGTATTCAAATTTATTTATGTGATTGTTGATTTAGTTATTTGTCTGGAATAGTTTATGGTGAATGGTTTTCTTTACGGTAATTTAATTAAAGTTTAAAATTGACACCGGGCCTTTTTAATAGATTATTAATAATTAATTAGATTTTCGATAATGATGCTAAGAATGATCCAAATGAGATTCCTATTTTATTTTAGTAGAGGGTTGGTCACCCGTTAGTTTAATAAGCAAGGTGTCACAACCACTCTCCATAGCATGTCATCTACGATTCAAATTATACCAAATAGATGTCAAGAGTGCCTTCCTTTATTGTATTCTTCAGGAGGAAGTTTACGTGGAACAACCAAAGGGGTTTGAATACCCAAAGAACTTGGGACTCGTCTTTTATCTAAAGAAGGCCTTATATATCTTGAAGCAAACACCCCGTGCTTGGTACAAAAGGCAAACTTTTTACCTCTTAGATCATGGATTCAAGATAGGTGGTGTTTATATGATGTTGTTTGTTAGCAGAGAGGGTGGTTCTATCTTGGTTGCCCAAGTTTGTGTGGATAACATAGTCTTTGGATCCATGCATTCCCAACGTCCTGACACTTTAAGGGTGAGATTAATAGTGAGTTTGAGATGATCATGGTTCATGAACTCACGTTCTTCTTAAGTCTCCAAGTGCATCAACTTGAGAATGGGATACTTATATCTCAATATAAATATGCTAGGGACCTAGTGAATAAGTTTTGTTTAGACTCCGCTAAGCAATCACTCACACCATTGAGTTCCTCGACTAAGCTTAACAAAGACACTTTAAGAAAGGACACAGAGCAAACGCTCTATAGGAGTATGATAGGTAGTCTCCTCTACCTGACCGCTAGTCATCCCAACATAACCTTTAGCATATGAGTTTGTGCATGATACCAAGCATCGCCAAAAAGGTGTCATTTGTTGGCACTTAAATGTATCGTGAGCGGAACTCTTTCTTACAGTATTTAGTGTTCCTTTGATACCATTGACCATTTTATGCCGATTGGGTCGAGTATGTTGATGGTTGTAAAACCACATCGGGTGTATACTTTTACTTTGTGAGTGATCTTGTCTCTTGGTTGAGTAAGAAGGAAAACTCCATTTCTTTGTCCATGGAATAGGCCGCGTACATCATCGCAGGGAGTTGTTGCGCACAACTCTTGTAGATGAAGCAAATGTTGAAAGATCATGGCATTACTCAAGGTATAATGACTATTTCTTGCGATAATACGAGTGCAATCTACATTTTATCGTAATCTAGTCCAACATTCTCCCGCGAAACATATTAGGATTCATGAGCACTTCATTCGTGATCTTATTGAGGAGAATATCATTTTCTTTAGTTTCGTGAGCACCGAACATCAGTTGGCTGATATTTTCACTAAACCTTTAGAGGCAATTAGATTTGAGGTTCTTAGGAAGTCTTTGGGTATTTTTGGCATTGATTAAGTTTGAGTATTGTATCTAGTATATGGTGATTTTCATATTGCTATCTTTTGTCCTAATTACTAGATTATATTTCTATGTTTAATTTTTTTTTTTAAAATCAAAAAATATTTTCTTTTCTTTTACAAAAAGGATTCAAAAAGATTTTATTTTTGATAAAAAAAATCAAAAGAATTCAAATAGATTTTGGTATTTGGTTTTACACCATATATGGATGTGAGTTTAAGGTGTTCGAATCATAACTACATTCCATTCATTCATATGACTTATTTATGGTGTTATGAGACGTAAATCCATTTCCTTTGTATGCTTAATAATGAAAGGTTAGCGTTTACTTGTTCTTGATGATTACTTCCTTCATGATAGACTCTTTATTGCCTTTATTGCTCATATGCATGAACTTTTTAAACATTATACTTGGCTGTCATATGTCGAATACGGTGTTCTCATCTCAATAGTGTTTAGTAACGAACCAAATGTTCAAGGAACAAATTGTGCTTGTCAGAACCTTTGCTCGGATTTATTTTCTCAAAAAATTGTTTTTTTTAAGTAACGAAAAGGGGCAATGAAAGAAGAAATCTTCTTTGCATTAAAGGTCACCATTGGCAAGAGCTTAAAAGGTGAATTCGTCACATAAGAACAAAAGTTCCAAGACTAACATTTTTTATTTCATTGATGATTCACTATCATGAGCATTATGATTCCTTAAAAAACTTTGAGAGTGTATGTTTAGCACGTCAGATTTTGAGGGTATTATAAGTTGAAGATCAATGGGTTTGTACAATAAAAAAATATTAAATAGTTTGGCGTTATTGATTTGAGAAGCATTAAAATTCATGGAATTTTGCATAAGTTGAGTCAATTTCACTTTGTTTAACAATTTTACACCTAAGGTTAAATTGAGTTGTTTCTTTAGGAGTATCTCGTTGACTTCGTGCACCTTTGCTTCGTATGCCTATGTTGATTTTCCCATTATTGAAGTTCACATAATTTCTTTCCATTTTCATGATTCGGATATTTTCATGCAAATCCATGTTGCAACTATTTGTATTTGTATTTATATGTAATTTTTTTTATATATACGTACATTTTATAATAAAAAAATTTTAAAAAAATAAAAAATAGTTTGTTGCTTTATTGGAATTTCATCGCAAGTGCATAATTTCTTGTTCTTGGTGATGTTATTTCATCTTTGGATTCTTGTGATGCTAAAATTCCAGGATTAGTTTCTAACCCTTTGTATATTACGAAAAAAAGGAGAGAACATATTGTGGGGGAGTTTGTATATTTTTTTTAAACTCAACGTGTCACAGTTTCTTTTGTGTCATGTGTGCTGGACTTTTTCTCCTTGATGATTTCATTGACTAAACGAAGAATATTTTCAGTTGAAAATAAAGTCACTTATGTCTTTTCCTTTTCGGGTTTGGGAGGGCATTAGTTGAACTTGTCTTTGGGTAATTTCCTTTCGATCTGTGTTTTACCAGCATAACAAAAGGGGCAAATTTATAAGATCAAGATATATAATTTCTTATAATTTATTTTCGTTTGGTGTATCCAGTTACACCCCACTGCACAATTATGAACATTCTCAAGACTTCAAGTGAAGAAGAGTCAGTGACCGAATGCAACAATTGAAGATCGATCATTACTACATTTATCATAGATTGAAAACGTGATAGGACCCCAATTTTAAAAATCTTTCAAAATCATTTTCCTTTTAGATGCGGAATAAAGATGATTCCAATAATAATTTAATTTTCCAAAATTTATTTAAGTTTCTTTTCTTAAAAGGATGAAAAGTTAAATTAAACACAAATTTTAATTTCTAAAAACAAAATTAAAATTAAACTTAAATAAGTGAATTATGGTGAACAAACACGCACACACAAAATTCACACAAACTAATTTTTGAATTTTCTCACAAACAGAGATAACACTTGAAGTTAACTATCAGAAATTTACTTTTAGCCCAAGATTAATTTAACAAAAGTCCTAAAATTTTCCTAACATGATTAATTCGTTGTCCTACATAGTCCAAAACAAATTTTATCAAATTAAATTATTTAGACTAGAATTAAATTAAGTTAAAGATTACCCAAATATTAAACTAGCACCAAATTAAGCAAGATTGTAAATTAAACCCAATGTTATCTTTTTAACCTAAGCATGAGTTCTAGGTGAGTTAAACAAGATAAAATAAACAATCTCACTACACGGAGATGTACGAGGAAAAACCCAAATCGGGAAAAAACCTCGGACGGCCCTGGCCTAACAAATTCACTAAGTATGGTATGAATTTTACAAAGACTCGACAAGTGGACTTACATTACTGACTCGACTCCCTTCAAGCCTTGACGCGCTCCTTTGATCTTAAACCTACACCTAACGAATAATCCCAGAGTACACCGGAACCTTGGAGTCCACCAATCAAGACCAAGCTACCATCAACCACATATGGTTCCTTTCACCATGTGAGAATGCCGCAGTAAAATAACGAACTTCTTATTTATGGGATGTAGAAGTAAACCCAAACTTCTCTTCTTTGAGATGTAGAGAAAAAACCAGTGCCAAACACTCCAAGCAAAGATATATACGTGGTACTTGGAATAAACTAGTGTGGGTGTAAATAAAAGTGCTTAAGAATGATTATCCTTAAAAAAATCACTCAAAACTTGAACCTTTTCATAGAGCAATTAAGCTCTCAAAACTCTCTCATAGAGATTGTAGAAGATGAAAAAGTTATTTTTGAAAAGGTTGGTTCCCGCACATATCAATTCTGTCAAAAAGTAGTGGGAACAAAAGTAATGGGAAGATGGAGAAAATTTCCATAGGAACGAAGTCACATTCGAATGACACTTCTAATGAAGTTCCAGAGGCCCAAAGGGAAAAGTCGTTGGCAAACTCGTTCGAACTAAATTCTCGTTCGAACAACAAACTAGTTCGAACGACAATTTCGAACGAAGTTCCAAAAGTTCATTTTTCAATTTTAAGCCCAAAACGTTTTATTTAAAAGTTCTAAAATAACTTTCTGGAAAAAAAAATTCATTTTAAATAAAAATTACACCCATAAAAATCATTCCAAGTCTCTTACAAATATATAAAATCATTCCAAGTCTATTACAAATATATAAAATCATTCATACCTTTGAAAACTTGAAATATGATGTTGATGACGTGAAACGAGGCACATGTAAATCGAAAATGATGTTTTCTTGATAAGAAGGCCGCAACGTCTTCAACTTTAATCATGACATAGGCTTGAAGGATACACAAGATCACTATCATATGGCTCAAATGTTTTTGTTTTCGAAATTGAGCCAAAACTTCAAAGGACTCAATTAGAAATTTCTGTCCTTAAAATCTTCCCCTTTGGCTATTCTGGGACAAAAACCAAAACAAAACCCTAAAGGGCCGTCAAGAACTATTAGACTCAAAAACTTCCCACCGAAAAATAAAAATAAAATAAGTTTGAGTCAAAAACCCAAGGATCAATATCTTTGCCGATGAAAATTGCCACTTAGAAGAATTCATACACACTTAAGCAAACTATCGAACGCATAGGGAATATCAAGAATAAAAAAATAAGCTTGACTCAAAAACCTAAGGATCAATATCTTTGCCGATGAAAGTTTCCACTTAGAAGAATTCCTGCACACTCAAGTAAACTATCAAACGCATAGGGAATATCAAGAATATTAAATGCATGTAAATACTCCCCCTAAATTAATTTTCCTTTGTCAAATAAATTACCTGCTTAGAAAGACGTCTCCCCCTAAGTTAAATCTCCCAAATTAAGATACGATTACAATAGGAGTAAATACCACTTCTCCCCCTATCATTCTCCCCCTTTTTTGTTCAGGAATAGACAAAGGTGATAGAATTAATAAAATAAACATGCATAATGTGCAAATAATATGAGCAGCAATAGCACGAACTAATCCACATCAAGGATAAAAAGATATCAACATATGATGCAAAAAAAATGATACCAATTTGATACAAAAGATACTAAGCTTGTGATATCAACCAAAATATGCAACAAGATAGATACCAATTATGAATGGAAATCATAGATGGATTAGAAAGCAAGGCAAAGAAAAAAAATTACCATATATATCTAGACATAATGAATATCACAAACGCACACGCACATATATATAGGTATAGACACCACACATGACACAAAATACAATAAGATTTTCACACTCATATGGAAAAAATGTGTTATATGTAGGGGTGTGAACTAGTAACAATTAAATTTCGACCCAATCACTTAAAACATGTTCACGGAGTTCTCATTTGATTGCATAACTTTATCACATTTGAATATAACCTCATGTGATAATATAAATTTAACCTAATGAACAAACATACACCATGCACATAAGCCTAGAATTTTGATGATTCTACAAACCAATGGAGTCATAATAATGAAAGCGCAACTAGGATAAACGGACATTGTGCAAATCGTTGATATACCATCCAATCTCCCTCAAAATATGCATATAATTATTTTGAATGAATATATCAATTTAAACAAAATAGGCCTTGGCAAATTATTTTATTTTAATGCCATTATTATTTAAGGCCTTTGGGCCACGTATTTCTTTTAGGTCCAAGCAAACAGTGGCTTACTCGCAAAGGATGATATTTCCTTTCGGCGCCCTTCCTCGTGCACATATATATATATATATATATATATATATATATAACATTTTATATATCACTCAAATCTCACGTGCAACGGATTTAACATGCACAAGTCCTCCTAGGTAAAAAATATGTAGATAACTAGATTGGTAGGAGAACACCTCACAAAGCTCAAATATATATGTGAAGTTAAAATTTCAAGAGAGTTCGTGCATGTGTGAATTGAGGCATATAACAATAGAATCCATTATAGCAACACAAAATCAAACTACTCCATGTAATCATGGTAAAGAATATTTTAAGTATTGCCAATCTTAACCAAAAGTTCTAGCCACATGAAAGCAAAAAAGAAGGGATTCAAACACAATTATATGCCACATAAAATATGTCAACCTAAAATACACACAAAACAAAAATCTTTTTGAGTTTTTGAAAATTTTTAACCAAACAAAGAAAAATATTTACTCAAAAGACAAACAAAAATCATTTGAATTTTTCATTAAGCCTAAATTACTTAAAAGGTAAAACACAAATGACAAACAATTTTTTTTTTGAATTTTTCATTTAATGCAAACTAAAATGAAACAAATATAATACAAAAGATAAACAAAGATCATCATTATAGCATGAGATATGTGATTAAGCAATGATTAGAAAATGATAAACAAGCATACAATTAGCATGAATCACAAAATTTAAAGAATGCAAACAAAACTAACACATTCAACCTTTAGATTTCGCAAGTGAGGAAGCATGTGAAAGTAAATGAGAATCAAAAATTTTATTTTGTATAGCTACCAAGTCGGATCTCCTAACCCAAATTAATGACGAATGACGATCTCGGGATATAGGAATCTTGGCTACCTCGTGTAATACCCTGTAATTTTTAATGACTTTTAAAATGAGTTATATTAAATTAATGGATTAATTGGATTTTATTATTAATTAATTCATTGGGGTTTTATCCAAATTGAGGATATTAAAATGTATGATTATGAATATTACTTAAAGATATTTATGTAATATATGAATGTGATGATTATTGAAAATTGTTGTTTGATAATTTGGATTTTTAGTCAGACGCAGTATGGGACGTGTCGGGACTAATTTATTAAATTAAAAAAGAAATTTATTTTCTATCGACCTTATAGTCATTTTGACTGCGTCGTTGCGTCCGGAAGATTTTAAATAGTCAAAAAAGTTTATTTGGATGTTGGTTTTGGGTCTCGGGTCATTTGGAAATGAAAAGACAACCCAAAAGGGAATTTTGGTCATTTTTATAGGGGTGAATAGTGATTTCGGATTTTGTCCTATTATAAGTACTTGAAGATTAAGTGTACGTGGGTTATTCATCTCATCTACACAAAATAGAGAAGTCATCTTCCTAGAGAGAGTGAAAGGTTGCTTGGGAAGAGAAGAGTTTACTTGGGAAGGAAAAGAACTAAGAACCAAGGGTCACCACCACCAACCACCACCGGAGGTTGACCGAAGAAGGGAGAACCACCTGAGATATACTACACCAAAGGATCAGACCTTCATTAGAGGCAAGTGTTTGATAATGGCAATCTAAGTTTGTATGTTGTCCATGTTAGAATAGTCATTAAAAGAGATGATTTTTCATGTTTGGAAGAAATAATGGAGTTATTAAATGGATTTTTGGAAACTGAAAATATATAGGAATCAAACTGATGTTGTAGGTAGTTAGTAATCCACAAAATAATCATGAACCTGTTGAAGAAATTATGAAAACCATTGATGTGTTCTTGAAGATATTATGTTGATAATTTTCTGGAAAAAGTGGATACAAACATTCTTTTAATTCGATCTCTTGATGATTCTAGGATGTTTAGATGATTAGAAATCATTTATATATGTTGGTATATCATGTAGTAAGGATCATAAGTCATTTAGGATGTTAATATGAAGGTTTGAATGATCTAAAATGGCTAAACCCGTAGTTGCAGAAATGGAGAAAAACTGGGTTGTTACCTGAGTGATCGATCGATCGACCCCCTGCCTTCGATCGATCGACCTCCCCAGGATTGTTAAAGTTGTTTCTTTTTAATGTTGATTCTTATCCCAAACCTTTGGTAGATCTTTGGTGATTATTAATTGGATATTATGGGACTTATATAAGATAAGTAAGCCCTAGATAAGATTTAAATTAATTTGATTGGGATTTAATTGATTAGAATAATGATAATTAAATTCAAAGGAATTTCGGTTACTAGATTCATTTGTTGGATTCTAATTGGTATGAATGAGGATTTAAGATAGGACCAGTAGGGGTGCTTGAATATAACACCTGGGTATCCTTAACTTTACAAGAGGGTTTAATCCTAAGTGAAAGAAGATGTGTTTATAAGAGATTTAAAACTATCGGTTTTAACCTAATTAAAGGGAGAGTTTAATTTGTCATAATTCGGGAGATATGACGATATGGACCAGTAGGATATTAGTGACCTCTTACTGAATATATGTTGAGGAAAAACCTATTTGAACCTTGAATATTGAGTGCGTCTCGGGGATAATTAAATTAAGAAGTAAAGTTATGATATTTTAATACGTGGGATTTAAAGAGATATAACGCTACGTATGGGAATCATCTAAGGGTAATATGAGTACCTTGTTGATAGTATGTTATAGGCATGATAATTCCTATTTGATTGATTGATGATTATGTGTATGACATACCTAGCTTATTTGCTATCGATGGGAGGTTTGCGCGTGAGGGCAGTCATATCCTGATGAATCCATGGGATCTTTGATTTGTCGTTCAAGTACATAGGTCTATGAAAGACTTATCGGGGAGTTGATAAGTTCGCTGATCGTGGGAACGTAGGTATGTGCGTGACCCATGGATACGAGAACTATGTTCGGCTCCAATTTGTTTATTGATGTTTGTGGTTCGAGGAATCCTTACCGAACCCTTAGTCCCCTATTCGGCGGCCAGTGATGATGGGACATGATAACAGAGTAATGCATTGCACCGCAGCTGTGACTCGGGGTGTCGTATCATATATGAACATATATATATATATATATATATATATATATATATATATATATATAATGAATTAAATGAATGAATGGTTATATTGTGGTTAAATCATCCACTGTGTGATAATTGTAGATAACGGTGAATTGAGAAACGAATTGAAGTAAGTTAATGATTATCTATTGAAGATCTTAATTCATGTTAATGAGAAACGTTTCACATAAATGAGAAATGTATACGAATAATTATATAACGTATGGTATGGGACATACGGGGTTATGATATGGCAATGGAATTATATTATGGAATTGTTAAAGAGGAACCATTAACTAGGATGTTAATAGGAAACATTAAGTGTTCACTCTAGTTGAGAGGTGAGAATAGAAAGTGAGAGTTGGATACTAACATGTACATAATAAATGCTTTATTGCACTTGTTGAATACTTGCTGTTTTCAAAATCATTTTCACAATCGGGCTCTGACCCGTTTCCTTGCATATTTTCTTTTCTATTGTATCTTCTATATCAGGTGTACAGCAGCAGGGACGCCAACCTTAGCGGATTATGACAAGCTATGGAGCTATGGAGTTTTGATTAGACGCCTATTTTCATTTGATTCACGGTATTCTTTTGTGTAGGGCATGTCGCCCCAAGGATTTCAGTTATCACTTTTTATCGGAGTCATATACTATTGTGTTCATGTCATTTTAATACATTTGTTATTGTTGGGATTACTGTAATGGATTAATATTATTTGGGAATCTTTATTCCAATTGCATTTAAATTCTTGTGTGTTATCTGTTCAGTTATAAGTGTTGTAGAATAAAATGTGTTGCGTTATTCTTAAACTAAAAATGGATTTGTTGAAATTAAAATTTGAAAAGTTTTTAACACCAGCTTAATTGTGTATTGGGTAAGTTATAAATGTTTTCGACAGTGATGCAAAGAATGAGCCAACTGTATATTCTGGTTTAATTTGGTATGGGACTAGCCACCCAGTATTTAATTAGGCCGGGTGTTACACCTCGGTTGCCTTACGTTGGGATTTTCTAGGACCTCGTTTAAGTTCAAAGCAAAACTTCCTAAGATGACCTTTTCTACCACAATGAGAGCACCTAAAGACTCGGCGAAAAGAATTACCTAAGGAATGATCGATAACATTGTTCCTAGAAGATTCTCCTAAAATATTAGTTTTGGCGTTATGAGTTGACTCATTACTAGCATTGAAGCCTAAACCACGTGTCATTTTTTATTTGGACAATTCCTAATATTTTATCTAATTTCTCCGAACGACACTCCAAATAAAATTTGACTTTACTAGAGTCTTTTAGTTTATTTTCTAAATCTACAATGTGAGACTCTAATAAAACATTGCGCTCTTAAAGCACGAGAAGCTCCTTTTTCAAGGATTCCATTAAACCTTTAAGGCTATCTCTCTCGCCTTCTACATATTCAAGCTTCTCACGAAGATCTCTCTCACGTGTCCTAAGGTCTTCCACTAAAGCACTCTCATTAATGACCTCGACACGCTCTTTCAAAATATCTTCTAACTTCAAATTTGCTCTTTTTAATTTAATAGATTCTTCATATAATTCTTTAAATGAAATTGAAGTTCACTCTCTTCAACCTCCTCATCACTTTCTGTCTCTCTTTCTTCTCTACTCTCACTACCATCATCTCTTTGGGATTCACAAACTATGGCCTTGGAAGTATCATGTGTTAAAATTTCATCAATAGAGGAGTGATCACTTTCACTCACATGACTTGCCATAAAAGCCACAAAGTTGGGCTTAGTGGGGGAATCGGGTCCCTCTTCCTTATCACTATCACTAAGGGTTGCATTATAGGAAATTGGTTGCTTACCATCTCTCCTTAGTTTAGTGGGGCACTCTCTCGCCCTATGGTCATAGCCCTCATAACCATAACACCTATTAGACTCGTCCCTTATAAGATCATCTTTTTGAACTTTAGGGATCTTATCGGTTTTGTCATGCTTTGAGTTTTTGAATTTCTTAAAATAATTTTTATATTTGTTAAACTTGAGAAATTTTTGAAATTTCTTTACAAACAAAGCCATCTCCTCCGAGTCACTATCACTTTCGCACTCTACTACTTGTTTTTCATCCTTTAGGGCTTTCAAAGCAACGCCCTTATCTATTTTCTTTTCAGTTTTGGAGGGAAACATGTCTACTTCATAGGTTTGTAAATCACCTATGATCTCTTCTAATTTCGTAGAGGCTAAAGTGGGTAAAGAATTTAACACGGTGACCTTAGGAATAAATCTATCGAGTAGGGACCTTAAAACTTTCTTTACTACACGGTCGTCGGGTGTTATGAATTAACTATATCAGAAAGTCTAGCATAAAATTCATCAAATTTTTCTTTTTCATTCATTTTGATGATTTCAAATTGAGTGGTGAGGTTTTTGAGTTTCGAAGCTTTAGCGACACTAGTTAACTCGTGAGTGAGTTGTAAAATATCCCAAACTTCTTTAGCGGTTTCACACGTCATAATGCGTCGGAATTCATTCGGTGTGACCGCACTAAACAATTAAACCATGGGAATTAAAATTTGCAAGTTTAAATTCATTCTCACTCCATCTCTCTGTGGGTTTGGGAACACGCTCATTTTCTACCATATATGTAGGTGGGGACCACCCGTTAATAACTGACAACCAAACCCTCTCATCTAGAGACCTAAGTTCCAAACGCATACATGTTTTCCAATATGCGTAATTAGAACCATCGAAAATAGGAAATTTTGAAAATGGGGAAAATTCTATTTTTAACCAAAAATATTTAAAATGACCTTAACGCAATAAATTAGGGCTCCGGCTCTCATACCAATTTGAAAACGTGATAGGACCGCAATTTTAAAAATCTTTCAAAATCAATTTCCTTTTAGATGCGGAATAAAGATGATTCCAATAATAATTTAATTTTCTAAAATTTATTTAAGTTTCTTTTCTTAAAAGGATGAAAAATTAAATCAAACACAAATTTTAATTCCTAAAAACAAAATTAAAATTAAACTTAAATAAGTGAATTATGGTGAACACACATACACACAAAATTCACACAAACTAATTTTGATTTTTCTCACAAACAAAGATAACACTTGAAGTTAACTATCAGAAATTTACTTTTAGCCCAAAACTAATTTAACACAAGTCCTAAAATTTGCCTAACGTTATTAATTCATTTTCCTATATTGTCCACAATAAATTTTATCAAATTAAATTATTTAGACTAGAATTAAATTAAGTTGAACATTACCCAAATATTAAACTAGCACCAAATTAAGCAAGATTGTAAATTAAACCCAATGTTATCTTTTTAACCTAAGCATGCGTTCTAGGTGAGTTAAATAAGATAAAATAAACAATCTCACTACACGGAGATGTACGAGGAAAAACCCAAATCGGAAAAAAAAAATCTCGGACGGCACTGGCCTAACAAATTCACTAAGTATGGTATGAATTTTTCGAAGACTCGACAAGAGTACTTACACAACTGACTCGACTCCCTTCAAGCCTTAATGTGCTCCTTCAATTTTTAACCTCCACCTAACGAATAATCTCGGAGTACACCAAAACCTTGGTGTCAACCAATCAAGACCAAGCTACCATCAACCACACATGGTGCCTTTCACCATGTGAGAATGCCGCAGCAAAACAACGAACTTCTTCTTTATGGGATGTAGAAGTAAACCCAAACTTCTCTTATTTGAGATGTAGAGAAAAACCCGGTTCCAAACACTCCAAGCAAAGATATATACGTGGTACTTGGAATACACTAGTATGGGTGTAAACAAAAGTGCTTAAGAATGATTTTCATGAAAAATAAACACTAAAAACTTGAACCTTTTCATGGAGGAATTAAGCTCTCAAAACTCTCTCATAGAGATTGTAAAAGATGAAAAATTTATTTTTGAAAAGGTTGGTTCCCGCACATATTAATTCTGTCAAAAAGTAGTGGGAAGATGGAGAAAACTGCTACAAACTGCCATAAGATTTTCCCGTCGAAAATCTCGTTTGAACGAGATTTTCGTTCGAATGACCCTTCTAACGAAGTTCCAGAGGTCAAAAGGGAAAAGTCATTCGAACTAAATTCTCGTTCGAACGACCATTTCGAACAAAGTTCCAGAAGTTCATTTTTCAATTTTAAGCCCAAAACTTTTTATTTAAAATTTCTAAAATAACTTTTTGAAAATAAAATTCATTTTAAATAAAAATTACACCCATTAAAAGTATTCCAAGTCTCCTAAAAATATATAAAAGCATTCATACCTTTGGAAACTTGAAATATGATGTTGATGATGTGAAACGAGGCACATGTAAACCGACAATGATGTTCTCTTGATAAGAAGGTAGCAACGTCTTCAACTTTACTCATGACATAGGCTTGAAGGATACACAAGATCACTATCCTATGTCTCAAATGTTTTTGTCCAGAATTGAGCCAAAACTTCAAAGGACTCAATTGGAAATTTGTGTCCTTACATAGATTGTTTATAAGGTTATTTCTGTGAAATCTTTTTATTGAGGATATTTCTAAAGAGTTTGAAAACTTAAAAAAAAATCCAAAATGTTTTTAAAATTCCACATGGTGGTTAGAATGACATTTAGATGTCATTCGAACGAGTGCCTATTCCTTATTAATATGCTTTGAACTTCGTTCGAACGAAATCAATTATTGCATCTTTTGGCAGGCTCTGGAATTTCATTGGATCAGTCATTTAAAGTACGCTCGAAAGAGAAAGGGAACATCGTTCGAATGAGATGTACTTTCTTTCGACCGAGTAAGCAAAAAATTATCTTTTATCAGATTTCAAATGCAATCTTTCATACCTATATCTTGGATATTCTTCTCCATAGATATATAGATGCAGTGATGCATTTTAATTTAAGCCTTTTAGACATATTTTAGTGATTAAACTCTTTTATTTTTCTATCCAAACCCCTTCGATGATTTGAGGTCACTTTTCCAAACCACGAAGAACAAAATCCTTGTTCATAATCTTGTGGAGCTAATTCTCTACTGTTGAAGATTGGAATACCGACTCTTAGGAATAATCAGTGGACACTGAGGTAAGTGGAGCTTGCTATGGGAAAATAATGGATCTGCATTGTTTGTTGTTGACCATAAGGAGTGACGACATTACTACGTCACTTAGTTGATACCGAATTTTTGTAAGTCTATAATTATCCTTTTTGTAATACCAAGTTGTATACATTACTGAATTTAGGTTTTACCTGAAAGGGATTTTTCCTTATCTCCTATATTCTTTGGTTTGTGCTTAGTTTGCTTCACTTCATTTAGATTAAAATATCTTTCATGTTCACATAATTTAATCAAGATAAAATTTGACCTAAATAGAATATGGTTTTGTGTGTGTGTGCTACTCTACGAGTTATACATTAAACTGGACCACTCTATTGCATGTCCTTGTTGTGGTTCATCCTCAAAATCCACCGACTCAAAATCACTACAACTTAGAGTGGTATTATAGGTGCCTTTGCCTTTGCCTTGCCTCTTAAGCCTAGTGGAACACTCACAGCCTTTGTGAAATTTTACCTCGCACTCATAACATCTCTCTGATTCGTCTTTCTTAGGACAATCACCGTTAACTTTCTTTTGATCATTCTCAAAAACATTCTTACCCGCTTTTAAATTTTTGTTTTTCTCAAAATTTTTATTTTCCAATTTGGATGAATTTTGATTTTTAAATTTGAGAAAAACTTTTTTGAAATTTTTAGCAAAGAGGGAAAGATCATCTTAATCAAATTCAGAACGGATACACAATCCTCATTTTTCTTATATTTAGCTTAAAGTTATTCCGTTTTCTATTTTTCTTTTGGATTTTGGGGAACATGTTTGATTCGTAAGTTTGAGCATCACCTGCGATCTCTTCTAGCCTAAGTGTGTCTATAATTCCCAAATAGTAAAGGACGGTAACTTTTTCACTAAAATATGATGAGAGAGACCTTAGAATTTTCTTAACAACTCTCATTTTTAGAATTTGCTCACCCAAATTAAAACTAGAATTCAAAATATCAGACAATTGAGCATTAAATTTATTAAAATTTTCAACTTCAAGCATGCTTATAGTCTCAAATTGCGTGGTGAGGTTTTAAATCTTGGAACCCTCATGTGTGAGATGGAGGATATCCCAAGCTTCTTTAGACGTGGTACACGTCATGATAGGACAAAATTTATCGACTGTGACAACACTAAAAATAGCATTCAAACCACGAGAGTTAAAATTACTCAGTCTAAAATCATCTTCAGTCCAAGTTGCGGTTGGCTTAATACTAATAACATTTTCATTAGTTATAATAATAGGAGTCCACCCCTTTTCAATAGTTACCCAACTGCACTCGACGATCGACTTTAAGGACGATCTCATTTGAGCTTTCCAATAGGAATAATTTGTGCTATTAAACAAAGGGGGACTATTATAAGAATTATCTATATAACCAACAGGATTCATCAAAATAACTTTAACAAATAATCTATGATACCAATTTGAAAAATGAATTATAGAGTGGTCTGATTATATGGTCAAATGTAGAGTTTATAGATTAGATCACACAAGCCAATTTCAACTTAATCAAAGTTTATTTTGATTAATTAGATGAACCTAAACATGCAAGATATTGAATCTAAATCGAAAGAAACAAACCACAAACCATAAGGCATGATATGAGGAAAAAATCCCTTTCGACAAAAAAACTTATGCTTTTCAGTACTGTTACAACTAGGTATTATAGAATGACGCAGAAAAACTTATAAGCTCAGACTCCACTAAGTATAATAGTTATATCTTCCTTCCTTGTTGATAACAGAAAGCGATGAAGATCCATAATGCCCCACAGTAAGCTCCATTTGCTTTGGTGTCCACCGATCAACCTCATGAAGTAGTTTTCCTATCTTCAGCAGTGAAGAATCAACTCCACAAGGGTATAAACATGGTATGTGTTCTTCGAGTTATGATAAAGTGATCACAAATCATCTAAGGGGTTTGGAAATGAAAAACTAAAGTGTTTGATCACAAAAAGATGTGTAAAAGGATTAATGAAAAGTCCAAGTTTGTATCTCTATATAAAGGGAGAAATATCTCCAAGAGATAAACTCGAAAGATTGCGTTTGAAATAAAGTAAAAAAAATTGACGGCTCGTTCGAACGAACTAGATATCATTTGAACGACCTATGCAATGTCGTTTGAATGACATCAAATGAGTGATCGAGCGACATTCCAGCACAATGAGGAAATAGGTTCGTTTAAATGACAAATATCAAATGACCTCATTCAAAAAACTCTTCGAACCTCGTTCTAATGAGATGCCTTAAAATTTATTTTTTGATTAAAAAAAGAATTTTATGTTTTCAAACACTTTTAAAATACCCCTGAATAAATTGATTACACAAAATCAATCTCGTATACCCTCTTCGATAAATGTTGTGACGACATCAATTGTTCGATCTTTGATTATCGCATTCGGGCACTAACTTATCTTCACTTGAAGTCTTGAGAATGTACATGATGGTGAATTGGGGTGTAATAAAAAATGTCGAACTAAATATAATGAGAAATCATAAAACTTACTCTCGCACACTACTATCACTCACCATAGCCATTTGGTTCTCGACATTGGATAGCATGGTGGAGAGTTCCATGATTTGCTATTAGAGATTTATGGACTCCCCGTAAAGCCTAACATACTCTGCTTGAATATTATTTTCCTCTCCTTCCTTGGTAGGGATCAGAGAGGAACTGGTAATGGTAATTTCTTCACTAGGAGGCAGAGGAACATCAAAATGCTCTAAATCACCCAACTCGTCAAATTTCTCTCTCGGCATAATTACTATCTTGAGAGTCATCTTTTGAGTCCGAATCATCATCGCTAAAAGTGGCTTCATAAGCATCTTTTCCACCATCACGACTCAAATATGAGGGACATTCCTTTGACACGTGCCCTCAACCACCACACGTAAAACACATTATGGTTTTTGGAGATTCATCTTTCTTTTCTCTACATTCATGACCAATCTTAAAACTCGACGGATAGTTTTTTAGTGCGACTCTAGACTGAAATAATTTTTGTCACTTTTTGGAAAACTTAGTGAGAAATGTCATATCATCCTCGCTGACATCATGGGAACTAAAATAAGGAGATGCCTTCTTAGCCTTGAAATATAGATTTTCTCCTTAGGAGTCACTCCTTGGCGATAAGACAAATTCTTTTCATAGGTTTGGAGAGATCCAACCAATTCGTCTACATGCATTGTCTTACATAGAAAAGCTCTAATCTCTTTGATGGCATCCACTTTGCCATGAAACGTAGGTGGGAGTGGTTGTAAGATTATATCAATAATATTGTTCTCTTAATCGGTTTTTCCCAAATCAAAGACAGAGGTAACTATGTCATTCATCTTATCATATAATTCATCAAAAGTCTCATTCTCTTTCATGGTACAGAGTTTGAAATAGGTGGTAAGTCGTTGAAGATTATAGTGCTACACGGTGGAGGTACCTTTGTAGGTCATTTGTAAAACATCCCATGCCTCCTTAGACATCGTACATGTGGATATACGTATAAACTCACTTGGGGACACGCAGCCAAAAATAGCATTAAGTTTCGTCATGTTCCACCCACTCTTTTTAAAATTATTATTGTCCCAGCTAGATATGATCATGTCAATTTGGACATCATTGACTATGGTTTTGGGACAAGTCCATCCCATAAGCACACTATTCCATATACTATCATCCATAGACATTAAATATGTTGTCATACGAGCTTTCCAATAGGAATAATTTCTACCATAAAATGGAAGAGGTCAAAGGGTTGAACTTTCATCCATTGCACACAAAAAGGATGTAAACCAAGATTTTTAAGCTTAAACTTGGAGACCCGCTTTGATACCAGTTGAGAGTGTGCCTCTTGATGGAAGCTACCCAAATAAAAATTAATTCCCCTGATTTAAGAAAAAGGTTTGTTAATTTATTATTATAAAGGGGATTAACAATCCAAAAGTCTATGTGAAAATATTTTACTAAATTTTAGAATCTTCAAGCTTTATCTTCCTATTTAAGACAATGATTCTAAAAGATACAGAAAGAGTAAAATAAGCACAAGATCGGATGTACAAGGGAAAAATCCACTAACGGGAAAAATCTCGGGCCGATAAGAATGTTAAATGCACTATGAAAGAGTTTTACAGCTAGAAGAAATAAACTTTCAACCAAATGACTCTACAACTGATTAGACACTATTTCCCACCATATTCTTCGTAGAGAATGACAACAACTAGAGAATGCTTCAAAACTGTGATAGATTTTGGTCCGCAACCAATGCCTTCAAATATTTTGCCAAAAAGTTCTTCTTTACACTTGAAGCCTCGTTTTGTTCCTAGACAAAACCTATAAAGTGTAACACCTCGTATTTTTAATGATTTTTAACAATAGGATTAAATAAATTAAATAAGGAAATTAATTAATAATTAATCTGAATTTAAATATATATTAACTAGCGAGATAAGCTATTGATGAGAATTGTATTGAATATTACTGAGCAAATAAAGTAATATATGATTGTGAATTTATGAAATTGTCGCGAGTGAGAAATACAAGAATTACAGTAATTAAGTCGGGACGTGTATGTCAGTCGTGTCAGGACTAATTTAAGGGAACAAAAAGTAAATTGTTTATATGTAATCCAAATGGTCATTTTAAGTGTGCCAATGAGTCCGGAAGGGTCTAGATAGTCAGAAAATTCTACCCAGGAGTTTAGTTTAGGTCCTGGAGCAGTTTTAGGCCAAATCGGCATCCCAAGAGGGCGCTTTGGTAATTTCTATTTTTGGGCATTGATTACCTACAAAACTTAAAGGGATAAAATATCATGTACTTGGGTTAGATTAGGGTTATCATTTGTTACAGACAGAGAGGCCAAAGGAGGAAGGAAAAGAGGTTTCTAGGGCTAAAACCACCACTAGTGCACCATTTACACCACCAAGACCACCACCGCGTAGATCGGAGAGCGAGGATCGCAACCATACCAACTACACCAATGTTTCATACCTTTTTTCTTCAGACAAGTATTTAATCCTGGCAAAACTTTAGCAATAATCATGTTCATGTTAGTATAGGTGTATAATACCCATGTATTGTTCATAATCTTGATGAAATTGGAGAGTTAAGATGATCAATTAGAATCTGAAATTGAATTAGGTTGAGCCCTTAATGTATGTAGATTAGAAGTCACGAATTGTTGATTAATTGTGATGAACGAATCTGGATTTATTATGTTCTTGAATGAAAATTTGAAGAACTAGGGTTTAATTAATTAATTTGGGGATTTCAGAATTCATCAAGATTTATGCATGATTTAATGATCCTAGGATGTTAGAAATCATATATACATATTAGGATATCAATTATAATTGATTAATTGGTCTTTGGGAATGATCTGTAGAGGTTTTAGAACTAAAAAATGGTCAAAATTGCAAGTCCTGGAGGTTAGAGACGAAATAGGCCCAGGTCGCTTGAAGTTGTCGCGTGCAGCTATCGTTCAAGCGAGATGGTATGTCGCACGAAGCTTTCATTCGAGCGACATGTCATTCTCATTCAAACGACATACAGTCCTCATTCGAGCGACGTGTCAGAATTTTGGAAAATTTCTTTTGGGTTCAAAATTTGTGCGACGTAGTTAATTCAAGTGAGACAAAATAATATACGATGAATTTCAGTATAGTGAAAAATTATTGGAATTTATTTGGGTATAATACTTTAAGGTATTTAGAGCGGTGAGTTATCCTTGAAAATTATGAGAGAGAGAGAGAGATAATATATGTAATTTAATAAATATATTTTAAATAGTAATGAGAAGAATACTACGCATGGAATATATATTCGGGTTGTGTAAATACCTACTGATTTTAATGGGATGTGTGAGTAGCTATATGTGATTTATTATGTGTATGACATACCTACGCTACTTGCTGAAAAATACCACTTGAGACGTTTAATACAGGAATAAACTATTAAAATGGCTTCGAACTGTTTATTGAAGAAACTCTTTTAATCGAAACAAAACTTAACACAAGATGTGTTTATAAAAAACTTATCAAAATCCTTTGAACGAGTTATTTTCTATCCAGAATGAACCAATTTTGAAAAACAAAACTCAAACTATTAAATCAGCACAGCTAAGAAGAAGGTGATGAGAAAATGAGGAAGAACACAAGTAATTTTTAGCGTGGTAACCACCCAATAAGGGGAAACATCCATGGTGATCTCTACGTCACAACGAAAATCCACTAAAATCATAATAACAAATTACAAGATATTTAACAATCAAACCGCACAAACACACCTAAACTAAGTTCAGAATCATTACCAATTCCTATGGATTAGATTTGAGTTATCTGAAGGTTGTTGTTGTTGATGTTCTCTCGAGCTTCATAACTTTACTTGATTCCAGTATTAACGTCGACTCAAACAAGTTCAAGATCATACAACCAACACTTTAAGTGTGGTTGAGTGAAAGTGTAGTGGAGATGTGCTCTCTAACATATGCATGCAATTCACTCATGCTTAACACATACATAATGATTTAACAAATTACAAAATCACTAGATATGCAAGAAATTCTAAAATCAGTTTAGTTAAGCCTAAAACAGATTTTTAGATCTTTCAAAATATCCGCGGATCAAGAGGGAATCTTGTTGAGAAATATCGAAGATCCTAACACTTTCAGGTTTTAAAAATATTATATAGAAAGTGCAACCCCCAATCAAGAACTCAAAACTAGATCTTAGTCTGATAGTTTGAATAAAATGAAATCAAAATGAATATTGTTGGTTTAGGGTTTGAAAACATAAATCAGTTTTAAAAATAACCAACAAACAAGATTTCTCGAAATAAGAAGTCAAGATAGTGAACTATCTATGTGATTTTTATCACAGAGACGAGATCTCAAGTTTCTATGTAGAGAAACTGAAAACTCTACCGACGTGATTAAGTTGGAAGGATTATCAAGAATAAAAGAGGATAACTTCTCAAAACAATATCTCAACACTCAGGTTTAAAATCTTATAAAAGTATTTATGGATTAGGGTTTGACGAAGTTAGGGTTAGGGCTTCCTTTCTCTCTCTTATATTTTCTCTCTCTTCTCTCTTCTCTCTTATCTCTTCTCTCTTCTCTCTTCTCTCTTCTCTCTTCTCTCTTCTCTCTCTTTTTTCTCTCAAACGAGGAAATCTCAAAAGTATCTAAATGCCTCACCCAAGGCATCTATTTATAATGGAGTTCGAAGGATCTGAAACGATGCCATACACCAAGGGCTGAGATTAAAGGAATTTAAATCGATGCAAATCTAAGGGTTCACAGAAAACGGTGCAAAGCCCAACTATGATTGGTTAAAACCATCGCACTTGGATTAGTTCCAAACACATACATAAAGTAGATTAAGATGATCCAAGGGTCCAGAATAAGTCATATGTATTTGAGTGAATAAAAACACAAATCGAACTGTTGTCTGGGCGACACGTGTAGGCTCACGATCAACTCTCAAACACGTGTTTTTGAGTTCCAAAAAATTCTAGTTTCACCCACAAATATTTCTGCCGCTTTTGGTTTCTACCCCAGTCAGTTTTAAGGAATAAAATATATTTACAAATCAACCCAAAAACTTTATTAAGTTTCAATTTTAATTTCCAAAAAAATATTTAAAATTCTTAAAAAATATTAATTAAATCCCAAAAATTATTTAAAAATCATATTAGGGGATTTAACTCACACAATGTCATAATGTGAATGAAACACTATATGTATGCAGTCCTAGTGTGTGGTGTATATGAAATAACATCAAGAACTTGTAGAGGAATATCAATGTAGCTATGAAGATTCTGAGGCTTTTTGGTTCATCTAGGGATAGACACAATTTTGTCACTATTTCTAACTAGATGAGCTCCTATATAATACAGACTCAAATGAGTCAAAGATATAGGGTGCTTCACTTGCTATCATGAGAGGTTGTGAAAGAGGATTGTCTCATCCTGATGAGCCCACTGAGGGGAGTTTTTATTGGTACCTCATAACATAGAACTTAGGTTGGATACCATTCATAAGAATAATGGATTGAATGGTCATTTGGGTGCGTAGGTATGTGCATATCCCAAAGACTTAGGACTATGTTTGCCTCCAATATGTGTGATGTGTATTTTTATGGTTCGAGAGAGATACCGAACCGATTGGCCTTATTTAATACGAGATGTAACAGGACTTGATAGCAGAGTATGCACGCACCGCAGTTGAGTCTAGGGGTGTTATATTAGTATATATAATATAGTGATGAATATGTATATATATTTGTGATATTATCTTCTACGTGAAAACTATATTTAAGGAAGATAATGAATTTCTTAAATAACTTAAGTATGAGAACACTTAATCTTATCATGAAACTCTTACTCAAGATAGTAAATGCAGGAACACTTAATAAAAATAGAATGTGGGGAATTACGGGTTATTAATACGAGGGATAACTAGAAGATCCATCTCTACAATCTAATTAGTTGTGATGATGATGACTAGAATGGTTTAATGCTACGTTAGGCGTGCACAATAGTTAAGAGGTGAGAATCTCAAGTGAGTGCTCGAAAATCTAACATGCATATAATATTTGATTTACTGTAATTTTTAAATACATGTTAAATTGTTTTAAATCTTTTACACTCGGGCTCTGACCCGTCTCTTGAAAAATCTCTTGTCTCTTGTGAAATTATTTTAGGTGTCCAGCCACACGGACGCCAAGCTTAGACTGTTGGACTATTTGATGTTGACATGACTAAAAATGTGTCTCATAAATGCGTACTCTCTAGGCTCAAGTGCAAGCCTGTCGCTCAAGTAATAATTCGACAAGTCGAGTATCGATCCTCAGGGAAATAGGACAACATGGTTGTGATGACGGGAAAAGACAAAGGAATCCTAACTTTGACTCTAAAGAAAAAGAGAAAATGATTGGTTTTGAGAATTGATTATACTAAATGCAATTATGAAATTATGAAAAGATGCAAATACACAAAACTACCTAAAATATGATTGGAAAAAAATGATTTGAAATTTTTAACTAAGTGATGAGAAAAACAGGACGGGAACACAATCCCCCAACCCTAGTGTATTGTAGTTATAATACTAATCGTAAATTTAACTGATTAATTTGACCCAGAATTTAGTACTCCCAAGCATTACGTATATGAGGTTCAAGCCCGCGTCATACTTAATCTAATGATGAGTAAATCGGTACCGCGATAGTTACACTCGAATTGCATTCTAAATCATCTGATTACCCAGAGGCAAACGAGATATAAAGATCTACAATTGTTGTGTTGCTACGCAATACGGTCGTAATCAATCACTAAATTCAGAGGACTAATTTTATACACATGCAATTAACACATCAGGCTGGGTTCATGTATCCCGGCCTTTTAAACCTAGCCGAACATATTAAACTGAAGGATGCATGGAATAGTAACGTTGCATGCGAAAGAACTCATGATAAAACTATATTGAAATACGTAACTAAGTATTATGAACGCAGAAATTGATTCAAATCTCGTAAGAAAAATTACCATGCAAGAACAATAATCATAAGAATGAAACTTGGATTACAACTTGAAAACAAACCCGAAATTGTATCAATCTTGCAGCAATTAATTCAACTTATGTTCCCAGATGTTCTTCTCCTTTTCTCTCTACCAAACCTAAAAAAAACTCCAGAACTGCTGTTCATAGGTCACTAAGTACGTCCAAAACTGTTTTAGAATGAGTTTTAACTTCATGGGATTCTTTGGACCAATCATAAATAAGGAAAAAATTCGCGCTTCAGGACCCCTGAACCGGTTCGCATGTTCCCCGAATCGGTTCGCCCCCCAAACCGGTTCGCATAGGGTTTAGGAAATTTCGCTGGCTTGGGTGCCCTTTTCTTTCATTTTAACACTTAGAATTTTTTTCTTGTTTCCTTCCTTTCTTCCTTAGATTTTTCTTCAACTTCAATTGGTCATAACTCATCAACCGTAGCTCAAATTTGGGTGTCGTTTCTTTCAATGTTCTCGTTGTTCCAAGATTTTCAACTTTCCAATTGACTCATCCTCCGGGATATGGCTTAGAATTACCAAAATGCCCTTGAACTTACCTTCCTAGCCTTTCTTTCATCGTTTCTCTTTCTCCCAATTAGGCTCACCGCGTGAAGATCATCTTCTTCCCCCGTATATTGGGCTATATGGAAGATGTTAGTCTCTAAGGTCATGTTCCCAAAGGTGAGTTGCATTCGCCCATTCCGAGTATTGATGATTGCGTTAGCCGTAGCTAAGAATGGGTGCCCAAGGATGATAGGAACATGATTGCTCAAGTTAAAGGAGGGCTTCGTGTCCCAAATTATAAAATCTACCGGGAAGTAGAAAGTGTCAACTTGGACGATCACGTCCTCGACTATGCCTCTTGGGATCTTCACAGTTCGATCCACCAATTGGAGAGTGACCTTTGTGGGCTTGAGGTCACCCAAGTTAAGTTGCCTATAGATGGAGTAAGGGAGGATATTAACACTTGCTCCCAAGTCAAGTAAGGCCTTCTCGATTTTGTTTTCTCCAATGATGCAGGAAATGATGGGTGCACCGGGATCTTTGAATTTAGGCGGGAGATCATTTAGTATAATGGAGCTCACGTTCTAGGATAGAAAGACATTATTCTTTACCTTCATCTTTCTCTTTACCGTCAACAAGTCTTTAATGACTTTTCCATAAGCTGGAATTTGCTTAATGGCATCAAGGGAAGGTAAATTCGGCTTAACTGGTTTTAGCACTTATAGCACGTCTTCACGTGGGTTTCCTTTATGGGAAGGAATCAACCTTTGAGTAAACGGTGTCGCGGTGGGTGGATTCACTACTACCTCGGGCTCACTAGTGTCGTCTATATCACTCTCATTCAGGGGGACATCTTCGGCCTCTTTCGTGCTGGGGGAAATCTCCTTGTCTTTAGGTACGTATTGTGGGGGAGGTGACAAGTCAACTACTCTCCCACTACGTAGAGTGGTAATTGCGCTACATTGCTCAGGAAGTTCATGGGGTGTCAAGCTAACACTAGTTTGACCTTGGAGAGGTCATTGTCCCTGGGCAGGAAACTTTCCCTTCTCTTGGACGCTCAACGAGTATTGTATCTTTGATAGATTTGCATTTATGTCATTGATCAGGCGATCATATTTAGCGTTGGTTGCAGTCTGGCTAGTGATAAATTGATTCATAGTATCCCCGAGAGTTCTCCGCGGTGGAGGGATATACGCTCCTTTAGGTGGTGGCGCTTGCACATGTCCTTGTATGTGTGGAGCTTGTTGAAAGTGTTGTGGTGGAGGATGAACAACATGTGAAGGAGGGTTCCTTGCAGCATGTTGTTGACCATAGCTAAAACCAGGATGGTTTTTCCATGAAGGGTTATAAGAATTCTCGTGCGGTACACTAACACGACTCAGAATGTGTCTCTAAAGTGCATACTCTCTAGGCTCAAGTGCAAGTCTGTCGCTCAAGTAATAATCCGACAAGTCGGTTATCGATCCTCAGGGAAAAAGGACAACGGAGTTGTGACGACGGGACAAGATGGAGGAATCCTAACTTCGACTCTAAGAAGAAAAGGAAAAATTGATTTGTTTTTTGGGATTGACTAAGCTAACTGCAATTATGAAATTATGATGAAAAATGCAACTAACTAAAGTACCTAAATTATGAATAAAAAATTGAATCAAAACTTTTTAAACTTAAATGATGAGAAAACAGGACGAAAATGCAATCCCCCAGCCCTAATGTAGTGCAGTAACAACGTCAATCATAAATTTATCCGATTAATCAGACCCGGAATTTAGGACTCCCAAGCATTATGTATACGAGGTTCAAGCCCGTGTCATACCTAATCTGAGGATGAGTAAATCGGTATCGCGGTAATTGCACTCAAATTGTACTATAAATCATCACGAGTACCCAAAGGTAAACGAGATATAAAGATCCACAATTATTATGTAATTACGCGATACGATCAAAATCAATCGTTAAATTCATCGGATGAACGTTATGCACATACACTAACACATCAGGTTGGGTTCATGCATCCCAACCTTTAAACCCTAGCCGGACATGTTAAACTGACTAACGCATGAAATAGTAACGTTGCATGTGGAAGAATTCATGATGAAACTAGATTGAAGCATGTAAATACGTATTATGAACGCAACAATAAGTTGAATCGAATACAGAAAATAAACATGCAAGAATAATGATGAGAATTCTAAACTTTGAATTAAAACTTGAAAAACAAACCCGTAATGATTAAATCTTGAAGCAATTAATTCCTTTGATGTTCCTAGATGTTCTTCTCTTTTTCTCTCTATCAAAAACTGACTAACACTATCCCTAATGGCTGCCCCTAGGTTGTTGCCTACGTTCCCTACTATTTTTGAGAGTTTTTTAACCTAAAAGGAGTCTTGGGAACCAATCAGATTTGGGGAGCAAACTCGCGCATCAGGACCCCGAACCGGTTCGCATGTACCCCGAACCGGTTCGACCTGGGTTCGCGAATGTGTGCTGGCATGGAGTGCTACACTTAGATTTTTTTCTTGCTTTCTTTTCACTACACCAAAACACGCCATTAGTAACACAATTTTACTGTTACTAATAATATTAGTAACACAATTTTTCTGTTAGAAAAAAGGCGTGGGGCACGAAGCTAGTAACGGTAAAATTCTGTTACTAATAGTAACGGTAAATTTCAGAATTAGTAATGATAAAATTCCGTTACTAATAGTAACGATAATTCAAAATTTGTAACTGTAAAATTCTGTTACTAATAGTAACGGTAAATTTCAGAATTAGTAATGATAAAATTCCGTTACTAATAGTAACGGTAATTCAAAATTTTTAACGGTAAAATTCTGTTACTAATGGCAATGGTAAAATTCAGAATTAATAACGCTAAAGTTGTATTACTAATAGTAACAGAAAATTCGAAATTAGTAACAGTAAAATTATGTTACTAATAGTAATGGTAAAATTATGTTAGTAATATGAATACATATTTGAAAAAAAATTAAGATCCAATATCCTGATTATTATTACCACTATTTAAATCCTAAGAACATATACAAAAATAGTCTACAAAAACAATGGCATTATATTCAACATTTATATTTATATAAGCCTCCACTCTTTATTTACAAAAGAAATTTAAACCAAACAAATGAAACATCGTAATACAATCCCCTCAAAAGTTGCATTATTTTAATAAAAGCATCCAATACAACATCCTAATACAATCATCCCCAAATGAGATATTTTTATATTATAACAAATAAAATGAAATGTAAAAACGAAGTTTGTTGTTGTTGACTATCAACTTTCGTTCTATTATCATCGTCATCAATGCCGCAACCTGCAACGCTGGAAACTTGATGAGGATCCAAAAATGACATTCTGTCAAACAAAATAAAATTATCATATTAGTTATAGTATCAACATTTAGTCATGCAAAATTAATTTAGCATAAAAAACTATCCACCAGCAAAATTAATTGCACAAGTATACGAACTTATTATATCACATTTCACATCAACACTTAAAAGTAGGAAAGTTCACATAGTTAACATATAAACAAGTATGTGAACTTATAATATCACACTTTCACATCAGCACACAAAACGAAATAAGACATTAGAAGCAACTGCAGATCTCACAAAACGAAAACCAATGTCACATTTCTTCAATGTTTTGTTTTTAGGTAAAAGCCCACTTTATTTACCATAAAAGAGATAATAAAATAAATCCAAAGACAGAAAAAGAAGTCAACCCCAGAGGCTAGGAAAACAAAAAGAGAGATTATAAAGTTAAAATCTTTATTTTTATTTATTCATCATATTTAGGTGAGGAAAATAGTGAGCACAACAGCCATTGAATAAGACATTAGAAGTTAGTGCAGAGTAGAAGATTAGAGGAATGGAGAGGGTGAGTGTTTGTTTTGTTATCAACTCAACTGGATACACGATGGGATAAGGAGGATAATGGGAGGGACGGATGAGGACCTCCACCCTTGTCACTCCACACGTTGGCCTCTTGGTCTAGGAAAATTGAGCGTGCCTACTTCACCACCACTTGCAGTGACACGTTCTCTCTCTATTCTTCATCCTCTTCCAACCTATGGTCAACTGTCAAGAGAGAAACCACTCCATGTTCTGTATCCAATATGCATCGAGAATCCCCAACAGGAAAAGGGAGGGAATGAGTGAATGAAGCATTCTTGTGTTTGGCGACCTATACACCGCTGGACAACACATCCAATTTGAAAATATGGACTACATGCAACCAGATCCGCAACTGTTGAGATGTTGGCAATGGCGGATTCATACCTTTTGCGCTATGCACGCATCATTGACAGCAAACTATATTTAACATTCTGAAGAAACTTATCTGCAAGTTCTCCTGGTTCAGCGACCACAAATACGTCATTCTGCCAACTACACCAAAAACATTCTGGCGCCTTAGAATTGAGCTAAACAGTAACTAAATGTGAATCCGACAGAGAAGAGGAACAAGAGAGGGAAAAATTGACCGTAATGTTAATATCGAGCCACTTGTGTCATTTTGGAGAAACAAATGTACAATTCCAACCTGCGGGGAATTCGTTAATTTCCCGTGCAATGATTGTACTGGAAAATAAAGCTTCATGTGTATGGAAGGGGATTGGGGTGGTGAAGTAACTGCTTTTCCAGATTGATAACCGTCCAAGCTTAATAGCGGGACTAATTCGATTCTACCAACCCTATGAGCAGTTATATCAGGACTATATAGAAGTGGGCTAGATGGGAAACTCCCAGTGAACAAAGGTGATGTAAATGGTGTTGGGGATGCTGTTCCTAGAATTGCCTTATATGTTCCCGATATCCCATTAATGAGAGATAATCTTATTCCACTACGAGCACAAAATGTCTCAAGAGACCAAGCATGGTGAAAAACTCTTCCAGAATCTGGACTATGAGAAGTTTCCACGAGCAGCACATTACGTCTCCAAACTAAAGAGGGGACACTATCATCTAGCAAAGCAAAATGCAAAGTGACTTTAAATCAAAATAAAATGATATTCGAGAGAAAAAAAACATATGTCAAGCATTTAAAGAGGTATTCAGCAGCTCCCCTACCAGCATTGGAACCCTTTGCCTTGAAGAACTGTTGAGACTTCAAATGGTCGAACAATTTCTCATCATTCTAGTTCTGCAGCAATTTTTCGCAGACATCCTTGAATGAAGGAGAGTTGTTTTGAATGTATTCGTCTGTTGCGGCCTCTAACTTCATCCAGACTGCATAATAGTGAGTCATATTGATCAGATATAGGACATACTATGCCTAATAACAGTGGCTAAAATTGTAATCGAGTGTAAAAACTTAAATCTCCAGGTATAAAATCTGAAGACGTTTTCAAAATCCACAAAATCCAATACTGGTGCAATTCTAGCATTCTTTCTTGCTTTCAACCAAACGACGACTCATACAGCACCACACAGAAAATGGGGGAGAAAGCAGAAGATTTAATAATGACTCACAGATGTTAAAAAGTCATAGGATGCAATGTTTCATTCGTATGTATCATATCCTATAATTTCAAAATCAAGAGAGAATTCTTAGTGTAAGAAAATAGATACGGAATAAGGTTCAAGCACATAGAATCTAACGTGATTCTTTTTCAACCCAACATGATTTCTTTGTATACATGTACATACCTAACTGATGACTTCGTTAGCCAACTATTTTGCAGCCTCAATCTGTTCACTAGGCCCATCTATATGTACTATCTGCTTCGTTGATGGGAAATATGAGTATATAATGTTCATCCTGTTGAAAACAAAGATAAAAAAAACACATAAATCTCAGTTGTTCTTTACACAAGACATCAGTCATCAATGTCATTTTACCATGCAAAGTTCATCATATAAATGTGTCGAAGGAAGTAATAAAGTTTATTAGAAGGCTACCTAGGTTGAAACCCCAATTAGCTGGCCACGTACGTGAAATGTCAAACACTACATTAGCCTTTGCTCCCGGCATAAAATTGCAAAAACTTATCAACCTGTCAAACAAATCTATTTAGCATACCGAATTTAAGGGAGAAATAGAAAATATGTTCTTGAAGGAGGTCATAAGAGGCTAAAGTAGTTAAGTCCAAGTTCCATTCTCAGCTATATGGAAGTTAAAAAATGTGTGCGACCTGTTGCACCATTAACAAGATCACCATAACAAAACACTCTCTAATTTGGTGAAGCGTTATGATATACTAGACATTGAGGGTCATCCACAAAGAGAATGATATATAAGAGTTCGTCGTTGTAGGCTTAGGACATTAGGTCTTATCAGAAAAGGTTGGTCTCTTCTCCATATTCACAAAATCAATTTCAAATACAAGTTAAAATGATCACAATCATGATGTTGTAGAAGCACAGCAATAGGAAATGAATCAAGAGAACAAGGACAATTTGGCATGTGTAGTGGAGAGCAATTGATGCTCATTTGAGTAATGATGACATGATCACCATTGGGAGTTATATGCGGGCCTCAAGAAAGGCCTCCTGATTTCATTTTAAGCTCATTCTAATTTTAAATCAACGATTCTAACTGAAAAATTAAGTTACACTGAATAACTTCACCTAATGATCTAATTTTATATCAAATTAAGTACCTTAATGACAATAACTAGATATTTCTCAATTTTAAACACTTAGCATGATTACATATGATTCCAATTATTAAAGAAACAAGATTAATTGAAGAAGTTGGTGGATTTGCTTGCATTTAAATTATGCATAAACTTACTGTTGAAACTTTATATTTACTAAAGAAGTTGGTGGATTTACTATTTTTCCAAAATTAGTTGTGGAGAGGACCATGGGTGGGCCCCCAGTTCAAGGCTTAGAATCGGATGGTTGCACGCAATCAACGGTCCTGATCTGAATCGTCTATCCGAGAATGCAAGTCACCACCACGCTTATGAATTTTACCAAATACTGCCTCCCACAAACCTCTCTATTTTCCCAATATATCAAAAAAGGGCAATACCAATTAGTAGTAGGTTCATTCATAGGAGGATTGAGATGGCGACGAGACTATATAATTCGTGTTATACCTAAGAAATCCTTAAGGGTGTACATAGAGGAGAAATTTATTTTTAGGAAAAAATAGAACAGTGGGTCTAAAATGAATCAAAACTTGTAACTTCAATAAAAAAAATGAAAAAAGAAGATATGTTAATTGATTATAATGACTCTTAGCAGCATTTTCTTTAAGAAGCATACATGTGAGTTGTTGAGGCATCGAGCAATCTGGCAAAACATAGGGATCATGCAGCCTTGAAACTCTGTAGACCGGGTAGCTTCCAGAACTTCCTCCAACTCACCCAGGAACATCACTCTTTAAAATTATTAGTTATAGGCCAATACTTCAACAAACCTCGAATCACCGTGTCTGCCAGCTTTACACCTTTCTCCGTATCTTCATCTTTGAGATCCAAAACTTGGCCACACCTGAAAAAGACAATAATTCTGGCTCTAAGTATAATTACAATTTTTTTGAAGTGTTGGGCAATGAGTAAATCATCTCATAAAAAATACCTCATTATCCTACTAAGATCATTACTGGTGGCAATATCCAGTATCAGGGGCCAGTACTCATCCGCTCTAGAATTGATCACCGCTGACAACCAGATAAATTATACTTGTAGGTTCATCCCCAAAGCTCTCCATATCTGAATCATATAATGTCCGGCAACTTAAATTTTATTTATCCCACCGCATCTTATTGTTTAAGACTGCAAACCAATCTGCAATCAAAATCTCAACCTTGCATCCAACAGAAATTAATTTGTTGACATTAATTGTCTTCATGATTCCCTGCTGATAGCCAAAGTTAAGGATTATTTTTAGCAGAAACAAGAATTGAAAACCTAAAATAGTTGAATAGGGGACCTTGGCTATATGCATTGGTCCAGAGGGTTCGAAGCCATCGTAGCATCGGACCTGGGCTACATTATCTAACAAAAATATTAATTCAACAGTCAATGAATTGAGCCAGGAGCAAAGCAATGTTGATGCTAATAGGAGCACATTCAGAACAACAATAAAGAAAATGAAAGACATCGGCAGCAGTTTCTTTTAAAATCAAGAATAGCTAATAGGAGCACATTCAGAACAGCAATTATCGATCACGCACAGTAGTTACTTTTGAAATAAAGAATGCATTCCTAAGCAGGGAGCTAACTGAAGTTAAAAATAATTATCAGTCCCCAAATCGGTTCAGGAGCATCATTGCAGGTCTGACAGTTTCTATAGTTCAAAATCCAAGCATCTAGCTTCAAAAAAATATATTTGAAGTGAGGTTTACTGCTATGAATGTCCTTCAACTTCAAAATAATATATTTGATTTCTTTTGAAACATAAATCATCCACTTCATGAACAAGAATTCTACAAGAAGCTTACAAAGTGAGGTTTATAATGAGTCATTTAAGTGACAAGAATTCTCTCTATATGAACATATCCCTTATTTCGAAACTGACCAAGCAGCTCATTTGATTTTTGAGTCCCTGCATAAAGAAAAGCAAAATGAATGACATTTGTGATAGAAAGAAAAAAAAAATGAAGAATGAGAACAAAATGAAGAATGAGAATAAAGAAACCAAATCAATGACCTTTCCCTCCTCCTTTATCTGGGCTTGGGACCGGCAATGCTCAAATAAATATTAGCATTGGCGGAGTTAAAAGGGGTTTTACAATAAGAAAAAAGACAGTCCAAATTAATTCCAAATCAAATATAGATAGATCAAAACAAAGTTCACAACGACACATATTGCAAATTAAGTCCAAATATAGATAACTCAAACAAAGTTCATAACAAACGCATAATGCAAACTAAGTCCACATATAGATAGCTCAAACAAAGTTCATAACATAAACTAAACATATTTAAGCCAACAATCCAGCCAAATCAAATATCCCCCCAAGACTAGGTCAGCAAAAGTGAATTGGTCACCTTGAGGAGCATCAAACAACCTAGCATCCGGCTTCATCACTTCCTCCACATATACTTTCCTCTCCCCGACTCCAACTCGCTTACCATGACATATATCCTTTGTTGCATCTGTCACGACATACCCCTTCGCCAGTTCTTCATTATACCTATCAAGCAAAATTACTTTGGGATTGTTGGTAAGAGAAGTTGTGGTCGCGTAAACAGGACGAGAAGCGGATGCAAAAACATTATCCAAATTTTGACAGAGATTCCTATGTTGTAGACTTGTATTGGATGCATGATCACTTATCGGTGTGATTGGTGGACCCTTTCCGTTTTGAGCATTGAAGGCATCAACCAAACGTTCTATAGCATCCTATGAAAAAACGGATCAAACAATAGTAAGTTAATATCTGTTATATCTAAATAAGTCTTTTTTATAAATGAAATTATATAAAATACAAATATACCATAATTTGTGTGTTATTTTCCTCAAATCTTCTATTGACAAAAGAGATGATATATTCCTTCAATGCATCCACATCACCATTTGCCTTCTTTCTTTGTTTAAGTTTGGCATTTGCCACCCCTAAATGCATCAACTGCTTCTTCGAAATTTGGGGACAAACTCCACGAACTCCTCCCTTTTTCTCCTTCCCAAAAACCTCTATCAATTCATCATTCTCTATGCATTGGCTCTTGCTACTACTCTCTCCACTCTCTCTCTTTCTTTTCTCAATCACATCCTTTACTTTATCCTATCAAATGAGAAAATTTCATTAATAAACGCAATAAATAATACTAAAAATATTATTATTTTTCATGTAAATACGCACATAGTAAAGCTTAGCACTGTTTAAGGCATTCCCCATTTTGTCCTCGTGTCCCGCAAGCCATGTGTCTACTCGCGTTAATTCTTCTTCTGGGTTCGATTGAACCTACAATTTAAATATCACATGTTATACACAAAAGTAGTGTTGATATTTGAAAAACATTATGATACATACCATTTCATATTGCAAAGCAGCATAGGTGCGACGCCCAAGTGTATGGGAATATTCTAAATTGGTTCGATTCTTGGCATTTTGAATGTTTTGTGACTTATTTTTTCTTTCCTTTCGTTCTCACAAAATAATATCCATATGTTGGGATCAACACCTTCCGGTAGGACTCCAGGATTGTCTTCGGTAGGCAAAAAACATCTCATATTACTTTTGTGTGTCCTAAACTTCTGTGCAAACCGTTTCTCCATCAGCGGGCAAGCCACCTCCGGTTCAACATCTAACTCAAATCCTACCAGTAAAGCATTCCAAACATCATCTTTGTAATTGTTTGGCACAACTCTCCAATCTTCGTAACTAATCGGAATATAAGATCTGACAAGATCACCAACCCGAGTGCTCCATCTCCCACTCCATGGACCGACTACACTCCCATCCACTTGAACGGTGACTCTCGTTTTACCATCTTGGGTCATATATTGTAATTGTTTAGCCTTTTTATCCATTTCTTCTTGCTTATTTTTATTTTCTTGATGCGGAGTGGATGATATTTGTTGTGGTGTTGATGACGTTTGTTATTTCGAACCACCACTTGCACTTGAAGCCATGATGCCCAATACAGTGCTGCCAAAACAAAAAATAGATGCCAACAATAGAAATAACTGTTATAAAATAATATGCATTGAATTAAAAATAGATGCCCAATACATTAGCATATTGATAGAGATATATATATATATAGTCATGTTGGTAAAACAAAACAACTTTCAATGGTTACAATATCCAAAAGAAAATATTAAAACAACTAAATCGAGTCGTATTGCTTGAGCAAACTTTCCAAGTGCGGTTGGTCTTCAAGAATAGATTGGAAGATTGTTGGTGTCTCTAAGTCGTCCACTTGACTCGTCAATCTCTTAGGTGACTGTATAACAACCCACCAATTGGGATTTTTAAGATCTTTCGAATAGAATACTTGACTAGCCTCGGATGCGAGAATGGCAGGCTCATCATACTCATTATCAACGCTCTTAAACTTATCAAAATTTACCATCAATAAGTTGGAGTCTGTACAAAGCTTACAACCATTAGTCTTATCCTCCACTCTCACCCAATCACAATAAAATACCACCTCCTTAAACAAGGTATAGTCCAGCTCAATAATTTGTTTGATAACTCCATACCACATAGTCCAAGTATTTGTGAGATTCTTATCACTTTTTTTAGCTCGAAATTGTGTCCATGCCTTCAAGCAAACGCCGCTATCCTGTGTGACAACAGTATCGTCGTGATACTTAGGAGAGAATACGAAACCATTTACACGATACTTTTTATATGTTTTAGGCTTGAATTGCGGCCCTTGAACTAACCGCCACAATGTTTCATTTGTCTTCGTCTCTCCTGATTTCAGCAACTGTTTGATGAAAACAAATCATAATTACAACAATGTTTCAATTCTCATCATACTTAATGGAAATATTAATAAAAATATTAGTATTTATATAATCACCTTCTCGGATAACCAAGGGATAAAAGAAGTTTGTTTCTACACTTCTGTCATTTCAATCCCCTTCCCTTTAGGACGAGACACGGATTTCAGTGATGCTTCATATTCACTACAATATGTAGTTTGATATAAGTAATTATAACTCAAAATGATAATTAATTCTTAACTATAAACAAACGAAAGAACTCAAACCTATAGTACTCTTGAAATCCATCAACATTTAGTCGAAATAATACCCATCGACGTATTTGTTGAAACTGTACGGGTCCCAATGTTATAGTCTTATCATCAAGCAAAGGCCCTTCATCAGAGAACTCTCCACCTTCCTCTAAAAAGGCCTCACGGGAGCGTTTATGATTTCCATCAGATGGATTTGGCATGTACTCCATGCAATATAGCAATTGAACCTTCAACATACCGCTTATTGTTGGGTATATCTTTGAAATCTTTCATCGTCATATTTGTATTAGGTAATAAAAATTAATAGCAAGCATTATTAACTTAAATGGGGCATATTTTACTATATTAAAAGGTAAAAAAAATCACCTTTCGAACGGATACATCCAATGAGCGTCGGTGGGTCCACAAACCAGGGCTTCATCTCCTAGATGCACAGTGAGGTGAATGCTAATATCAAAAAACGTAGGTGGAAAATATTTTTCCAACACGCACAATGCTTCAACAACCATGTATTTGGCTCTTTGGATATCTTGCCGAATTAGGACCTTAGAGCACAACATGTTAAAGAACAAACTTAATTGTTGGATTGCTCTTCTTAAATCTCGATGTTTCGGAAAGGCATGTTGGAGCAACACAGGTAGCAGATGTTCAATTATGACATGATAATCATGCGACTTTAAGGAGTGCAAAGATGGGGGACTAAGACTTACTATATTGCTCAAGTTAGAGGAAAAACTGGTAGGAAGCTTTAAGTCCTTCAAAATTTGGCAGAATTGTTTTTTTTCTTCTTTATCCAAGATAAATGGTGTTGTTGGTTTTATCGTTTTTCTGGTGCGTCCATCAACTTGAAGCCATTGACCGCTGTGTATGCCCATACCCTTCATATCCAATCGACCCTTTTCAGTATCCTTTGTTTTATTATCATCAAGAATTGTGTTTATCAAATGCTCTGCAACATTCTTTTCGATGTGCATCACATCAAGGACATGTCGAACTTGATGATATGGCCAATATTCCAAATCAAAGAAAATAGATTTTTTATACCAAGCTTCTTTAACTTCAACATTAGCACTCCCATTAACATTATTAGACTTTCTCTTCTTAGCGGGAACTTTTGAGACTTTTCCAGGTACATACTTTATATTTCTTAACTTCTCCACAAGTGCATCTCCATTTAGTCGAATCGGGGGACGTCCAACTTCTTGTGTCCTAAGTCCCAAACCTCTACCACTCCTAAAAGGATGATCGCTTTTAAGAAACATACGATAGTTTGTGTAAACTATCTTCATGCTATGTTCTAGCCAAATGGATGGAGTGTCATCACCACAAATAGGACATGCTTTGTAACCATGTGTTACACATCCAGATAAGTTTCCATATGTGGGAAAATCATGAATCCCCCACATCAACATAGCTCTCAACGTAAAAGGTTGCATTTTGTGCATGTCAATAGCTGGAACTCCTTCCCATAGTTGTTTCAACTCATCTACTAATGGTTGAAGAAAAACATCAATGTCTTGACCCGGTGCCTTTGGCCCAGGAATCAGCAAAGATAAAATTTGGAACTCACGCTTCAAGCATAAAGAAGGCCCCACATTATAAGGCGCGGTCATGACAGGCCAGCAACTATAACTACTAGACTGAATACCATGGGGATTAAACCCATATGTTGCTATTGCAAGCCAAACATTGCGCCCTTCCTCGGCGAAATCGGGCCATCTACTTTTTAGCATTATCCATTGGGATGAATCACAAGGATGTCGCTGATAATCCCATGAACTTGTTGCCCGATGGTGCCATGTCATTTCATGCGCTATCCAAGGAATAGTGTACAATCTCACTAGCCTTGGAATTAAAGGGAAATGTCTCAACACTTTCATCGGTTCTTTGTATTTCCTCTTCCCTTTCTTTGAGGTCACTGCATATCTCGGTTCTCCACACTGAGGACATTCCTCCAAATATTCATTCTCTTTCCAGTATAAAATACAGTTGTTAACGCAAGCATGAATGTAATTTGCTTTCATACCTAGGTCTTTTATCATTCTCTTCATGTGCGGATATTTTTCTGGTAATGTGTTTCCTTTTGGAAGCCACCTCTTTAAAACCGACAAGAGAGAGGTCATGCTATTTCCCGACCAATCAAACTGCTTTTTCAAATTATGCAATTCAACAATTGCAGAGAGAGTAGTCTCAGAACCCTCACATGAAGGGTACAATTTCTCCATCACTAATTTATTATAGTGATCATACTTCTCATTGTCGACATACGATTTTTCAGAGAATCCTTCCTGATCGGGTTCTACACAATGCTGTTCGTGCACTCCGTAACATGCGTCAACTAAGTTTCGCAACCTTTCATTCTCATTGTTATCAGCTTCATCATGTCCTTCACAATCAATAGTATCTACTACGGGACATGTTAGGTTCGATGATAATGTTTCACCATGTAAAACCCACTTAGTATATGTCCTGTCTATACCGTGCATTATCAAATGACCCTTGATATCTACCGCAGTAAAACGCTTCTTATTTCGGCACTTAACACATGGACAAGGAAAGGTTGAGAATTGATGGCTGTTGTTTGCAATTGCAAAATTAATAAAAGACGCAACTCCATTTGTGTACACCTCACTTATTCTATTCCTCTCATTCATCCACTCTTTGTTCAATGTTTGTGACATTCTGCACTACCAAAAAAATATGGTTTACACACAAGTTATATGATTATATAAAAAAAATAGAATTATTGATACACATAAGAAAAATCACAGTTACAACATGTAATTTTGTTAGAACAAACCTTAAAGTTCAGGGGAGGGGTGCAATTTCCTTAGTTATATAAAATTATGTGTTTTAATAGTATAAATCAGTGTATACAATTATGTGTTTTAATAGTATAACAGGGTATTAAATATCAGGTCTAGTATATACAATTATGTGTTTTAATAGTATAAATCAGTGTATACAATTATGTGTTTTTTATAAATCAGTATATAAAAAACATTCTAAGCTTTGGATTTAATACAAAATAATCAAAAACTTGAACCAAAAAAAATAAAAAGTATGTACCCAACAACGATAACAAAAATACATTGCATTTTACCAAAAAAATAAACTTGTAACCCAACAACACATCTCTTATGAACAGTAAATCGCTTAGAACGCTTAGATAATTACCTTATGAAAGAAAATCGCAATTCCCAAACCCTAGGTTGTGATGTGAGCGCCGAATGCTTCCAAAACCCTAGGTCACGCTAACTGAGACTTCTTTCAAACCCTAGGTCACGCTAACTGAGACTTCTTCCAAAACCCTAGGTCACGCTAGAGCATTTTGGAGAAGAGGAAGAGCATTTTGGAGAAGAAGAAGATCAAACGCTATTTCTTTTTGGAGAAGAGGAAGATCAAACGCTAGCTTTTTGGAGAAACCCTAGGTCACGCTAGGTGTATTGTGGAGAAAGACAATTTCTTTGTCGGGGATATTTTGACGCTAGGTGTATTGTGTTGTGAGAATGTTAGTTAATTACTTTTTTTTAATTACTTTTAAAATATTTAAATAATATTAGTAACACTTATCTGATATTAGTAACGGTATGGTGTTGTGAGAAATAGTAACAGTATAATACTGTTAGTAAACCAAAAAACAGTCTGTTACTAAAAGCTTGTTTTGGTGTAGTGTTTCTTCCTTTCTTGGATTTTTCTTCAACTTCAACTAGGCATAACTCATCAACCGTAGCTCGGATTTGGGTGCCGTTTCTTCCAGTGTTCTTGTTGTTTCGAGCTCTTCAACTTTCCAGTTGACTTCTCCTTCTGGATCAGGCTGAAAAATTACTAAATTGCCCTTGAACTTGCCTTCTTAGCTTTTCTAGCATTGTCTTGCTTCCTCTTTTGCACTATTTGCATAATTAACCTGTAAAACCAATAAGAGAAGCATGAAACACGAAATACTCGCCAACGAAGGTTAGTATCATAAATTTGCATAAAATCTATATATGTTACATCACTCGGGTTCACAAATATACTGAAATTAGGGGAATAAGTATACAATATTTATGCCCAATCAAACCCCCCTAACTTAGAACTTTGCGTGTCCCGAGCAATGTAAAAGAATGAAAGTATGAGTTAAGGATCCTTCAAAAACTTTATTGGGATAGAGCACCTCTTTCGCGGGTAAGCGATTGCATTTAGCGCATGCAACAAGCCTTTAAACCTCTAGGTTACCCTAGTAGGACGAGTTGTGTCTCGTGAGGGTTTGCAGTGAATATACCCACAAAATTCGACTCAAAGAAAATTCAAAATACACAAAAATTGTGCAATTCAAACTTTTCCGGAAAATAGTCATCATCAAGTCATATTTACAAGTCTCAAACCGTAGTGTGTGTGCGAAGCCGGAAATATAACCGCCAATTTCCACCGATTGATCATTACGTTACTTATCCGAAAATTCGTTTTTATTTCAATTTCTCACGGAACGCTCTCACAAATGAATCTCTCGAATTATGGCTATTCTCTCGGCATGAGTGATATAAAGAGTAAATGTAATGGAAGCAAATTCACGCCTGCAATTAGAAAGACGGAAACTTTATGGTGAAAGGATCTCATCAACGGATTACGATTTTAAAAACGGGAACATTGCCTCTATTTTTCGCACTTAACCTCTTATATTATCTTTTGGTGTCTTAACTCTCCACGCGGTAATCAATTTTTGCAATTTGGACTCGGTTAGGACTTTTTCGAGTTGAAGGTTGCATTGGGTAAAATGAAGGAGGTATGGAAGGTTGGAATTGGAAAAGTCATTAATGATGTCCAATTGTGCTTTTTTTGGGCTATTGCTCATTTTTTTTTCTTTTATTGCTATTTTTGTTGAGCATATTATTTTGTTTCTTGCCCCTTTATAGGCACTTTTTGGACTTAAAATTTGAATTTTTCATTTTTTCACACTTCCGGCTATTTTGGGTTTTTTGGGTTGTCAAACGAAAGGGAAAATTCTTCGGCTCAATTTGGGTTGCAAAGGGTGATTTTGTTGCTACTTTTTCTGGCCAAAATTTGGGTAACAAACGAGGGCCTACGTCATTGTCCAAAATGCCAATTGCGTTATCATATGCGTTTCGAGGTAAATTTAAGTTTAAAGACTAGTTTGGCACATTTTTCAAGGCAATATTGCACACATTTTTCAGAACCGATCAAAATGAAAGGAATGAGATCCTTGACAACTTATTAAGAGCTAAAAAGAACTTTGAGTTAACAATTAACTCGGATTGATTTAAAAACTCGCAAAACGTGATAGGCTCGAATCTCACCGGCTTTGTTAATCTCCACATTTATTCGTTAAGTCGTCAATTTTCGCTCAACTTCCATCTTTGGTCACTTTCGGCTTTGTGTATGTTGGATGTTTACAATTTGAAACTCCAATTCGACTTTTAATGATATTGTTGAAAATTTTAAATTCCCATTTTTATTTATTTTGAACAAAAATATTTTTGGATTTTTCAAAATTTTATGATTTTTTTTTGGAAATTTTTGGGCATTTTGAAAATTTGTGAAGTTTTAGAAGTACGCACTTGTGACCCCCCCCCCCCCCCCCCTAACTTAGACTTTTGCATTGTCCTCAAGCAAAAAGGACAAAAATCTAACTCAAGGTGAATGAAAAGTGCGGAAAAATAAAACAAACAAATATTAAAATGCAACAAGACACTATATGACACTCATGCATGACTCAAAAATACAACAATAATCACCCCATATGCGTCGGGGGTGCGACGACCTCTCATCTCTCTACGAACTCACCCGACCCCACTCACGGGGTTTGATGTTCTCCTTGTCTCTCCCGTCCTAGGATTATAAGCTAATAATCGGAACAAGTTGAGACCTTGCCCATAGATAAAGGATAGACCGGGAGACTCATCGTGACTAACTGGAAAGGGATCCTCGTGATGCTGGCTCAAAGTGTGATCTGTGTGCACTGACTCGGAGGGAACACCTAGGTTTCGTTCAATTTTTAAGATGCATGGGTCGGGCTCTAAGTCAGATGAACCACAACTTTTCTCCTCACTTGCCTTCGGGGCCTCTAGTGTTGTGGGTGGATTGTCACAACGAAGGAATTCATCAATTTTTGCTTTCAATTCACTTTCGTCTAAGTGACTACATGAATCAAATAGGGATTGGCCTTCAATAGTAATACTTTCATCCACCTGCCCGGATTCTCTTTCAAAATCTTCCATGCTCATGTCTCCTAGTTCTCTCTTTCGAGTAGTGCCTACGTCCTCTCTTACTTGCTCGATCCCCAACTCCACCAGTTTTCTCTCTTCTAACCCCTCTCGCTCTCTTTCAATTGCGGTCACTACACACCTCTCCCCCACTTTTCTCTCATTGTCACAACTACCACTATTACTTGATGAAATAGGGCACACCCCTAACGGCTCTCTCTTGTGGGACCCCTCATTATCATGGCTCGACACTAAAGAGGATCCTAAGGTGTCTCCACTATAATTCTCCTCAAAGTATTCCTCAACGATCTCATCTATACAACTTACCGCGTGAAGATCATCTTCTTCCCCCGTATGTTGGGCGACATGGAAGATGTTGGTCTCTAAGGTCATGTTCCCAAAGGTGAGTTGCATTCGCCCATTCCGAGTATTGATGATTGCGTTAGCCGTAGCTAAGAAAGGGCTCCCAAGGATGATGGGAACATGGTTATTCGAGTTAAAGGAGGCTCCGTGTCCCAAATGACAAAGTCTACCGGGAAGTAGAAAGTGTCAATTTGGATGATCACGTCCTCGACTATGCCTCTTGGGATCTTCACAGTTCGATCCGCTAATTGGAGAGTGACCTTTATGGGCTTGAGGTCGCCCAAGTCAAGTTGCCTATAGATGGAGTAAGGGAGGATATTGACACTTGCTCCCAAATCAAGTAAGGCTTTTTCGATCTTATTTTCTCTAATGATGAAGGAAATGGTGGGTGCACCGGGATCTTTGAATTTAGGTGGGAGATCATTGAGTAGAATGGAGCTCACATTCTGTGCTAGAAAGACATTTTTCTTTACCTTCATCTTTCTCTTTACTGTCAACAAGTCTTTAATGACTTTTCCATAAGCTGGAATTTGTTTAATGGCATCGAGGAAAGGTAAATTCAGCTTAACTTGTTTTAGCACGTCTAGCACGTCATCACGTGGGTTTCCTTTATGGGGAGGAATTAGCCTTTGAGGAAACGGTGCCGCGGAGGGTGGTTTCACTACTACCTCGGGCTCACTAGCGTCTTCTTTGTCACTCTCGTTCAAGGGGACATCTTCGGCCTCTTTCGTGCCGGGGTGAAATCTCCTTGTCTTTAAGTACGTCTCATGGGAGAGGTGACAAGTCAACTACCCTCCCACTACGTAGAGTGTTAATTGCGCTACATTGCTCAGGATGGTCATGGGGTGTTGAGCTAACACTAGTTTGACCTTGGAGAGGTCTTTGGCCTTGGGCAGGAAACTTTCCCTTCTCTTGAACACTCAACGAGGATTGTATTTTTGACAGATTCGCATTTATATCGCCGATCAGACGATCATATTTGGCATTAGTTGCGGTCTGGTTTGCGATGAATTGATTCATGGTATCCTCGAGAGTTCTCCGCTGTGGTGGAATATAATTTCCTTGAGGTGGTGGTGCTTGCACATGTCCTTGCATATGCGGAGCTTGTTGAAATTATTGTGGTGGAGGAGGGGAAACATGCGAAGGAGGGTTCATTGCGGCATGTTGTTGCCCGTAGCTAAAACCAGGATGATTTTTCCACGAAGGGTTGTATTAATTCCCGTGCGGGGCACCGAAATTACCCTTAAAGCCTCCTATACCACTAACTTTCTCCTGCAACATTACTTTGTAGGCGGGTATCGTCGGGCATTCCTCAGTTGAATGTCCCGCCTCACAAATTGCATACACCTTCAGGACAGGGTTCAGAATGGGTCCAACTAGTCCTTTTCCATATATCTCGCATAGATCTCGCAGTCCTTTCTCAAGGGTGTCCAATCGACAGTCCGTCATAGAATTATTATCTACGTGGAATAGGCTGGACGCCGACGGAGCGGTGGTGGATTTTCGATTTCTGTTTTGAGCATTCGGATCGGAGGTATCCCAGGATTGGGTAGTCTCGACGACATACCTCATGTGAAGATCAGCATCGTGGGCATCTAAATCGACAAACAGACCACTTCCCATAGTTTCAACAAGTTGTTTGGAGTTAAGATTCAACCCATTATAGATAAAGGAGATGATTTGCGATGGATCAAATCCATGATGAGGGCATGAGGCAACTAACTCGTTGAAACGTTCATAACATCGATGGAATGGCTCATTTTCATGTTGCCTAAACGCTTGAATTTGAGCCTTGATAGAGATTGTTCGATGTGGTGGGAAGAATTTCTTGAGAAATTTTGACTGGAGCTCATTCCAGGATGGAATAGAGCTTGGAGGTAAAGACCATAGCCAGGCTTTAGCTTTATCTTTGAGCGAGAAGGGGAAGAGTTTGAGGCGGATTACCTCTTGTGTGCAGGTTTGACCGTTGAGAGTATCACACACGTCCTCAAATTCCCTTATATGGAGGTATGGCTTTTCAGAATCCATACCGTGGTAATGTGGTAGCATCTGGATCATTCCATTTTTGAAACGGAACTGCCCGGCATTATATGGGAGTATAATGCATCCCGGAGTGACAGTGCGCTCGGGATATAAGAATTCTCTCAACGGGAGGTACGGAGGCACTTCCTCACCGGTAGGTGCATTACTATGTTGTGACATTTCTCTCTCACTTGATGACTCGGCGCTCTCACTAGGTGTGCTCGAAGTGTGTCCTACGAAGGAGAAGGGAGTGTGACTGGAGATTGAGTGTGACGGTGTGGGAGGGGGGATCCAGAACTGTGGGGCGTTTGGAGTGTGGGGATTGTCTGGGTTATACTCCACTATAGGATTTTCGTGAATATTGGTTGGAGTATTATGAGGTGTGGAAGGAGTTTCAGAATTTTGCATTAAGCTAAGGAGAGAGGATGATTGTGAATCTTTTTGTGCTTTTTTTTTTATATTTTATATTTTATTTTTATTTTTATTTTTATTTTTATTTTTATTTTTATTTTTATTTTTATTTTTATTTTTATTTTTATTTTTATTTTTTATTTATTTTTTTGAATTTTTGAATTTTTGGTCAAAGCTTTGGATTGGCTCGATCTAATCCTAAGTATACCTAGTTCCCCGGCAACGGCGCCAAGAACTTGACACGACTCAGAATGTGTCTCTAAAGTGCGTACTCTCTAGGCTCAAGTGCAAGCCTGTCGCTCAAGTAATAATCCTACAAGTCGGGTATCGATCCTCAGGGAAAAAGGACAACGGAGTTGTGACGACGGGACAAGACGGAGGAATCCTAACTTCGACTCTAAGAAGAAAAGGAAAAATTGATTTGGTTTTTGGGATTGACTAAGCTAACTGCAATTATGAAATTATGATGAAAAATGCAACTAACTAAAGTACCTAAATTATGAATAAAAAATTGAATCAAAACTTTTTAAACATAAATGATGAGAAAACAGGACGGGAATGCAATCCCCCAACCCTAGTGTAGTGCAGTAACAACGTCAATCATAAATTTATTCGATTAATCAGACCCGGAATTTAGGACTCCCAAGCATTATGTATACGAGGTTCAAGCCCGCGTCATACCTAATCTGAGGATGAGTAAATCGGTATCGCGATAATTGCACTCAAATTGTACTATAAGTCATCACGAGTACCTAAAGGTAAACGAGATATAAAGATCCACAATTATTATGTAATTACGCGATACGATCAAAATCAATCGTTAAATTCATCGGATGAACGTTATGCACATGCACTAACACATCAGGTTGGGTTCATGCATCCCAACCTTTAAACCCTAGCCGGACATGTTAAACTGACTAACGAATGAAATAGTAACGTTGCATGTGGAAGAATTCATGATGAAACTATATTGAAGCATGTAAATACGTATTATGAACGCAGCAATAAGTTGAATCGAATATAGAACATAAACATGCAAGAATAATGACGAGAATTCTAAACTTTGAATTAAAACTTGAAAAACAAACTCGTAATGATTAAATCTTGAAGCAATTAATTCCCTTGATGTTCCTAGATGTTCTTCTCTTTTTCTCTCTATCAAAAACTGACTAAAACTATCCCTAATGGCTGCCCCTAGGTTGTTGCCTACGTTCCGTACTATTTTTGAGAGTTTTTTAACCTAAAAGGAGTCTTAGGAACCAATCAGATTTGGGGAGCAAACTCGCGCATCAGGGACCCCGAACCGGTTCACCCCCCAAACCGGTTCAGCCTGGGTTCGCGAATGTGTGCTGGCCTGGAGTGCTACACTTAGATTTTTTTCTTGCTTTCTTGGATTTTTCTTCAACTTCAACTGGGCATAACTCATCAACCGTAGCTCGGATTTGGGTGCCGTTTCTTCCAGTGTTCTCGTTATTCCGAGATCTTCAACTTTCCAGTTGACTTCTCCTTCCGGATCGAGCTGCAAAATTAATAAATTGCCCTTGAACTTGCCTTCTTAGCTTTTCTAGCATTGTCTTGCTTCCTCTTTTGCACTGTTTGCATAATTAACCTGTAAAACCAATAAGAGAAGCACGAAACACGAAATACTCGCCAACGAAGGTTAGTAACATAAATGTGCATCAAATCTATATATGTTACATCACTCGGGTTCACAAATATACTGAAATTAGGGGAATAAGTATACAATATTTATGCCCAATCATACACCGAAATTACCCTTGAAACCTCTTATACCACTAACTTTCTCTTAAAGCATCACTTTGTAGGCGGGTATAGTCGGTCATTCCTCAGTTGAATGACCCGCCTCACAAATCGCACACACCTTCCCGACGAGTTTTGGTATGGATTCAGTCGGTCCTTTTCCATATATCTCGCATAGGTCTTGAAATCCTTTCTGAAGGGTATCCAATCGACTGTTCATCATAGAATTCTTATCTACATGAAATAGGCCGGACGCCGACGGAGTGGTGGTCACTTGACGATTTCGATTTTGAGCGTTAGGATCAAAAGTATCCCAGGATTGGGTAGTCTCGACGACATGCCTCAGGTGAAGCTCAGCATCGTGGGCATCCAAATCGACAAACGGACCACTTTCCACGATTTCAACAAGTTGCTTGGAGTTAAGATTCTGCCCATTATAGAGAAAAGAGATGATTTGTGCTGAATCAAATCCATGATGGGGGCATGAAGTAATTAACTCATTAAAACGTTCATAACATCGATGAAATGGCTCATTTTTAGATTATCTGAACGCTTGAATTTAAGCCTTTATGGAGATTGTTCGATGTGTTGGGAAGAATTTCTTGAGAAATCTAGACTGCAACTCGTTCCAAGATGGAATCGAGCTTGGAGGTAAAGACCATATCCAGGTCTTAGCTTTATCTTTGTGTGCATGTTTGATCATTGAGAGTATCGTACACATCCTCAAATTCCCTAATATGGAGGTATGGCTTTTTAGAATCCATACCATGGTAATGAGGTAGCATCTGGATCATCCCATTTTTTAAACGGAATTGCCTGGCATTATACGGGAGTATAATGTATCCCGGAGTGACAGTGCGCTCGGGATATAAGAATTCTCTCAGCGGGCGGTATGGGGGCTCTTCCTCACTGGCAGCTGCACTACCGTGTTGCGACATCTCCCTCTCCCTTAATGACTCGGTGCTCTCACTTGGTGTGCTTGAGGTGTACTCGGGGGTGTGTCCTAAGAAGGAAAATGGAGTGTTGTTTGAGATTGAGTGTGACGGTGTGGGAGGTGGTATCCATAACTGTGGGGCGTTTGGAGAGTGAGGGATATCGGGGTTATACTCAACGATCGGATTTTTGTGAATGCTGGTTGGAGTATTATGGGGTGTAGGAGTGAGTTCAGAATTTTGCATTAATGGCTTATAAGAGATGATGGTGAATCGTTTTGTGCTTTTTGAATTTTTTTTTTATATATTTTTGGGGATTTTTGGTCAAACATTTGGATTGACTCGATCTAATCCTAAGTCTACCTAATTCCCCGGCAACGGCGCCAAAAACCTGACGCGACTGAAAATGTGTCTCAGAAATGCGTACTCTCTAGGATCAAGTGCAAGCCTGTCGCTCAAGTAATAATCCGACAAGTCAGGTATCGATCCTCAGGGAAATAGGACAACAGGGTTGTGACGACGGGAAAAGACGAAGGAATCCTAACTTTGACTCTAAAGAAAAAGAGAAAATGATTGGTTTTGAGAATTGATTATACTAAATGCAATTATGAAATTATGCAAAGATGCAAATACACTAAACTACCTAAAATATGATTGAAAAAAAATGATTTGAAATTTTTAACTAAGTGATGAGAAAAACAGGACGGGAATACAATCCCCCAACCCTAGTGTATTGTAGTTATAATACTAATCGTAAATTTAACCGATTAATTTGACCCCGAATTTAGTACTTAATCTGAGGACGAGTAAATCGGTACCGCGATAGTTACACTCGAATTGCATTCTAAATCATCCCGGTTACCCAGAGGCAAACGAGATATAAAGATCTACAATTATTGTGTTCCTACGCAATACGGTCTTAATCAATCACTAAATTCAGAGGAATAATTTTATACACATGCAATTAACACATCAGGCTGGGTTCATGTATCCCGGCCTTTTAAACCTAGCCGGACATATTAAACTGAAGGATGCATGGAATAGTAGCGTTGTATGCGAAAGAACTCATGATAAAACTAGATTGAAATACGTAACTAAGTATTATGAACACAGAAATTGATTCAAATCATGCAAGAAAAATTACCATGCAAGAACAATAATCATAAGAATGAAACTTGGATTACAACTTGAAAACAAACCCGGAATTGTATCAATCTTGCAGCAATTAATTCAACTTATGCTCCTAGATGTTCTTCTCCTTTTCTCTCTACCAAAACTAAAAAAAAAAACTCCAGAACTGCTGTTCCTAGGTCACTAAGTACGTCCAAAACTGTTTTATAAGGAGTTTTAACTTCATGGGATTCTTTGGACCAATCAGAAATAAGGAAAAAATTCGCGCTTCAGGACCCCCGAACCGGTTCGCATGTTCCCCGAATCGGTTCGCCCCCCAAACCGGTTCGCATTGGGTTTGGGAAATTTTGCTGGATTGGGTGCCCTTTTCTTTCATTTTAACACTTATAATTTTTTTCTTGTTTTCTTCCTTTCTTCCTTGGATTTTTCTTCAACTTCAATTGGTCATAACTCATTAACCGTAGCTCAGATTTGGTGTCGTTTCTTTAAGTGTTCTCGTTGTTCTAAGATTTTCAACTTTCCAGTTGACTCATCATCTAGGATCTGGCTGCAGAATTACCAAAATGCCCTTGAACTTGCCTTCATATCCTTTCTTTCATCGTTTCGCTTTCTCTTTTGCACCGCTTGCATAATTAACCTGTAAAACAAATAGGAGAAACATGAAATACTTGCCAACGAAGGTTAGTAGCATAAATGTGCATTAAATCCATATCGGTTGCATCACTCGGGTTCACAAATGTACCAAAATTAGGGGAATAAAAATACAATATTTATGCCCAATCAGACGTGCTGCACAGGTCCTCGTGATTAGACGCCTCCACTATCATTTCATTCAGTTCCTGTTTGGTCATTCCATTTAGGGCATGTGTCGCCCATCCTTAGTTCTTATTTATATCAGAGAGATTGCACTAATTATACTTTAGTATTTCATTTCAGTTGGATTAAGTATTATTATGGTTTATTAGTTTTTGAAACTTTGAACTGGAGCGTTTCTTCCAGTCTTATTCATTTCAGCTGTTGGTTTACTGTTCAGTATTATTTTAATTCATGTATATGGTGAATGATTTAGTAATTTAAAATTAGTGGAATTAATTAATGGTTTAAATGGTTATAATTTAATTAACATTTTAGACACTAGCTAAATTAATTACTAGGTGATTATTAAAATGTATGTTTTTCGATAGTGATGCTAAGAATAAACCAACCGAACATTCTATTTTAAATTTAATAAAGGACTGATCACCCGATATATAATTTGGCGGGGTGTCACATAAAGCAACGAAAATGATGAACCAAAGTTCAGGTCACGCAAAAGTCCAGGGATTTTGCACGGGGACAAAAGCAACCAGGGATACGTTGTCGCTACAGTGAAATTTTTTTGTCATTATTACGATGTTGTGGCAAGCCACTTGTCTAATTTGAATTTAGAAGATTTTACAAAATATGTTTTGAGGCAAAATCAAAGTTTGTTTATTTCACATATGGACACCCATACCTAAAATAAACAAAAAGATGAAATTCTTTATAAAATAGATTTTTCGATATGAAAAGTATATTTGCTTGTGTATTTAACAAAGTTACAAAACTAATCTTAACTAAAAACATTTTCCAATTATAAAAACAGATTAACCAAGGTGAATCTAAGTCCTCTAAGTCTTATACAGTTCCTAAATAATGTACTTGAGGTTTGACATTGAGTGGATTTGGTTCATTGTTGCCCAAAAGGTTATAATATGGTAAAGGGAGCTAAACAAGTAAACCTACTATTTTTAAAAATTTTAATTTTAATTTCAATTAAACGTAAATAGATTTAACCTAAAGTAAAATTATTACCAGTTTTAAACAAATTGTGATTGAACAGATTAACCAATTTTATTTAAACCTTAAATATGCATCTAGATGAGTGCAGGATAAAATAAGTAAATCAACCACAACATCCGATGTACGATGAAAACTCAAATAAGAAAAATATTGAATGGCCCAGCCATGAAAATACATTATGTATGGAATTACAAAGGACACGGTGATCATCCATCCCCGGACGGTGCACGTACATGCGAGGGTCTCATACCCTTCCTCTAGGCGCTTCTGCCGTTGTCAATTGGGGTGATGTATAAGTAATGTATAGACATAGGGTTACTAGCCTATTTTGCACAAAACATGAAAAAGAAATATTGTCGCTTCCAGAGAATGGCATCAAAGACATACTGATGCTTGTGAAACCAATTAGTTTAACGATTCCGTTACTAAATTACAAAAATGGAAAGGTGTTAGGCAGCCATCCCTCCCTTTCGGTCTCTCATAGGCATGTGTTATTCTTCTCCTTAATAACTCCATGAAGTGTGTGCGTGTATATATAAATGGAGAGTGGAATTACTCGACTCGTGTCATGGATAAAGGCGGAATGACGTCATCCTTAGGAGTGTTCGCAAAATACTAATAAAAGTATTATATGTGCATTTTTCAGGTCACCGATCGTTTGCAGAAGGACGATGGTGTAGGTTGCACAAAACACAAGCATGAATTACAAATATATGATACGAAAATAATATATGAACAAAAATAGGAGAGGACTCGAACCTCGAATTTTACCCGAGATGCCTACATAGCCTAAAAAGGCATCAAAGTCCACTAGTTCGCATAGAACACAGGGGGGAGGGATTTGTCCCATAAATCCAATCGGGATCTTTTTGTGTACGTGGGTGTGGGTGTGTGTGAAAAAAAGGATGTTTTAGTGTGATAAAATGTAGTGAGAAATACCCATTTGGAATTTACAAGAAAACCCTTTTTTATTATTTTTTGTCTTTTTAAAGAAAGTATATGAAATACTAATGATAAAAGGTTGGATATTAATATGTGCGACCTAAATGAAATGCTAAAATAAGAATTAAGTGACCAATGCAAAAATAAGATAATTTAAAGAGAGTGAAAGTTTTGGACATTCCTTTGAAGCCTTAAAATTGATCTTGAATGTTGAAGGGTTGCTCTTCCAAGTCGATGAAGGTGGTATGACGAGAGGAAAGAGAATTCGCCCAATTAGGTAAGGAAAGGATGGAAATGGAATGTGGGGAAGAGGTTTCAAGATGGAAACCACATTGACTTCGAGAGAATGTTGCTGAGATCACTGAGAGTGTTGTTTTTAATGTCCCTTTATATAGGGTAAAGGGGGTGTTGATCGAAATTTTCATTTTCCTGCCTATCAGCAGGAAACCCCATAAACATTGTTAATAGACAGGGAAATGTGTTTGTCATTCGACAATCCTCGATAGAATTTTCAAAAAAAATGGTCGTAAAATGTAATTCATAAGTCTGAATCGCGCACGAGATGAACCAGTGGAAAGGGTATTCAGATCCCTTTAAGAATCCATGGGGTCGATCCTAGGTTCGGGAATTGACTATGGTCAAACGGGACTCAGAAGCGCCTATTAATCTTTTGGATAAGGGAAATAAATCATTAGTCTGGACTGTAAGGTCGATTCTCGCATGGGATGAGATGTTTGAAAGGTTATGCATGGACCTTTGATGTTCCAAAGAGCTTCGCTCAGTTTGAAGAGTTAACCAAGGTCAAATGGGGCCCAAAAGTGCCTATTGACCCTTCAAAGTAAAATAAGTCGTTTATTTATACCATAAGGTCGATTCGTACACGGGGTAGACCTTTGGAAAGGGGATTCAGGGTCCTTCAAGGATCTAAAAAGATTCGGTCGAGTTAGAGAGTAGGCCGAAGTCAAACGGGGCCCAAGAGCCCCTAGTGGCCTTTAGATCAATTTTCAATGGAAAATAAACTGTTCGTCTGGACCTTAAGGCTGATTTGCTCATGGGGCGGACCATTGAAAAGGGAGTTCAGGGCCCTTCGAAGATCTAATGAGTTGTTGCTAAGGTGAAAATTTTAATCGACTGTCAAATGGGGATTTGGAGCATCCGATGGCCTCCAAATCAGTACTCGGAGTATGACCTAGGGTTTATGGTGAAGAAGGAAGTACTAGGGACCTAAGGACATGGTTAGGGGGTACTAGAATGGGGTGTCTATAGAACTCCTCAACGGGTGATCTTGGAACATGTGAAGGCCATCAAATAGACACAACATTAACGTTGGGAAAAAGGGTGTTTAAGGTCAATTTTGCTGACCAAATGGATGAAGGTGATCGATTCAGAGGGTCGAAGTTTATTCTAAAGACCTAAGGTTGTGCCGGTGATGATCGATTTGAGGGTTGAGTTTATTTCTAAGGACCTGAAGTTGTGACGACCGATTCTAAGCATCGATGTCAATTTTGAGGACCTAAAGTTACAGGGATCGATTCTGTGGATCGAGGTTAATTCCGAGGACCTAAAGTTGTAGGGACCAATTCTGGGGTTGAGGTCAATTCTGAGGACCTATAGTTATAGGGATTGATTCTACGGGTCGTGGTCAATTCTCATGACCTAAGGCTATAAGGATTTATTTTGCCAGTAAAGGTAACTTTTGAGGACCTAAAGTTGTAGGGATCGATTATGTGACTCAAGTTCAATTATGACGACCTAAAGTTATAAGGATTGATTCTTCGGGTCAAAGTTAATTCTGAGAACCTAAAGTTGTGTGAGGACCAATTCTATGAGTCGCGGTCAATTCTGAGGACCTATAATTTTTAAGATTGATTTTGCGGGTCAAGATCAATTTTGAGGGTAAAAAGTTACAGAGACCAATTATGCAGGTCGAGGTCAATTCTAAGAACCTAAAGTTATAAGGACCGATTCTGCAGGTCGAGGTTAATTCTGAGGACCTAAAGTTGTGAGGATCGATTTTGTGGGTCGAGGTGAATTCTGAGGACCTAGAGTTATGAGGACCAATTTTATAGATCGAGGTCAATTCTGAGGACCTAAAGTTGTGAGAACCAATTCTGCGAGTCTAGATCAATTCTGAGGACCTAAACTTATAAGGAACTAAAGTTTATGTGAGGAGTTGCTCTCCTGGGAACTTGTAGTTTTTTAGAGTAAATAACTTCACTAGGAAGCCGTAAGGGATTTTTTATACTAGGGCATCTTGAAGTTTCGTTGGGGGACTGGTTTAGACTGGATATTTTGCTGGAGAATGGGGAGGTGTTCTCTTGCAATTCCACTAGGGAACTGTTAACTTGAGATTGAGATTCCACTAGGGAATGGTAGTAGATTTGGATGTTGATGCAATGTTGAAAGGTTAATCCTGCTAGGGATATTAAGGGCTTGTAAGGGTCTTAGTGCTCCAAAATATTGTTTTCTTAATTAAGAAATGTTTTATTTTTATTTTTTTTGGGTAATTTTTGGATTTTTTTTGCATTTTTGTACAAAATTTTTAAGGGGATGTTGATAGGCAGGATGGAGGGGTTGCCGTTCGATAAGGGCACGGACTCTTAGGATTTTGGGGGAAGAGGAACAGGTAGGTGCCCTATAAAAAGGGGGGCAATCCCTCCTCATTTTTCACACCTTCAAGTGCTTGAATCTTCTGCTTTATCTCTCTAAAAATCGTTCCTAAGTCCTTTCCCTTTCAAGACTTCAAATGGAGGGTTCTTCTAACGAGAGATACAATGTGGAGTGGTTAAGCAATGATGACCAGGCTAGTTTAACATGGAAGTTTATGTGCCCCTTGCCTTGGGAAACAAGAATGCCTTCGATCTTTTTAAGTCGGTAGTCGAAGAGCGCTTCCTTTTATATGAGCATACACACCATCGTTTGTCTAGGGTGAATAACCCTAGTGACTATGTAAGGAGGGTGAATTTTGGTATTGGATTTCATTTTTCTCTTTGTTCTTTGTGCTAATGAAAGGTTTTTTCTTCTTTTTCTTTAGCAGACTGATATAGCTTCTTCGAATGTGCATTCTCGAGGAACGATTTGGTTGAAGGATGTTTGAGAGCATCTCCCAACGGTGATACACTGGATGGTTTTTTCTCCTGGTTTTGGCCTTCTGGCGCATGCCTTGGACGAGATGCTGCGTTCTACCGCGATGTTGTGCACTCTGGAAGAGAGGTGGTTGGACACTACCCATACCTTTCATTTAGGCTTTGGGGAAATGACTGCTACTCTCATTGATGTTCAGCAACTGTTAGGGATTGACAGCGAGGGTATTCAGATAAAGGCGGACCGCACAGTGAGGGTGATGCCGGAGGCGATTCAGGAAGTACAGGGGGATGTGGGTAGGATCATTTATGGGGATTCTATTCCCATCTCTGCTCTTTGGGAGGTGATTTTAACTGGGATAATAGACGTGACTGACAGACGACAAATGAGATAGATGGCCCGATTATTTATTTTTCTTTTTCTTGGCAGATTTCTGGTGGCGACGTCATTTATCTTTAGTTTTTACCATTTCTGAGCATGATTCCTAACGTCTAGTTTAATGATTGGGGAAGCCTGGCTTTGGCATTCCTCTATTCTTCTTTGGATCCTTTCAGTCGGTGCTTTCAGCACACCTTTATGGCGGTTATGTACTTTTTGGAGGTAACTTAGGATTTATTTTCTTTTTATGTATTTCCTTGAATTTTTCTTTGTTAATTCTAGTCTTTTGCAGACGTAGTTTTATTAGGTGATTGGGCATAAAGTGAGGTTAATAACTTTTAAGGATGAGGATTGGGGGTCCTATGTCAGATGTTCCGGTGGCGGAAGTCCAATCGAAGATCGAACCAGTCTTTATCCTTGGCAGCGATACGACAGACTTTGAATGCCTTGATGAGTGGTCAGGTTATTTCTCATTTCTTTTGAGTTTTTTCTTGGATTTTTCTATGTTGCATGAATACTGATTCTCTGTCGAGGATTACAGGTGACCTTTTGGTGTTCCCACCATCAGTGCCCTCGATGTACAAGAGGCGAGTTAGGGAGATGTATGATAATGCCTGGGTGATAACGTTGGTCGGCAAGCCCTACCCACTCTATATGGACACGGGGGTAAGTTATGATTATTTGGACTTCGTGACGAGCTGGTTGATGCTCCCTTTCATTTATGATGTGAAGAATATTACTTCGCCTTTTACGACTTCGGGTAGGGGTACTAGCAGGTTCGTGGGATCTGTCCACACCACAGGTGGTGGAACGTCAGCGATGACGATAGCTATAGAGGAGGCTTTGATTATTCAGGTTACTCCCCCTTCTTATAAATTTTGATTGAGTAGCGGGGGTTCATTGAGCATGTCGCATCATCCTAATGCATCGGCGCCGAGGTTGAAGGGAATTATAGATGATGGCCTTCAACCTGAGGTATAACCTTTTTCTTACCTTGTCTTGTTTATTTTGATTCTTTGCTCTTTACTGACTGATTGGTCTTTTACTTGCAGTATGTTCGGGTATCGATCACCTGGATGAAGGATATTAAGGGTTGGGTGGCCTCTGCATTTTCTTACATCAGGGATTCAGTTCTTTCATGCTTGGTTTAGTCTACCTCCTCAGATGAGGGATTGGGTTCTGGGAGTGGAGCGCGTCCTTCGCAGAGGGTGAGGATTTTGAGAAAGAGAGAGTTGTTAGTTCAGGTGGAGTCCCGTTTATTATTTTTTCTATTTTTATTCTTGCACCTACAATGATGTAATCATGTAACAACAACAACAACAATATATATATATATACGGAGGAGATGAATTTTCATTTTTTCTTGCTTTAATGAATTATCATATATGCACTTTATTTTTCTACTGAGATATGTTTATTTATTCTAGAAAAAGAGTGTAAATTAATTCAGGGAAAAGATTTTTTTTTAAATAATAAGTAAAAAGGGATAATAAGAAGAAATGTCCCAAGGGGTTTTCAAAATAAGGATTTCTTTTTGAGAATTTGATTTTGAAGAGGAAAGATGGAGTTTTCCAAAATAAGGGGGTTACCGGTAGACATACCCCCTTGTCCTGCCTATTAGCATATGAGTCAAGTCAAGTCAAATCTCTCTAAGGCTTTGATTACACTTTCCTGCACATCAGAGTACCCTTGTAAGGTTGGAATTTACTCGAATTTTCAGATACTTTATCTTTTTCCAAGTCTTTTATGTATAAAAGGAAAGGTAAGAATGTGATTCTTCCACCCATATCCACTCTCTTCTTCTTGCTTCTTATTTTATTATTCCCAGATGGCCTTTTCGGTGCATGCAAAATTCTCCTCCTACCATGATGGTCTTGATGCCATGTGTTTGTATAATGTGGAATATGAGGCTTTCAACCTATGTTGAGTCTCTCTGTAGGGTAATCGAGCCATTGACTGGAATATGCTAGCGACGGCAGTACAACTCTGGTACCCCAAAGACCCTGTCTTCCATTTCGATCGAGATGAGGTATGTCTGACTTATAAAGAATTCTATACCAAGTTGGGTATTAACTCGAGTGTAGAAAAAACTATGATTGAATTTTCTCGTTCTCCCCATGCATTATTAACGGAGTTGCTTCTTGTTTCCCCTTAGGCAGATCAACCATTGGTTACTGGGGGGATAATTTCACTTTAGGCTATGATGTCCTCCGTGCACTTGAGGGATTTTAATGGTGCAATCTATGCCGAATATGTTGCCTTGGGCCTTACTACGAGGCTTTTACTGGTGACGGGGGACTTAATGGTGAATCCCCAGTTGGCTGCGATAACTGCGTGGATGTCTTTCCATCGTAGTCCTGTGGCAGTGATATTGGCTGAGATTATGAATGGTATTAATGCTTGGAGAGAAGGTCGCTTCAATTTTCTAAGGTGAATCCCAGTGATGTTTTTCATGTGGCTTACTAAGAGGTTCCGTCTGGTGGCTCCTCCTGAGTACCCCTTGACGGGTGTGCCGAATTTCTTTGCTCGGTACTTTTTCAGTTTTGGCCCATTTTGTAGAAAACTGAGTCAACTTGTTTATGGAGCATGGAGCCTGGTGTCTTCTGCACCAAGTTGGGATGGGAGCTAATAGTGCCTCTTCTCATGCTTTACTTATATCTGGTGGAGGATCTGACTTATTCCCAGCGCATGATGTTGGGTTCTTTATGGGAGAGTCATCAGCCATCTACCCGTCCATCTCAATTTATAGGAAGGGTTTGGCATATGTCCGGGGACTATCTGAAGTAATTGTGGAAACAAGTTATAGATAAGATCCTGGCGAAAGAGATTGGCTAGAGGTGGTTTGTTCTTTTCGACACCATTGAAGGGGGTAGTGTTTTTTTTCCAAACTGGTCAGGGTGTACCGCTCCATGGAATGCATTCAGAATATTAACCAGGATGGGGACACCTGAGGACCTCCGGGGGTCAAAAATGATGACAAGGTTGGGACTTCTGGTAGTTGTGGATAGAATTTTATCAAGCTGGGGATAATTTGTGTGAAGATGGGGGAGAGCTTGTATGTTTTTCTTATTTTTTTGTAATAAAATTGTTGTAGCTTAATAAAGTTGTTGTTTTGAGACTGGTTTGAGTTAATCAAAAGGGTGGTTTGTTTAACTCCTTTCGATGATAATTTATGTAATGGTGCCATATTTCTTTATTTGAAATAAAAAAATGATTTTGGTCATATTTTGTTGTGCCTCTTGATGAGTTTTGCATTTGAGCTATCTATACTATTCTCTAAGGCGTACGAATCTTTTTGTTCATGTAAATGATAAAATGGACCGCCATTCTCGGAGGTTATAAATGAATAGCATTTTATGAAAAATAAGGAGACCCTAACCATGTAAGGTGTATAAGCTACCTACGTACCTTTGGGTGTTGTAAAAAAAATTATGAGTTCCTTTTTGGAAGTAAAAAGGGTTTTGGGAGGATCAGGCCCCACGTAGTTCTGGGTTGAGAAAAAAGAAGAGATTTTTTTTAGACTAGAAGGAGATGAGATGAGTCATAGCGCGTCGAGATTTCAGATTAAGGATATAACTTTTTTAGGTGGTCCAGGTTGACTGGACATGCCATCTCTTCTCCATCGAGGTCTGCGAGCATAGTGACGCCACCTAACATGATGTTTTTCAATATGTAGGGGCCGCTCCAGTTCAGCTTGAATTTCCCTCTGGGGTCCCAGGCGAGTTCTATGATCTCTTTTAAGGTAAGGTATCCTTTCGGGACACCACGATCCTTGACTCTTTGGTTTAATGATCGCGTTATTCGACGATGGTAACTTTGTATGTGGTATAGAGCCTTCAGCCTCTTTTCATCCGAGAGTGATAACTCGTAAAATCCCTCTGATGTCAATTTTGACGCGTATGGAAGGTATTTCAAGCTCAATGGGTAGGACTTCTTCCATGTCGTATACTAAAGAATAAGGGGTAGCCCCAGTAGATGTTTTAACTGAAGAGCGGTAACCCCAGAGGGCGTACGTGATTCGGTTGACCCAATCACTACAACTCATGATCATTTTACTGAAAATGGCTTTGAGTTTTTTATTGGCGGCTTTGTTAGCACCATTGGTTTGGGTTGGTAGGGAGAAGAATTGTGTCTCTGAATCCCGTACTCGTCAACTAGTTATGTGACATCGACTTTGAAGTTTAACCCAATATCTGATACTACTCGTGGGGAGCCCCACATCGGTAGATGATGTTCTTTCTTATAAACTAGGCCACTTTATTGGCATTTACATTGTGTATGACTCGGCTTTGAACTATTTGGTTAAGTAATTAATCGCGACCAGGATAAATTTGTGACCATTTGAAGCTTTAGGTGTGACTTTGCCTATGATGTCAATGCCCCAGGAGGAGAACGGCTAGTGAGAAGTCATATTATATAAATTCAGAGGAGGTAAGTGTTGAAGGTTGGAAAAGTGCTGGAATTTGAGGCATCTTCAAACATAAGCGGTGCAATCCTAAATCGTAGTGGTCCAATAGTACCCATAACGAATGATTTTCTTAGCAAGCATATGACCGTTCATGTAGAGGCCGCATTCCCTGTTGTGGATCTTATGCATCATTTTTTCAACATTAGCCCCAGTAATACAGTGCAAATGGGTTCCATCAAAGTTTTTCTTGAACAGTGCTTTGTCGCAAATCATAAACTGGGCAACCAGTTTACGAAGGGTCGCACGGTCTTTCTTGTCGGCGTCCTGGGGATACCTACCATGTTTGAGGAGGCGTCAAATATCATAATACCATAACTCGATCATATCAAAATCTTCCTTGGTAATGATTTCAATGTGTTAGTAGTGGGTTAGCATAGCTTATTTTTGGACTTGGAAGGGGGACATCGTTATTCCCTCGGGTATGTCATCCATGGGGGTCAGGGTAGCAAGGGCATCGGCTAAGTTGTTCTTTGTGCGAGGCAGGAAATGAAAGGTGATATCTTATAACTGAAAGGCTAGATCTTCTAGGTGGGCATGGAAGGGTAAAATCTTTTTGTCTTTAACTTTCCATCTTCTAAGGACTTGGCTGATAATGAGGGCAGAATCCACGTAGACATCTCAATATTTGATACATTTCCTGAGGGAGAATTTGAGGCCTACAGTGCATGCCTCGTATTCAGTTATATTATTGGTCCAACTTGATGGCAATGAGAATGTGAGAGTCATCAGGGGCGATCAGGAGTATCCCAATACCATATCCTTTCTTATTGGCAACGCCATCAAATAACATTTGCCATCTGAGGTCTTTTTTGAGAAATATATAGGATCTTCATTCGAGAATTCTAAGACCCAAATGTCGGTTCCCTCCATAGTGTAGTCAGCTAGGTAGTCATAGATGGATCTCTCTTTCATGAATTTCTGTATGACGTACACGATATCGAACTCAGTTAGTATCATTAACCATCAATTTATTCGGCTAGATAGGGAGGGTTTCTCAAGTTATCACTTGATAGGATCTATTGGAGATACTAGTCTGATAAGAAAACCAAGCATGTAGTTACATAACTTTTAAGTGACCCAGACTAGGGCGACACATTCTTTTTCTTAGGCATTATAATTGGATTCGTACTCGACTAATTTTTAAGTGGCGCAGTAGATGGCTCTTTCTTTACTGGATTCTTTAATATATTAGTCTAGCAAAGACCCTATCACGGTATCTGTTATAGTTAAGTACAGGAGGAGGGGGAGACCTGGCTGTCGTAGCATAAGTATCGAAGGTCAGGTAAGGTATTTCTTGATTCTATCGAAGGCTTCCTCACATTCCTAATTCCAGACTTTGGTAGAATCTTCTCGGGGAAGCTTAAAAATGGGCTCACAAATAGAACTGAGTTGGTTGATGAACTGACCAATGTACTAAAGTTTGCCCATAGAATCCTCGGACTTCCTTCTTCGTTTTGGGGGGTGTCATTTCAAGTATAGCTTTCATCTTGGTAGGGTCTGCTTCAACCGTTTTCTTTAACCATGAATCCCAAAAGCTTCCCTTTCGTGACGTAAAAATTACGTAGTTGCATTTAGTATCGCCGTACTTGTTAGAAGAACTTCCAATGGGCAGAAACGTGACCTTCCCAAGTCTTAGACTTAATAATCATGTCGTCTATGTAGACTTTGAACTTTTTATGTATGAAATCATGTAAGTTGGTTGTAGCAGCCCTTTGGTAGGTAGCCCCAACGCTTTTGAGCCCGAATGGTATGATAGTGTAGCAAAGGATTCCCCGGGGGTGATGAATGCGACTTTATCCTAATGGCTAGGGTGCATATTGATATGATTGTATCGGGTAAATCCATCGACAAATGACTTGAGTGTGTGGTTGGTTGTGTTGTTCACAATTATGCCGATGTTGGGTAATGAGTAATCGTCCTTTAGAGATGCTTTGTTCAAATCCCGATAATCGACACACATGCGGACTTTTCCTCATAATTTTGGCTCATGGATGATATTGGCAAGCCATATGGGATATTCAATCACACGAATGAAGCCTACATTTAACTCCTTGACTACCTCTTCTTTGACTTTGAGAGACCATTTAGTGTGATATTTCATTAGCTTTTGTTTGATCGAATTACATTCTGGTAATGTCGATATCTCGTGTTGAGCTATTTTAAGGTCGATGTCGGGCATGTTATTGTAGGACCATACGAAGACGTCCATAAATTCTTTCAGTAGTTGTTCGAATTACGCGTGCTCATGCTCATTAAGGGTGGACCCTATCCTAATCTCACGTTGATGGCCACTAGAATCGATATTGATAACAATAGTTTCATCCTCATTAATTTGAACATAGTTATGTTGTTTGTTATTAACCTTATTAAGACTAGTTAATAATTTCTCATTTGGAAAGTCATCATCATCAAGGGCTTGATTAGAATCAAGACAATTAATGTAAGGCACGACAAGATACTAAAAATCCTCATTTATTTCACTTTCGGGAAAAACAACAATGAGAACCTCATAAAAAGAGGTCTCAGTTACATTGATATCATAAAAATGAGAAGTAATAATAGGTGAAGAGATAGGGTAAACAACAAAGTTGGGTTGAATTTCAACAGGTTGGACTGGTATAACATTTCAGTTGAGAAGAGGCCTGATACGACGCAAATATTGCGTATTTCATCCCTCTAGCCGACACATTTCCTCCCCCTAGGGTATCTTATTTCCTATATTTATGCTCGTTAACCAAAAAACCTCAAATTTCTACGTTAACATATTTTATACGGGTTAATTGAACTTTTATAGGTATTTGGATGCTAAGTGTGAAGTTCAGACGCATTCCGCTCGATTTCTGTACACGATCGCACATTTAAGGGCATTTTAGTCTTTTCACAGCTTGGGCACCTGGCCCAACATCTCACGAAAGTTGAGGCCTCCTTGCAAGCTTCGAGTGGCCATTAACGGTGCGCGATTCCGATTCAGAACGAAGAAGTTACGGGAGTTTTAAAGGAGGAGAAATGCAAACATGCAAAATTAGCAAGCAGCTTAGCTCATACCTGCTTGATCGATCGATCGACCAAATGGGTCGATCGATCGATCCCCCTTTATTTCTGAAATTTTGGGAGACAGTGGGCATCATTTTGAACCATCGATCGATCGACGGTTTGGCCGATCGATCGATCCCTGGTTTTTATGAGATATTTTGCTTTTCTTTTCTTTCTTCTTTTCTTTTTTCCCACTTACTATAAATACCAATTTTGTTGTAAATATCAGATATGAATGTTTAGAATCATTTTTAGGTTAGAATAGCTTAGGGTTTGAGGGTTTTTTAGAGTTCTTCTTCAATTCTTCTTGGTTTGACACCCATTTGGGCATGTAAGTTGACTATTCATCATCCTCTCCATTTATATAGTGTGTATTTCCTTATTTCCTTGCTTTGTAGTTAATTTATATGATTTCTAATTTAGGTTTACATGCTTTGATTTAATTTCTTTGTAGTGTAGATTTATCGCGTTTATTTACTGCGTTTATTTACCGCATTTTAAAATGCTTTCTAGATAAATTAGTCTAGGTTGTGTTTGAAATGAACTCACTTGGGTTAACGCGTTGCTTTGCTTTGATGATGGTGTTTACGGGTCTATTTCGGGTGCGTTGTCCTAGTTATTGCGCCTAGAAGATTTGACGGGTCATATCATGTATGTCACGTGCTTACGACCTTGCGTGCGTAATTTTCGGGATATTTGTTGACGTCAAAATCATATTAGGCTTTTATGCGGATTTAGGGGCGTGACAACGCTTAATTTAATTAACTGTCGAAACGAGACACATTCGTAATAACTCGTCGACCCATGTGACGATTTTATACTAATTAACTCGGGTGAGGGATATTCGACACAACCTATAGTTTTTACGCTTTGTTAATATAGTTTCAATACACTCGTCTAGATTAATATTTCCCTTTTACGCATCTTTCCTTTTTAGTTTGTAATCACCTTTTACATTTTTATTTTAGGAGTATTAAATCCTTTAAATTCTATCAACTCGTCTCTATGGATATTCGATACCCGACTTACCATTGTGTTTGCCTCGCAAGTGTAGTCATAATTTAGGTTTGCTCATATTATCGCGGCAAAACAAAAACAACGAATGTGTACCTACACGTGCACACATTTTGCGCGGTGATCAAAATGGCGCCGTTGTCGGGGATGAGTTTGTTTTAAACTTTATTTGATTTAGTATTTCATAGTATTTTCTTTCTGTTTGTATTATTTGCTAATATTTTTGCAGGACTTCCACATTTGAGTACTTAGAAACGCTTGAATTTTTCCCGCACGCACCTACTTTGTGGAATTCGCCACTTCGAGCCATTTTTGGGGTAAGCATGTCTTATTCCAATTCTTTCAGTAATCATTGTTATAATTCTCAAAATTCTCGCAAACCTATGACTTTTGGTGAATACTTAGAATCCCAAAGAATTTCAAATTCAAATATGACTTTGGGCGAGTATAACGAAAGTCAAAACTTAGATTATTGTAATTTTGATGATGATGATGATAATGATTTTGGGCCTTTACCTCCTTATAATAGGAATTTTGAAACGAAATCGAATAGTTTTCAAAATTCCTATAATAATGAGTTTTTGTTTAAGTCCGATGGTAATTTTCAAAGTTCTCATTTTCATGTATCCGCACCTCGACCCATGACTTTTGGTGAGATCTTGTATTTGTATGAGAATGAGAAAATTGAAAATCGTTATCGGGAAGAAAATCGCTGTTGGGAACATGAATTGGATTTATTATTTGAATCCGATGACGATTTTGCTTACGAGACTTTTGAAGTCGAGGAATGTTTTGAATCAAATGAGAACTTTGCACCTACTTTGGAACAAACCATTCTAGACTTTTCCCATTGCATAATAGATATTGAAAGTGAGGATGAAAATGATGTAATATCTATTTGCAATGAAATGATTTCTTCTTTAGCCCCCAAAGAAGAACATTTCATTGAAAATGATATTATTTCCTTCGAAACTCAATCTTCATGCGATGTTGATTCATCTCATGAGTTTGAATTTCTTTCATCCCCATTTTTATTCTCTGTTATCACACCGTGACAAGTACCCGATGATTCGGTTTCAAACTTTAATGTTTTAAACCTTTTCGCCGATGAGGAGTACTTGCTCGAGTCGCCTTCCATGATCGCATTCGTGTCTTCATGTGCGCCGCCTACCATTCCAATTTCAAAATCATTGAGAGGGTATTTGGATTTTCTAGGTCCCCACATGTTTTTGTCGCTTGTTCAATCCAAATCCCCCATCGTCCCTCCAAAACTTTTAATTGGCGATGGCTCCTTTCTTCCGCCTTACACATGCCTTTCGTTGTTCAAACGGAATTCATATTTTTTGGAAGGCATGATTGTATGTGAGGGTACACCGGTTATCCTCCAAAGTCAAATCGTTCTTATGGTGGACCCTCAATTATTTATACTTCTAGTGTATAGTTAGTGTGAAGCCTAAATAGTAGGTTGTATATAGTTAGCTTTTTATTCTTTCGTTCTTTATTTTTTCTTTCCTTTTTAATTTAGTCTAGTGTAATTAGTTAGTTCTTTGTTATTTGTTTTTGTTATGATCGGTACTAACTTGTTTTGTATATTCTTTGGACTTGTTCTTATGGGGATCGCTCCAATTTTGGGTAATATCGCTATTTTCCTCTCTTTGACTTGGTTCTTAATTTACATTGAGGACAATGTCAAGTTTTAAGTTAGGGGTGTTGGATATTCTATCCATTTCTTTATTTAGCCCATGTCTTTCACTACACCAAAAACAGTAATTTGGCACACCTTGATATTAAAAATCTGGCATACTTTAAAACCGTGCCAAATCTGACACTGTTTAACGACAATCTGGCACACTTTTAAAGTCGTGCCAAAATTTGGCACTGTTTAAAAGTGTGCCAAAACTGAGGACACTTAACTAAAATATAAATACCCTACAAAATAACAAATGCCCCAATTCTTTAATCTCCCACGCATGCTCTCTTTCTCTCACACTCTATCTCTCACATTCAAGGACGACCATCGAAAGGGGAGTATCCAGGTTTATTCTCTCACCTTCGTTGTCATCTTTCCAAGAGTATTACGGTAAGGACTAAAGAATGCCCATTGGTTTGACTTGTGATGAGTTTGTGAGATATCCATGGGTTAGGGTTTTGAAATGATTTTATTTTGTTGTCTACGTTCAATGTATGCGTATACCAACCATTTGTGATGAATTAATTTTGTTGCAAAATGTTATTTTTGCTGATTTGTGTTGTGTTAGTAATACAAAACACATACTCATAGTTCTTCATATCTCAAACTAAAATAAAATGAATGCATTTTAGTGGGTATATGCAGTATTCATTTGGTTTGGTCTATTGTAGTTTTCAATATATATAATTATCGACAAAATTTAAAATGGGCGGCCTTGGAAGCATTGAATAAATAGCCGAATAATCAGTTTCTGTCGGCTAGAGTCGGTTCGGTTTTGCACATCAATTTTTGGTTGTATTTTATACTTTTTTTAATTTCTCCATGGTGTATACTAATTGTTTGATGAATTTCTACAACGAAGATAAACATATATATTCTATGAGATGAGTTATTTTTGAACTAATTTTTTTCGCTTATAACATCTGAAAACTTTTAATTTTTCTACAGCTATGGGCTTGTTGGTTTGTTTTTAGTTTGAATGGAATGTTTTAAGAGTGAATTTTGTGGGGTTTGTATATGGAGTTTTGACATTTCTCTAAATGTGAAATTGTGTAAGTTTGGTTCCAACGAAATATCTTTCCTCTTGATGATTATTATTTGGATCATGTGTTGTAGGTACGGTGTAGGCAGGGAAGTGAAGAGACAAACTTTAAGATATTTTCTTGTATTTTCCCCCATTTTTCTTTTGGTTTTACCTTGAAAGATAAATACTGATAAATTTTGAAACTTTAAACCCTATTTGATAATAAAAGAATTGGTCGCATAAAGTTTACATTGAATGTATGATGGATAAAAGAATAATTTCTTTTGTTTTCTGCATATATGTTCATCATGGATGTTTACTAATTCATTACTATTACATTGTACTTCTGCATATTTCCACGCAGATTGACTCCTGCTCCAAATGACGCTACCAATATGAGCATGTGTAAGCCAACATATTCAATATTATCGACACTAAACTCACTTATTACATTTCATTTCACAATACTTGAGCTACCTTATTTTGTTTCCTAAGAAGGATAATGAGATAAATTTCCATATCTAAACACAACTATTGATTGTAAGGACAAAAATGTTGAAGTCGGGGGTACTGATAATAAGGGATAACCGTTGCGAATAGCGGTGTTAAGGCTAATAATGATACTAATAATCACAAAACTTGGGCAAAAATCCTAATTCCTAAGCGAGATAAGATAACAGGTAATAGTATCTAGTTTATTCCTTTTGACAAGTATGATGAAGGCATGTAATGTCTTAATCTCTCTTTGTTGCAGTAGTTTTTCTGTTTCCCCAACAATTGCCCTCACCCGATTGCTATAAAGTATTGATATTTTCTTTAGTTGTCCATCTTGAATAAATAATGAGGAACTTTAGCCTAATGTTAAAAAGTATAAAAGTGGAGCCTCATTAAAGTTCCTTAGATTTAAATTCTTTAAAGTTATGAAATCACTCCACATTCAAAATAGATTGGTGGATGTGTGTCAATTGAAAAACGAAAACGAAGAGGGAAGAAAAAACTCACATTAGTTCTTTTAGACCATAACTCTTAAAAACAGCAACCTATAAAGCTTTAGTCATTATCTGAATTTCATTATAACATCTAAATTTCATTTATTAATTGGAAAAAAAATTCCCAGCAGGAATGATGTACACAATGAGATGTTGGGTGATAACGCCAAACAGAGGTTCACAGAGGCTTTTAATGATGCATTCACTGTGTAGGCTTCATTCTAAACTGAATGGTTCACAAGTTTGAGTAATATCGCTTATCGAACTTAAATTTATCACAATGTCAAAGCCTATAGAACATAAATTTGAGTAATATTGCTTAATACATGATCAAATATATCAAAGGACTGGTGATCATCTTTGACGATACAACTTTCTTTGCTGATGTTGGGAAATCTCAAGTTTCTGGCGGTGCTATGAATAGAACTAATTATCTTAGCAGATTTTTATTCAATCCATTCTGAATACTGGATTGGACCTTGACCAATCACTAGTTATTATTCACACCGGAGTAGTTTAAGATCTTGAAAAGATTTGGGGGCATGACATGATAGTTAACTTGGCATTGACATGTTCTTAGTTAAAGTATAATGGTTGTTTGGCCTATAGTATGTTTGTGCATTAGGTGCATCTTAATCGTCTTGTATCTGGAGTCTTCGATTAGGAGGTTGACTAGAGATCCGATTGGTCTTGGTAAAAAAAAAATTAATTAATTCATAAAAGTTTTTATAAAATCTGGAAAATATACAATGCTCATATAATACCAAAATCAGTACTCCCGAACTAATGGGAACTACATATCCATGTAAATATATGACCCTCTGCATATAGTAAAATAAGAGTTCCTTGAGTTTATTATATGACATTACAAATGATATTCTGAGATCACATTTAGATTCTTAACATTCATGACTTATATCCAATAATGCTTTCCTTCAAAGTGATTCTTTGATAAATGATCAGTTAAACTCATGCGTAAATCAATTTAGTTTGTGATTACCTTATCTTGCATGTTTATTTCCTTATGAACACATGATAGACCTCCAAGTATATTCCATACTGCTGATCACAATGCTGATTGTAAGAGGGGTAGCCAGGCCCTGGTGTGTTACCTCTATGACACCCCCCCCCCCCCCCGTAAGGTACTTGGCCACCATGAGAAACAGCATTCTTCACTCCTACCTATACACCGACCTCCGAATACTTGTTTACATACATAACAAAGACAGTGTCCCCTCCATATTGAACCTCCTCGAATCCTCAAATCCAACAAGACAAAGACCCATTTCAGTGTTTGTCCTAAACCTCATGGAGCTCACTGGCAGGGAAGCAGCTATGCTTGTCCCCAATTTTTACAGAGGAAAACTAACTTCCATTCGAAGCCGATCGGAGCACCTAGTTTTTTACTAATTTTATATGAGTTTATTGCACAAAAGTCTCTATTTCATTTTTGTATTTATCTCTTGTGTAATTTCCCATTATATTTTGTGCTATCATCACATATAAATTAATGCTTGTTGATCGAAGTACACCTTAAGTTTAGTCATCTTCTTCTTTTTCATAAAGCGGATTTGGTTTTTGCTTGCAGCTTTAGAGAGTGGTGCTTTAATGATTGCTGAAGCCACATGTGAAAGCATGGGTTTCGCGATTCCTGAAAAACTAAGTGACCTAAAGAAGAAGAACAAATATCTCTCCAAGAAGAAAGGCAGTGGTGAAAATGTCAAAAGTTTGGATATAAAATCGGTAACTGTAAAGGTTAACTCAATAAATCCAAGGTGTCCATGGAAGAATTTGAGCCACTTGCTGAATTTTTAGCTAGGTTTTCATCAATCCACCCCTCAACCTACATTAATTTTTCGAAGAAAACAGATTTCCATGGTCTAAATATCAACAGATAGGTAAGGTATTGGTCTGTACGTTTTACTACAATTTTCTCTCATGTAATTCATTTTCATTGCATATAATTGATCGTTCTTGATGTTTCATACTTGGCCTAAAATAAGAATTTCCTTTTTCATGACATTGTCCTTTATAGGAGAACAAATTTGAAATGTTTTTTCTTTGAAATAATGTGGGCTAACATCTACTGGTAGGCTACCCGACATGGTCTATAATTAATGTACTAAAAAACACATTAAATTTTCAGAATCAGGAGCTTGTTTGGTTAAGTTTAACTCATTTAAGTTATTTGTCAAATCAATTTTCTTCTCTTATACGTCTAGATTTTCTTTGGACTTTTATACACTTTTATTTCCATACAGCTTTCGTAAACTTATTTCAGATTATAAGTGTTTTACTACATGGACATAAGAAAAACTTACTTCAAATGCTCCATACATTTGTGATTTTCAATTTCATGTTGGTCATTTAGATATCTTATCATATTTTTAGCTAGGCAGACTATTTTTCTCTCCATAATTTCTGTATATACTCCCCTTGTTCATATAGGTAAACCAAAAATCATCTTTACAATCAAGGGATGAGATTAAGAAGTCTCTTCAATCATACAAATAACAAAACTGCCCGCTGAATGAAAATAATGCCGGCAGCTGGGATAACTCAGCATATGGTGAAGATAGATGCAACGAGTAGAAGAAAGACGAAATGAGGAATCGCTGATTTTATTGAACTTGCATGTGATCAAGGTGAACCATCATATGTTGAAGGTACAGTATTTGATCCACGTCCTGCACCATTTAAAAATAAACAACTTTTCAAAACAATGATACATGTGTTGATATGGTTAATTTGAAATACAATATTAAAGTTTGAAATCCCAAAATTTGTGGGTCTATTATGAATAGGAAATACAAATATTTCTTATTTATCATCATTCACCAATGCCTCATGTGAGAGAACTTCCATATTTCTTATTTCTTATTACTTCTGTCATGCTTAGGATTGGATTGAGTTTATTTTATTTAAAGGCTCGTGCTCTTGCAGAAAAATCATATTTTTATCAATACTAGTTCATTTTTTTAACACTGTGCTGGGCAACCCTTTTGATTCCACAACTGGGCAGCCCTTTTGGTTCCATAATTGAGCAGCCCTTTTATCTATATATTCAAAAGAAACAAACCAAAACCCCTCTCGCAAAATAACTTGTTATTAATAGGTAGATTATTTTGTCTATGTGAGGCTGAATAATCTCCTGAGGGATTGCCTTGCTTTTGACCTTGCTATTTGATCTTTTTAATTTTGTTGTTGATTTTGGCCAACTTTTGTACTAATTTCTTGAACTTGGATTTGGTCTTCTTGGGGGTTGAATTTATGCCTAACTAATGATTTGGGGTGATTCTTGGACTTTATCAGAATGAGTTATCATCCCATCTTAGTGTTCTTTCTCTAATGTATACCCACGACTAGCTTGCATATTAGTAGAGTCTCGATCTCTTTAATGGATCTTCTATTCTTTAGGGGGGTTACTGGGATTCTCTACTTTCTTGGATGCTGTAGGTGTTTCTTTAGAGAAATTAATGTTGAGCAAACATTTGTCTTCCGTTCCCAAGCTTGAAACATTTACCACATAAATTTGGTATATGTTCATATGCTATATCTTTCCAAAATCCATAGTCTTCACAACCTAACCAAACTCGATTTGGTCTTTCTTTCAATAAATCTAATTCCACACATACCGTAGCTACACTAGGTCTATTGATAGTCCCTATTGAGGCATTAAGTTTTAATGGTTTACCATTGGCAAATTCATATTGTATAATAAACACATTGGCAAATTCTAGTCTACAGTCCTCCTTGTTTAAAAATGTGTTTATTAAACTAGATATGTACATATAACAAGGTTGTTATATATATATATATATATATAAGAGTCATGTTATATGTACATATAACAAGGTTATTATATATATATAACAGCCCTGTTATATGTACATATATAATAGCCCTGTTATATGTACATATAACAAGGTTGTTGTTTCATACTAGGTACTAAAACCAAACATCCCATGTAACCAAGATTGGCAAAACAAAACCCCCTTAAGACGTTGAAGGGTGAAAACCCAAACGAACCCCGAAATAGCCCTTTAAGACGCACTAACACCTTGCACGAAACCCATGTAACTCGTAGGAACAGACCGCGTAGTCACGGGCCTCTCGGTTTGAGAATATGACGATAAGTTGAAAATATATAGATTAAGCTTAGAAATAAGCCGTTAAAGGGTAAAAACCCAAATCAACCTCTAAATGGCCCCGTAAGAGGCACTAACACCTCGTACGGGACCAATGTAACTCGTAGGAACTGACCGCGTAGTCACGGGCCTCTCGGTTTGATAATATGATGATAATTTGAAAATATATAGATTAGGCTTAGAAACAAACCGTTAAAGGGTGAAAACCCAAACGGGGCCCGAAACAGACCCGTAAGTGGCACTAACACCTCGCACGGAACCCATATGTAGGAACAAACCACGTAGTCACGGGCCTTTCGGTTTGAGAATATGACGATAATTTGGAAATATCTAGATTAGGCTTAAAAACAAGTCGTTAAAGGGTGAAAGCCCAAACCAGACGCTAAACGGCCCCGTAAAAGGCACGAACACCTCGCACGGGACCAATGTAACTTATAGGAACTGACCGTGTAGTCTCGCATCTCCCGATTTGAGAATATGACGATAATTTGGAAATATCAAGATTAGGCTTAAAAATAAGTCGTTTGAGGGTGAAAACCCAAACCAGCCGCCAAACGGCCCCGTAAGAGGCATGAACACCTCGCACGGGGCCAATGTAACTTATAGGAACTGATCGCGTAGTCCCGAGTCTCCCGGTTTGAGAATATGCCGATAATTTGGAAATATCTAGATTAGGCTTAAAAATAAGTAATTTGAGGGTCAAAACCCAAACCAGTCGCCAAACGGCCCCGTAAATGGCACGAACACTTCGCACGGAACCAATGTAACTTGTAGGAACTGACCGCGTAGTCGTGGGTCTCCCTATTTGAGAATATGATGATAATTTAGAAATATCTAGATTAAAAACAAGACGTTGGAGGGTGAAAACCCAAACCAGCCGCCAAACGGCCCCGTAAGAGGCACGAACACCTCGCACGGGACCCATGTAACTTGTAGGAACTGATCACGTAGTTTCGGGTCTCCCTATTTGAGAATATGACAATAATTTAGAAATATCTAGCTTAAGGCTTAAAAATAAGCCATTTGAGGGTGAAAATCCAAATAAGCCGCCAAACACTCCCGTAAGAGGCACGGGACTAATGTAACTTGTAGGAACTGACCGCGTAGTCCCGGATCTCCCAGTTTTAGAATATGACGATAATTTGAAAATATCTAAATTAGGCTTAAAAATAAGCATTTACAGGGTGAAAACCCAAACTATCCCCCAAACGGCCCCGTAAGAGACACGAGCACCTCGCACGGGACCAATGTAACTTGTAGGAACTGACCGTGTAGTCGCGGGTCTCTCGATTTGAAAATATGATGATAATTTGGAAATATCTAGATTAAGCTTAAAACAAGTCGTTTGAGGGTGAAAACCCAAACTAGCCCTCAAACGGCCCCGTAAGATGCACGAACACCTCGCACGAAACCCATGTAACTTGTAGGAACTGACCGCATAGTCACGGGTTTCCCGATTTGAGAATATGACGATAAGTTTAAAAAATATAGATTAAGATCAGAAACAAGTCGTTAAAGGGTGAAAACCCAAACCAACCCCGAAACGGTCCCGTAAGAGGCATTAACACCTCGCACGAGACCAATGTAACTCGTAGGGACTGATCGCGTAGTCACAGGCCTCTCAATTTGAGAATATGATGATAATTTAAAAATATACAGATTAGGCTTAGAAACAAGTCGTTAAAGGGTGAAAACCAAAATGGGCCCCCAAACAGACCCATAAAAGGCACTAACACCTCGCACGGGACCCATGTAACTCGTAGGAACAAACCACGTAGTCACGGGCCTCTTGGTTTGAGAATATGATGATAATTTGAAAATATCTAGATTAGGCTTAAAAACAAGTCATTAAAGGGTGAAAACCCAAACCAGCAGCCAAACGGCCCTATAAGAGGAACGAACACCTCGAATGGGACCAATGTAACTTGTAGGAACTGACCACATAGTCGCGGGTCTCTCGGTTTGAGAATATGATGATAATTTTGAAATATCTAGATTAGGCTTAAAAATAAGCCGTTGAGGGTGAAAACTCAAACCAGCCGCCAAACGGCCCCATAAGAGGCACGAACACCTCGTACGGGACCAATATAACTTGTAGGAACTGATCGCGTAGTCCCAGGTCTCCCAGTTTGAGAATATGACGATAATTTGGAAATTTATAGATTAAGCTTAAAAACAAGCCGTTTGAGGGTGAAAACCCAAACCAGACTACAAACGGCCCCGTAAGAGGCACGAACACCTCGCACAAGACCAATGTAACTTGTAGGAACTGACCGCGTAGTCCCGGATGTCACGGTTTGAGAATATGACGACAACCTGAAAATATCTAAATTAGGCTTAAAAATAAGCAGTTACAGGGTGAAAATCCAAACCAGCCCCCAAACGACGGCCCCGTAAGAGGCATGAACACCTCGCACGGGACCAATGTAACTTATACGAACTGACCGCATAGTCGCAGGTCTCCTAGTTTGAGAATATGACGATAATTTGGAAAAATCTAGATTAGGCTTAAAAATAAGTCGTTTAAGGGTGAAAACCCAAACCAGCCCTCAAACGGCCCCGTAAGAGGTACGAACACCTCGCACGGGACCAATGTAACTTGTAGTAACTAACCACGTAGTCACAGGTCTCCCAGTTTGAGAATATGACGACAAATCATCCCCCAAACGACCCTGTAAGAGGCAATAACACCTCGCACGGGATGTAACTCGTAGTAACTGATCAGGTAGTCATAACTTGAGTAAGATTTTCAATTTTAGAATATAATAATAATTGCAACTCCTATATGTAATTTTTTAGTTTGAGTAAGCTTTTTTTATAAATTACTTGGTTACTAATATCGTCTCTTTTTTGTATCCTGTCTTTTTTGCAAGATAACATTTTATCGTTAGCATTTGTTCACATGGAACACACGAAGAAGTCAATGGTTTACAACAAGGGGTTCATTTATTTATTGTCATTAATATTCATAATTATATTTCTTTTATTATGATCGTATAGGTTTTTCTAGTTTTATTGTTAACTTTTATGGCCGTGCGGGATTTATATTACGCAGGTTTTATATTAACAGTTTTTAGAATGTCCAAAAAATAGAGAAAACTCTGCTCAATTTTTTTTGGTCTGTGAACTACTGAAGACTTATAATATTTTGAAGTTTGTATGTACATTAGTTTATCAACAACGTGCAGTATTTGCAATTTGTGAATTTTCTTGTTTTCAATTAATTAATTTTTTTCTTTCATCCAAAAATCTAGATTGAGCACATTTTCATAAAAACTTGGCACAGTTCAAAATCGTGCCAACAGTGTATCAAATTTTGGCATGGTTTTGAATTGTGCCAAGTTTTTATGAAAATGTGGTCAATCTAGCATGGTTCAAAAGTGTGCCAGAAATATCAAATTGTGTCACGGTTTAAAAGTGTGCTAGAAGTGTTCCTGTTTGGTCAAATCTAGTACACTTTTAAACCGTGCCAGAAAAAAATGGTCATTTTGGAACTCCTGATTCTGGCATAGTTCAAAATCGTGCCAGATTTGATCTGGCACAGTTTTAAACCGTGCCAGATTCCTGTTTTTGGTGTAATGTTTGGTCACATGTTAGTTACTTAGTATGCTTTTCTTAGAAAAAATCAAAATTTTCAAAAATATTTTCTTTCCTTTTTTTCTCCTTTTTTGGGCATTTTGCCTTTGTTTCCGATGATAAATTACAATAATTGCTCGATCCAATCGACAACCCAATGATGCATGTTCTCAATTTTAGAAGTTATTAGACTTTAGTCCTCATATCATTGATATTATGAAGAACTTCATGAATTAAACTTTAATCCCATGAGCACAAGCACTTTTATTATTCTATTGATTTGGTTTAAGATTTTTATAACTCGATAATCTTTTGTTGCATTGTATATACTTACACCGAGTAAGCTTTGTACCTTTCTTCGTTTGTGAGTGTTATACACTATTCTTTCCTCTTTGAAAATGTTGAATTCGTTGGTAATCTCACTATTCTTTCATTTGATCATTCATTAATTGAGTTCATACTTAAAATGTGTTACTTGATCATGATTTTCATATATTGTTTTGACTTGAGAATTGCGTAAACTTTGTGAAATGATCATAGGCCCCCTTTGTTATATCACCCATATTGACCTTGACCTCACCTTATATGGTTTCCCTCGTTAACCCCTTTAAGCCTAAAAAATAGCCTTTCGTTTCATAACCCCAATCCCATACCAACTCTAAATTGGAGTTATAGCCCATACATACACCTTCCATACCTTTATTTGGAATGTTACTTGGAATTGAATGATGTTATTGTGATGTCGGTTGCAATTTAGGCATATGAGAGTGAGAAAAGTAAAGAAAAGAAAGTAGTGAAAAAGTGAAGAAAAAGAGAAAGCAAAAAGCAAAAGAAAACATGAGAAAAAGAAGAAAAGAAAGAGAAAGAGAAAGAGAAAGAGAAAGTTGTAAATGTTGTATAGTTTTCAATAAGCTTTGATTACTCTCCAATTGTTATATCCAATGCCTTTTTCGAACTTGTTTTCCAATTTTTCTATTGCCCGCACTCTTCCCATTATCCCGAGTTTTTCATTTCGAACACTTTGAATCTGTACATACATATCCTTCATTTCGTACCCTAGCCAAACCTACTTTACAACCCTATTAAAGTCCTATGTGATCTTAGGTTGATGTAATTCAAAGTTTAAATAGTTTTGATAATTTGTGAAAATGTATTTCGCGTCTTTTAGTGTGCGGTATCCTTTCATTGAGATTACAACTTTTTAGTTTATATATAGTGTTCTTCATTTGTGACATGTGTGCGGCCTAGTTTCCATTTACATTTACTCTTTATGCCTGCATGTTCCGTGTGTTACCTCCCTGTTTCGAGTGAATTCACTTGATGAGTGTAATGCCCATGAGTATTGAATATATGCTTGCCTTTATGTTTATCCAGTTGATATAAGTTTTTTGCCAAATCACACTTTGCATGTGCTCGCTCCCCTCCCACGTTTTAAGGTTTCAATTCTTTGAGGTGCATTCTATAATGTTAATGATTCAGACTTTTGTTTGAATCCGTTCAATGTTCTAATAATGCATATGAAATCCTTTTCGCTATTGTTCGGCTTGTCGCATGTTGGGTTGGGTATATTTTGAGGAAACCAATTGATGTTTGTGGGTGTCATCCCTGCAAACCCTCACGAGACTACACTCGTCCACTAGGGTGACCTAGGGGTTTAACGGCTTATTGCATACGCTAAATGCAATCGAATCGCCCGCGAAAGTGGCCTTTTGCTTTTATACCATACTTTTGTACTATCTCCTGCTTTTGGTTTGCTTTTAGTTCTTTTTGCATCTTATTTCATTGCTAGGTACTAGCAATGTGTAAGTTAGGGGGTGTGATACGACGCAAATATTGCATATTTTATCCCTCGAACCGACGTATTTTAGCCCCTAGGGTATCTTATTCCCTATATTTATGCTTGTTAACCAAACAACCTCGTATTTCTACGTTAATATGTTTTGCAGGGGTTAATTGAGCTTTTATAGGTATTTGGATGCTAAGTGTGAAGTTCAGACGCATTCCGCTTGATTTCCCTACACGATCGCATGTTTAAGGGCATTTTAGTCTTTTCACATCTTGGGCACCTAGCCCAACATCTCACAGAAGTTGTATGCCCCCTCGCAAGCTTCGCGTGGCAATGAACGGTGCGCAATTTCGATTCAGAATGAAGAAGTTACGGGAGTTTTAGCGGAGGAGAAATGCAAACATGCAAAAACAACAAGGAGCTTGGCTCATACTTGCTTGATCGATTGATCGACCAAATGGGTTGATCGATCGATCCCTCTTTATTTCTGAAATTGTGGGAGACAGTGGGCATCATTTTGAACCATCGATCGATCGATGGTTTGGGTCGATCGATCGATCCCCAATTTTTATGAGATATTTTGCTTTTTCTTTTCTTTCTTCTTTTCTTTTTTCCCAATTACTATAAATATCAATTTTGTTGTAAATATCAGATATGAAGGTTTACAATAATTTTTAGGTTAGAATAGCTTAGGGTTTTAGGCTTTTGGAGAGTTATTCTTCAATTCTTCTTGGTTTGACACCCATTTGAGCTTGTAAGTTGACTATTCATCATCCTCTCCATTTATATAGTGTGTATTTCCTTATTTCCTTGATTTGTAGTTAATTTACATGCTTTCTAATTTAGGTTTACATGACTTGATTTACTTTCTTTGTAGTGTAGATTTATCGCATTTATTTACCGCGTTTCTAATATGCTTTCTAGCTAAATTAGTCTAGGTTGTGTTTGAATTGAACTCACTCGCGTTGAACCATTGCTTTTCTTTGGTGATGGTGTTTACGGGTCTATTTCGGATGCGTTGTCCTAGTTATTACGCCTAGGATATTTGACGGGGCATATCATGTATGCCCCACGCTTACGACCTTGCGTGCGTATTTTTGAGATATTTGTTGACGCCAAAATCATATTAGGTTTTTATGCTGATTTAGGGGCATGACAACCCTTGATTTAATTAACTGTCAAAACGAGACGCATTCGTAATAACTCGTCGACCCATGTGACCATTTTATACTAATTAACTCGGGTGAGGGATATTCGACGCAACCTATAGTTTTTACCGCTTTGTTAATCTAGTTTCAATACACTTGCCTAGATTAATATTTCCCTTTTATGCATCTTTTCCTTTTTAGTTTGTAATCACCTTTTACATTTTTATTTTGGAGTACTAAATCATATAAATTCTAGCAACTCGTCCCTGTGGATTCTCGATACCCGACTTACCACTATGCTTGCCTCGCAAGTGTAGTCGTAATTTAGGTTTGTTTGTATTATCACGACGAAACAAAAATAACGACTGTGTACCTACAAGTGCACGCATTTCGCACGGTGATCAAGGCCCCTTAGCAGCCTTGATCAAAGTTGAAAGGTCCGATGATGTAACGTCTGAATGGATCATAGAGAGAGTCAGCTCCAGTGTCGGTAGGTTGAATGAGTCTTCGAAATCACTTTCCTCGGAGACCTCGATAACTATTACGATTTTCTCAGTGAGAGGTTACACTTTATGCTAGCAGTCTTCAGCCCAAGAGTAGTTATTTCAAAAGAATATTTCCATCCACGATTTTATCTTCTTATCGACGTGGTCGTACTATGGTTCAGGGAATCCACAGAAAGGGAACACTCTGTCCTTCTTGATAAATCTTCCATTCAGAAATTCTCGAAATAATCTTTGCATATTTTAAACCTCTTTTCAGTCATGGTTGGAAAAATGCTTTGAGTTCTTTTGGTGAAGGCTGATAACCTAGGCTATATGGGGCAAAGGCCTCTTTCAGGACTATGGGCTCAAGTATCCCTTATTGATTTCACCCCATCTCCAGTCCAGGCATGAAATGCATATTTTTGAACATCTATATCACATTAACATTACCATAAGGACTTTGTACTGGAAAGACTCGATCTTTGAAATTTTCTCCTGTTGGAAGGGGAAGTGGGTTAATTCTGAAGCCGTAGAGGAGCATGTCATCTGTCCCATGCTGAATTTCCAAAATTGGATTATTAGTGCTGGCATTTTTTATACCATTGGCATCCCCCCAAATGGTGATGACATGTCCTTTGGCGAAGAATTTTAATTTCTGATGAAGGGAAGAAGATACCCCTCGGACTCTATGAGGCCACGCCCGACCAAGTAGCAGGTTAAAGCATGAAGGTATGTCAATGACTTGGAATTCGATAACAATGCTGATAGGGACAGTCCCTATTATGAGTTTTATGGATCCCATTACCTCTTAATGGGTATTATCATAAGCACGTACTGCAATGGAAGTAGAAGTAAGGTCAATGACTTTCAACCCCAAAAAATTAAAGTTTCTGAGCGGACAAACATTGAAGGCGATTCTGTTGTCAATAAGTGAGAGTGGGACTATCTTTCCCATCACTTCAATGATGATGTTGAGGGTATAGTTATGATTGGAACCGATCTTTAAAATTTCCTCTTCGAAGAAGGAGAGGATCCTAGTGGAGGTCAAGGACCCAATCATGTTACAGCTTCTTCGGGAGTGGTGAAAGGAGGGACTATGGGTCTAATGAGAAAATTTATGAGAGCATTCTGGTGTAGTTGGGAAGACATGAATATTCCTTATAATGTGATATTATCTTAAGTCTTCTTATTTTAGTCAAGGATTTTTCTCTCCTCAACGGTCAATTCTAATATAAGAAGTTCTTTGGAAATTCCCTTTCCCTTAATAGTTCCTAACAACATAGGATTCATATCCTAGTAATGCATCTCTCTCTGGTCATGAGGTTTACTGAGGTGGGGAAGAACCAGAACCCCGTGTCTTCATCTGTTTCTGGCTGAATGGCTACTTTAATAATCTCCCCCAATAGGTTTTTGGAAGATATCATTCTACACATGTTGATTACTGGACTGAATTTTCCCTCACTTAATTCATCTCAGAGCTATCAAATTCTTCCCCCCCATTCAATGGCGATGATGTCTTCTTGCTAAGAGAAATTGATGCATTCAATAACCTCGACGGCTTTCTCATATAAATCTTTCCACTCAATGGGGAGGTGATGGAGTGAAGGGATCAAACATCCTTGAAGCTTCAAAGCAGTTAGTAGCTCAAAAATGTTATTGATCTCGCTAGTCTGTTGAAACATGTCGGCCATGACATATACCACGTCGTCTAAACTAATTTCTTTGATAGGTACTACCCATTTGTCTGATTCCTGGGTGCATTTTCGAGCTTCCATGAATAGGCCACTGAATATCTGACAGTTGGTGATCATCTTGCCGGGTAATTTCAGTCCAAACTTCAGAAGTTGAGTCCATGCAGTTGGTAACTCCATGTATTTCCCCTCAGATCGGGTACGGATGGCAATGCAGGCTCTTTTGAGGAGTAAAAGGCTTGATTGGTGAAGAAGCCAGGTTGTAAGAGAAAATGTGGGTAAACTTTTAGAGGTTTGGGTGAAGTGATAGGCATTTTACTGGGTATAATTTGAGTGGGTGGATCAAATTTTGGGTTATTTCTAGGAAGACTGCATTTTCATGTACGAAAAGTGGGTTATTGGTGTTATTGGGTTTAGGATATTTTGGTGGAGCGATGAGACCCCGGCCAACCAAGCCTTAAACCACGTTTCTAAGATGGAAGCATTCATCGGTAATGTAGCTCGAGGATTGGTGAAAGTCGTAATTGGCATCGATTTTGAAGTTCTTGGGAAGAGGCTTTGGTAATGGACAGGGGTCCAAAGGTTTGAGGTTTAGGCTTAACAAGGCCTGGTAGACTTTGGATAAGAGAGCATAGAGCTCGGTGTATTCCTTTTCGAGGGGGATTAGGGTATCTTTTCGGTGCCCAAAAGGTTATAGGTTGGGAGATATTATTGATGGTTGAGACTGTAGCCCCGGTAGGCTTCTCGTACTTTGGGGGAATGAACTGTCCAGTCACCTTCTTCGTCTTGACTTCTACCTTGGTAACATTTTCTTCAATTTCTACACCCGCATCCCAGAGGTCTTAAAAGTTGGATAATACTGACCTCCCATAGTCACTTGAATATGGGGTAAGAAATTCTTCTTCACGATACTAACTTGTTCTTTTTCGGAGGGTCGATTGGTTATGGTAGCAACTTCCTCTCTCCACATTTCTATGAACTTACTAACTGTTTCCCCGGGATTATACTTAATAAGCTCTAAATATCGGCATGTAACATCTAGCTCCTCATTGTACTTATACTGAGACATGAATTCTTAGGCGACATCTTCTCAACTGTGGATTCTGGATTTTCAAGGGATAGGAACCATCGGAGAGCGCTTTCATTCAAAGTTTGTTAAAACATATGAGCGTTATCTCTTCAGAGGCACTAAGAAGGTCTATGGCGCGTTAATAACTACGAAGGTGCACAATTAAGGGCCCACTGCCCCCGAACTTCTCGATAACTATCATCTTGAACTTATTCGGCAATCTTGATTTGGGATAGGGAGACATATGGGTGTAGTCAATGTATTTCTCGGATATCCTAACTTGATTGAATTTATTGGATAGTAGTTTGAGGTCTCCCTCGACCTTATTCAGTTCTTCCTTTTTGGGATCAATAGGCACTGGCAGGTTAGCCCCTGGCTGGGCAAGGTTTGGCATAGGGAGCTGAGTTGACGGCTGCTCATTGGCAGGCGAGGAACGCAGAGCATGCTGATATTCTTCTAGGACCTAAATAGGCTTAGGAATGGGTGGGCCCATGGAATGAGGAAAGAGGACCTCGAGTTCTTCAGGAATCTAGACCCGGTTTTGTTGTATCTCATGGACCTTAGTTTGAAAGTTTTCAATCTTGGCACTGAGTTGGACTAAGATAGCCATCAAATCAGGCTGCTCGTTCGGTACTTGGTCGACATTTTCCATGAAGAGCTGGTGAAGGTAGATTTCAAACTCGGATGAAGTAGTAGAGGAACTGGTGGGGCTTTGAGGCAGTTAGACGGAAGACTGAAAACGCTAGGGAGCCAGGCCAAGAATCGGGTATGCAATCGACCTGAATGAAAAATGGTTTGAGTTTATTTTTGAAAAAGCGGAAAAAAAAATTTGTATTTTTTTATAAAAGGAGGATAATATTCTTGGTATTTTCGATAAAAGGAAGGAAAATGTTTTTGGTATTTTATTATTTTTAGAAAGGAGGAAAAAATGAGAGAAGAATCTCAGCATGATTACTATTATTATTACTATTATTATTATTATGTTTTCACTTGTATTACATTTACCTAAATGCAAAAAATTGTCGGACAAGACCCGAGCCTGGGAAAACTAGGTTTGAAAAATATGTAAGACATGGTTTGACTTGTTTTCAGGATCCTGGACAGAGTCTTGTTTTGAAAAACAATAAAATAGCGCAAAAATTTGGGCAGCATGCCGACCCGACATTTTGGCAGAGTTTCGTATAGCAACCAGCAAACTAAATACGAGTGCCCTAGGTTTGACGCCTATATGAGGTTCATGCAGTTTTATTGGGCTAGTGGTAGGGTTTACCCTTTGGCATGACTTCCACGAGAAACTTCTTTTTTTAGGGTAATCGGTACTAGTGGACAATCCATTTGATATACCTAAGTGTATGTGAATTGCCTCATTATATACCTCATGGGTACAATACGTGTGAGAGCAAATTCGATATACTCGACGTACGTGAATGAGTTCCCTCTTATATACCTCTTGTCGTGAGTTTGGTAAAGCGATACAATATGGAGGGAACCGTTCAATATACGTCGAATATACTAGGCCAATGGAAGGTGAGAGTCATATTGCTTAGTCTAACTACGGCCCATAAGACCATCTCCCATCATAAAGTGACTCCCCAGTACGGGAAAAAGTTTTGGTCAATATTGCAATGCTCTTAGTGATGTAAGGTGAAAAATGCATGAATTTTAATTAGTATATTATAGAGAGAGTCTTTTATTTGGCATGATGAGTAAAAGAAGCACTATACTAATGGGAAAGAATGTACTAGTATCATGAAAAGTAAATCTAACATGGAGCATGAAAACTACACTATATGTGGATACATTCGAGTGAGTGATGTGTGAATGTTTACAAGCAGGTGTGTGGTAGTGAGCCTAATCATGGATCAACTACAAGTGGCGTGTGATATGTTCAAGTGAGCATAGATATATACAAGTGTGATAAGTGGAGGTGTGTGCTAGTAAAGCCTAAGCATGGATATTCTAAGTGGTGTGTGAAACAAGTGCATGTAAGTGATCCTATATACAAGTGTAGGTAGTGTGAAGTGTATATGGAGGATATTTATAAGTTTGTGAAGTGAAAAGTGAGTGAGAAGTGATATAGGCATAAGGTAGATATGTACAAGAAGTAATAGAGGAAAAAGGGAACATACAGGTTGGTGCATACGCACTCATGATGATAATAATAACACCCATGTAAAAATAGAGTTTAATCCTCGAAGAATGCAATTTAGTCCCCGGTAGAGTCATCACTGTGGCCATCCCTCCCCGATCGATGTGCGCGCATGCGTGGGTCTTGTGCCCTTCCCCGAGTCGCTTCGACCGTCGTCAATTGGGGTGATGTATAGGTAATGTATTGAGATAGAGTCTCTAGCCTATTTTGTACAAAATGGGCAAAAGAAATATTGTCACCTCAAGAGAACGACATAAAATACATAATGATGCTTGCGAAACCAATTAGTTCAAGGATTCGAGGACAAAGTTATGAAATGGGAAGGTGTTAGGCACCTATCCCGCCCTTTCGATCTCTCATGGGAATGTGTTATTCTTCTCCTTAATAACTCCGTGAAGTGTGTGCGTGTATATATAAATGGAGAGTGGAATTAATCGACTCATGTCATGGATAAAGGATGAGTGAGGTCATCCTCAGGAGTGTTCCCAAAACAGTAATCAAAATATTATGTGTGCGTTTGTCGGGTCACTGATCATTTATAGAAGGATGATGGTGTAGGTTGGACAAAACATAAGCATGAATTAGAAATATATGATATGAACAAAAATATGAGAGGACTCGAATCTCAGATTTTACCAGAGATGCCTACATACCCTAAAAATGCATCAAAGTCCACGTAGTTCGCATATAACACGGGGTTGGGTTTATCACATAAATCCCATCGAGGATTTTTTTTGTACGTGTGCGTGTGAAAAAAGGATGTTTTAGCGTGAAAAATTGTAGTGAGAAGTCCCCGTTTGGAATTTACAAGTCAACCTTCTTTTTCTTCTTTTTGGATTTTTTATAAAAAGTATAGTATGTGCAATACTAATAATAAAAAGTTGAATATTAATATTTGTGATCTAAATAAAATGCTAAAATAAGAATTAAATCACTAATGCATAAATAAGAGAATTTAAAGAGAGAGTGAGAGATTTGGACCTTCTTTTGAAGCCTTAAAATTGATCTTGAACGTTGAAGGGATATTATTATAAGTGTATGAAGGTGGTAGGAGGAGAAGGAAGGGAATTTTCCAAATTGGGTAAGGAAAGGAGGGAAATGGAATGTGGGGGAGAGGTTTCAAGACGGAAACCACGCTGACTTCGAGAGAATGTTACTGAGATCACTGAAAATGATGTTTTTTAGGTTTGTTTCGAAGTGAGCTCATGCTCTCCTTATATAGGGTTAAGGGGGTGCCGATCGGCATTGTCCTTGTCCTGTCTATTACCAAGAAACCCCAGACACACTGCCGATATGCAGGGAAATGTGTTTGCCATTCGGCAGTCCTCTGCAATTTTTTTGAAAAATGTCGTAAAACACCATCCGTAACTCCGAATCACGCACGGGACAAACCATTGAAAAGGGTATTCAGAGCCCTTTAGTCAAACAAGGCTAGGAAGCGCCCATCGATCTTTTAAACAAGAGGGAAATAAATCGTTCGTCCGAATCATAAGGCCAATTCGCGCACGGAACGAACCGTTAGTAAGGTTATGCAGAGCCTTTCGATGTTCTAAAGAGATTTGCTTGGTTCGAAGAGTTGACTAAGGTTAAATGGGGTTCGAAAGTGCACGGTGACCCTTTGGAGTAAAACAGGTCGTTCGTCCATACCGTAAGGCCAATTTGCACACGGGGTGTACCTTTGGAAAGGGGATTCAGGGCCCTTTGAGGATCCAAAGAGATTTTCTCATGTTAGAGAGTTGGTGGCCTCTAGATCAATTGTCACTACTAGAAAAATACCCTTTATGACAGTTTTAAAATTCAATTTTATGACTGTTTTAATTAAACTGTCATAATAAATATGATTATTTCACAATTATGACCCTTTTTTCATTTAAACAAATAATTATAACCCATGTATATTTATTGGGTCATATTAATATGATATGTTATGACAGTAATATTTTAACTGTTATATAATATAGTTATGTTTTACGACAGTTTTATATACATGGTAATATTTAAAATAAATTTTATAAAATTAATATTTTTTTAATAATAATTTTTAATTATTCAAGACCCATTTTAAGAAAAAAATATCAATAGGGAGAAGCAAAATGGAGGGAAAGAAGCGTAAGACTCTCAAATTTGGGATATACCCGCTTCTCCTCAACTCTATCCTGCGATATTCATGGAGTCATCTTGCCTTATCCCACAACAATCGTATCCCTCACGATCCCTCCTTCCTCCCTCATGATCTCCTTCGTCTCCTCTCCTCCTCTTCGCCGCATTTCCAGCAGCAGCAGGAGCTCCGTTCAGCGTCAGCCGCCCGCATCTGAGCAGCACAACGTCCCCTCTCCTCCTCTCCGCTCGCATCTCAATCGCCCCGCCCACATCTGAGCAGCGCCCCAACCAATGGAAAACGACCCAGTCTAGCATAGAAACTCTTCTTCAACTTCCAAGTTCCAAGCAAGCAGTAGCAACATTCACACACAACAGGTAACTATTAATTTTTATTTTCAGTTCATTCAATGGGTCCTAGATTCACAGTTTATTTTTAGTTCATAGATTCATTGTTTAATTTTTAAGTTCAAGTTCAATGGGTCTTAACTGTTAATTTTAAGTTAATGGTTAAATAAAAATTAGTTTAAATGCTCACTTTTAAATTTTAATTCATAAATGCACAATGTCTAAATGCCCATTTTTTGTTAATGGGTAAATATAAATATTAATATTATAATCACCCAGGTACGATGCCTATTTTTTATGTTTTTTATTTTTTATTAGAAATTTGGTTGGAAATAATTTTTATTTGTAGGAAATAATTTTTATTAGTTGGAAAAAATATTTTTATTGCTGAAAATAATTATTATTTGCTGAAAATACTTTATTATTGCTAGAAATATTTATATTGCTGAAAATCTTTTTTTATTGCTAAAAATTATTTCTATTTGTGGGAAATAGTTTTTTATTTGCGAGAAATCATTTTTTATATGCCGAAAACAATTTATATTGCTGGAAATCATTTTTTATTGCTTGAAATAAAAAAATGCATCCCGAGAGGTGGAAAATTATCACACAGCCTGATAACACGACACGACCTACATGACTTTTTAGTAGGTTTGGGTGAAGCCTTACCGAATACGGGTGCTTAACGGGTGGACCCGCTAAACACGATAGCTTAACGAATCGGGTTTACATTTAGCCATTTAGCGTAAATACACGACATGACTCGTTAAGGCACAACTTGAACACGATCCAAACACGACACGAACCCGATAAGACACGACACGGTATACACGAAAGACTTAACGAGTCGGGTTTAGGTTTATGTGCCGAAAATAATTTATATTAGTTAAAGGTTGCACTATATGAGGTGACCTAGTATCCCAAGTTGGCACACACAAACTTGCACACAAACACACAAATGCTCATGTGAGGACCCAAAGTAGGACTAATCCTAAGGACCATGTTGTTTACTAGTAAATTCATTCTCACTCATCATTAAATGCATCTAATGGCAAAAAAAATGGTTCTTACTCTTAAGTTCATACTCAAGGCCATTACAGAAGCACTCATATATACAGGTCGTACGATGTCCACGTCTTTGCAGTCAGGCCAGCACATGATGAAGAAAGGGGATGTGGCACTGAACACGCGCACGACCAATAAGCATAGTTGAGATAAACCATAGATAAGTTATCGAGCAATTTAGAGAGATCTTGAGCAGATACACCATAGATAAGTTTGAAAAGTTGAAGCCTAAAATGATATAAACTATTGATGGCATGCTCGGATATGACATCCCAGAACTCCTAAAGAGTTTTAGAAATCCTCATGATTAGTTATCATGTTAATAGTTTGAGAGAAAATCCTAGATCGATACTAGTTGATGACAAGTTTAGTTATGATGGACTAAGTTATTTATATATTTTAGTTAAATATCAATATTTCCTTATAAGAGAAATTATTCACTCTATCATCATGACTTTCTTTATTTTCTGACTAAATGTACACCTGGAATTTTTAGTTAATATTTCCTTTTATTCATGACAACTTGCATTTTATTGATCTGCCAAGCTTGTAAGGACATTTTTTTGTTCATTATCAATTTGTTATGTCGTACGCCGTTACACCGTTGAAGAAATTCAAAGATTCATACAGTCATCAACGGATCTGAATATCAAAAGAAGAAGAGGAATCAAAGTCTGACATGACGGATCGGTCCGCCCTGGAAAAAAAACCGATCCGCCTGCGAACCGGTCCGCCTCAGAACCGGACCGGTCCACCTGCTGAAAAGACAGTATACCCCGGACCGCAAGCGAACCGAAGAAGACAGAAATAAAAAGAACCGGTCCGTCTACCCGGATCGATCCGCCTCAGACCCGGACCGGTCCGCCTGGGATAAACTTCAGCAGATCGTGGTCAGATTTTCTAGGCTAAACATTTCCTTTATAAACCCACTACGGGAAGTGGTTTTCTAAGACTTCCATACACGATTTTCAGAGTACAAAAAAACTCTAAGTCTTCACCTATTGAGTACCAAGACTCTAGGTTTTTTATTCACACAAATTTCCAAACACTTGTGAATCACTTTGCAACCCAGGAATACATTTTTGCTATTCATACCATTGTGGAGAAGACTGTTCTTCTTCTTCATTGCAGCCCTACTGGAAAGGGATAACTCCAGCCGTCGACTACAGAATCCGACACCTGAGGGTAATTCTTAGTCACTTGTATTTTCATTGTAATCCGAATTGTACAATTACAATATTATAATAAAAATAAATGGTTTTGCCTCTTTAGGGGATTTTTCCTCAATTGTGTGTGTTTGATTAATCTTCATGATCTACTTCTTGATTAATTCACACCTAGTTGCATGTTTAGGGTTTGTTTGAGTTAAAAGGTGTTTAATATATAATTTTCTCATTTGAATGCAAGCGCATACTCTCTCAAATTGGTATCAGAGCAGGTTACGCTAATTTATCGCGTGATCCTGATTTTTTAAGGTTTTACTTTCTGATACAATTTGTCTACTCACGTTTTCAAATTGGTATCAGAGCAGGTTACGCTAATCTATCGCGTATTCCTATTTTCCGCAAAATCTTTTCTAAGATATCATTTTTCTGAAAAAATTTTGATTTTTGAAAAGTGTGTGTTCAAATGGAGAAATCATATAATAAATTACCTGTTTTTGACGGGACAAATTATGCTTATTGGAAAGCCCGAATGAGGTCGGCTTTAAAAGCCATTGATGAACGGGTTTGGATTTTAGTTGAAAGAGGGTGGACACCTCCCTCCGTCACTGTGGAAAACGTTACTAATTTAAAAACTGTCACCTCTTGGACTGAAGATGAATTTAGATGGTCTTCTTTTAACTCTAAAGGTTTGAGTGCTATTTCCGGTTCCATCACCCCTGATGAGTTTCGACGTATTATGACGTGTACCACGTCAAAGGAGGCATGGGATGTTTTACAACTCACCCATGAAGGAACAAATGCTGTGAAAGAGTCTAAATTGCAAAATTTGACTACTCAATTTGAAACCATCACCATGCATGAGACTGAATGTTTTGATGATTTCTATGCTAGACTTTCTGACATTGTTAATACTAGCTTTAATCTTGGTGAACATATTCCTAATGCTAGGGTTGTTAAAAATATTCTTCGTTCTTTGCCTAAGCGTTTTATCCCTAAAGTCACTGTGCTAAATTCCATGGTCAATTTAAATACGCTAAAATTGGAAGAACTTGTAGGAGATTTGCAAACTTATGAAATTGATATGTTCCCTAAAACTTCTGGGTCTAAAGATAAGGGAATTGCACTTAATGACAAAGAGAAAAAGAGTGAAGGGTTGGCTAGAAAGAGGGAAGAGTCATCTAGAAAGAGAGAGATTGACACGTCAGATTCTGGGTGTGATTTTGACTTAGATGATTTGGCTCTTTTTGCAAAAAATTTCAAGAGGATTCTCAAATTTAAGAAAAATGGCAATTTTAAAGATAAAAAGAAATTTGAGAAAAATAAGTTTGAAAAGAAAAATGAAAAAGATTCCAAAAATCCTCCTAATAAAGAAAGTGAGAGATGCTTTGAGTGCGATGGTAGGGGTCATAGAGCCTTTGAGTGTGCCACTCGTCTGAATAGAGAGAAAGGGAAAGCTGTCCTTAATGCTTCTCTTAGCGACGACAGTGAGGTCGACACGGTGGATTCAGGAGATGATTCACCGCATGAGTGTAACTTCACCGCATTCATGGCCAGTCAAGTGAGCACTCTTAGTTCTCTTCACAACGATGAGGATGATTCTTCACAGGGACACCTCAACAGTGAGAACGATGTGAGTTAGGGGGAGGATGACTCAAGTGAGAGCGAGAGTGATATTCAACGCGCCTATGCTGAGTGATATTCAGAGTCTTTTAAAACTAAAAAAACGTAACAAAGCGCTAGTTCTTAAGATCACCGTCTTAGAGGAAGATTTAAGAAAGGCGAGAGAGAGAGAGTCCTCCACCTTCACCGCCCTGAGAGAGAGAGAATCTGCCTGTGTTGATAAAGAAAGTTTGTTTAGAGAGAGAGAGAGAGAGAGAGAGCTCATTTGATAAAGAGAGAGGGGACTTGACTAAACAAGTGGCTAGTCTTACGAGTCAGCTCCATTCCTCCGTGGAGACTCGGAAGAAACTTGATGCCCTTGTTGCCCAGCTGACTCATGATCTTGAGAAAGCACGGGAAGTCAAGGTACAAATCGAGGACAAATCTGGGAAGATGGGAAAGATTCTCCTCGGCCCCGCTTTAGGTTTTGGTGATCGGCAGGGAATTGGGTATGATGGTGGCTCCACCTCTCAATTTGCACCTGGTCTAGTTCCTGAGTTTACTACTACTCCTTATGGTCATCGTCAAAAACCTCGAAGGAGAGTTCAACCAAGAAAAGAAAACCAAGGTCCGCATTTGACTGTGTTCTTCTGTACTTATTGCAAAAGAAAAGGCCACCTCAGGGAGTTTTGCTATAATATGGGTCGGACACGACGTACTACTGCTCCACCATGTCATACTGATGAGTTTTCTAGTCTGAGAGAGCGAGTTGAGTTCTTTGCTGCCACATCTCAGAGTTTGATGGAAGAATTCCAACGGATGTCCTTGCCGTCAGTGAATGCTTCTCACATTCCAGCTAAAACCAACAACAACAAAGGCAAACAAAAGGTCACCACCTCTTGGGTACCTAAGAAAGATAAAAAGGCTTTTGTTGTTTATGTTTCTCTCAAAGCGCATAATACCTCACAGTGGTATTTTGACAGTGGGTGCTCCAGACATATGACAGGTGATGCCTCATTTTTTACATCTCTTGAGGATTATCAGGACGGCAGAGTCACCTTTGGAAATGGGAGCAATTCTAGCATTATAGGATGAGGTACTATCGAGTTACCTAGTTTTCCTAAGCTAGAAAATGTTTTGTATGTCAAAGGTTTGAAAGCAAACCTTCTCAGAATTAGCCAGCTATGCGACGATGACTTTGCAGTAAAGTTTGATCGGGACACTTGTAAGGTCTATAATCAAGCCGGTAAATTATTAGTGCAAGGGGTGAGGACAAAAATTAATTTCTATGGGACTGAGCCCACATCCTCACTTGTCTGCAATAGCGCCACGATCACTCCTATGGATCTGTGGCACCAACGTCTAGGTCACATAAATATTAGAGATCTCACTCGTTTAGCTAGAAAAGACATAGTACGTGGCTTACCATCTCTTGGAAGGCCAACTTCGACGGTTTGTGGACCCTGTCAGATGGGAAAACAAATTCGTAGTCCCCATAGGAAGTTGCATTCCATTACCACCTCTCGTGTTCTTGAGCTTATACACATGGACCTTATGGGTCCCACTCGTACCGAGAGTCTAGGTGGTAAGAGGTATATCCTAGTGATGGTAGATGATTTATCCAGGTACTCCATTGTAGATTTTCTGAGAGAGAAATTCGATGTTGTAGAATTTTTAACGACCAAGTGTCGTGTCCTGCAAAATCAACACGATGTCACTATTAACAGGATGCGTAGTGACAATGGCACTGAATTCACAGAAGCAAAGGTAGATCTTTACTGTGATAGCCTAGGGATTAAACATGAGTTTTTTCCTGTGAGAACTCCTCAGAAAAATGGGATTGTTGAGAGAAAGAATAGAACGATCCAAGAGATGGCTAGATCTATGCTTCTAGGTTGTAAAGTTTCTAGGAAATTTTGGGCAGAGGCAGTGTCTACTGCATGCCACACGGTGAATAGGTTTTATTTGCGTCCACACACACTTCAGACTCCTTATGAGTTGTGGACTGGCAAGAAGCCCAACCTTGTATATTTTCGTGTCTTTGGGAGTAAATGCTACATCCTACGGGATGGAGAGCAATTAGGAAAGTTTGACTCCCGGAGCGACGAGGGAATATTGCTAGGATATTCATCGACTAGTAGAGCATACCGGGTTTTTAACCTGAAGAGCTCTAAGGTTATGGAATCAATAAACGTCACCGTGCAAGATGGCGAACCTCTGATGGTTATTGATCCTAACTGTCACACCCCAAAACCCAATATCCATACTAATCATTTGTTATTGGAATAATTAGATCATAATCTTGAGCCCAATGGAAATATGATTCATTCATCAATATTTTCCTACATAATGTGCATAATGAACATAATATTATTCTTATATCATAAAATTCAATATCTGAGTCATAATTAAGGGAACGTACAATACTGTGATTAACTATGATCAACTCAATCCATACTAAATCAATATATACAATGTGTGAGTATATTAAAATCTTCAGTGTGACAACGATAAAATCCCATTTTTAAACCCCAGCTCTCTCCAACGGTGCAACTCTCAAAGCTACCGGTCATATGGTATCCTAGATGGCAGAGTACAAACCTGAAATTGTTCAAATATAAACCGTAAGCATTAAGCTTAGTGATGTACTCCTTCCCTGCAATGGAATAATAATTCTATATCGAATATGTAGATATAAAATCCGAATAATCCTGCCCATTGGCAATAACAAATCATTGATCATAAGATCCAAATAATTCTGCCCATTGGCAATAACAAATCCTGGATCATAAGATCCAAACAATTCTGCCCATTGGCAATAAAAAATCCTGGAACATTAGTTCCAACAAATCATTGGATCTTTGTCCAATTCCAATCCTGGATCATAAGACCCAAACAAATCCTGGATATTTTAATATCCAAACAAATCCTGAATACCGAAGTATTCAAACCAATCCTGGATCATGAGACCCAAACAAATCCTGGATATTTTAATATCCAAACAAATCCTGAATACCGAAGTATTCAAACAAATCCGCTCTTAGAGCTATATTCATATTTATATATGAAACAAATCATAAGTACACTCACCTTGATAGTTTAACTGGCTTTGCCCTTACCTTTATCCAGTACTTGTTCAATCAACTCTTCTTCCCTTCCTATCATTCTTAAAATATTAGTATCATCATAATAATATCAATAATCCAAAGAACAATTTAAACATAATTCAATCCATAAGCATAACATGATTCCATTCAAATCATTTATCACAAGTGAAGTTCCATCCAAATCCATGTTAATATATTTAACATATCCAAATCATAGACCTAATATAAATTCATTTATTCTTGTAAATTCAATCCTTGTCATATTATTATTCCAATACAATAGACGGTGCATCATTTTAAGTCTCCTAGAGCAAGATATGCCCATTTCTTTACCACATGGCAAATCTGCCCTATAGGCCCTCTTATCGTTCATTCAACTTCCACGAATTTCCATAATTTTTCTACATCATAAATTTATATGATATTTCACCCAACATCAGTAAACATATTAAAAAATATAAAATTAAATTTTCATAATTTTTAAGGTTCGTTTGCTATGTCGAGCAAAACACCGAACACATGGCGGGCATATTTTCACCCTTAAGGCAGATTTCATACCCGAATTTCAAACTCTCACCAAAGACTCATTTCTAGGTATTTTCACATGATTTTCAGATATGTAATACATATATGAGTCCAGGTTAATCTCCAATTGGAATAAATCAATTCCAGTAAGTATACAAAAATATAAGGAAGTTTGAATAAACAAAGTTTCTAAACAAAGCAATTTTAGGGTTTTATACATTAAACTTAACTTAAACTTTCATCTAACCAAACATATATACCAAGGACTGAAAGTTTAGTAAACAAATGATGGTTTCTATCATCCAAAACATAAATATATGAAAAACAATAATATTTGCAGTTAGAATTACCTTCGGGGCTTTTACGTAATTTTCTATGAATTTTCTTCAATTTTCTCCTCACTTTTTCTTCCTAACTTCCTACTTCTCTTTCCTTAAGCTTAAAATCTCTCATGGCTGCATTTTGGATGAATAAATAGGTAATTCTAAGGGTTTAAGGTCGGCCAAAGCCACCACCCTTCCCAACCAATGAGAATAAAACATTTGTTTCCATAATAAGACAAAATACTACTTAACGGATGGACTATTTTGCCCTTGTTTCGTAATTTTGGTATAACTTCTCACTCGAACCTCCGTTTCACACACCGTTTATTGTGTTACAACCATAACTCAATTGTCTACAACTATACAGTTTTCACCTCAAGTGAATTATTATGTCATAAAGGTCAAAACTAGCCTTAAACATGAACATTCCTACTGAAACCTTCAAAATTTTGTATTTGTAACTAATTCGACATTTCATGCTTTTTGAAGGTAGGATTAGACTAAACATAATAAATTAACATCACATATATTAATAACACACTAATCATATCACATAAGATAGGCATGATTTAATCATATTTAATCATAATTATATTCGGGTTGTCACAATTCTCCCCCAGTTAGGAAATTTAGTCCCCGAAATTGACATACCTCGGTTGTCTGAATCAAACAAATACGAATAACACATCTTCATGCTATCCTCACTCTCCCATGTAGATTCTTCCATGGAATTACTTCTCCACATAACCTTCACAAGTGGGATCACTTTTGATCTCAATATTTGTTTTTTCCTATCGACGATTGCAAGTGGTTCTTCCACATAGCTCAAATCTTCTTTCAATGCAATAGGTTGTTCCACCAATACATGTGACGGATCCGCTACATACTTTCTCAACATAGAAATATGGAAAACATCATGTAGTCGAGATAACTCCTATGGTAATGCTATCTTGTACGCAACCATCCCGACTTTCTCAAGAATTTCATAAGGTCCAATGTTGCGTGGACTTAATTTACCTTTCTTTCCAAACCTCATAACTCCTTTCCATGGAGATATTCGAAGAAACACATAATCCCCTTTCTGGAATTCCAAATCTTTTCGTCGTTTATTCGCATAAATTTTCTGTCTGCTTTGAGCTATTCTCATTCTATCTTGAATAATCTTCACTTTTTCAGTGGTGACTTCAATCAACTCTGGACCCTCTATCTTCCTCTCACCAACTTCACCCCAACATACGGGTGTACGACACCGTCTACCATACAACGCTTCATATGAAGCCATACCAATAGTAGACTGAAAACTATTATTATATGAAAATTCTATCAAAGGAAAATATTCATCCCAATTACCTTTGAAATCAAGCACACAAGCTCTAAGTATATCTTCCAAAATCTGTATTGTTCTTTCAGACTGCCCATCTGTCTGGGGATGAAAAGCCGTACTAAACTTTAAGTTGGTACCCATAGCATACTGCAAACTATCCCAGAATATGGAGGTAAAAGTAGGGTCCCTATCTGAAACAATAGAAACAGGTGCTCCATGCAATCGAATAATTTCATTAACATACAATCTAGCATACCTATCAATTGTATACGTAGTCTTGACTGCTAGAAAGTGAGATGACTTGGTTAACCTATCTACCACTACCCAAATCGAATCTGACCCCTTCTGATATCGAGGAAGCCCAACTATAAAATCCATCGTTACATGATCCCATTTCCATTCTGGTATTGGCAATGGTTGAAGTAAACCAGTAGGTTTCTGATGCTCCACTTTTACTTGCTGACATATAAGGCATCTAGCAACAAAATCAGCTATTTTCTTCTTCATATTATTCCACCAATAATGCTCCTTTAAATCCCTATACATTTTAGTACTACCAGTATGCATAGTATAAATGGAATTATGGGCCTCATCTAAAATTTCCTCTTTCAATCCACCCACATTAGGCACACATAACCGTTGTTTATACAATAAGGTGCCATCATTCACAATACAAAAATCTTTAGACTTACCATCTTGGACATCATGTCGTTTCTTCTCAAGGAAAGGATCTTGACTTTTCAAATCATGAATACGGGTAGCTAACAAAGGCCTCACGCTTACATGAGCAAAGAATCTATCCCCAACTACTAGCTACAATTCTACTCCCCTCAATCTCAACTCCATAATATGAGCAACTCTAGCACATCGAATACAAGATAACCTGCCTGAAGCCTTTCTACTCAAAGCATCTGCAACTACATTTACCTTTCCTGGGTGGTAGTGAATTGTACAATCATAATCTTTAATTAACTCCATCCACCGCCTCTGCCTCAAATTCAACTCCTTCTGAGTAAATAAATACTTAAGGCTTTGATGGTCAGTAAAAATTTCACATACCTCACCATATAGATAATGACGCCATAATTTCAAAGCAAACACAATAGCAGCAAGTTCCAAATCATGTGTAGGATAATTACGTTCATGTGTACGCAACTGCCTAGAAGCATAAGCAATAACTCTACCATGCTGCATAAAAACACAACCCAACCCCTGGTGTGAAGCATCAGTATAAATAACAAAACCATCTCCACCATGTGGAATAGTAAAAACAGGTGCAGTTACCAATCTCTTCTGCAATTCTTCAAAACCATTTTCGCAATCAGAATTCCATTCAAACTTAATATCTTTCCGGGTCAATTTAGTCATTGGAAAGGAAATTGAAGAAAATCCCTTAATAAACCTTCTATAATACCCAGTTAAACCCAGAAAACTTCTCACCTCAGTGACATTATTGGGCCTCTCCCATTTTACAATAGCTTCCACCTTCTTGGGATCAACACATATACCATCTCCAGAAATAACATGGACTAAAAATATAACTTTTGATAGCCAAAATTCACATTTTCTAAACTTAGCATACAATTTCTTATCTTTTAACACATTCAAAATAGTTCTGAGATGCTTTTCATGTTCAACCATATCACGTGAATAAATCAAAATATCATCAATAAAAACTATCACAAATTAATCAACAAAAGGATGCAGTACCCGGTTCATAAGATCCATAAATACAGCTGGAGCATTAGTCACCCCAAAAGGCATCACCAGAAATTCAAAATGACCATACCGAGTACAAAAAGCAGTTTTAGAAATATCACTCTCCTTGACCCTCAACTGATGATAACCCGATCGTAAGTCTATTTTTGAAAACACTTTAGCACCCTGTAACTGATCAAATAAATCATCTATAGGAGGTAAAGGGTATTTGTTCTTAATTATAGCTTTATTCAGTTGCCTATAATCAATACACAAACGCATGGTACCATCTTTCTTCTTCACAAATAAAACTGGCGCACCCCATGAAGATACACTAGGCTGTATGAACCCCCTATCAAGTAAGTCTTGCAACTGAATCTTGAGTTCTTTCAACTCAGCAGGTTCCATTCTATACGGTGCCATAGAAATAGGGGTTGTCCCCAGTGCTAATTCGATACTAAATTCAACTTCTCTTTCTGGAGGTAACCCTGGCAACTCACTAGGAAACACTTCAGGAAAATCCCGTATAATAGGAACATCGACTAATTATAAATCCCCCTTCACAGTGTCAAGAACATATGCAATAAAACCCTCACAACCCTTACTCAATAATTTCCTTGCCTGAATAGCAGAAATAATGCAACAAGGAACAATTTTCCTTTCCCCCACAAATTTAAATTCAGACTCACTAGGTAATTTAAAAATAACTTCCTTACGAAAACAATCCATGGATTCATGATATTTGGATAACCAATCCATTCCCAAAATTATGTCAAAATCAGAGATACCGAATGGAAGTAAGTCTATAATTGTATCTCTAACCCCCACAGTCAAAACACAATCACGAAAAATATATTCAACTACAATCATATCCCCCCTAGGCATGGAAATACCCAACCCCACCTCTAAATGAGTGCATGGTCTATTCAGATATATGGAAAATGCATATGACACAAAAGAATGTGTGGAACCAGGATCAATCAGAACATAAGCACTTCTATCAGTAAAAGAAAGTGTACTTGTCACCACATCTGGAGTAATCTGAGCTTCTTTCATTGTAAAAACTCCTCCACCTGGCCTGGAACTACTAGCTTGTCCTCTGCCCATCCTTCTCACTGCACTGCCTGGAGATAACATTCTGCTTGCTACTTCACTATGTGTTGTTAGAGTCTGTGCCAATTGCGGACAATTCTTCTTAATATGCCCCACTTGATGACAATGGTAGCATTCCAATCCCTTAAGCTTAGGACACTCAGATTTATAATGCCCTTCCTCTTTAGAAAAGAAACATGTAACAACTCTTGTCGGTGCCTCACCCTTTCCTGACCTCCTAACCAGACTAGAAGATTCTCCACCCCTAGTATCTCTGCCAAATCTCCCCAGACCTCTACCACTATCTCCACCACCTCTCTGAAATTTATGAGGTTCCATCTTAACACTTCCACCCTCACCTCCCTTAAAGTGAGATGCGTTGAATCTACTCTTCTTAAAACTCTCTCTACTCGCCACCCCTTGGTTCATTTGCCTTTCGGCTATCGTGGCTTTGTTTACTAGAGAATAATAATCTTCTAACTCATAAGTGGCCACTCTATTTTGAATAGGCCAAATCAGTCCATCTTGAAACTTAATACATTTATCTTCTTCATCCTGCACATACTTAGTAGCAAATCTAGACAAACCAGTAAATTTAGCATCATACTCCCTCACAGACATGTTCCCTTGGGTTAAATTTATAAACTCCCTCAACTTTTCCCTCCTATAAACCTTAGGGAAATACTTAACATACAAAGCTTTTATAAATTCAGCCCAAGTAATAACATCAGTACCTTCCATCCTGGGCACCAAATGGTTGCTGGCTTCCCACCGATATTTCGCCTCCCCTTTGAGCTTAAACACGGCTAGATTCACTTTCTGGTTATCCTGAACCTTCATAACTGCAAAGATAGTTTCCAGATCTCTGACCCACATCTCAGCTTCTGTAGGTTCAACTGACCCTGAATATTCTGGAGGATTCAACTTCAAAAACTTCTCATGCATGGAATCTTTCATTTCCTTCCTTGCCTCTCTCTCAATCCTGGCAACGGTCTTTGATTCTAGATATCTAGCCTGTTGTTCTGCCATTTGCGCTATATTTATTTCTTGTTGCTCTGCCATCCTCATCATTGCCTGCACCATCATCTGAATCTCTGTAGGTTGTTCATTCTCTCTGGCCCTTCCAGCAAACACTCTGCTCTTCTTCAGTATTGTCTATACGAGAAACCACTCCCTCTTCTCTATGTTGTCCATTCCCAGGTTCCATCTGGAATTATCTTTAATACAACAAAGTTCTAACAACCAATATAAATAATTTATGATACTAAACTATTGGTTAGTACATAAACAATTCGTAAATATAAAATCAACTCAATACTTCCATCTAATCGTCACACACGTCTAGAATTAATAACCACGCTCTGATACCACTAATTGTCACACCCCAAAACCCAATATCCATACTAATCATTTTTTATTGGAATAATTAGATCATAATCTTGAGCCCATTGGAAATATGATTCATTCATCAATATTTCCGTACATAATGTGCATAATGAACATAATATTATTCTTATATCATAAAATTCAATATCTGAGTCATAATTAAGGGAACATACAATACCGTGATTAACTATGATCAACTCAATCCATACTAAATCAATATATACAATGTGTGAGTATATAAAAATCTTCAGTGTGACAACGATAAAATCCCATTTTTAAACCCCATCTCTCTCCAACGGTGCAACTCTCAAAGCTACCGGTCATATGGTATCCTAGCTGGCAGAGTACAAACCTGAAATTGTTAAAATATAAACCGTAAGCATTAAGCTTAGTGAGGTACTCCTTCCCTGCAATGGAATAATAATTCTATATCGAATATGTAGATATAAAATCTGAACAATCCTGCCCATTGGCAATAACAAATCATTGATCATAAGATCCAAATAATTCTGCCCATTGGCAATAACAAATCCTGGAACATTAGTTCCAACAAATCATTGGATCTTTGTCCAATTCCAATCCTAGATCATAAGACCCAAACAAATCCTGGATATTTTAATATCCAAACAAATCCTGAATACCGAAGTATTCAAACCAATCCTGGATCATGAGACCCAAAAAAATCCTGGATATTTTAATATCCAAACAAATCCTGAATACCGAAGTATTCAAACAAATCCTCTCTTAGAGCTATATTCATATTTATATATGAAACAAATCAAAAGTACACTCACCTCGACAGTTTAACTGGCTTTGCCCTTGCCTTTATCCAGTACTTGTTCAATCAGATCTTCTTCCCTTCCTATCATTCTTAAAATATTAGTATCATCATAATAATATCAATAATCCAAAGAACGATTTAAACATAATTCAATCCATAAGCATCACATGATTCCATTCAAATCATTTATCACAAGTGAAGTTCCATCCAAATCCATGTTAATATATTTAACATATCCAAATCATAGACCAAATATAAATTCATTTATTCTTGTAAATTCAATCCTTGTCATATTAGTATTCCAATACAATAGACGGTACATCATTTTAAGTCTCCTAGAGCAAGATATGCCCATTTCTTTACCACATGGCAAATCTTCCCTATAGGCCCTCTTATCGTTCATTCAACTTCCACGAATTTCCATAATTTTTATACATCATAAATTTATATGATATTTCACCCAACATCAGTAAGCATATTAAAAAAATATAAAATTAAAGTTTCATAATTTTTAAGGTTCGTTTGCTATGTCGAGCAAAACACCGAACACATGGCGGGCATATTTTCACCCTTAGGGCAGATTTCATACCCGAATTTCAAACTCTCACCAAAGACTCATTTCTTAGTATTTTCACATGATTTTCGGATATGTCATACATATATGAGTCCAGGTTAATCTCCAATTGGAATCAATCAATTCCAGTAAGTAAAAAAAAATGTATGGAAGTTTGAATAAACAAAGTTTCTAAACAAAGCAATTTTAGGGTTTTATACATTAAACTTAACTTAAACTTTCATCTAACCAAACATATATACCAAGGGATGAAATTTTAGTAAAAAAATGATGGTTTCTATCATCTAAAACATAAATATAAGAAAAATAATAAGATTTGCAGTTAGAATTACCTTCGGGGCTTTTACGTAATTTTCTATGAATTTTCTTCAATTTTCTCCTCACTTTTTCTTCCTAACTTCCTATTTCTCTTTCCTTAAGCTTAAAATCTCTCATGGTTGCATTTTGGATGAATAAAGAGGTAATTATAAGGGTTTAAGGTCGGCCAAAGCCACCACCCTTACCAACCAATGAGAATAAAACATTTGTTGCCATAATAAGACAAAATACTACTTAACGGATGGACTATTTTGCCCTTGTTTCATAATTTTGGTATAACTTCTCACTCGTACCTCCGTTTCATACACCGTTTGTTGTGTTACAACAATAAATCACTTGTCTACAACTATATAGTTTTCACCTCAAGTCAATTGTTATGTCATAAAGGTCAAAACTAGCCTTAAACATGGACATTCCTACAGAAACCTTCAAAATTTTGTATTTGTAACTAATTCGACATTGCATGCTTTTTGAAGGTAGGATTAGACTAAACATAATAAATTAACATCACATATATTAATAACACACTAATCATATCACATAATCTAGGCATGATTTAATCATATTTAATCATAATTATATTCGGGTTATCACACTAACCTTCAGTGTGAGGATGAGGACTTTTCTAACAGTGATTTACTTGTCCCTCTCTCACACTCTGTGGTCCCTACTCCTGTGCTAGGGGACACGCCTGCTTGGGTTCGCAAGAGTCATGACTCTTCTTCCATTGTTGGTGATCCCACTCTTGGGGTCAAGACTCGTGCTCAGCTAGAGAACGTTGTTAGCCATCTTTGCTACAAGTCCAAAGTCGAGCCCAAGAATCATAAAGAAACACTCAAGGATGAACACTGGATATCTGCTATGCAAGATGAGTTGCTTCAGTTTAAAAAGAATAATGTCTGGGAACTAGTCCCTCGACCTAGTGAGACCAATGTGATAGGTACCCGGTGGATTTTTAAGAATAAAATGGATTAAAATGGTACCATAATCAGAAATAAGGCTAGGTTGGTCGCTCAAGGCTACACACAGCTAGAGGGTGTAGACTTTGGGGAGACATTTGCTCCTGTTGCGAGGCTTGAGTCCATCCATCTTCTGCTCGCCATCGCATGTCATCTGCGCTTCAAGTTATATCAGATGGATGTCAAGAGTGCCTTTCTGAATGGCATTCTACAGGAGGAGGTTTATGTGGAACAACCAAAAGGGTTTGAAGACCCACAGCACTCGGAGCACGTCTACTATCTGAGGAAAGCCTTGTATGGTTTGAAGCAAGCACCCTGTGCTTGGTACGAGAGGCTTACTTCTTATCTCTTAGCTCGTGGCTTCAAGAGAGGGGGAGTAGATATGACGTTGTTTGTCAGGAGAGATGACGGTGCTATTTTGGTTGCCCAAGTCTATGTGGACGACATAGTCTTTGGATCCACATGCTCTCAACATGCTCATCACTTTGAAGAGGAGATGAAAAATGAGTTTGAGATGAGCATGGTTGGTGATCTTACTTTCTTCCTTGGTCTCCAGGTTCGTCAGCTAGAGGATGGGATGTTCATCTCCCAATCCACGTATGCTAGAGACCTAGTAATGAAATTTGGTTTAGACTCCGCTAAGCATGCATGTACACCTATGAGTACCACTACCAATCTTAGTAAGGACACTTCAGGCAAGGACGTAGAGCAAACCTTGTATCAGAGTATGATAGGTAGTCTTATCTACTTGACTGTTAGTCGTCCCGAAATGGCCTTTAGTGTTGGAGTCTGTGCGCGACATCAGGCGTCCCCGAAAGAGTCACATTTACTTGCTCTAAAACGTATCATTAAATACGTGAGTGGGACTCTATCATACGGTATTTGGTATTCCTTTGATACCGATGACCGTTTGTCCGCCTATTCGGATATCGATTGGGCCGGGGATGTAGATGGTTATAGGAGAACTTCTGGTGGGTGTTTCTATTTTGGTTCTGCTCTTGTCTCCTGGCTGAGCAAGAAGCAAAATTCCATCTCTTTGTCCACTACAGAGGCTGAGTACATAGCTGCCAGGAGTTGTTCCACACAACTCCTGTGGATGAAGCAAATGCTGGAGGATTATGGGATTTCACAGGACACCATGACCATTTCCTGTGACAACACGAGCGCGATACACATATCCCGCAATCCAGTTCAGCATTCGCGCACCAAGCACATCAGGATACGTGAGCAATTTATACGACAGCTAGTTGAGGAGAAAGTCGTATCCCTGAGTTTTGTTCCCACCAACCGTCAGTTAGCCGACATTTTCATGAAACCTTTAGATACCCTTAGATTTTAGAGTCTTAGGAAGTCTTTGGGAATTTGCACAGTTCACTGAGGGGTTGGTCTATGTCTAGAATAGGATGCTTCTTCATGTTCATATCATATGCTTCCTATTGCTAGTATGTTCTATATGTACCATTGCTTAGTTGTACAGCTATTTATTTATTATTTTTGCTTTTTATATTTCTTTTGAAAAATACAAAAAGATTTTCCTTTAAGAAAAATTTTAAGAAAAGCAGAAAAAGACTTTATTTTGATAAAATTTTTGAAAAATCCAAAAAGATTTCTGTTTTTTCTCCTTTTATGGATGAGCATTTAAGATAGCCAAGTCACAACTTCATTTCATTTATCCATGTGACTGTTTGATAGAGATTTGAGAGGCTACATCATTTCATCCATGTGCTTTACATTGTTTTGAGTCTTTGAGATGTAATTAATGATATCTTCCTACATGTATGACTCCTATATCCTTTATTGCACACATGCACGACTATATTTGATTATTGCACTTGTCTATCTCATATTAACTTGAGTGTTTCCATCTCAATTATGTCTATACAACTTTCAATATGCGATAAGACTTGACAAGATTGGAATGCATGTAAAAACCATTTTGGTAAGACTGTGTGTTTTTGTATAACGGGGAGGGGCTGCGAAAGGTAATCATCTATCCTTTGCGCAAAAGCCACCGTTAAAAAGGACCTAAAAAATGGAGGAATTTTAATATCCGAGGTCCAAAGAGGTTAAAAGAGCCCGGAAAATTTAAAGGCCATAACAAGCAATTCATGCCAAATATGGGCCACTTAGGTTTCACCATCAATTCTCCAAAGTTTGAGAATTTAGAAAGCCTCTATTCAAAATTATATCTGAGGGAGTTTGGTTGGAGAATATAAACGGGTTGCACTTCCTTGAAACTCCTGAAAAAGCATAAAATTTTTTGGACGTTATTGGTGTGAAAATCACTTTAAACTTTGATTTGTTGATTTGATTGAGTCAATATCTTATATTGTCATTATTTTACACCAAAGGAAGCATTTGAGTTCCTTTTCTAGGAATATCCAATATTCATCGTGCACATATGTCATGTTTGTAAGCATTGATCTTCCTATCGAATTATGTTCACACCCATTCTTTAACGCTATCATCGACTTGGTTGCTTTGTGTTCATTCATGGTGTGTTTTTGTTTAAAATTTTTTTGAAAAATTCAAAAAATAGTTGTGTATTTCCTTGTGCCACCCCGTCATTGCTTGTTTGCATTATTTTTCTCATTTTTCTATTTGGGGACATCATAAAAAGGGGGAGAAAGAATTATCACATTCGGGGGGAGTGAGTTTTAGCATATTGGCATATCTGTTTATTTTATCTCATTTCAAACTCGATACGTCACTTGGTATTTTGCTTTTTATCATGTGTATAGGTACTACATGGATTAACATTGGATTGCACACCCTGATGAGAAAAGCGTTGAAGATTCCTGAAGAGTTGAAGAACAAACGATGAAGTCTTATTCAATTGTACCTTTTCAGTTTTGGGTTCATGGAAGGGTAGATTTGTATAGGCATTTTTAGTTGGTTGATAATTCGGATGTTTGTTTTTATGTATGTACCGGCATAGACATAGGAGGAGATTTGTAAGGACATTTTTTTGTCCATTATCAATTTGTTATGTCGTACGCCGTTACACCGTTGAAGAAATTCAAAGATTCATACAGTCATCAACGGATCCGAATATCAAAAGAAGAAGAGGAATCAAATTCTGACAAGACGGACCGGTCCGCCCTGGAAAAAGAACCGATCCGCCTGCGAACTGGTCCGCCTCAGACCCGGACCGGATCGCCTGCTAAAACGCCAGTATACCCCGGACCGCAAGCGAACCGAAGAAGCCAGAAATAAAAAGAATCGGTCCTCCTACCCGGACCGATCCGCCTCAGGCCCGGACCGATCCGCCTCAGGCCCGAACCGGTCCGCCTGGGATAAACTTCAGCAGATTGTGGTCAGATTTTCTAGGCTAAACATTTCCTTTATAAACCCACTACGGGAAGTGGTTTTCTAAGACTTCCATACACGATTTTCAAAGTACAAAAAAACTCTAAGTCTTCACCTATTGAGTACCAAGACTTTAGTTTTTGATTCACACAAATTTCCAAACACTTGTGAATCACTTTGCAACCCAGGAACGCATTTTTGCTGTTCATACCATTGTGGAGAAGACCATTCTTCTTCTTTATTGCAGCCCTACTGGAAAGGGATAACTTCAGCCGTCGACTACAGAATCCGACACTTGAGGGTAATTCTTAGTCACTTGTATTTTCATTGTAATTCGAATTGTACAGTTACAATATTATAATGAAAATAAATGGTTTTGCCCCTTTGGGGGATTTTTCCTCAATTGTGTGTCTTTGATTAATCTTCATGATCTACTTCTTGATTAATTCACACCTAGTTGCATGTTCAGGGTTTGTTTGAGTTAAAAGGTGTTTAATATATAATTTTCTCATTTGAATGCAAGCGCATACTCTCTCAAAGTTGGCATAGTTTCTATTGTTTTGAATGGGTTGCCTTTTAATACTTAATTAATGTCTCACAATATAACTATATGTTATCTCTCTTGGATGTGAGTAGGTGCGCTTTGAGATCATAGTCTATTTGCGATGGATAGATCTTGGATTTCCATGAGTAGATTATCAAATGAATATGAAGAAGGGATTAAGGATTTTTTAGAGTTGCTGAAGCACATGCAAAAGGGAGTAAATCCATCCCATTCCCATGCTCTAAATGTGGGAATGGATGTAAGTTGAGTCTAAAAGTGGTTAAAGATCATTTATATGCGAATGGTTTTGATAAAACTTATCGTACATGGATATGGCATGGAAAAGTCGCTAAAAGTGCTGCCCCACCTAATGACGACACGTGTGATACAAACCTTCAAGATTATGTGATGGAGACTCCAAAGGATCTTGAAAACATAGTGGAGATGGTTCAAGCTACACAAGAGGATTTTATAGGAGATCTTGAAAGCTTTACAAAGTTGCTTGACGATGCTCAGAAGCCTTTATATAGGGGTCGAAAAAAGTTTACTAAATTATCAGCATTGGTAAATCTTTTCAACTTGAAAGCAAGGAGTGGGTGGACCGATACAAGCTTTTCGAAGTTATTGGAATTATTAGGAAAAATGCTTCCAGAAGATAATGAATTGCCTATAACTACGAAAAAAGCTGTTAAAACATTATCGATTTTTGGAATGGGATATGAAAAAATACATGCATGTCCCAATTATTGCATACTTTATAGGAAAGAGTACACGGATGCTACTATATGCCCTATATGCGGAACTTCGAGGTATAAGTTAAGGAAGAACACAACTGAGCCAAAGGTGGGTGTTCCTGCAAAAGTGTTTTGTTATTTTTCGCCTATTCCATGGCTTAAATGGTGGTACCAATCTATTCAAACATCAAAAGATTTGACATGCAATGCAGATGAAAGAGAAATTTATGGTAAATTGCGTCACCCAGAAGATTCACCGGCATGGAAGTTGGTGGACAGGAAATGGTCAGAGTTTGGGAAGGAAGCAAGAAACCTTCGGTTAGCACTTTCAGCTGATGGGATCAACCCACATAGTTCTCTTGGCAGTAGGTATAGTTGTTGGCCAGTTATGTTAAGGATCTACAATTTTCATCCTTCGTTGAGCACAAAGAGAAAAAATTTTATGCTCATAATGTTGATATCTGGTCCACGACAATCAGGCAATGATATTTATGTTTACTTGGCACCATTAATTGAAGATTTACAAACTTTATGGCGTGAAGGTGTTCGGGCTTATGATGCTTACCGACAAGAATCTTTTACATTAAAGGCTATATTTTTATGGATATTAATGATTTTCCTGCATATGGGAATTTGTGCTATTGTGCTGTAAAGGGATATTATGCAAGTCCAATTTGTGCGGAAGAAATCGATTCTATTAGATTAACAAATTCTAATAAGAATATATATATGTCGCATAAAAGATTTCTTCCACATGACCATCCATTTCGAAAGAAAAAAAAGGCTTTTAATGGTCAGCAGGAGTTTCGAGTACAACCTGAACCATTGAGTGGTGAACAAGTATTGAAGAAATTGGTAAGGATTAAGCATACTGTCAGCGGACCAACATATCTGATAAACAGGCACAACATGGCCCCAGAAATTAGCAATAAATTTGCCCGTGATGCCATTCCATAAATTTACCGACTTGTCAAATGAGGCGTTTGCAATCCATTGCCCGTAAGGAGAAAAGTAAACATGGTTCACAAGATATTGACGACTTGTCATATGAGTTTTGGGTTGTTTTTTTACAGAAGGTTCCCAGAGGAACATGGTGAAATCATCAAACCCTGAAACCAATCTTTAGGTGCAGTTCCTTTCATTTTATTGTACCTTTCTAGACCTGCCTCATTCATTTCCTCTGTAGAAGAGTAATGTTTACGAATATGATAAAAAGATCCAGTCCGAAGAATGTATTCAGTGCTCAATTCTAGGGAATCAACTCAACTCCAAAATATTATTGATCGTGGGGTAGCTGACGAATTCAAAATGTCTATGGCTCTCCCTGGCCTGGTGGAGGTTGAGTTCACGGGTTCCTTATACACTTTGTGTAACAATAGTAAAGGTAACCAAAGAATTGGGAAAGTCTCGATAGAATCTTCTGTAATGTCCCCTGGAATAATACTTTTCATATTACTAAAGTGAACCACCTATGCAGATTAAATTTGGATCATTTCCCACTTATTTTATCGATGGCCCTCTCAAATGATCAAGGCCCCTGTCAATTTAAATTTCTAAAGATGTGGTTTCAACACCAAAATTTCTCTGATTTGGTGAGGAAGACTTGGAACATCGCAATATGTGGTGTGTCCATGTATGTTTTTTCCCAGAAACTCAAAGCGATTAAGGATGTGCTCAGGAGGTGGAATATTAATGTTTTCAAAAATGTTTTCTAATCAGTTAGTTAAGCAGACGATAGACTCCTTCAAGATGAGGTTACCTTGCAATCAGACTTCTCAAAAGCACCCTTCATGGATTGGAAAAAAAACTAAGGCTTCGATGCAACAGGAGCTTGCTAAAGAGGAATCCTTTTGGTGTAAAAAATCTAGGGTAAACTGGATTTGTGAAGGGGATTCTAATACCAAAATTTTCCACTCTTTGGCCAAGAAAAACATCAATAGACTTTCTATTTTCAGATTGAGAGATGGCATAGGGGCTTGGTCTTCTGATGTACATGTCATCAAGGGCACTCTGTGTTTTTTTTAAAGACCTGCTCGCCTCGGGGGATGAGATTGTTTATGTCAATTTTTTTAATATGATTTTGCAACTGATTTCAGCACAGTAAAATGAGATGTTGACCATCTGCCCCACTTTGGAAGAGATCAAAGAGATTGTATTCAGTATGGATGCTTCCAGCTCTGTTGGTCTGGACAGATATAATGGTGTTTTTTACAAATCATATTGGGAGATTATTAAAGAGGACTTTTACCCAGCTATAACTTCCTTCTTTTTGGGTGCTGAAATGCCAAAAAATTAGACTAGTACCAACCTTGTGCTCATTCCTAAAATTCCCAATCCTACTAAGAGCATGGATTTTAGGCCCATTAGTTTGTGCAACTTCTCCAATAAAGTTATTACAAAGATTCTGGCCAATCGATTGAGCTCAATTCTGCCCATTATCATTTCCCCAAACCAGAATGGCTTTATGAAAGGGTGTTCTATCCATGACAGTATTCTCCTTGGCCAAGATCTCATGTTTAGATTTCATAAAAAGGTCTGTGGGAGTAACGTCCTCATTAAACTTGATATGTCCAAAGCATACGATTGACTATCTTTGAGTTTTCTTATCAATGTCTTAAGGTCTTTTGGTTTCTATAAGGGGTGGATTGACTTGATTTGGAGGGCTATCTCTAATTGTTGGTTTTCCACTCTAGTTAATGGGCAACCCCATGGATTCTTTAAATACATAAGAGGTATCCGCTAGGGTGATTCCATCTCCTCATCCCTCTTTGTCCTTGATGCAGAAGTTTTGAACAGAGTTACTTTCTGAGGCCATATTGGGCTTGTTTATCTGATAAGTTGGTCCACTGACAGTAGGCTTATTTTAAGTGGTAGCAAGGACTAGACACCGAAGGTTTGGGATATCCGGATAGAGAAGTTAAAACAAGATCTTCCAGGCCACACAGATTAGGTATTCACTATCTGCTTTTAGGAGTGGATTTCGATGAGGTAAATAGAGTGGCAATTGAAAAGGAAGATGGGGAAATTACAAGTCATATTCTTAGCTTTAAACTTAACTCAAGACGTAAATCAATAATTAACCATCAGTGTGGACCATCAACATTATAGTCTAGACTCGTACTTAACAGTAGTGTATGCCAAATGTACAAAGGGTGAAATATAGTCTGACTTAGCTTTGGAAGTCGATAGCCACGTGTGTGCTACATAAGTTGTTATTGTTGTTCTTAATCACGTCGAGTCCTCTAAGATGTCAATAATTTTAATTAACAATATAAATAGAGATTACCTTTGATGATCTACTATAGTGTTGGTGACTCAAATATAGTAGCAACTTGTCATGGAAAACTTCCAGTTGGTCTTCAAACTACTATATACTCTTGTAGTTTAAGAAAAAGAACAATACTTGGTACTCAAATATAAATAATGAAAGATTTATAAAGGCTAAATCTCTAAGACTTGCTCGATCTTCGAAAGAGAACTTCTAAATTTCTCAATTTTAGTCGTACTTGTATCAGGCTTGTTTCAAAATAAGCATAAGTATTTTGTGAAACCCACATTTATCTTGTATTACTTAATTTATTTTCATTTTTAATTCACACTCTAAATTTGATAGGGATCTGAAGATAAAGAAACAAGTGTTATCTAATATGTCGGCTCAGTGGAAAATTTTTAAAGGAGAATTGACTAGGCTTTACGTCAGACCATTCAGAGATGAACCTGATCAACTCAAGTATTAGCCTGAGATGTATAAAATATATATTGAACAGGAGGATTGGGAGGAATTCGTAAAAGTGAGAATCTTAAAGGGGTTTGAGGTATATAGCGAATGGTTAAAATCATAATTTTTTCAAAGTTATTTGTATAAGTTGCTCATGCTTATGTATTTATAAGGTGCTAAGCGCGGCACACGCTGAAAGACGGGGGAAGAATATATATAACCATCAGATGAGTAAGAAAGGCTATTCTGGACTTATTGAAGACCTTGTATGTACTTGTGTTTCTTAGTTGACAAACATTGATAATTATGAATTAAACTACACATTCTAAGTTCACCCAATTTTTTTTATCTAATATGCTAACAGAAAGAGGCAGGTGATAAGTTTGATGACAACGATAGGGCTTATTTATGGAAAAAAGGTCGCCAAGATAAAAATGGGCGATTTGGTGATGAGGCTACTAGGAAAATAGTGGATAAAATTGTGAGTTTCTATTTATGAGTTTGTTTAAATAAATATTCAACATCAAATACATCTAATTGAATTATTGTTAATGTTATATATCTTAACTTGGTTGATTTTTTTTGCAGGATGTGCTAAACTGTCAGATTAAAGCTGGGAGCTTGGTCACCGAAGGAACCTCAGACATCCTAACTTTGGCATTAAGGACACCCGAGCATCCGGGTCGTGTTAGGGGTAAAGGGCATGGAGTCACCCCCACAACCTTTTTTAACCTCACTAAGCGAGGATCAAAGAAGCATATTAGTGAGTTGGAGTCTAAGCTGCATGCGAAAAGAGAAATAGGCATAGAAAAAGATGTACGGATGCAAGAATTGCTGGCAAAGGTGTCGGAGTACGAGAGGGCAATGACGAAAGTCGGATTGAACACCCCAAAAAGTGGCAATGGATTGCACAAAATAATTTCTTCAGATATAAGTGCATCATGTGATTCGTGTGCCAAGAAGACAAATAAGAAGAAAAATAGCAATGTAAGAAATAAATATTATATATTATTGGTGTTGACTTTTTATTTTTGATATTATATAAATGTTATTGATTTGAGTTTTTATTTTTATTTTTTATGTATAAATAGTTGAAAGATCATGGAAAGAGATCCGCTCACATGACATCTACGAATCCCACACTTCATAATGGCATGGGCAAACCATGTAAATTGGCATTAAATTCACGTACCAATATTGTCGCTAAGGGTTGTGTTTTTTAGAGGGTTGGGCCAGACGACAAAGTGCACCATAAATATTTGGGAGAAAATTACGTGCGAGTGTCTGTGGATACTGTTTACACTCCGGATGCCCCCTTTCCCGTACCTTGTGGTGATCAGTTAGTAACAGTTATGAATGCACATAATTCACACGTTGCGTGGCCTAAAGAATTTGTTATAGTAGACACAAAGGTAAAGTTGTGAGCAGTTTTCTTTTATATTAAAGATACCATTGTTAATATTTTAAACTATTTTATAACCAATGAAAACCAGGAAGAAGATAGAAAAAATGGTGTTGAGAGAGGGGAATTTATGGTATTTGCAAGCATGCTAGATTCAATCATGAAAAGTGATACCGTAAAAATTCCAGTCGAGATGTTTGGAGACGAACTTCAATCAACCTACATTCCTAAACATGAGTTGGTGCATTTTTGTAAAATAGAGGAGCTTGATGCCAGTTGTCTAATCGGATACATGAGGGGTGAGAATAAGTTGTTTTCATCTTAATTTTACTTGGCTACTCCTTTCTAATATATTTTTATTTTGTTTTTTAGATTCTTGTACGAGAAGTTTCAAAATAATCGGGATTTTATTGTATTTGTTAATCCCGGGGCTGCTCAACAAGCTTATTTGAAGAAAAAATGCATATTTTTATTAGGAATGCCATGAAAGATGCTAAAGAGAACTAAACATATTTTATGCCAATTAACATAGGTTAAGTGTATTTATTATCTTAAGTTGTTATAATTATATCAAAACATGGTTGTATCATTGATGTTAACAACTCATTACATTGTAGGTTTCATTGGTCTTTAGTAGTTATCGATTTCTCTTCGAGGAATATATTCTATTTAGATTCTTTACATAGGGCGCCAGATCGAGACTTGAAACTCTTTACAAGCATGTGAGTAATGACTTATATATATATATATATATATATATATATATATATATATATATATATATATATATATATATATATATATATATATATATATATATATATATATATAGTAGTTATCGATTTCACATTGTCTTTATACACATGTTTTTCATTTTAATCTTTGTCTTGAAGTGAATTTAAAGCATTGGTGGTATTGAAAGGAGGAAGAATTTCAGATTCAAACTGGGAGAATATTAAGGTACGATAATGTTAATGAGTATACATTACTGACTTATATCTTAAATCTTAATATAACAATTATCTTCAACATATCATTCTATAGGGCCCTCTACAACCGGGAAATGTTGAATGTGGGTTTTACATATTGAAGTTCATGAGAGATTTAATGGAGAATCCGTCTCAATCTACTAAACTAAAGGTAATAAATATTTATTTTATAACAATTTTTTTCCTTGCTAATTAATTTTATAAGGAAAAATTGAATACAACTTATGTTATTTGATTTGTTAGATGAAAGAGTTGGCTGAAAAAGAAACCTATAAAAATTATGAGATAGAAGAAGTTCAACATGAGTTCATCGATTTCATTCAGGATTATTTTTAGTGAGTTGCAGTTGTGGACAATTTTGGCCTATCTTTTGGGGTACCTTTTTTTCTTCTTCAATCTAATTAATTACTTTGTTGATGATGTTGAATGCCCGGGGTGGGCTTTATATTATTGATGGTGAATGACCAGGGTGGGCTTTATATTGTTGATAGTGAATGCCTAGGCTGGGCTTTATATTGTTGTTGCTGGTTAAATATGTCACGTTTACTTTTGGATTATTAAAAAAATAAAGGAAACTCTGCCGAAATTTTTATAAAACATTCCTCATTTATCTCTCGAGTAAATTTTTATAATGTTGTTCTTGTTGTTGATGATGATACTGAATGCCCGAGGTGGGCTTTATATTTTTGTGGTTGGTTAAACATGGCATGCTTAATTTTGGATTATTAAAAAAAACAAAAAAAAATTGTCGAAATGTCCATAAAACCTTCCCCATTTATCTCTTCCATGCCTTAATAAAGAATGAAAGTAAAATTAACTTTAATATAATGCAAATGTCTTTTTTTATGCTCAATATTATAGTAGAATATCATTATTGTTTGAGTTATATTCTTTATATGGTGAATATGTTTCAGTTGTTAACGACTATTTGTTTCCTCCTTTTATTCAGGTATCGATCTGGATGTTGCCTATTGCGTATTCGGTGTAGCTGTTGCTAAATTGGGTTTCCATGCTACACGAATAGAACTAATGTTGAAGTTTAATTTGCTAGTTTTTATGTCTATAGTATAGGTCATTTCAAATATCTTTTTATTTTTGAGTTGTCCAAAAGTCTATTGGGAGACTGCTGTTGTTTTTTATTTTCTTTAATTTCAAACAGTGTTCAAAAAATCGTGCCTAGGCGGCTCCAAGGCGTGCCTAGGCACGAGAATTTTTAGATAAGCCAAGTTTTGGTCCTAGGCATGTATTAAGGCGTGGTCAACAATGGTCAATATTTTTTGGGGGCGTGAAAAAACGTGAGTTTGTTATAAGTAAGGCGTGAAAAAACACTAGTTTTTTATTTTTTTAGTATTTTAAAAAAATAGTATTTTAATTTACAAAAATTTAGACATATTTTTAAGGTATGTAACATTTTACTATTTTTAATAGCCTTGTCATAGTTAAAAAATATTAAAAAAAAATCCTAAACGCCTTTTTTCGCCTTTTTACGCCTAAGGCCCTCCTAGGCTTCTAAGGCTTAAGGCTTGGCCTCTACGCCTCGGTCACGCCTCACGTTTTTTAGAACCTTGATTTCAAATATTAATGACATTTTTGTATACTTATGATTCAGTTATATTGGTACTTGGAATTTGCTACTTTGAGTACGAAAATTTGTGCTTTAAAATGACAGTTCGTAATTTTATGCATAACATGTTTGGGATATTGTAATAGTATAATATAATTCATTGCAAAAAAGTGAAAGAAAAGATATAAATTTTATGACCGTATGTTTTATAACTGTTTTATGTAAGCTCTCATTATAATGATTAAAGTAATCGTACTTTTTATGACCGTTTTATTAATATCCGTCATTTTTCATAGGTTTATAATGACGGTTCAATAAACATGATATTATTGTTAATGAAGGTTTGTATGGAAAACTGTCGTAATAGGATGGTTTATCATGACGGCTTTGTCAACACCAATTTTATTAAGACATACAACATTATTGTTAATGACGGTTTGCACAAAAAACTATCGTAATAGGATGGTTTGTTCTGACGGTTTTGTCAACACCAATTTATTATGACACACAACATTATGACGGTTTTTAAAGCTTCGAAAACCATCATAAATAACCTTTTATGACCCTTTTTCCCCGTCATAAAAATGTTTATTTCTAATAGTGTGTCAAGGGAAAATGGACCGTTCGTTTGAACTTTAAGGCCAATTCGCGCTCGGGACGGACCATTGAAAAGAGGATTCGGGGTCCTTTGAAGATCCAATAAGCTATCGCTTAGGTGAGAAGTTGATCGGCAGTCAAATGGGGCTCCAGAGCATCCGGTGGCCTCCAAATCAGTACTCGGAGTATGGCCTAAGGTTTATGGTGAAGGAGGAAGTGCAAGGGACCTAAGGAGATGTTTAGGGGGTCCTAGAATGGGGTATCTACAGACACGATAGTATACTTACAACACAGACTTGATGCCCACGCAAGCCTTGACGCCCTTCTCTCCTTCTACCTCCGCATAATGACATGCAAGAGTCCTCTTGCACACTACCACAACATGTGAGTCCACACACGCCTCATTATCCACCAAACAACTCAACAACTGTCACACACCAAGTCCATCATATGCAAAAACATCAGCAACTATAGAGTCCATCGCAACGAAATAATTTTCACAAAGATGTGGAGAATAAACCTTTTGTGCCCAAAACAAGATCTTAAAAGCATAATAAGATGAACACTTATATCTTCAATAATTTGGGTGTAAACTATAGTTTAGAGAGTTTTTTAAATGAGTATGGGAACCCAAAATATAAGTTTTTGTCTCAAATAAAACTGTAGCATTGTACCCCTATTTATAGGAGGTTTTCTAAAAATGAGAAAAGGATGAAAAGCCGTTTGGAAAATCTCAAAATCTTAAAAAAATTGTAGGCTCGTTTGAATGACTTTGGACCTTGTTTCAACTAAGTATAGGATCTTATTAGAATATGTATCCAACGAACTATCAAATGAGATTCCAATAATGAAGACTCAATGACCAATCGCAAAAGAAAAAAGTACAATTTGACCGACTTATAAACTTGAGTAATTTTGCTCGCTTAAAGACTTGCTGCATGTTGCAAACCTACACACTTAAACACAACTTCAAATGCAAAGGGAATATAATAATTAATAAATTTGCATAATAATAAACTCTCCCTATTTCTAATGATCCCCACCTAGGTAAGACGTCTCTCCCAAAGATAAAGATCTCATCCTAAAATAAAAGAGAATGATACCATTTTTCTCCCTAAAAAAATGAGAATGCCTGCTACTAATTATAATTATAGAGGAAAGAATAATATTATGCAATGCTATAAAGTTAGGGCTGTTTTTTGACCGGATCGGAAAATGCCTATTCGGAAAAAATTCCGATTTTTCGAAAATAAAATAATTATTTCAATTTTCGATCCGATTTTTTCGAAAAATAAAAAAAAAATTGGAATTTGAAAAAATTGGAAAATTGGCAAAAATAAGAAAAAATCATAAATTCACAAAATATATTAAAAATCCAGAAATTTCGAAAATTTCAAAATTTCAAAAAAAAAATTATGGATTTTCGATTACTCGAAATTCTCATTTTAAAGAAACAAAGAAAACGGCTTAACCCAACATGTAAATACATGAGGATTTGGCCCATTTTTTCATTTGTGTATAAGTTAGGAGGATACTCTCCTTTTATAGAGCACATTTTGAAGCCCTCTCCGTCTCCCAACCGATGTGGGATATGGGAAACTTTCATAAAATGGAAAAAAATTCAAAAATCAGAAAATAATTTTGAAAAATTAGGAAATAATCGAAAATAATTTGGGAAAAAATCGAAAAAATTGGAAATCGACAAACTAAAATTTCATTCCAAATTCGAAAAAAAATCGGATTAATCAGAAAGTTCGAAAAAAAACACATCCCTATGTAAAGTGCGCCAAACACAACATGGCAACACAAGCACAAATAATTCAAATAATGATTAACCAATACCAATTTTGATGCAATAAATGATATCAGCTTGAATACAAAAAAAAACATGAGATACCAATGTAAACGAGCAACAAGAGATACCAATATGATCATAAAGTATGCCAATTTGATTAAATGATAAAGCACATGGCCAACATGGATTATATGTATATATATAAACACCACAAAATGACACAAACATAATACCTTTTACACACTAACATAGTGTCGATGTGTCTAAACATGTGGTATGGAGTGAAGGGGCGTGAACTAGTAACAAATGATTTATGTCCCAATCACTTAAAAATATCCTAGGAGCTCTATCTGACTGTATCACCTTTATCAAACGAAGATTTAACCTCGCAGTGAGAGATAAAGTGAACTCATAAATGGACAAACAAGCTAAATGCACACTAACCTAGAAAATATTGATGATTCTCAAATCAATAGCATCAAACATGAAATAACTAGGAATCATTGTGAAAACCCATTGATCTTTAACTTAAAACACCCTCAAAATTATAGATAAATATTTTTTTTACTCTCATTTTGAAGATACCAAATTAATTGAAGATTCAATAAAACAAAAATTTGTCCTTGGCAGTATTTTCTTTTATTTTGCCTCTTAATTTTTTAGGCTATTGCCAATGGTGGCCTTTCACGTAAGGAAGATTTCTTCCTTCGTGCACACTCATATTTTCAATAAAATAACAAACTCATGGGCAATGGTTATTAAATGCACAAATCCCCTAATTAAATATATATGTATAATGACAAGATTGTTAGGAGAACACCTCACTTAACTCATGTAACATATGAAGTTAAAGTCTAAATGATCTCGCTCATGTATATGAGGAGGCATATGCATAGTGAATCAATTAAGTAAGTCATTTTCAAAATACTCCATGCAAGCATGATTAAGAACTATCTAACCATTGAAAATCATAATCAAATGAGATAGACATATGAAAACATGGAATGAAATGGATTCGAACACACTGATATGCCATATAAAATATGTAAAACCAAACTACACATAAACCAAAAATAGTTTTGGGATTTGTTAAACGTTTTATGACACCAAAAGAAAAAAAAACTCAAAAGACAAATAAAATCTTTTTGTATTTTTCAATAAGATCCAATAAATAAAAAATCAAAATACAAAAGACTCAAATCATATACAACTAGCAAACACATATGGAGTATAAAAGTCAGTGTATGTAAACATGTAAAAACAATCCACCATTATATTTAACATGGGAAGTATCATGCGTAAGCATTCGAGAATAACAAGTCTATCATGCAAAGACTCTAAAATTGATTACCTAACTCATAATAGTAAAATGTGATGCTCTCGAGTTTGGGAAGCTCAGTGACTCTAGACTTAGACTTCCTAGGACAATTTCTAAGATAAAAGCAAAAATGCTTAAGGTGACATTTCAATGTGTGCATGTGTAGACACGAGGAATATCACCCTTAGGTTGATCTTTTCCAATATACCTAACAACAGTTGACTTTCTCAAAATCATAGTTTTGTCTTTAGTAGCAGAAGCATTTGGATCATCGAAGCTATTCCCATAAGGATCATCTTTGATTCGTACGATGGCTAACATCTTATCCAACTTTTCTGACCTAGATTCTAAATTAAATTTGATACAACACGAGTTTTTAAATATATCCTCTAACTCCACTAGCCTAAACTTGAGCAATTGACTAGACTCTTCAAACTCAATAGAGTCCTTATTAAAAATATCCATCAAACCACGAAGGTGATCTCTCTCTTCCTAAACATACTTTAACTTCTCTCAAAGAATCTTCTCACTCACCCTAAGATCCTCAACCAAAATGCTCTCTTCATTATCTATGACACGTTATTTCAACCTAGCTTCTCCATCATTATCTACGACATGTTAAAGTTGCATCTATCCGATTCATCCCTTTCGAAATTACCATTATGTTTTTTAGGGAATTTTATAACATTGTTAAATTTGCTTTTCGCATAATTCTTTTCACATTTCGATTGTTTTTCAAACTTGAGAAATTTCTTAATTTTTTTTTACAAACTTGGCTATATTATCAGAATCAATGTCAGACTCATCATACGAAACACGTGTTTTCTCCTTCCAGGATTTCAAAGCAATGCCCTTATCTTTCTTCATCCTTTTGGAGGAAAACATATCAAGCTTATAAGTTTGAAGATCACCTATAAGCTCTTAGAGTTTCATAGAGTCCAAAGTACTCAAGGAATTCAAAATTGTCACTTTTGACTTAAATATTTCAAGTAAGGACCTTAAGATTTTCTTTACTAGTATTCTCTCTCTCAAGTTAAAAGACGAGTTCATAATATCTGACAATCTAGCATATAATTCATCGAAGGTTTCACTCTCCACCATACTAATGGTTTCAAATTGAGTGGTTAGATTTTTGAGTTTGAAAGCCTTTAGAGAAGTAGTACCCTCATTAATGAGTTGGAGTATGTCCTAAGTTAGAGTATGTCAAGCCTCTTTAAACGTTTCATATGCCATATTATGATGGAACTCCTCTGGTGTGACTGTACAAAATAAAGCATTCAGGCCACGTGAATAATAGTTGGACAGTTTAAGCTCATCCTCACTCTAGGTTTCAATGGGTTTGAGAATTCTGTAATCACCTACTAAGGACGTGGTGACGACCATTCCTTAAAAATAGTTAACCATGCATGCTCATCTATTGACTCAAGTAATGATTTTATTCTCACTTTCAAGTATGTATAATTAGACCCGTCAAACATCAGTGGTATAGAAAGTGACTATTTCATATAGGAACCAATAAACAAGATCTTCAAAGAGTAATAAGATGAACACATGGATCGTAAACAACTTGGGTGTAAACTAGGTTTTAGAGAGATTTTTGAATGAGTAAGGGAACTCAAAACATAAGTTTTTATCTAATATAAAACTGTAGCTCCGCACTCGTATTTGTAGGAAATTTTCCAAAAAAAAAAAAGAAAATGAAGAAAAGCAATTTGGAAAATCTCAAAATCTTAAAAAATTAATGGGCTCATTTGAACGACTTTGGACCTTGTTCGAACGAAGTATAAGATCTCATTTCCATATGTATCCAACAAGCTATCAAATGAGATTTCAGTGATTGTCAAAGTTGGTTCATTCGAAGTTCGTGGGAACTTTTTCTAACGAGGTAGAATATCTTATTTTAACGAGATACTCGATTTCTTCTAACCGAGTTGTGGGAAAAAACATTTTCTTCTAAAAAATATTAAAAGGGATAAAATCAATTTAAAATGTTTTAAAATAAAATTTATAAAATCTTAACACCCAAATATAAAATCTCCGAGGATCAAAATAAATACGCATTCATACCTGAGAGATCCTCAAAACATGAGGATGAAAGTGAACACGAAACATTGTATGATGATGTAGATCTTCTAACTTTATCGCTATGTCTTTAAGAAACCACGCCATAGGCTTGAAATATCAATACACTCAAGTTCTAACCTATTACTCAAACAGTTTTATCCAAACATGGAATAAAGCAAAAATACATACGAATTGACTCTATTGAAAATTTATCCTTACAAAAGATTTCTGATGACCTCTTGGACAAAGACTCAAACATGTTTTAGTCAAGTAATTTAGACAATTTATTCTATGGAGAACAACGAGTATACTATACTCTTATAATAATTATCTTATAATATGTTGTGTTTAAAAGGTTTTTGATATTGTGACGAAACAATGTGGCCTTCTGTAAATTTTAATGATAGTATTAAAAGGTCATTAGAAGACTTTGAAAATACAACTTTAAAATAGCGAGCTCCAATAATCATGTATGGATTATGAAAAATTGAATTATGTTGTTAGTTTCAAAAATGTGGGAAGCAAATGTGAGAGCAATATATATTTGAAAAAATAGTCCAAACACTACCATCTTATTGGGATGAATCAAAAGAAAAATATATTTCAAAAACATAATCCAACATGTGGAGAGAAATTTGTATATCTGCTAGAGGAGGAAGAGCGATAGTTGCATCCTTTATGGATATAAATTTAACACCATAAAATGAGCCAATGTTCAAATGTGTTAAATTATATGCATAAGAAATAACGAGTATACAACATTTTTAATATGAGAGGTTTTTATCCTAACATATCGTTCTCGCGTATGAGATTGTGAGCATGCTTCCACCCAATTGTCCAATTTGATAAATTGTGGTTGGATCAATATGAGGGATATAGTATATTTTCTGGAAGAAATATAATGGTATTGAAAATGCATAAAATCGAAACAAATACGATGTAGTGTAACTTTTCATTTTTTGTTTTATGTATAGTGTTTCTTTATATTTATTTTGACATATATTTTTTAAAGAGATCGATCATGCCAACTAAACGTCTTTATCATCACATGGCATTAGTAGGGTCACAAGAGTCTCAAGTAAAAATAACTTACCAACTTTCATATGCCTGAATGTCAGTAGGATCACATCAGTCCCAACAAGTTACGCATGCTTGGATGTCTCTATTTTCTACCCCTACATCCCAGTCAACAACATCCCAACCCTTGTATATTATGATTGCGCATTCAGGTGTGTCTACCTATCTATATATTTATTTTATTCCATTTTTTATCTTAATTTGAAGATATTCTGCCTCGGCCAATCATCGCCAATAAATCCATTGATCTCATTATCCATATAACCATAATAAACATGGGTTGAATGCTTTAACATATTTATTCTTCATTTATGGTGATTTTTACCCATTTTTCCTTTAAGCCGTGTTTGGTTTAGAAATCTGGCAGAAATTTTGTTACAAAAAAGTAAGAACAACCACAAAGATAATCTTCTAGAAATGTAAAACTTTCCCCAAATTTTGCCAAAAATGTGAAAATATGCCATAATTGTGAAAATCTACCAAAAATGTGACATAAAAGTGAGTATAATAGTTGCATGCGAATTCTCAGTCTGATTGTAATTGGAATACTAATAATACACTTTGTTTATAGAATACTTTGTTTTTTAGTTTTAGTATTATTGGATCTCTGTCATGTTTTACTTTGGTAATTATTCATGTCTTGTTTTATTTTGGATTTTGATCAAGTAACAATAATGCTACTCCATCATCAACTCAAAATGGTCCCCCTTATAGTAAGAAACGTAAAGGGCTTGCCAAGCCATAGAAATAATGAGACAGGGGTTCAAAATTGATAATTGGGTGGATCCAAGAGTATTAATCAATTGAACCCGACATGAAGAAGCTTGCGAGTCAATTGGGATACTTCACTCGACAAGGGTCGCTATTTCCTTCGGATTTGGAAGACTAAATAAAAGTGTCGAAGGAATACCTCGATATAGTTTGAAATGGTGTGAAGGTAATTATCAATCTTCACTAAGTTAATATATCATTCAAATGATTTTTTTAATTTATTTATATTCTAATGTTCTTAGGTTAATACAAATGCCCCCAAAAGATTTAAGCCGATTTGTTTTCAAATGGAGGATAATTCATGGAAGCGCTTTAGACATTGTACAAAAAGGACTATTATGAGGTGTATGACAACGACAATAAGTGACTTGTAAATTCACTCTCTAAGTTAATCCCAATCAATGGTTTAATTTAGTGACTCATTGCATCGAAGAAGATATGGTGGTATATGTAGAAATACTTTATGTTTATTTACTTTTATTATATACTAGCTGTACCCACGTGCGTTGCACGTGTGATTTGACATTTAAAAATAATGTTGATGTTGTGTTTGATAACTAAATCCCAATAAAATAGCACAATAAAAAAATCATAATAAGTACTTATGACACATTATAGTGTCCACGATTATATATGTGCCTCCATCACATTATGTGCCGAAAGAACACTAATGCCACTTGCCTGAATACACCTCATTTTTTGTTTTAGACATACAAAGCAAATCTTAAAAAGGACTTTATTAATAGAATGATATATATATATATATATATATATATATATATATATATATATATATATATATATATATATATATATATATATATATATATATATATATATATACCGAGGTCACATGAATAGCTTGATACTTACTCAAGGTTGTAGGAAATATTATTGGGTAATGTTGAAGATAATGTATATTATCAATTATTCCTTTAAAAAACACTATATCATTAGACAATATTTATACATCCCTTCTCATTTCATGTAGCTTTTGTGCTCTAAGTGTATCTTATCATGAAAAAATCAACTAATATCAACAACTATTTGTATGGAAACTGAGATAATTTCACTTCAATGCCTGGTATTGGACCATAAATTTACACTTAAGCCTAAATAATTCACTATATACACCTCCACCATTGACTTCCACATCACTCCAACTTTTACTTTTCTCCACCATATCAACAAGCAAACCAAAATCACAACTCTGAGATCAAGATACAGTTAAGAGCATAAATATGTATATTGAGACAAACTATAAAAACATAAAACATGCAATAGTACTTAATCCCCTCATGGTAAACATTATAATAATATGTGGAGTACATTTCTTTATAATGCTTTCGGTTGTCGAACGGTTGTTGTTCCCCCCTTTTATTGTTGAAAAGTAATCTATGAAAGATAGAATAAAAACATCACTAGCATTATATAAAAGATGGTTACACTTTTAATAATAATATTATTATTATTATTATAGTTTTAAAAATAAAATATTTGATTTGACAAAGAATATCATGTAGAGATCATAATTTTTTTTTCCTTCCTTTTGTCACTAACTAAAAAAATGAAAGGAAAATGGGAATGTAGTTTGATCATTGATGTTTGGTGCACAACACAATCTAGAATTACAAAATCTTCTATCATATTTTATCACCATGGCCATCATAATTTGAAAAGGGAAAAAGCTAATTGACGACATTTAAAATTGGAGTAAGCATACAAGAATGGAGAGATAAAGATATAAAACATACAATTTCTATCAATTACATAACAAAAAAATATCATCATTAACTACTCCTATAACAACCATTTTTTTTAATAGATAAAGGCCAAAGAAAATGACAATGTAACATGCTACAAGGCATTGTCATGTAATATGGTCATAAATTACTAGGCAGTGGTGAAACTGCATCTGACCCAAACATTTCCCACCATCTATTGATGTGATCCAATATGCTACACTCTTTTATTCTCTATTGGTCCAATGAAAAGAATATTATTTTCCCTTTATGACTTTTTTTTATCCTATTGAATCAAGCCCAATAACACCTTTAATATCAATACAACATTGGAGTGATGAAATTCCAAACTCTAAGATAATGGTTTGTGAAATAGACATCATGCCCACACTAAGTTCCAATATTTTCACTTTTATAGTGTTCATTTATTTTTCTCTAGGGGTGTTCAAAAAACCGATTGGACCGGCGAACCGAACGGGACCGAACCGAACCGTCCTATTTTTATCGGGTTTTTTATCACCAGTTCGGTCTAGGTTTTTTTTCCCAGACCGGTCTAGTCGGTCCGATCCTCGGTCCGCCACATTAAATAATCTGTTTGGACCGACCCGAACCGATTATTCATATTAATATATATTTATTATATTTTTATATATAAAATAACTTAAATAAAGAGGGACGGTACAATCATAAATAAGAAAAAAGCCTAAGAGTCTTTGCTGCCCTAAACTAAACCTATCATTTCCCTTATTTTCTTCATTTGTGACCCACGTCATTTTTCTTCATTTATCTCATCTCTCGTCTCTCTCTCCGCTGCCATCAGCTTCTTCATTACAGCTTGTCGTTCTCGTTCTTTCGTTATATGCTACAGCTTCTTCTTCCTTACAGCTTCTTCGTTACAGCCTCATCTCTCGTCTCTCTCTATGCCGTTTCTTCATTACAGCTTGCTGGCGCTGCCTCATCGCTACCTCGCCGCTGCCATCGTTGCAGCCTCTGCGCTACGCTTTCATCTCCTCCCCTCATCACAGCTGGTACGGTCCAAAGATAATAGTTTCTGTATATATTCTTATGGTTCTTGTATGGTTCAGTATATATTGTTATGGTTCTGTATATTGTATGGTTTTGTATAGATAATAGTTTATCTTGTATATTGTAGTTGTAGATAATAATTTGTCTAAATATTATAGGTAGTAGATAATAATTTTATCTAAATTTAATAAGATTAGGACCGACAAGTTAGACCGAACCGAACCTATAAAAAATCGAACCGACAAGGGTCGGGTGACCGATACAATCGGTCCGGTCTTGGTCCGTCTTTTTTTAGAACCGGTTTAATCGGTCCGGTCCTTACAAATCCTAAAAGACGGACTGGACCGGGCCGCGAATACCCCTAGTTTTCTCACATAAAACCAGACCATAATATTACAATTTGTCTTTTAAGTGAAAAACTTATTCATGACATCCAAAAATAGGTCTTTTACTTAAAAGCACAACTTAACCAGAAAAAACTATTAACCTCAATCCAGTCTAATACTGTTTTTACTTATATTAGTTCCACCAATCATTTTAATCACCAAAGGTTCATAAAGATGAAACTATAGTCCATAAAATTAAGAAATAAAATAAATATACCGCAAGAAAGGAGATCATTTAAATCCATAAAAACACATATTAGTAATCAATATGAGAAAAAATTTACCTTTGAACTCATAAAATGACCCTAAAACTCTAATTCTGATAAATTAAATCAAACAAATCCTCACTTGCAAACACATATATCCCAAATCCCAACTATATAAACTACACAATAATAATCAAATAAACAGTAGCAACATAAAGAAAAATTACCTCACAGTTCAACCGTATATGCAAAACCTTTACAAATTGCATTAAGAATGACTAATAAAAAAGTTTGAATATCAAACAAATCTATCGTAATTTGCAATAATAATGGAAATCATATTTTCAACTCCTACGATTTCAATCGTAGAATTGGTTGTTTCTAGGTTTTGGTTATCATTAGCTTTACGGTGTTGGACACAAGGTAATGGTTGCTTGTGGTTGACTTGAGAGCGAGAGATAAAAGTGACGGTGAATACCCTTCAATAACCATAATTAATCATTATTGGGTAAATACTTGTTCAAGCTTACAATTAAATCACAAATGTACCATGATAAACGAACAACATACAAAAAAAATAATTGTGTCAGATTGAGTTCTTGTTTACATAAAGAATCTATATGTGTTCATGTGGTTATATAGTGTTAATTATAAAATTAAATTTAAGAGTTAAAGGGTTCAGTACATAAAACAATGAGATTATTGAATGCATACGCCAAAGAAAAGATGGAAAATGGGTAAAATGATTATTGAAAATATATAATATAACAAGTGAAATACAATGTAATACCTCCAACAGATATATCTCGAGGAGAACAAGGTATTGAACTCGGCGTAAGGAAGATTACCCAAGGGCTGGGTTATTTAGTTGTTCAAATGGGGAACTTTTGATGGACACTAAATGTGATGGTAGGGTTTTGTCGTTTGAGATGTGGTGAGTGGATTGTTTGTTGTTGATATTCAATTCAAGGGTTGAGGGGAGATTGAAGGTGGTGGTTCAATTGGGGATATTTTATGTGGATTAAAACAAATGCAAGGGATTTTGCCAATTGTGAATCTGTTGAGTCGATTGTCAACTGTCGAGATTCCATTGATGAGTTGGGGGAAGATGGAAGATTAACCATTATGGGAGGAATAGTATTGGATGATTGTGAGTGAGGGTACAAATGTAAACACATGTACAAGTGAGGGTAAGAACGTAAAAGTGATGTCACAAAAGCTTTCTACTCTTTTTAGGTAGTAGAGATATGTATAAAAAATTTAACACAGTTTAACTTGTTTTATAGTGAATGGCTAAAAACCTTTGTGCCCACCCTAGGATTAAGAGAATGCTAATTTCTCAAGTTGTACAAAAGGTTAACATCATATTTTATAATTGTAACATATTCTTTTGTGTTTCTAGTTTGAGAACGGTTAGGTTAAATTGTATCATTACTATTATTATCGTAATATGTTTTTTTTTCTTTTCTTTTAAAAAATAATAGATGAAAAAATCTAACTTGCCTACCGACAAGCTTGGTTTTTATAGAGATAATCAAAAGTTGAGGGATCAGACATATAGTATGAAGGATGGAGCACTTGGTACAGAGGTATAATATTTTAGTGTTTAGTGTAAAAAAAATTACGGCAAGCATTTTATGGTATAAAACACTAATTTATTACTATTTTCTTAATTTGTAGGAAAGTATAAAAAGGAAGTTGGATGCGATAGCAGAAGCGGGGAAGAATGACCTTGAATTAAGAGATAAAATCTTTGAGGATGTCATTGGTCATGATGGACATGGACCACTTTATGTAATTTTAGTATTCGACTAACGTCTGTAAGGTCTAAGACTTCTCACTTTTATGCGAGCGAGATCAAACGGTTGTAAAAAATGACTGAGGAGGGAGAGAATCGTCATCATCAAGAGATGGATGAGATGAAAGACTATCATCCCAGACTAAGAACAAATTTTTTCATATGATGCAAAATGCAGGATTCCTAACACTACCAGATTATTCCTCGAGTCCTTCAGATACGCAATTATAGGGAAGAAGTATTCTCATTTCTCATCACTATTCAATTATTCTGCGTAATGTGATGATGGTTAAAATTTATAGTAGCTTCAAAATTCCTTAAAAGTTGGAGACGAGTCTGGTGGGACTATTTTAATGTTGAAACTTATATTAAATTGGTTTAAGGTATTGAAATTGGTTGATTATTATTGCATTGTTGTAATTATGGTGATTAGACATGTTGGTTTTCATGTATAAACAAAGAGACTCTACCAAAATTTTAAAAAAATTATAAAGAGTTTTCAAAATAATTAACTAAAAGATTTAGAGTTAAATGATAATTGATTTATAATATCCAAGGCGTATACCACAATTGTTTTTGGCAAATGCTTATTTATTGAATGCAAGTTATGTACAAGCAGTTGAAGAGACAAGTTTTTTAACGTGGCTACTATACTTATGACATTGCGAGACAAGTTTTTTAGTATGGCTACTATATTGTATATTCTATCATCTTAATTTAGGGATGACTTTTATTTTGGGACTTTATGATTTGATTTCTTGATAATTAGTATGGTTTTGGAATCATTTAAGTATTTCAACTTGAATGCGATAATTGTTTGAACTTGTGATTTGAAAGTTTATTTTGGGTCGTTAGATGTAGTTTAATGGATGAATTTATTATTAGATATGTGTTTTAATTAATGAAGTTGATATAATAGATTTGTGGTTGGATAATTTGACTTGTAGACATGCCATTTATCTCAATGGTGATTTAACAAATTCCATTAAAGTAGAGCTTGAATTAGATGGTAGATCCAATAAAATGAATACGATGCTTTTTGATAAATACATGATTCAAAATGGAAAGAAAGGATTATGTTTTGATTATTTTAATAGTTCTCTAAATACCTCAACTACATTTGTTTATGAAAATTCAAATGCAAATGAACAAGCTAGTTACACTAAAGTCAATGAAAAGGTTGTTTATCCTAACAATAACAAAGGCAAGAGACTTGAGAAGAATAAATTGTCAAACAAGAATAAAAAGGCAGATGGAAAAAGATTACCAAGTTAAGAAACCTAAAACTCATCAAATGCCTAAAATGCAAGAGAATCATAAGAAGTTTTTCAACAAACCCATTCCTCCCCAAAGCCATCATGAAAATTATTTTGTGAGAGAAATTTTTTCAAAACCAATTAACAACAAAATATTTAAAAAGAAATGTGCATTGTGCTAAAAAAACCTTTAAGGCATACAAATGTTCCCATTACTTCATGAGAGAACATTTGAGTCACTTTTTCTACAAACTTCAAAGAGACAAGCAATTTTCATATTAAAAGGTTTCAAGACAAAATGAGTTTCAAGGAGTAAACACAAAACTTGAAAATGAGATTAATATATTTAGACCCTTAGAGTTAGTACAAATTGATTTAATGGGTCCCTCAAAGACCGAAAGCATTGGTGGAAATATATATTGCTTTATGACGGTAAAATGATTACTATAGATATTCGTTTATTAGTTTTATGAGAGAGAATAATGATTCAGTTCAGATTATTGTGTTAGTATGTAAGAAAATCCAAAATGAGTAATCACTCTTGATTGTGACATTAAGAACTGATCATGGATCTAAATCAAATGATACTAAAGTGGAGAGATATTGAGATGAATCGGGATCAAACATGAGTTTTCAGTCGTTGCAGCTCCATAAAAAAATGGATTTTTTGAGTGAAAGAAATATACCTTATAAGAAATGGCGAGTCATACTTCCAGTATGGTTTTCCTAGACCCTTCACCAAAATGACTCCATATTAATTATGGAAAGGAAAGTAGATAATAATTAAGTAATTCAAAATGTTTGGAAGTAAGTGTTATTTACTTAGAGAAAGGGATCATTTGAGAAAATTTGATTATATAAGCGAGGAAGAACTAATTTTCTGTTATTCACAAGATAACTGAGCATATCATATATACAACTTGGACAATAAGAAAGTGATGGATACATATAATGGTGTGGTTGATGATGATGTCTCTTGTACCATCACTCTTGATGATGAAGTTAAGGGTAAAGAATTAGATCTTAAGGTTATTAAGGACAAGAGTGGTGAGATAGGTGATTATAGCATGTCTAGGAGAAATAATGAGGGAACTTCTTTACAAAGTAAAGCTCTGAGAGAGAGAGAGAGAGAGAGAGAGAGAGGAATTCTTACTTGGGTTCAAAAGGAGTAAACACCATCTATAATCATTGGGTATCTTGAGAGTGGTGTTAGGACGAGAAATAAACTTCTAAATAAACTCAACTTTAATTGCTTCACATCTCAAATTGAACCTAAAAATGTCAAAGAGGCCCTAGAAGATAAAAATTAGATATGCGCCATGCAAGAGGAATTTTATTAATTTGAAAGAATTAAAGTTTGGAAATTAGTACCCAAACTTTGTGATCAAAATATTATAAGTATTGAGTGGGATTGTGTGAAATAAAGCTAGGCTTGTAGCTTAAGGGTATTCACAAATAAAAGGAGTTGATTTTAATAAATCCTTTGCTCCAGTTACAATTTTAAAGAGCATCCGTATATTGTTAGTAATAATTTGCTGCATGAAGTTCAATTTGTATTAAATAAATGTCAAGAGTGCATTTATCAAAGAGGTTTTGAATAAAGAGGTGCACGTTGAATAACACAAGGTTTTGAAGACCCTAAATTCCCTAATCACGTGTTGAGAGTTTATAAAGCCTTGTATGGTCTCAAACAAGCTCCTAGACTTTGGTAAGAGAGATTGGTTGCATACCTCTCAAAGAGTGGTTTTAGGAGATGAGGAATGGATATATCATCTAAGGATCATATCCTTATAGCTAAAATCTATATGGATGATATAGTGCTTGAGTAAATGATTAGAAGTATGCTCATAATTTTTTGGATGAAATGAAGGATGAATTTAAATGAGAATGATGGGTGAATTTATGTTTTTCCTTGTCTTGTAAGTGAAACAAATGAAGAATGGGATTTTCATATACCAAGCCAAATGTTCTAACGAATTGATCAAAAAGTTTTGTAAAGAGTTGGCAAAATACTCTAACAAACCTATAGGTATAAACTCCAAATTGGATAAAGATGATATTGGAAATTATGCAGTGGAGAAGCTATATAGAAGCATAATTATACCTTACCTCTAGCTGTCCCGATATATCATATAGTGTAGGAGTGTGTGCTAAATATCAAGCGAAACCTAAAGAGTCACACCAATAAGCGGTGAAAAGGGTTATCTAATATGTGGATGGGACTCAAAAGATAGGGTTGTGGTATCCGTTTGATATTAACGACTCATTATACGCGTTATTGGATTTCAATTGGGCGGGATATGTCGCTGCTCAGAAGAGCACATCAGATGGATGATTTTTCTTTGATACCTCTACGGTATCTTGGATTTCAAATAATTATAATTTGATATCATTTCCCATGCATGAAGCCGAATATATTGTCTATGTAGTTGTTGAACTTAATTTTTTGAGTGGTGCTATGGGTACCAAATAACTCTCCCAAATCTTCCCCAAATAGCATTGATGAGTTATGCCCTGGCGGGACCCATACCATAAGGTATAACACTTAAAGCTATTTGGGGGATGATTTGGGGGAGTTGTTTGGGACACATAGCATTTTCTTAATTTTTTTGGATGAAGAAAATGTTTAATGACTGTGGATTAAGGAATGATAAATTTATATTCTCATAACATGAGTGCAATCGATAGATTAAAAATTCGATGAAACATTTGAGTACTAAACATATCAAATTGAGACATCACTTCATTAGGGATTTGGTATAATAAAATGTCATTAGTATGAACTACGTCCTTACCGAGAAACAATTACCTAATATTTTCATAGAGCCTTTACAATTTCTATAGGTTTAGTTACCTTAGGGGTTGTTTAGGCTTAGTTGAAATCGAGTGATTGTTATTCTTGGGAGTAAGAGGTTCATCTTGACACACACACACACACACACACACACATATATATATATATATATATATATATATATATATATATATATATATATATATATATATAGAGAGAGAGAGAGAGAGAGAGAGAGACTCTCAAAAATACCACATATGAGGTCTACCAATGCAGACCATTGTTTTAAAATAGTAAAAAATAATAATTTTTGGTTGATTTTTTTATGGTGTTACAACATTACAAGGGACCCCACAAAAAAAATAAACTCAAAATGATTTCTTTTCCTATTTTAAAAGATTTGTCAACCTATGTCAGGTTTTAAGTTATTTTTAAGCTGGTAAAAACTAAAATAGTTAGACCGGTTTTTTTAAATAGAAAAATTCATTTTGAGTTGATTCTTTTTGTGGGGTCCCGTGAAATATTAAAATATCACACAAAAAATCAACTTAAAAATATTTTTGTACTAATTTAAAACAAATGGTCCACACAGGTGGTATGCACAGATAATATGTATGAGATCTTACCCCCCCTCTCTCTCTCACTCTCTCTCTCTCTATCTCGATCTATCTATCTATGAACATTTGAGTTTTATATATATTGTATTTACCTTTGTTGATATATTTGAAAAGGCCAATTTTTATTTTTTATTTTGTGTGTTTTTTTAATCAAATCTCATGCTAAATTTGTTGCATAATTTATATGATTGCATGAAAAGTAGTTTACTTATTTGTAATGTTGTTGTTGAAGAGAATGTTTTAATGTGTTGGACGTAATGAGATTTTTAAATATAGTCATGATAAATGATAACATGTGTTTGTGGTTGATGATTAAAAAGCTTGTTTTTCACAACACTGCATGAATACACAAAGTTTGATGATTATTGCTATTTCTTTAAATATTTCTGATTCTAAGATAAAAATCGGTCTTGCATGAGTTTCTTAAAGCCTCCATGTCCTACATGTGAAAAGATGAGAGTTTTATTGACGATGGAGTAAAAAATGATTATTTTTTATCCGTTGGGTTATTATTAGATTGATGGCGTGAGGTTTAAATTTTAGTATCCCTTGAGTAAGTGTCAACTAAAGTGTGCGTAAAAATCTAATCAACAAAAAAATTCAATATGTTGAAAAGAGTCACAAGCCAGGTGCTTTCCGACGTTTAAAACAAGATTGGGTTATAACTTCACTTTAAGTGAATGAGTTATTTTATATTCCCATTCAATAGTCTTACAACATTTTACTGAGGGCATTTTGAGTAGATGTAGTTGTTCTTAATGATAATCTCATGTTCGTATTTTATTTTTGATTTATGATCATGCAAATGTGCCAAAATGTACAATTTTCTATTAAAACTTGTGTTATTCCAATTTTATGCACGTACAAACTTAAATTACTCATCTCTTACTATTTTCGGGTTTAGAATGTGAATTAAATATGATTATTTTGCCTCGCATATATAGATAATCTTTATTTAACATTTTTTGTCTGATTTTACATACTTCTATCATGTAAAAGTATTGATTTTCATAAATGTTTAGTTTTTGAGATCCATTTATTGTGTCTCATGTATAAAATATTTTTTTTGGTTACATTAGTGTTTATTTCTTCATTATTTTTTTAGCATGTTGTTTTGATTTTCTAAAATTTTATGAAAAACTTATGAGTTCCTACTAAAATTTGTGCGCACTGTTTTATTTCTTTACCGTTTGCGTCGCTGAGAGTTTTTTTTAACTGAGGTTTCCGTCTAAATCCGTTTGGACGAATACTTTTTAGAGTCGTTCGCACGATGCTCTATTTTGGTTATATTCATTTTGCTTTTAGGTGTTATGTATTGTGTTTTTACACACTTCTCTTACCATGACTTATTGAATTTACCATTTATCTTGTATGTTTTGTTGATATATCCTCATGTTCTTCCATGTATATTCTCATCTTGTTTTATTTATCATTTTTGTGATAAAAAAGAGAGATATTTCGAAGATAGGGAGATATTTTGTGAGATTGGGGGAGTCTTTGCTATGTGTTGACAAATATTGTTTAAGGCAGAGATCTATGATTTTTTTCATTGCATGTTATATATGATTTGATTTAGGGGGAGATAAACATTTATATATCTTACTCGCTTACTATTTTTTTTAAATTGATTTCTTAGGAGGATCCCTGAACATGTGGAGTTTCTTTTAGTGCATGGCATACATGTGTAATTTGTTGTTCTTGTTGTTGTTAATGTTTTGCAGGCATCGCCATTTTAATTTAAGATCGAGACTCGTCTATGATTTTTTGTGTCAGTCTATTGGATTCATTATGTATTATGGAAAGCTTCTCTCAATATATGGTTAGTTTTTGAGTGAGTCTTGTTTGTTATAATAAAGTATTTTTGGTATTTTCATGAAATAATCAAAGGATAAGATTGAAAATATAAATATTTATCTTTATAGCAAAGTTGGCTTAATTTTGTGTCAAGGCAGTTGAGCCTTGCACAAATAACAGGTGTGCATCAGAATCAAACAAAATTATATACCGAACCAAATCAGGCGTATTGAGTTGGGTTGGTTAGATTTTTTCCCTTGTTGGTTCGGTTCCAGTTTTAAAAAATGCGAAACCAATCTTATCAGTTTGGTTGTCAGTTCCAAACCAAACCCAAACCGAACCAAACTAAACCATAAACCGATCCGATCCGAATCGAACCAACAACCTGGACAAAACTTGAACCGATCAAATCCTAACATGTTTTTAAGCTTTATATATATATATGAAAATATCGCATTTTTTTATTTAATTTAAAGGTTTTATAATAATTTTGACTTTTGAGACTTGGATTATCGTTATAATGGTTGCATACCATGTCTTTTTTATATTATATTTAAAAAATCATGTTTCGTAATTTCATAATCCAATTATTCCATTTTTAAGTGACCTTTGCCTTTGGATATAAATCACAAGAATATACATTATTCTTTTAATATGTTATTGGGAGGTAAAGGATTACATCCTTTTAAGAAATAAAGTTTTTGATCGGAATGTGAATCAAACTGAATGACCCCTTATTTAAGAAAAAATATTGTTTTATTTATTTTTAAATATATTTTTAAAATCGAGAACCAATCCAAACCAACCCAAGAACCTTCATTTTGGATTGGTTTGGTTCTGGACATAATCGGTTCGGCTCCGGTTCCAAAAATATGGAATCAATCAACCCCGATTGTGATTCTAAATTTGTAGTGAAACCAACAACCCGAATAGTGTGTACCCCTAACATAAATGGAGCTAAAATGTTTGATTTCATTTGTAGAGAGGGTCTTATTCATTAGAATCTGTTAACATTAAAACTTGAAGATTAATTGATTTCTCAACATCAATGTCATTCATTGTGGTTCAACTAAAGGGTGTCTTTGTACGGTTGACTCATTTGTTTATCATTGGCTATTCCCACACTCACATATTTTTTACCGCGATAAATCTTTTTCAAAATGAAACAAGTAAAACTTGCATTTGAGAATAGTGTAATGTGTTTTTGATTAATTTATGTGAACAAATTGTAAATTAATTATTCATTAGAAACCATGATTTATAATTTAATCTTATTAATATTTTTGCGACTCGTAATAGCTTCTTAGTTAGCTTTTAAATATTTTTCCAAACATTTTATGCTATGAATTTTTAAAACTATTCAGAAGCTTGTTACAGATTTAATAACACATTTGATGTATTTGTATATTTTCACGGCCATCGATTATTTATATGTAACTTTGATATGCCGCATATTATGTTATATCAAATGAATATGTATTGTTTACAAAATAAAACATAAGGGTAAAGTCAATGGCAAATCCAAAATTTTGAGTCAGGGAGTGGGAAAAGCTTTGACGAAGGTTGATGGTTCGGGGGCGGGAGCCCTTGAGACGAATTTTTTTGGGTTGTTGTTACTTTTTTTGTAATTTTTTATGTGTTTGAGGGACTTTTTGGAACAAAATAAAAAGGCTTGAACTAAATGTGTATAAGAAAACATTTAAGGAATTTTTTGGTAATTTGTCCATTTTTTAACCCTAAAAATGCTGAGGTATTAATTCACTAAATTTGGGCTCCTACATTGTTCGTAGATTTTTTTTTTATGATATTTGAGAGTGCAGCTACAGCGGAAATATTGCGACTTCTCAAATAAAAAACCAATTTTAATTAATCCCAAATTTTAGTTAAACCCTAAGACATGCATCTAGATGATTTATCAAATAAAATATAGCATGCAGGATAAAAATAAACAATTTCAGGAAAAATCCCCCAAAGGGGCAAAACCTTTTATTTCACTATAATTTGTAAGAGAACGACTTACAATCGGATTACAATGAAATACAGTTTGACTAAGAATTACCCTCAGGTATCGGATTCTGTAGTCGGCGGCTGAAAATATCCCTTTCCAGGAGGGCTGGCGGCTGGAACTATCCCTGTCCAGTAGGGCTGCAATGGAGAAGAAGAACGGTCTCCTCCATAAGGGTTGAACAGCAAAAGTGCGTTCTTGGGTTGCAAAGTGATTCACAAAGGTATGGAATTTGTGTGAATCAAAAACCTAGAGTATTGGTACTCAATAGGTGAAGACTTAGGGCTTTCTCTACTCTGAAAATCGTGTATAGAAGTCTTTGAAAAACCACTTCCCGTAGTGGGATTAAATAGGAGAACTCGAGCCCTAAAATTCGGAACACGATCTGTTTGGAGTCATCCCCGTCGGATCGGTCCAGTCTCTTTAGGCGGATCGGTCCGGTGACATCGGATCGGTTCCTTTTTGAAGGCGGATCGATCCGGTTGGCATCGGATCGGTTTGGCTTTTTAGCTTCATCGGTTCTCTATGGATCCGGGGTACACTGGCCTTCAGCATAACGGATCATTCCGGTTGTGATCGGATCGGTCCGGTCCTCAGAAACCAGATTCCTTCGAGCAATTCTCTCCATCTTCAAAGGGCCATATCTTCTTCACCGTAGCTCGGAATGGGATGCCGTTTCTTCCAGTATCTTTGTTGCGGCAAGATCTTCAATTTTCCAGTTGACTAATCCTCCGGACGGTGGATGTACAATTACCAAATTTCCCTTGAACTTCCATATCGACTTCTTTCATTGATTTGACTTCTCTTGCATACCACTAGCATATAGTTTCTAAAAGCATGGTACGTGAAGTCGTTGAGGCCGATGTGGGACACATGATGGAGGTGTTGGATCCTTGATTCTCGTAATTCGGATTGGGGCCGTCATATGTGATCGTGTAGAGACGTGCCAAATGTAACGGCGTACGACATACAAAACAGTAAGATAACGGACATGAAAAAATGTCCTTACAAATCTCCCCCTATGTCTATGCCGGTACATACATAAAAAATCCGAATTATCAAAGAAATGAAAAATGCCTATACAAATCTACCCTTCCATGAACCCAAAACTGGAAAGATACAATTGAATAAGACTACAGCGTTTGCTCTTCAATTCTTTCAGGAATCTTCAAATCTCAAAGCTTTTCTCATTAGAGTGTGCAACATATTGATCTTCAATCTTCATACCTACACACATGAGACAAAACAAATACCACGTGACATATCGAGTTTGAAATGAGATAAACATGGATACCAATTTATGATAAAAACATAAGCTATATCTCAAAAACTCCCCCAAAATTCAAACTCCCCCATAATATCCCCCATAATATGATAATTCTTTCTCCCCCTTTTTATGATGTCCCCAAATAGACAAATGGGAAGAATGAATCTAATAAGCAAAATCGGGGTGTCACGATATACAAAAAAATACACAAACTATTTTTTATTTTTCAAAATTTTCATACGAAGCTAGGATACCAATTTGTATAAATATGAAACAAAAATCACACCATGGAGTTAGACTCAAACAACCAAGTCATGGAAATGGAATGAATGGGTGTGAACACATTCGATAGGTAAATCAACTCAATCAATCATATGTGCACGATGCATACGTGTACTCCTAACGAATGAACATCAAAGGTATCCTTAGGTGTAAAGTTTGTTGAATTTAGATGACATCGTCTTATACAAATCAACAAATCAAAGTCAAATGATTGTCACACCAATAACGTCCAAAACTATATAGCGCATTTTCAAGAATTTCAAGGACGTGCAAACCCATTTTAATTCTCCAACCAAACTCCCTCATATATATATTCTTATAGAGGTAATCTAAATTCTCAAACTTTGGAGAATTGGTGCAAAAACCTAAATGGCCCATATTTTGGCATGAATATCTTTTTATTGCCTTTCAATTTTTTCGGGCTCTTTTAACCTCTTTGGACCTCGGATAATAAAATTCCTCAATTTTTTAGGTCATTTTTAACAGTGGCTTTTGCCTTTCAATTTTTCGCAGCCCCTCCCCGTTATCAAACAAAGCACACAAACTCACAAAACGGTTTTTATATGCACAATTTCCTTATCAAAATTTATCGCGCTTGGTTCGTTTTAAGGACAGGATTGAAGTGAAAACACCCAACCAACATGTGATAAGACAATCACAATAATCAATCAAATCCGTGCATGTGTGCAATAAAGGAAACATGAGTCAAACATGTAGGAAGAAACACTTAATTACATCTTAATGACTCCAAACATTATAAAGCACATGGATGAATTGACCTATTGTCTCAAAACACTATCAAATAGTCACATGAAAATAATGGAATGATGTTGTTACTCGGTCATCCAAAGTGTTCATCCATAAACGGTGTAAACAAAAAACAAAAATCTTTTTGGATTTTTCAAAAATTTTATCAAAATAAAATCTTTTTGTATTTTTCAAAAAAAATTCAAAAATAAGAATTTATACAAAAAGTACAAGTCATCACACTAGTAAAAATATATCATGAAACCACAACTAGTGTATGACAAACATGCAATCACAATTAACCAAAAGATTTCACATGGGGTGAATTACGTGCAAGCAAACGGGAATCGTGGATAAATAAACCATAAGCCTCTAAATCCGATTTTCTAACCCAAATAGATTTGTAACGAAGTGTGGGGGTTTTGAGAATCGAATTTATTCTTTCATTAACCTTCCTGTGTCCATTTAAAAGCTTGTAACAAAATCGCCTAAGATGACCTTGCCTACCGCAATGTGTGCAAGTGTAAATCGGGCGGTGTGTGTTACCTAAAGGTGGCCCTCTCCTCAAATTTATCGGTTTCCCTCTCCGAATTTGCCTAGGTGGGTCTCTCCTAATGATCCTAGGAGGTTCTCTCACGATGTTCCTATGGGGCGCTTTTTTAACAAACTTACGTGCCTCTTTCTTAACAATCCTAGGAGGCTCTCTCACACCCCTATCCGTTTTGATCTCGACTGTGCCTAAAATCTTATCAAGTTTTTCAGACCTAGACTCCAAATCAAATTTCACTTTACTTGAATCTTTCAATTTCACCTCAAGTTCACCTATCCTAGATTCAAGTACTCATTTAGATCCTCAAACTCTAAAAGCTCCTTTTTCATAGTCTCCATCAACCCTTTAAGACTATCTCTCTCACCCTCGACGTACTCAAGCTTCTCTTTCAAAATTTTCGCATGAGCCCTAAGTTCTTTAACTAAAAAATCATTATTTTTTATGGCACACTCTTTCAACTGAGCTTTCAATTTCAAATTTTCTTTCTTTGTTTTCAAAGTTTCAGCATAAAGTTCATTGAAAGCAGTTTGCAAGTCATGCTCATCTACACTTTCCTCCTCACTTTCATCCACACTCCCATCCCCTTCACTATCACTAATCACATGGATGGGAAACTCTCGCCTAGAAGCATAAAAAACTTCTTCTTCCGAATCACAATCACTAAGGGTAGAAACATGAGAAATCGGTTTATTCAATTTCTTCTTTAAATTTGTGGTACACTCATGTAACGTGTGACCAACACCCTCCCAACAAGGACACTTCTCAGATTCGTTTTCAACAGAAGATTTAAAACAAGAGTTCGTGTGAATTTTCCAATTAATTTTTTCAAAAATTTGACATCGAAGATCATCAACACCATCAAAAGCCATTTTTTCAAAATCAGGATCAAAACACAATAACTTAGTGCAACCCGCTCTGATACCAATTTGAAAACGTGAGTAGACAAATTGTATCAGAAAGTAAATCCTCAAAAAATCAGGATCACGCGATAAATTAGCGTAACCCGCTTTGATACCAATTTGAGAGTGCAGCTACAGCGGAAATATTGCGACTTCTCAAATAAAAAACCAATTTTAATTAATCCCAAATTTTAATTAAACCCTAAGACATGCATCTAGATGATTTATCAAATAAAATATAGCATGCAGGATAAAAATAAACAATTTCAGGAAAAATCCCCCAAAGGGGCAAAACCTTTTATTTCACTATAATTTGTAAGAGAACGGATTACAATCGGATTACAATGAAATACAGTTTGACTAAGAATTACCCTCAGGTATCGGATTCTGTAGTCGGCGGCTGAAAATATCCCTTTCCAGGAGGGCTGGCGGTTGGAACTATCCCTGTCCAGTAGGGATGCAATGGAGAAGAAGAACGGTCTCCTCCACAAGGGTTGAACAGCAAAAGTGCGTTCTTGGGTTGCAAAGTGATTCACAAAGGTATGGAATTTGTGTGAATAAAAAACCTAGAGTATTGGTACTCAATAGGTGAAGACTTAGGGCTTTCTCTACTCTGAAAATCGTGTATAGAAGTCTTTGAAAAACCACTTCCCGTAGTGGGATTAAATAGGAGAACTCGAGCCCTAAAATTCAGAACACGATCTGTTTGGAGTCATCCCCGTCGGATCGGTCCGGTCTTTTTAGGCGGATCGGTCCGGTGACATCGGATCGGTTCCTTTTTTAAGGCGGATCGATCCGATTGGCATCGGATCGGTTCGGCTTTTTAGCTTCATCGGTTCGCTATGGATCCGGGGTACACTGGCCTTCAGCATAACGGATCGGTCCGGTTGTGATCGGATCGGTCCGGTCCTCAGAAACCAGATTCCTTCGAGCAATTCTCTCCATCTTCAAAGGGCCATATCTTCTTCACCGTAGCTCGGAATGGGATGCCATTTCTTCCAGTATCTTTGTTGCGGCAAGCTCTTCAACTTTCCAGTTGACCAATCCTCCGGACGGTGGATGTACAATTACCAAATTTCCCTTGAACTTCCATATCGACTTCTTTCATTGATTTGACTTCTCTTGCATACCACTAGCATATAGTCTCTAAAAGCATGGTACGTGAAGTCGTTGAGGCCGATGTGGGACACATGATGGAGGTGTTGGATGCTTGATTCCCGGAATTCGGATTGGGGCCGTCATATGTGATCGTGTAGAGACGTGCCAAATGTAACGGCGTACGACATACAAAATAGTAAGATAACGGACATGAAAAAAATGTCCTTACAATATTTCAACATAATATTAACCTAACAAACCAACAACGAGAAAATGAATACATTCACCAAACAAACTGTTATTTTTAACAACCTAACATACCAGAAACAAATTTAACATTTTGCCAACTTGCCCTATATTTCAAATCATTTAACACTTTAATCATTTAAGCTAATTCAACATTTTTTTTCGGAAATTAGAATAAACTATTTTAACCATCTAGACATTTTAAATTTGAAAACTGAAAAAATACACTAATTTAAATATTAATAAAGTAACTTATTTTATTAATGTTTAGATTAATGCATTTTTTCAGAAATTATAATCAACTATTTTAATTGTTTAAACATTTAGCATTTATGAATATAAATGAAAAAAACAAAGATGCCCTATATTTCAAATCATATTTCAACAATTTAACTTTTACACTTCAAAGTAATTTAACAATTTTTAATAATTCTAACTGTATACTAATTTATCAATTTTAACAATTTACTAATTTTTACAATAAATTAATTTAACAATTATTAGAAAAAGAGAAAAATACAAATTAACATTAAAATTTGGGATCATTTTGAATTTTAGACCCAATGTTTCAAAAGTTGCAATGTTAACCTTGAATTTTGAATACGAATGCAATCAAACACATCATCAAATCTTCGTTAAAAAACTTAATGAAAATGATGATGTGGCATCTTATGTGGAATTTTTGAAATATTGTTCACTATGACACATGGCTTTTAACATAAGTTTTACACAATATTTCACCTTTTATAACTAGTAATAAAATTCAAAATCTCCATATAATAAATAAAAACTAACAATTTAATTAATCCAAATTAATTGAGTTTAACAATTTAACACCACCACCACCTCCAACACCATCGCCGCCTCCCACCTCCAATACCACTGTAAATCAAATCTTAAAAATCAAAATTACTACCACCATCACCTCCCAATCGCTAAAAACATTTCTAAATCACCACCAGCCACTATTAGTGCCCACATTCATACACCTAAATTGGAATATAAATGGATTGAAAATAAGATGAAAAAACTCTCCAAATGCCTATATATAACCTATATATACACACATATTTAAAAAAATAATGTCTGCAAAGATCGGTAACGAAAATGGAGAGATAGTAAAAGATAAATGAAGGAGGTGACAACAAAGTCGACAACGACAGTGGCGTCGACGGAGACAATGGAGATTGGAGATGATGACAGTGATGGTGGAAACAAATGTTTAGATATGGTGCGAGTTTTCCCATTTGCTATATTTTTCAAGAAGGTTTAGTTTGATGTGTTTGTTTAGTTACACATATCCTTATTATACCTCTAATACGATAGTATTAGAGGTATTAATGAGTATTCTTACTCTACCTTATCTTCTCGCCCCTCTCTCCCCAAGGTGACTAATATTTTTCCCTATCTTTTAATTATTCTCCCCACTCATTTTACAACTGACATTTATTTACCCCTCTCATCCATTACACACACTCTTCCCTGCTCTCTCTCTCTCTCTTTCTCTACGTTATCTCTTCACCTATGTATGTTTCTCTCTCTCTCTCTATCTTTCTCTCTCTCTCTCTCTCTCTCTTATGGGTTTTGGGTGTAGATTTTACTGATATTAAGGTAGGATTTTTTTATTTGTAAAGTATATTAGATTTTAGGTTTTGAGCATATATCATTCGCATGTTGTCAACTAGAGAGAGAAAAAAGAGAGGAAAAAAACTCATGCCCTTCACTTCTCCCTTCTAAAGTAGAAACTTATTCCTTCATATTTATACATGACATCATTGTGTAATGTGTGTATATATCAATATACATATATACAAGGGGATAAAAGTTAGAGTAGGGTTATAAATGCATTTTCCACTTTATTTTTTTTATAACCTTTTAATGAGATGATGAAAAAGCCTTTTCAATGCTGTCCAAATATACAAGAAATTTTGTAACTTATATATAAATTTATGTAATATATTTTGAAAATTTTATAATATATATGTTTATTTTTATAAACTGTACATATATTTTGTAATGTACAAGTGTTAGGTTTGTATATACCTTAATGTATAATATACACATTAAGGAGTGAGGGATCTTAGTGATGAAAAATTGTGTCAGGGGACTACTATTAAAAATATCGTTTGGACTTATTATTGATCAATTAAAAAGTTTGTGAGCTGTGAATATTATCGTTTGGACTGATTTTTAAAGAATTTATTAGCTAACGTCCCTTATTTTTTGTTTCCTTTTTTTACGGAATGTACATTTTATCTTAAGCTTACGTGGTTAACATCAAACCTCACTAAAATTTAATGATGAAAAAGAAATTTAACTGAACACCTATGGCAAGTAATTATTCTTTAATATATAATACTTGTATTAGAAAAATGCCCTCACTCATGTCATTCTATCATTTTCAGCCCTAACAATTTCAAAAGGACTTTTTGTAAATATGATACATAACCACCATTAAAATAGTAATAATAATCTATCATAAGAATAGTATACATTTGTTATTAGCATAAAATAGATTGAATTAATGATTGTAAAACAGGTCGGAACAAAATTTAAGAATTTTTTTGGGTACGATTTATGAGTGTCTTATTGATCTTGAGGTATTTAGTAATTTTGTTTCTAGTTTTTAAATGTACATTGGCTGATTATCTCTTATATCTCACGCTTTCAACTACATTTTATTACTACTTCTATTGTATGTCTGCTGAGTATTATTTAATAACACTCATGATTGTTCTTGCTTATGTGTATAAAGTGAGATAGTTGATAAATTTTTCGTGAATTAATAGTGACAATTTTTCTTGACGGTGCATTTGAGTTTGAATCAAATTTTAACAAATTCATCTAAATTAATTTGTATAATAAGAAGTTAAAGATCTAGCACAATCTAAATTTTGAATTGATAAAGATGTTTCTTTGGGAGGTTTAGCGGATATTGTGCAAGGTAACATACATTTAAATTAAATTTATAAATGGTGCTCCAACTAACAAAGATGTCCAATCTTTATTCAATCATTCTTGCATAGTATATTCATAGTTGGTTCTTATTTGTTATGTTGTTTATATATCACTACAATGCCTACTTATAAACCTAGGTTCTATAGTTTGTTATTGTCTCATTCAACAATTCCTACTAATATATAAATTGAATTTTGTTGGCATCGCAAGAGTCGAGTCATGGACAACTTAGATTTTTATTCGAACACCAGCCGAAATACGTTAATACATTGCTAGTTTTTAATTTTATAAAATAAAGTCACAACTTAGTTTTTTACAAAAAAAAATACAGTTTTACAAAAAAGTTATGATTTATAAAAGTGACACATTTAGATTACTAAAACGTGATAATTGTTTTAGCAACGAATGGATATAAAATACATGTACATTGTCTACACCTATAAAGGTATACCTCATCAATGGTTATACATGAATATAAAAGTTATTCAATATAGCTATCACATCGTGGGCAAACATAAGAGGTAGGGGTGTGGGATGAAATTTGTCCAAAAAAATTTCGCATGACATTTTCACAGCACATCCGCTCCAAATAAATCTTCTTGTGCTCCAATCTTTTCCTATAATATATCACTAGACATAATTACCTTTGTAGACCACTAAACCCCCTCTTAAACCTACTAGAGTAAATATACACGGACAAATGAAATTACACACACTCTAAACACACACTAAATGACAAAAAAACTAAAGCCTTTTTTCCTGATCAAAAGTTTTTAACAATTTTTACCTATTTTTTCTTTTAAAAAATAAAAATAAAAATAAAAATAAAAAAAGGTTTTCTTGAAAAAATGTTATTTTTTTTAAACAGTTAAAAAAATTATTGAAACCTTTTTTTTCTCTAGAAAAACATTTTTTTTTTTTAATTTCTTAAAAATAGTTTCTTCTAAAAACAATTTTTTATTAAAAAAGTGAACAACAGTTTGTTAAAATAATAAATAAATTACAGTTATTTCTAAGTAGGACAAATTTTTGGATAAAAAAATTAGTCTAATAATGTAGAATTTTTTGTAATAAAAAGATTTTTTTTTATATAAAAGGAGTTTTCTAAGAATAACATCTTTTTTTTTTCTTTTTATATAAAAGCAATTTTCTAAGAATAACATCTTTTTTTATTCGTTATTGGTTAGTTCCCTGGCTCGGACCCATATTCATTAAATGACGTGGGTTCACACCAGCAGAACTAACTAATCGCGAATTTAAAACATCAAAATTTTGATGTCTTAAAGATATTAAAATTTTCTCCACAGATGAGTGTTGGAGATGTTAATTATTAATCTAATCAGAATTGTGCTACAAACTATGACATTTTTTATGATGAATTAGATGTCGAACAAAAAAACCATTTCGTAATTTTTTTTATACTCAAATGGTGTGGGAGAGGATGAGAAGGGTATGGGAATAATCATTCCCTAATTTTTTTTTTAACTTAACACGAGCACCAAATCGTAATTTTTACCCAACACAAAGAACCAAAATAAAAATGTCACGACATGAAATTTTATTTATTTTACTAAACACAAACACGACCCAATTAAAATGAGATACACGTAACATAAAATTTTTGTATTTCACTTAACACGAACAAAATTCAAATAAGAACGACACAAAATCCTTTTTTTTACTAAACACGAAAACAACTCAATAAAAATACGACACGACATGAAATCTTATATTTTGTTTGAAATCTTATATACTGTGTTTGCATTATATACTGTGTCGTGTTTTTATTAGGTCGGTTTAGTGTTTTGTAAAAAAAAAAGATTTTGTGTCGCTTTTATTTGGGTTGTGTTCGTGTTAAGTGAAATATAAAAATTTCGTGTTATGTGTCTCTTTTTATTTGGGTCGTGTTTGTGTTTGGTAAAGTAAATAAAAATTTGTGCTACTTAGAAATAACTGTAATTTATTTATTATTTTAACCAACTGTTTTTCACTTTTTTAATAAAAACTTTTTTTAGAAGAAACTATTTTTAAGAAATAAAAAAACTGTTTTTTTCTGGAAAAACATGTTTCAACAATTTTTTTAACTGTATAAAAAAATTAACATTTTTTCAAGAAAAATAGTTTTTATTTTTATTTTTATTTATTAAAAATAGTTAAAAAAAATAGTTTGATGAAGGAAGAAGGCTTTAATTTTTTTATCATTTAGTGTGTGTTTAGAGTGTGTGTCTAATTTTATTTGTTCGTATATATTTAGTCTAGTGGGTTTAAGAAAGGGTTTAGGGGTCTAGAAGGGTAATTATGTCTAGTGATATATTATAGGGAAAGATTGGAGCGCAAGAAGATTTAGTTGCAGCGAATATAGCCGCACCCTAAAAAATATATAAAGACTACATATATAAATATATAGTATTAGATTATAAAAAATTAATATACGCAGTAATTTTTATATAGAAATGGGTATATAAAAAAAATGTATATATATAATAATATAAATATGGCCTAAAAAGGACAACACCTTGACACTAGTAAAAAGGGACATAATAATAGCATATCGAAAAAAACATAATGTGTATATATATAAAATGTGATTAAATATATATATGTATATAGGAAAAAATGTGAACAGGTAAATAGGGTAACACCTTGACACAAGTAGGATGGGACAAGAGTAAAAAAAGGCTATTAATCTACATATATTAAAAGGCTATGAATCTACACAAGTAGGATGTGACAAGAGTTGAAAATAAAAATAGTTTTAACGGAAAAACTTTTTTTAACAAATAAAAACTGTTTATATAAAAAAAAGAGTAAAAAAAAAACAATTTGTAACAAAACAATATAGTCTTTAACAAAATAAAAACAGTTTATAGCATATAAATATTAAAAAAACAGTTTTTCGAAAAGATAATAACACTCTAATGAAACAAAAATAATTTTTAAAAATATTGTGTTTTACATGTATGGTTATTATTGTAATTATTATAATAATTATTGTTATACTTTGGTACATTTTTCATTGCTAAATATGAAAATTTATCCACGAAAAGTTTTTAGTGTTAATACTATTTTTTATTTATTTATTTTAAAATATTTTTGGAATTTTTTTATCCTTTTAAAACTAAAGTTTTGTTACTGTTTTTTTCACTAAAGTGTTTTATTTTTCTAAAAAATATTTTATTAAATATTTTTATTCTTTTTAAAATGATTTTTTTTAAAGTTACTGCTTCTTTGTAATAGATTGTTTTTATTTTTGTTAAAAATGGTTTTGTTGTGTTAGAAGTTTTTTTTAAACTGTTTTTTGTTATAAACAATTTTTATTTTGTTGGAAAATTTTTTTTTCGTTAAAATTGTTTTATTTTGTTAAAAACTATTTTTTGTTTGTTAAAAAGTAATTTTTTTCATTATAAGATTTTTGTGTTAAACACTGCTTAAATGTCACCAATTATCACTTTTCATGAAAAACGTCTCATATTTATCGACGAAAAATGTTACAAAGTCTAATAAATTCATAAAAATGTACTATAATATAATTTAAATTAGTAATGTGTTAAAGTAAAAAATCGAAATAATAATAATAATAATAATAATTATTATTATTATATTTTGTCTTAAAGTATAAATTTTATTTTATCTAAAATGATGTTTATATAATTTAAATGTTCAATTTTTTCACCTCCAATTAAAATAAATATATTTAATAAAAACAAATAATTATATTTTAAATTAAAAAAAAATGGTTTTTTATTAAAAAAAACTGCTTATAAGACGTAAAATCTTATCAATTTTTTTTATTATTAAAAAACTTTTTATAAAACGTAAATTTTATTTTCTAAAAAAACTGTTTTCTTATCAAAGTATTTTTTTTTCTTTACAAATTTTATTTTTGGTTAAAAAGTGTTTTTTTTGTACTACTTAAAAAAATATGGTCCGTGGCAGCGCGGTCAGACCACCTATACAAACCGCTGGCGCGGACCATTTTTTTTAATATGTTGGTTCGCCCCATCGGTATGTATATGTGGTCAGACTGTCTATACATACAGCTGGAGGGAACCATTTTTTTTAAATAGTAGAAATATTATTTTTAAAATAATTTATATATAAAAAACTATTTTAACAACTAAAACAATTTATTTTTGTAATAAAATTGTCTTTTATATTATATAAACATTGTTTTAGTTTTTATAAACAATTTTTAAAAATTGTTAATTTTTTTTAGGACAACGAAAATTATTTTTTGATTTTTTAAAATAGTTATAAAAAATATTTTTTTTAAATAAACAATTAATTTATACAATTAATTTTTTTTCCTTTAATAAAATGTTTTTTATCGGTTTATTAAAGAAAATTATTTTTGAAAAAATTGTATAAATTAACTGTTTATTACAATTTTTTTTTAATAATCAAAATAGTTTTAATAAAAAAACTGTTTTAATCAAAACAGTTTTCTTTATAATCAAAACAGTTTTTAAACCGTCTATTTTAAAGATCATTTTAAAAAAAGTAAAAAAACAGTTTTCAATCAAAAATAGAATTTGTAAAAAAAACACTTTTTTAAGAAAACAAATTTTACGTTTTATAAATATTTTTTTAATAAAAAATATATAAGATTTTATGTTTTACAATTTTTCTTTTTATAAAAAAACATTTTTTTATTGAAAATATAAGTATTTTTTTATTAAATGTATTTATTTTAATTGGAAGTGACAAAATATAATATTTTAATTATATAAATATAAGGGTAAAAATATAATTTGTTATTCAAAGGGTGTGAAAGAAGATGAAAATGATGAATATAAGGGTACAAGTGTTATTTGTGTATCCAAAGAAAAGAGTGTGGGGAAGATGAAAGAGAATGAAATTACACAACCTAATAGTCCATGAGACCTAACAGTCACAAGACCAAATTCTCCTGAAAGAAAAACACCATCCCATCACAACACAAACAGAACATATTTCAGATTACTCTTTGATCTCTTTTAGATCCTTCACTACAATGGCTTCCAATGGAACTCACCCGGTCAATCTCTCACTTATTCTTGGCCTTTTCTCTTTCTCTCTCTCTCTCTCTCTCTCTCTCTCTCTCTATATATATATATATATATATATATATATATGTATATATTGATGAAATGAAATTTGATGATTTGTAGAGAGATGGGGATACCCAGAGCAGCTTGGAGAAGATTAAAAGACAATTAGCTTCTGGGTCTGGCAGAAATTTGTTACAGGGTCCTCTTCTTAAACGATCGGAAACGGTAACCCCCAATTAGTGTAAAGCTTTTACCATTTAATCTTAACTCAATAATAAACTTTGCAAGATTGGATTTTTCTAGTCAATTGTTGCACATTGCATATCCTACCAACTATCAATTTTCTTCATGATAAATAATTGGATTTTTTTACTTGTACATGGAGCTTTATTTACTATATCCTAGCATAGCATGATTGATGTCAATCTTTTTTTTGCCCCCTCATTAATTCTTTGAAATTGACTTTTGCCCCAAACATTTGCATTTCTTGGGGTTTGACACTCAAAATGACTTTTAGCTTAAAAAACCCTTCACAAGTAAAACCTTTTTGTAACACTTTTTTGCGTCGCTAAGCCAAAACCCAAGAAATGAAAATCAAGGGGGTTAAACCCATTTGCAAAAGAATTAATGGGGGCCAAACTTCAAATAACAATTTAAAAAAAAAGTAAATATAACATGTGAATCAGTTAATTACATCAGCCCCTAGGGCCTACCCTACATAAGATTCCAGAAAAGTTGGAGGATTCTACAACCATAAAATAACGTCATCCACAGTTTTAGCAAATGGGGCTAAGATATGGGCAGGATCGTTGTCCTCTCGGTACACATGACTGCACAAAACAACTGGAATTGAGAGGCCAGTTGCTTTGCAAAATGAGTGCAAGAAGCTGTTGTTGAAAATTTGTCATAATCCCCTTGAAGTTCGTCAACAACATTCTTGCAATCCCCAATTCAATGCAAATTGATTAGCCGCCACCATTGATTCTGCTATCACAGTTTCAACTGGTTGCTGCACTACTTTGGACATAGTAGAATATAAGTCCCCCAAGTCGTTTCAAATTATTATACCACTTCCCACACTATTAGATGAAGAAAACACAGCCGCATCATAATTTACTTTGTAGCTTCCTGATGCCGGCGGCTTCCATATTATAGCGGATACCTCTCCCAGGTTGATTGGAGCTTCAGGTCATTCGCTGCAAGAAAAAAGTTGTCACATGTTTAGAAGCTTGAGCAATAAATTTTGGTGGATTCCACCCTTTTTCTCCATCCATTACCTTGTTCTTGTTCGATCATATACACTAAGAAACCATGCACAGAAATCTGAATTCCTCTTTTGATAGCACTTCAGAGAATTCCTCCATCCACTGTAAGCTGGGATTCTTGATAGCTTCCTTACTTCTCCCGTAAGTACGCAATCACACATCAAATGTACAATAGTTTCAATGAGATTTACGCATGTAAGAGTGAGAACTTTGTATTATTTCCCTCTTCCTAAGATTTTCATTTGTCAGAAGTGATTCCGTCCACACCTTCCAATTAAAATGCTTCACTTTAGACGGGACCTCACACTTCCATACCACATTCCACTTTATACCATTTTGTCGAAGATGAGGGAAAATTCCCACCAGCCTTGTCATTTAAAAGATTTAAATGGCTGATCATTTTGTTAGAACTTTGAGTCGAAAAACGACCGCTTCTTTCATAATGTCAAACTAACTTGTTCTTGTCCCTAAAATTTCCCGCATTCTTTCCTATGTCCCAATGTCCACTCTTGGTCCTAATAAGCTCACACACTTGGATATTGCAGTTCATGTTCAAAGGCAGAGGGAGAAAAGTTTAAATTCGCTCAGTTTTGGAATCCTCTTATCGCTCCAAATTTTGACACGTGTCCCATTGCCTATTTTCCATCTCCCCGGAAGCTAACACTCCCATGGCATCCCATATACTCCCCCAAACATAAGAACTATTATTCCCCCATTTTGAATCTCAAAGAAGGTTGTATTAGGAAGGTATTTATCCTTTAGGATCTTTGCCACCAGGGAGTTAGGATTCATTATGAGTCTCCACCCTAGTTTAGCGAGAAGAGAGAGGTTAAACCGCTTAAAATCGCGGAAGCCTAACCCACCCTTACTCATAGGCTTAGTAAGAGCATATTAACTCACCCAATTAATTGCTATGCGACCACCAAAAATTGCAAATGAGCCATTTAAGATCCTTACAAACATAATCCGGAATCTTAAAACAACTCATGGTATAAGTTGGGATCGATTGCGCTACTGCCTTTCGAAGGATTTCTTTCCCCGCCTTTGACAACTGTTTTTCCTTCCATCCTCTTACTTTTTTCCATGCCCTATCCTTTATGCCACCAAAAATTTCCTTCTTGAAACGTCCCACGACTACCGGGAGGCCCAAATATTTATCATGACAATGAACCTCCCGAATCCCAGTACCTCTACCATTCTCACTTTACACTCATTGGTGGTGTTCTTACTAAAAGAAGTACCACACTTCTCATACTATACCATTTTCCCCGACACTCTCTCGCACACATCAAGAATTCACTTTATTTCCGGGGCTTCTTCAAAAGGTAGCTTCCCAAAAGTGATACCAGCCTCTCACCTTTAATCCCGAATTAGCCTCCCTTCACTTGGGCTCCCATGAGAAATGCTGAAAGGCCTTCAACACATAGCAAAAATAAATACGGTGATAGAGGGTCACCCTGTCGTAGCCCTCTCTATGAGGTTTGAAAATTCCTTTTGGCTTACCATTGATAAGGTCGGGGAAAGAAGCCAAACAATTCATAATTTAATTTACCCGCCCATCTTTAAGGCCATCTTCAATATCACCGTCTCTATGACATCCTACTCCACCCCTTCATATGCTTTGTTCACATCTAATTTTAAAGAAAAATTATTGTTTTTTCCATATCGTTTTGTATGAATGGAATCTATGAAGCACAGATTCTTCAAAAGGCCTGAAGAATCCGAATCGCACGCGAGTCGGTGCGGGTGCGGGTGCGATTCGGCCCCGATTCGCACCCAAAGAAGAATCAGATATTAATTAAATAAATTAATTCTGGATTCGGGAAGGATTCGGCAAGGACTCGGCTGGTTTTGATGGGATTCGTAAAGAATAAAAAAAAAAACACATTTCTGATTTTTTTTTCATTTTCATCTCTCTCTCTCTCTCTCTCTCTCTCTCTCTCCCTCTCTCTAATTTTCTTCTTACTCTCCTTCAACATATACGAAGTTAACTGAGTTTCTTAACAACTTCCCGTTTTTGTTTTTAGTTTAATGTTTTAATGTTAAATGGGTTTTGTGACCCAAGTTAAGTGCTTGCCATTATATTATATTGGATTCTACTTTTATAGTTTAATGATTTGTGGGTGATTATTATAATATATGCGAAGACTGATAATTCTGTTTCTTAACAACTTTCTATATTTGTTTTTGGTTTAATGTTAAAAGGGTTTTGTAACCCAAATTAACTGCTTGTTATTACATTATATTTGATTCTACTTTTATAAAAAAAATGGTTAGTGGGTTTTAGTTGATTATTATAATATATGTGAAAGCTAATAGATAAGTAGGTTTCTTAATGACTTCGAATGTTTGTTTTTTGTTTAACGTTAAATGGGTTTTGTGAAGTTAACTGTTTTTTATTATATTATATTGAATTCTACTTTTATAGTTTAATGGTTAATGGGTTTTAGTAGATTATTATAATATATGTGACATTGATGGTAGAGTCCCCTATTTTAATATTGTCAATGTGTTAAAAAATAACAAACACCCTTATCATAATTTTTGAGAATCATAATAATGATGGAACTTATTTGTATTACTTAAAAATAACATAATATAATTTATATTATTATATTATATCTCGCCGCACCCGTATCCTAATTTTTTGAGAATTTTCGAATCGCCGCACTCGCACTGTGTTGCACCCACACCCCGTACCTGCATCCGTGCTTCATAGAGTGGAATGGTTTAGTTCATAGGCTACAATAACATCATCCGCAATCAACCTCCCAGACACAATAGCACTTTGATTTTCTGAATTGACTACATTTAGCACACTTTTAAGCCTGTTAGCCTGAACTTTTGCAATGATTCTATAAATTACGTGACACAGGAAAATAGGTCTAAACTTTGTAATATGTTTGGGATAAATAAATTAAGGTGTGTTTAAAATGTGCCAAAGTTTTCCTTCCATTCAAAATTAAAGAATTTCTCGCGTCACCGAGTCACGACAATATGCCATTTTTGGCCGAAAAATGGCTGGTAGACCATTGGGTCATGACGACTTGAGTGGGGCCATATGTTTGAGAGTTGTACGTACCTCTGTTGCATGGAAGTCCTGAAGGTGCATTCGGTCAATTTGGTTCGTGATTTGTGTGGGCAGCCCCTCTAAAATTTCTTGTTGGGCGAAAGGATGTGATTTATTGGCGGTGAAAAGATTTTTTGAAATAGTTTTGCCCAAATCCCAATATTATCATCATCAATCACCTCCACGCCATTGCTATCAAACCATGCTACTGCATTCGTCTTCCTTCGATGGTTGACCTTAGCGTGGAAATTTTTGTATTTTTATCACCCAACTTGAGCCACTCAACTTTGCTTTTTTGTTTCCATTGTATTTCCTTCGCTTCCCAGTCCATCGATTCCTTCTCAATTTCTTTAATTCTGCTTTGATGATCAGCTCCTTTAAGTCTCTGAGAATTTGAATGATGCTTATTCTTTTTGATTCCAACCGGTTAGTGATATTCTCGAATTTGTTGCGACTCCACATTTGTAATTTCACACCACACTGTTTTATACTTTCCACATTAGAGCCGGTAAAACCTTCAATTTAGGGATACTTGCTCGATAATTTCTTCACAACCTGAATCATTTACCCATGTGGCCATGGACCTGAATAGTTTGTTTCTTCTCTTTCCTTTCCAATCCTTTCTCCCAATGTTTAGATTCAAACTAATTGGAAGATGATCTGACCTGTGTTGTTGAATATATTTCACCACTGCTTCTTGAAACAACTTCTTCACTCCATTTGTGCTACCATTCTATTAAGTCTCTCCTCCACCAATTCTGGCCTATTACAATGCCATGTGAATTCATACCCTTCCCCAATCCTTTAGGCCACATGAATCAAGTGCCTCCACATTTGTCTTTGTGATCCTCCTAACTTCGCATCTTGGTGAAGTATATCGATAAAATTACCCATTACAATCCAAGGCTTCGAATTACTATGATCAAGGTGTTGAAGAAGTCTCCACCTTTGCATTCTTTTATGCGCCCTGATTATTTGTAAAACCCATAAATCTCCATCCTCTCGTTTGCGTCAAGACAAGATTAACATTGCTATGATTTTTTGAGTAGCTTTTCACCACATCACGAATGTTGTGACAATCAACCTAGAAATAGTATTCAATTTTAGTCTTCAACTTGACCATGTCTGCTTCCCCTCTCCCTCTTTTAATCGAGTCTCCATGAGGAACACAAATTGTGTTTTTTCTTGTCGGATAAGAATACCCAACGATCGAACTATCAAGGGGATCCCCAACCTTTGACTATTCCTGCTCATTACTCTCATTGAGATCCGCTGGTTATGAAGCACGGACACGGATACGGGTGTCGTGTGCCCGACATGGACACGAACACACCAAGAGAACAAAGCTAAAAATTACGACACGACACGATGACAAAGAAATATATATATATATATATATATATATATATATATATATATATATATATATATATATATAGAGAGAGAGAGAGAGAGAGAGAGAGAGAGAGGATCTCATGAGGGCCTCTGTTTGCATACCGCTAGCGCGGACTAATTTTGATAAAATTGTAAAAAAAATATTTTTGGGCTAATTTTTTTTTGTAGTTTTTAAACATTTCAGTAAGACCATAAAAAAAATCCGCTCAAAATGATTTTTTTTACTATTTTAAAAAAATCGGTCAAACTTTGTCAGTTTTTAACAACTTAAAAACAACTTAAAACGGATAAAGTTTGACCGATTTTTTTAAAATAGCAAAAAAATTCATTTTGAGCTGATTATTTTTTTATGCTCCTATTGAAATGTTTAAAAACCATAAAAAAAAATCAACACCAAAATATTTTTTTACTATTTAAAAAAAATGGTCCTTATTCAGGGTCTTCAAACTGGGACTTCACTTGATCCTTTCCGTATATATATATATATATATATATATATATATATATATATATATATACACACTTTCATCTATTTTGCACTTCAAAAATAAAAATAAGTGATTAAATCGAATTGATATACGCGTGGCTCACGGGAATTATTTGTATTTTTGTTATTATTATTTTTCATGTTTTAGTTGTAGTTATTAGGTTTAGTGGGGGCCATTTTAGGTATTATATAATAAAAAATGTTGTAGTCCATGAGATGTCATTAGTGTTGTCACCCATTACATCACATTTAACCCAAGCATTCCTTACGGCTCTCTGTAGTCATTTTGCCATTTTCGGTTATCTTGGCTAACAAGATAACTTAGCCTATAAGTAAGGCCATTGACCTTCTTTTGTACTCAGTACTTAATTTTGAGTAGTGAATAAGGAGATAATTGGGCCTTTGGCCTTTAAATGTTGTTGGTGTGTAGTTTTTAGATTAAATCGCTTTCGCTTTCCAACTACACATCAAATTGGTATCATGTTATCATATCTTATATAGTTTATTGCCAAAATATCGAATTGAAATAATGATATTGTTATATATATATATGTGTCTGAATGTGTGTGAGTGAGTCATCAGATATGTAGTACCCAACGTATCTTAGCATACGTACCATGTCATGGATGCATGCTTCTTAGCAGAAAAACCAAGCTCCATAATCTAATGTCTGCTTTTATAGCGAAGGATTAAGTGTCTAATGTTCTCGACAGATTGGTTATATTTAAAGCACCAATTCACATTAATCTTCCTTAGCTTTCACAAAATTATCACCATTCAAAACGGCTCCCCACGATACCTTGCTCATAAAATATAGAAACCTGGTGAGGAACAGAACCCCTTCAGAATAACTTCCAGGGGAAAAAAGATTTGAGATGAAGAGAACGCAACTGATAGTGAAAATTAAAGGATAACCTTCTATTTATTTCTTTCAACAAAAAAATGAATCCTCCCCTGGTCCTCTCCAATTAAATGAGTACAAAACCTTAAAGAACTGTCATCATGTTGAACTTCAATCTTAAAGATCTTCATAAAAAATTGGCACAAAAGTAACATAGTCACCCTTAAAAAGGAAAAATGGAGCTAATATAAGAATAATGGTCACAGGATTAATTGAAAACTGTAACCTGAGGGGACGTTCGACAGACTAATGGTCCAACCAAAACATAATCCTAGAACTATCCCGGAAAACAAGCCTGAAATGATTAACAAACTCAGGCCAAACAAAATCCAGTTCCAAATACCTAAATTTTGGAGACGAGTGCAGCTTTTTTGGGGCATCCCTGATCCCCCTTCACTCTACTTAGCTGCCACAACTCACCTCCTACCAGCCTCTGTCTCACCACCGTAAATCCCTTTCCAAAGACCTAAATTGTGGGTACAAGTAACTGCTCTCTGGGGCCATCCCCTTCCCCCACTCCGTATTTAGCCCCCACAGTCCTACCAGCCTGTCTCGACCATAAATGTCCTTAGCCCTTTCAAGGCAAGTCATTGGTCAGATATTGCATCCTTCTAAAAACTGAGCTAATTTAGTAATTTGTTGAAGGAATATTTTGATTTGAATTAAAGATACTTTGGTTACAATGGATGCTTATTATGTATAAATGCATTTCCTTCAAGAAAAGGACAAAATTGACAATAAGATGCTAGAGTTACAAAAAGTGAATCACCTTCTCTCTCTTGCTGCTCAAAGGTGGTCCGGCACCCTGCTGAAGCTCTAATTGAGGGTAAAATCGGCCAATGTCATTTGGTGGGATTAATCTGGCAGGTCGGGGATTCACTGGGCTGGGAAGGGATTAATTGGGCCGCTTTTTTTTTTTTGTGGACTGGGTGCATGTTTTGATTTTCCTTTCTTTTTGTAAGTAATCACCTAAAAACTGACGTAATAAAGAAGATTTTGTATTGGATGAGGAGACGGAGAATGAAGGAGATGGTTATTATGAGTATAGCCAAATGGAGAGAGAGACTCTTGGAGGGATATGAGAAGAAGTTAGAGACCTAGTTAGTTGATTAGCTTATATTTATTATATTGGAGTTGATTAGCTTATATTTATTATATTGGAGTTGATTAGCTTATATTTATTATATTGGAGTTGATTAGCTTATATTTTTGTTTGAGAAATACATCTGAAGTAAATTTTGATTTCTTTTAGTATTGTATTATGTTGAAAACTTTTTTTTTTTTGTGTTAGGTTTAATAAAATGTTTGGTTTGACACCTGTTATGCAATTTAAGGAGAATTTCTAATTTCATGGTCTTACCTGATCTAAGTTTTTTTTTTTTGGGTGAAGATAGCTGATATATTGCTCTTGGTTCTGACAAGTGTCTTCCTTATTTATTTTCTTTTAAACAGCTGAGAAAATGGAACGAGAGGTGGGTGGTCTTAGACCCAACCACAGGGAAGATGGAATACAAGTAAGATGCTGTACACCAGTTATCTTCTGGGCACTATTCTGTTTCTCAGGAATATCCCTTGTTGAATTGTTTTTTCCCTTCCTCAGGGTCAGGAGAAATGAGCCAGCTATCAAAGGAACTCTTACATTTGATGCAAATAGCACAATAGCGTTATCTCCTGTAAACTTCCAGTAAGATTGTTGTGCAATATATTCATTTTATCTTCTGGGCAACTCGTTTTTGGGTTGTTTTGTTGATGTTTCTTTCTTGTTGAACTCAGTGGACTACCGAAGTATGATGGCTGCTGTTTCTGTATCCATCTCTATTTACTTATTTCTCCTTTTTTGAAAGTTGAGTGTTTAATGAAGCAGTGAAATTTTGACCTTCATCTCTTAACTTTTATCTTGACCCTCTGTCTTTATTATTGGATTTGAAAAACCAGCACTTGCGTTTTGTGATCATTGACTATACTGGTTAGATATTGGGACACCACAGAAAAAAGACTATTTCCTCTGTGCAGAAACTCCTGGTGCAGCTAGAGCTTGGGTATCAACGTTGCAGTGAGTTATTCTATGCTTCTATCTTGTGATGACACTTTCTCATTAACCCCAGCTTCACAGTGCTATTTTATTCCTATATGAACTTTCTCTCTTTGATCTTAGTTGATGTTCTGAGTTTTGAAATCAGCATGTAAGATTGTTGTCAGTTGATGTGCGAAACTGCAAATTGATTGTAATATTGGAACTTACGATATTGTTTAATAAATATGGGAATCTACATCTCTCCGATCTTTGGTAGATACTGGGAAGCCAAATTAATATTGGATTCTTCATTGAATTTCCTGCTATGTTCTGTTTTTATCGTGTGAAGCCTGTGTTTTTTATAGTTCAAATTTTTTTCTTGTACAAGTAAGACCTTTATTCATTTCAAATTTTCAGTATCTTTTATTTGTTTTGGGTGAGAATATATTGCATAACTTGCATCTAACAGACATTTTTTCTATCAGAAATCCTTCTATATTACTTTTTCCAAAATAAAGTCAGTACTTGATAATGGCTTATCATCTTCCTTGCCTTAGTCTCATTACTTGGGGTCCACCACATGGATTTTCCTTTTCCTATCTTCTCTATCATAAGCAATGTTATCATCTAAATCTAATGCTTTAAGATCTTTCTAATAATTCCTTCCCAAGATATCTTTGGTCGGCCCCTTTGTCTTTTACCCTATATTTCCGTTAGTCTACCTCTTATTATTTATTATACATATTTTGATCTACAAATTTAGCGTATGCTTTAGGGTGGTATGTAAAAAAGAATGCTTTCAATTTGCACACTTGGCACATTAGATGAAGGGCCTGATTGGGAGCTTGCATGATTACATTTGAATCTTGTTGGGTTTTGTATTTAGTTGTCTTTCGTTTGGAAGCTGTATTGTGTTTCGTATCTCATATGTACACTCTATTTTAAAATTATGCATCATGTTTTTTCTGTAATTCTTTCCTTGATGGACTCTAAAAATTTCCTTTATTTAGTTGATATTCCAATTGTTATTATGTTATTAGTGGATCCTTTTTTTAATTAAAAAAATAGTTGATATTTTGATTGTTATTTCAATTAATTTATCTTTCTTTGTTATTATTTTCTACCAATATCAGTGCCACACAGTTGGTTCTAAAGGCTCATAAAGAGGCTGTAAATTCCTTAAGTGGGAGTGGCTCTGCAAAACTAGGAACAGTTGCCACTGTGGTTGCTGCTGCCAATTCAACTGCTCTGGAATCTTCTAAAGAAATTGAAGCAGCCATGCAGATTGCCATGAGAAATGCTTTAGGAGCTATGACGAATAGAACTCTTGATAGTCCAATGGATGATTTGACAATCATGAAGGTATGGAAGTGTTTCTTTGACATGATCAATATTAGTTCTTAACCCAAAGTGGGTAGCTTTTAGCAGTGTGGACTCTTACTTCACAACCTGGTGTTAAAGGTTTAAATTTTCTTGGGGCCATCTCTGATAGTAGTGTTTCCTGATTGGAGGGTTTGGACTTATAATCGGGATTAGTCAAGAGGCCTAGATACCTCCGTATAATGTCCATAATTTAAGTATAAAACACTTATTTTCACATATCTGGCGCTTCTTTTCACTTGTCCATTAATAACATTCAAGAATGTATAAGTTAAACTTGTGGCATCATTTTGACCTCATTCTTTAAGAATTCCCCCTTGGTTGAATTTCTTACCAGCTGGAAATTTGGACTGTAGTTGTTGATTCCTGCCGTACAACTTGTGTTTACTTTTTTTGGACGGTCACCAGTTGTGAGACTACATAATGTTCTTGGGATAATTCAAGGCTAGTCCTATTCATTGGGTTAAAGATGCATCAAATTCCATTCACATTTTTTTAATGCACCAAGTCCTTTTTCATTATAGACTACATATATTTAGATAAATGTACCCTTACATATACCCATTTTAAATCCACTTACTCTCTCTCTCTCTAAAAATAAACACAATCCCACAATCTCTCTCTAGCAGCCCCACCTCCACCTCCACCTCTGCCCCTATCCCACCCCACCCCACCCCAACCCATTGGACACTCGCTGGAAACAGCTCACCGGAGGCCACTGAAATTCTTGCCGGAGTGTTTCTCTTTCCTCGTTTATCTCTTTCTTCGTCTATTTTTTTGTTTTTTCTGGTCCGCGCCAGTGACACCATCGCCCGAGCTAGAGAAGAAGAGTTTTCGCCAAAAAAAATGGAGTTTTTGTCGAAAAAAACGGAGGCTTTACAGAAACAGTAAATTAATCTGTTTCGATTTTTTCGTCAAAAAAATATTGAATATGGGTGTTGTTTGATAGATCATGATGAGTAGATTTCAAGTATATAAATTTTGTGAATTTTGGATTTGTAAATTTGAAGTTATGGACTTTTAAAGATTTGATTGGCTTTTTGGGCAAAAAACTAACAGCTCTTAAAGATATTTTGAGGGTATATTTGCCATTTCAATATACTGAGTTGGCAAAATAGGATATTTGACACCATTGACTCAGTCAAAGGATCTCTCGACTTATTGACCAAGTGAATAGGATTTGCTAACTATTACCCCAATGTTCTTTTCCTTGTTGTTTGAGACGAGGCTTGTGGAATATATTTATGAGATAGGAGATAAGATTTACAGCATCTGATTTTCTTGTTTTATGTTTTTCTCTTCTTTTTTCATGTATTCTTAGTGGATTGTTTTTCTCTTTGATTCACCTACACTATTGTAATATTAGATGTATTTCTCATAAACAAATATTTGTTGATTATACTTCACCTTATATAAAATTGTATCTTTGATGACGTCCCCTCCATGTCCATGTCCATGTCCGTCATTCTTAAAATGTGTTCCTTCAGTGTGTCCCTGTCATTTCACACGCTTGTCTCGTGTCCGTGTCCATAATTCATAACTCATGAGGTACGTTCATGGTTTTATAATTGATCTTGGTGAGACCTCCCCCCCCCCCCCCCCCCCCCCCCACCAAAGGTTAGTGAGATGCTGGAGGATATCTTGTTTATACTGGTAATAGTGTAGAATACACTGATATATCGAGAAACAAATTGAAACGTAACATTAGGTTTATCAAATGATACTACAAATTGGAGGACTAGAAGTCCACCAAAATACATCATAGAAAAAGGGAGGAATAAACAGAATACTAAAGGATTTAATCCTCACATAATAACCACTCACCAACTCAATATAATACAAGAAAGCATGACATCCCTGAAATGCTTAAATGAAGAAGCCCATAACAAAGCCAAAAATGAATGTAATCCTCCTGCAAACAAATTGTCGCGCTCAATTTATTCTGCAAAATTGTCTTGTTAGTCAAAGTAATTCTTCTCTAAAGACAATTTGCCTTCTTTGCCTCATACCTTAAGCATGTTAAGCTCTTGTGAGGATTTATTCCATAGGTATGTTTCTTGTGATTATATTCCAACTATTGTTGCTAGATAAAATGGATTACGGGGAGTTGTGTCAATCTCCCAACTTTTATAAACTTGTAGAACTAAAACAAAAGGCATCTTCTATAAGGAAAATTAATATTATGATAGGTGATGTTTTTCAAATACCGAAAGCCTCTAATATATAGGCTTAACAATGAACCATGTAAGGAAAACAAATCAATCTTATTCCAGATTAGGGAAATTACAATAAAAGCTTTAAGACTACAGTAAAATTGTCAAAAATTGTATTTATTAACGAAGCAATTACAAGAGATCCATTATAACTTGAATGTAAGAGCAAGAAAGCATGTTTAACAACAGGCACTAAAGGGCCTAAGATTGTGGAAATGCTCGTTATGTTACTGATGGAAATTAGGGTTATTTTAGTATTTTCTTGTATTTTTTATTTCATTGTATTTTTCCTTTTATTAGTTGTTTGGTATTTTTGTTACATTTTTAATTGTAGTAAGGGTCGAGAGGAAGCTTCTAGAAGGCTATTTTAGCATTTGATATAATTGAACACATGAGACAAGACTCTTTCAACCAATAGGAGCTTAGGAGACCCCTTCTAGAATCTTCTCTCCTCTCTTATATACCCATGTAAGCCTCATTTGAAGAGGATCTTCATTTTTGAATACAAGACATTTTTAGATTCTCTCTAAAATTTGTTGTTTGTTTTGTTTTGGGACTTTGACGTGTAGTTTATGTCAGTTTCAGTCCTCCACATATGCAACCATTTGCTTCAACTTATTTTCTATTTATATATATACTTTTAGGAGACACTGCGAGTGAAGGATGAAGAGCTGCAAAATTTGGCGAGGGACCTGCGTGCTAGGGATTCAACAATAAAGGAGATTGCAGAGAAACTGTCTGAAACTGCTGAAGCTGCTGAGATGGCAGCATCTGCAGCTCATACCATGAATGAGCAAAGGCGAACTGCTTGCACAGAAGTTGAGCGTTTAAGAAATGCTTCAGAAAAGCAGCTGCAGTCATTAATCTTCAAGGTGCCATAATTCTCATATTATGTGATGTTCAACCTTTTAGTCTGATCAATGATATATGTTAGGGTTAAGTGTCCCAATTTTAAAAATAAATTAAGAAAAACTTCATCTATGCAGTTTTTGCAAGAAATCATCCTGGACTAACTTAATTAAAAGAAATCTGGAACTATATATTGTTACAAATGCCCATCACTTTGTCTCAAGAAAGTTCCCAGAAGGGGGTGTTGCGTGTTTTACGCTAAAAATAACTTTCGGGATTTCTTGCAAAAAACTGCATGCTTAGTGACCTCTATGTGTTATATTCTTACTGTTGCATGACATGTTAATTTGATGTTTCCATTTTAATCTGTAGCAAAGGGAGTCTGAGGAGAAGGTTATGGTTCTAAGTAAAGAAAGAGATAAACTCATAAAGCAGAGAGACTCTGCTCTTCAGGAGGCACACTTGTGGCGATCTGAGCTTGCGAAAGCTAGAGAGCTTGTTGTGATATCGGAAGGAGCTGTCGTTAGAGCTGAGGAGAGGGCCAGAGTTGCAGAGGCAGATGCCGAAGCTAGAATAAAGGAAGCTGCAAATAAAGAGGCAGCTGCAATGAAGGAAAAGCAAGAGCTGTTGGCATATGTCAACATGTTAAATGCACAATTTCAAAGGTTTTTCATCTCATCTGTCACAATGTGTACAAGGGTTAATTGCAAAATGGTTTTTAAAGTTAGGGGTCAATCTCAAGGCCCTCCCTTATCTTTCAATTGTTGCAGTGTCCATCTTTTAATTTTTTTTAGTGCTGCAGTCTAAACGCTGGCTTGAACTCCCTTCCAATTCACAGACACAAAGCTTATATGGCTTAAACTTTAGGGCATAAAATAAAAAAAAATCCAAACTTCAGGCTTTCTAAAAAAAAAGAAATAGAACTTTGATAAAAGAGGAGCTACATCAGCTTTTTGCCTTTGATTTTAACGGAGTTAGGTTCAAGGCTTAAATTGAAACACTTAATGAATCACAAAGGCTTAAGTTGAAACATGGAGGAAGAAACTTTCTTTTTCCCCATGTTTAATGAACACACAGTCTTGTGCACTGGGTATGATCTTTTTATCAATTGTTGACATGCTGCCAACCAAATAAGTTTGAAGGTGTTTTTTTTGGGGGGGGTGGTGGGTGGGTGGGTAATATTTTGAGTAAAAAAAGTTGGTATAAAAATCATTCGTCCTCTTGAACAGGCAGCAGGTGGATACTAAGCAAGTCTTTGAGGAGAAGACCGAGTCTTGTTCAGATATCAGTAACACTCAACCGCTAACAAAGCACGTGAACCCCTCTGAGGAGAATGTGGACAAAGCATGCCTCAGCGTTTCTAGGGCAATTGCAGTTCCTGACGAGAGTGCAGTCCACCCTGCTGTAGACCAAGCAAATCTCCGTCTAATCGGTGATGGTGAATGGAGTGATATTCAAGCAACAGAGGCGAGGATAGCCGATGTGAGAGAAATCACCCCCGACACACAAGGTAACAGCTTGGATATACCTGTGGTTAGACAGCAAGACAATAATTCCCATCATGAACAGGGAGTGAACTCTTACCACCAGCCATAATATGGAAATAATGATACATTGATCAACATAGGAGTAACAAATTTTGGGACCAACTGATGTTAGTCAATGGATTTATGTGCGGACCTCATCCCAGTAGTGGCCCACATACGTCAAATAATTGATACCATTTGGTTCCCCGAAATTTATTCCCCTCAGTCAATGTAGCATTGTTCTTCAACTTGTATGTATAAAAGATAGTCTTTCAAATGCCAATCTTGATATCATTGGATGGTCACTTACAGGAGGAAATCGTATCCGGTACTTTGTTTATGAGTAGATAACATGTTGACTGTATCTGTTTACAATTTTATAGGGTGAATTCTTGTGTCTTTTATACGGTTTAATTGTGGACTACATATCAACATTGAGTGCAGATAATCCTATTTGAAAAAAAAGAAGATAAAAGACAGTATATTTTGGTCAGTTTTCTCCATTACTCGATTTCCTTTAGTTTTAGTTGGCAGAAATTCAGGTTCTGCAATCATTAGTGGAGCTACTATAGCATTTGCATATGTTGGTGTGGTATATATAGTTCCATTTGACATGTATTTGAGGTGAATTTTGGTCGCTCCTTTAATAGCTTTTAAAAGTTGACAATATGCAAATACAAAAAGACTGATATTCCACCAAATATAATTTAGTTAAGTGTTTTTACCAATTTGTCCTGTTTACCAAGTATATAGTCAAATATGTCTTGCGTTTTTTTTCTTTCTTTCCAAAGGTTCCATAAAAAAATATTTTTGCTTCAATCAAGTAGTGTATTTGCTACATGTATGACTATGACCTATTGATGAAGATTTATTTTGATTGAACCAATAAGGATGCTTTACATAAATATGACTTATTTGTCAAGCTCCCTTTAATTAATAGCGAATAAAAGAATTAAATAAATTCAGTAGTTACTTTAAACTTCAATGAGGCTTACAACATTCAAATCGATACTATATAATCAACTTTAGTTTTTGTTGAAGTTGAGTGCGATGTTCTGCATGTATCAGTTCAAAGTCTGAGAAACTCCATCTCAGTTTGAAATACAAATATAGAGTCATGTATCACGTAAAAATTGAATTTACCTAAGGGAGAATTGAAAATCTAGTTGCTGACACTCCATCCTCAACCCTTGGTCAACTCGGAAGTTAAACACGCATTTTTTAAAGGGTCTTGATACATTTCCATCAACCTAGACAAGAATGATGATTTCCTCAAATCCAAAAAGTTCCCCTGGGAATGTTTCTAGAAGCCTAGGGTATTCCTCAACTCACCCTCGAAAGTCACATATCTATAGAGTTCATTAAGCCTCGATTTCAACGTTGCACACGACACTTCTGAATACCAACTCGAGAGGAAATTGGAAGAGTGTCGGATATGAAAGTTTATACCTCATAGTCTTGTAGTGAACTAAATTTTAATGGAACATTTAACAACACAATTAAAGAAATGATCGTTTACTGCCTGGGGTACATTTATTTATAATAATTGGAACTTAGGGTATGCTGGTTTTCATTATTGTTGCATGAGTGTTATTTTAACGTTGCGGCTTAACAGTTGTCCGACCAAATTAGGCGACCCAATTGGGGATGCAACACAACATTTAGGACATAGGTAACTATCTTTGGGATGCTACACAACATTAGGGGATAATGCATGTCATTTGGGGGGGGGGGGGTTGAAACTCTCTTGGGGACAGGGGTGGACCTACCCCATCCCGAATGGGGGCGGTCGCACCCACGGGTTTTCGAAAAATTGCTGGTGAAAAAAAAAATATTTTAGTCCTATTTATAAGCTTTTAAAATTTTGGGGGCGAGTTTCTAAATAAGCAAACTTAAAAAAAAAGGATAACTTAACCTAAACTCTACATAAACGCACGGAACTACAACTCTCTCTCTCGTTTCGTTCGTCTTGCTCGCCTCGCTGGTAAAAGCAACAGGACAACTCCGACAGCACCCCACCCCACCCCACCCGGCGCCAGGCAGTCCAGTCCCCTCTCCCTTCTTCAGCCCCGGTCCCGGGTGTCATCGACAGCAATCAAAATGTTAGTTATTGCTTAAATTTTAATTAGTTATTAGTCATCGCTGAAATTTGTATATTAGTTATTACTGAAATTTTGGTATATTAGTTATTGCTGATATATTAGTATATTAGTTATGTCCAACTGCTGTATATTAGTTATTGCTGAAATTTTAATTTTAATTTTAATTAGTTTAATTGTTGCTGAAATTGTTAGTTTAATTGTTGCTGAAATTATAATTTGTCCCAAAAATTGTTGTTCCTGATAATTGTATGAAATTATTTTTATTGATGAAATTTTAATTTTTCCCCAAAATTAATTGTTGTTGCTAAAATTTGTATTAAACTTTAATTTTAGTTAGTAGTCATTAAAAAATATTGGTTTATTACGTAGGGGCCAAAAATTAGTGAATATTAATCACAAGTTTTTTAGGTTTAAAATTGCAAAACAAATAAAACTAACCCAAATTTTTTTGTCTCGGGGGCTCCCACCCCCGAATCCCCGACATTTATAAAAAATCCCGCACCCACAACCCGAAAATCCTGGGTCCGCCACTGCTTGGGGATGATGCACAACATTTGGGGGATAATGCATTATTTTGGTTATGGTATACAACATTTGGGGGATAATGCATTATTTTGGTTATGGTATACAACATTTGGGGGAGTGGTAACTATCTTGGGAAGCATTGACCGAGGGAGTCCTACTCTATCGGTTCTGAGGGTAGGTTACGTTTCCACGGGGGACTTATTGTCCCAGATGAGGGAGATTTGAGACGTGATGTCATGACTGAATTCGAAGTGCAACCTCTCACTGAGAAAGCTGTGACCGTTACTAAGGATTTCGAAGACTCATTCGACCTGGTTTAATTTTTGGACAAATTATGTGTAAAAAATATTTTTTGGGGCAAATTAAATATTATAAATTATAGAGAACTTAACGATTGTATTGACTATAAATTGAGGAACACTTGATGTGTGTGCAAAAACATAATCATGTTCTTTGTACCATAATGTAATTAACATCAGAGTCATGATTGAGTGAACATGCTATATTATAATTGCCTATGATTAAATATTATAATCATAAAATAAAACCATGCTAACTCAATATATAAGCTGGCACCCAAAAACCTAATGAGGGTGCCAAAAAAGAAGAAGGATGAGGCCAGGAAAGAGCCCCCAACCCCCAAAGATGATGAATTTCCTTTTATAAGACTTAGGAGAGGACCTACAGAGAAGCAGGTCGAACGACCAGCAAACCTAGGTCGGATTAACTTCTTACGATGCTCGAGCCTTTTATTTGTGCCTTTCACAACGTAAAGGTATTCTACTCGAAATGCATAAACGATGCCAATTGGTCTATTGTTGTGCATGCACCGCAGTACTTTGAGGCCAACTCCATTATTTTAATTACTCAATTCCTTTTAAAGTCGTCCTTCGCAAAGTTGACTTTTGGGATAGAAACGGAGATGGCAAAAGTCTTAAACGTTCTAAATACGAAATAGGTATTTATAAAAACTTTAAGTCGGTGGGTCATTCGAAGGAGTTGGTCAGGACGTTCAAACGACATAGGCATGTCATTCAAACGATATGCCATCTCATTTCTAACGACCTAATTAAAACACAAATTAGTAGGCCTCGTTTGATGCTCGTTTGAAAGCCTGATATGATATGTGTGGTTACTGAGTCGAATATAGATATGATATGTGTGGTTACTGAGTTGAACATGGATATAGTTACGGAGTTGATTATAGATATGATTTCTGGTAATTACGGAGTGGAATAATTATTTTAGAGCTTGGATTGGAAGACTATTTTTTTATGTATAAATTGGTGGTGTAATTAGTTGGAGAATTTGGTATTTTGAGAGAAACATTATTGTAATTATTGTTTATGTTATTAATCAAGTTAGTGAGCGATCCTGACTTGGGTAACTAGGTTATGTGAATACACCTAGTGGGATAGCACTTTAGAGAATATACATCTGGTGAGTTATCACTCGGGATGATGCTTATTATTATTTATTATTTCAAAATATGTGTGAATGTTGTAATATGCAGGGCTTGGGGACAGAGTTGAGATTGAGCACTTCATGTCACCCTCAGACCGACGGGCAAACGGAAAGGGGGAGCCTGATGCTAGAGGACATGTTAGGCTGTTCAAACGACATAGGCATGTCATTCGAATGATATGCCATCTCATTTCTAACGACCTAAATAATCACAAATTAGTAGGACTCGTTTGATGCTCGTTTGAAATCCTGTATCTAATGACATTTATGTGTCATTTGAACGACATAAGGATGTCATTTCAATGAGCCAAGAGAAAAATTATCTTGTTATAAACTCCGCCTACATTAACTTAATTAATCATTCCCCCTTTTTAAATTCATATAACTTTCACACCCGTTATACACATAATACAATTCACGACCTGTATTAACTTACCCGTATATAATTATTTATCTCATATACGTATAGTCATATTACAACATTCACACATATGTTGAAATAATAAATAATAATAAACATCCACCCGAGTAATAACTCACCGGATGTATATACTCTAAAGTGCTATTCCACTAGGTGTATTCACATAACCTAGTTACCCAAGTCAGGATCGCTCACTAACTTGATTAATAGCATAAATATTGCCAACTGTACTATATGCACTCAATTACCAATAATACATTTTATATTCAGATGTGCATGCTTTTCAATCGCATTCAATGGCTTCTTCATCTATATTGATACAACAACTACATTTTTTCACCAAACATCCGTTAACATCCAAATAAAATTGATACGAAATAGAAATGGGTGGCAACATAGATGAAGTAGCAACACATCAGAACTGTGTTATGTCAAATGTGTGGTCAAAGTTACCACATTGTAATTGACTGTCCATGAGTTTTAGGGGTGCACAATGGAACCGGGAAAACCGATAAACCGAACCAAACCGGTTGTATTGGGCTGGGTTGGTTCGGTTTTTTAGACTATCGGTTCGGTTTCGGTTCCAAAAAAATAAAATCGATATTTTCGGTTCGGTTCCACTGTAAATCCAACCCGAACCAATCCACTACCCAAACCGATACGAACCGATACGGTATATTTTATAAAATAAATAAATATATATGTATATAGCACTTATAATTTATATTTTTGGGATTACCCGAGTTTCTAACTTATGTTATTGGGGATCAAAATTAATTTTGACCTTAAAAAAATTATTTTTGAAATATATTAATCTTAAGATTTCACTAAGTTTGAAATATGAATTTGGAACCGAAAATCGATCCGAACCAATCTAGGAACCGTTGGTTCGGTTTGGTTCGGTTCTACACAACTGTCGGTTCGGTTTCGGTTTCAAAAATTTTGGGTTAGTATCAAAACGGAACCAAACCGATCCGTGTGCACTCCTAATGGGTTTACAACATATGTAATTTTGGTCAGTGTAATGGCCTCATGTTGCTGTTGAAGACATCAAATGGCCAAAAAAATTTGAAGTGACAACATGAATCATGTAATGGATTTAAACTCTTAGAAGATGCAATAAAAAGCACAAGAGGGTCATCATCAAGTGATGGGTGTTTTCACTGTGGCAGCCATGATCATTGGGTTAAAAATTGTCCATGAAAAGAGACACCATGCCCATATAGATGTCAGGGGACACGGGAACTCTGGACTTCAAAGCAAGAAAGAAGTTGTGGGAAAAAAATTCTGAAGTGTTGGACATGTGGAGATTTTGAGTGGTTAACAGATGCAATTAGAAAATGTGATGAAGGTAGGAACGTGAATATGAGGGTTAAAGTAGAAGTTAGTTTGGATGATCTTTGTGATGGCTTTAAAAAGAAATTCAGTGTATGAAATGTTGTAATTTGTGTTGTGTATGAAATGTCATTGATTGAATGAAATGATCAAATATTCTATGAAATTACTTTGCATCCGTTAACTAATATATGAGTACTAATGCAAGACATAAAACATAACTTCATTCATTCATACCCCAAAAAGAAACATTATCAAACCACCAAGAAGTGTAGATTATTTAAAAAAGAGACTGTTTTCCCAAAACACAAAGTTAAACTAATGGACCTTCTGAGTACAACCATGAGTAATATTTGTTGTTGTATCCACATTCTTAGTGTAGAAGGTGTGGTTGCAGATGAGATTGTTTCATAAATTGTTCTTTTCTTCCCCTTACCTTTCTTGCCACCTTGTCTTGTTCTTAGAACTGGCATGGATGGAATAATTAGTAGTTGCTTGTTTGATCCCTCCATAGAATTATGAATTGTGCTTGGTCCCTCAGCTGCTTGTGTTTTTTTACCATCTCTTGATGATTTACACTGTCAACCTGCCTTGTTATGGCTGAACTCCCCCAACGTACTGCATTTTTTCTTCTTGTTCTTTGGTGCTCGATAAGCACACAAAATTATACATTTTATACCCCAAATAAACGTATTTTAGTTACTAATTCTCGACAAATTAGGTTTTATATGCGTAATTGTTTAATGTGCAGGCTTGATCGCCGTTTGTAGAGTTCAAATGCTTATTTCAAGGCAAATGTGCGATTTATGGAGCTAAATAACCTTACCCAAGCCTAACCTAACCCAAACCTTCACCCGAGCCCCATGTGTGTTTAGTTTGTGTTTTTTAGATTTTTTTTAAATTTTTTTAGAATTTATTTCTTATTTATTTTCTATTTCTTTTTATTTTTAAATTTTATTAGTTTTTAATTTTAGTCTTAATTTTTATTTTATTTTAATAGGATTAGTTTTAGGAGTTTATTTTTAGTTTTATTAGACTTTAGTTTTTATTTTTATTTTTATTTTTATTAGATTTTTAGTTTTTATTTTTATTTTATAGATTTGGAATTTAATTTTTATAGATTTAATTTTAGTTTTATTATTATTTTTTTAATTTTAATTAGTTTAATTTTTATTTTCTTTTAAAGGTACAAATCAACATACACTCACACACTACCTAACCAACACACTCCCCCCCCCCCCCCCCCCCCCCCCCAATTTCCTACTCCCTACCACACCAAATCACCTCTCATCCACTATTCACTTTCTTCCCTAACAAACCCATCCTCTCTCTCATAAACCTCCATAACAAAAAAATAAAAACACACCCATCACTTCCATTAACTAACTACCCATTTCACCTGCCAACCCGGAGTCATACCCGTAAACCCACTAACCCAGACCTACTACTCCTATGTCTAACCCGAACCCCCACCTTCCATACCCGCTGCCAACTCGCCTCCGACCCGGACAGCCCCAAAGCTGAGCACCTGCTCATTACGAAACCCATCTTTACCCGAGATTCTCAAATCGCGACTTGATCTGGCTCCAACCTGCTTCTAACCCACCTTCCTAACCAGTAACCCACGACACAATCATCCTGCTTCCAAACCGGGCCAAACCCGGAAGCTCTCCCATCTAACCTGAGTCGAACCTCCATGAACCCGGATCTGCCTCATCCCATTTTTATCCCAAACTCGACGCGACCCAAACCCGAGACCCCAACCTCCATTTCCATTCAAACCAGCAACGCGTGTCCAATCGGGAAAATCCCATTTCAACAGAACCCATCTCGATTTTTCACCTGCTAAAAGACCCAAAACCAAATAACAATGCCCACATGTCTTTTAAGCCACACATTACCCCTTTTCCCAAATTAACCCCAACTAAAACCATTTAACCCATACCCAAACTACCCCTACCTCCATGTGCCACACTATAAATGAAGATTCAAAGCTCATTTGGGGAATGATCTAGGGTTTTAGAGAGAAAATTTGAGAGAGAAACACTTTTTATTTTTTTTAGAGTAATTTTTATTTTCTTTTATTTTAGAGATTAGTGTGAAATTAAATTTGTGAGATTCAAGTTGAGTGAATTTTTCATTTATATTTTTGTTCATCACTCACTTGGAGGATTGAATGCTTCTCATTCAAGAATTAAAGTTAATTGAATTCAAGAGATTGGTTTGATTGTTCTTCTCTCTACTCTTTTATATTAAATGCCTACTGAATGTTTGTTTATCATGTTTGATATCATGTTAAGCTAAATCCCCTTTCAAGGGGTGAGGTGACCCATAATATGATGTTAATCCTAATTTAATTAATTAATTAAAATTAAATGTCCCTTTGATGATTAACTTTGCACTCTTACATTTTAACTTACGCCATGAGAGAGAGTAAATGATTTTTGAGAGAAAATCAAAATTCTAGTTATAATACTCATTTTAGATTCGAACTAGAGATTGGGGGTTCTCAAGTGTGATATTATTCCTTTAGTTTCAACTCTAAGCTTACTTTTATGATTTAAACTAAATTGATAAATCGATCCTAGCGGGTGATTTGTTTGATGATGTTTGGATCTACATTTCAAGAGTTGTAGGAGTGTTAAATTTAATCTTCTAAATTGTTATTGTCAAAATTACATTTGCAACAAGAGTTGATTTGTGATTTTGATACTAACTTGGGATAATTAATTTTACTGAATTAATTAATTTTGATTAACTAGAATATATAGTGTCATCCTATCCCTTGTTAGTCCTCACTTTTATGTTCTCACTCATCTCATATTTTAGATTTTTATTTAGTTAGATTTACTTAGTTTCTTCTCTTACTTTCTAGTTAGTAATTAGATCTTTCATTTAGTGTAGTCTTATTTCACCTCATCTCCAAATTGTTTTAATATTAAAAAAAGCATAAAAAATAGAAAAAGCAAAAAGTCCAGAAAGAAATTAAATTAAAAAATGAGTTACATTAGTTTTCCTCTCGTTTCACTCCTTTGATTTGGATTGATACCTCACTTACCACTAGATTCTAGTTTGTTATATGTTTTTGTAGGTAATTGAGATTTTTGATTAGATGAGCTTTCAACAACGACATACCAAAAAGTAACTCTATCAAATGACAAAATAATAGATTTTTGATAGGTTAACTATGAAATGGTGCCATTGCCAATTTTTGGAGCTTGAAGCATTGGAGAGGATTTCCTATTTGTGATTCATTTGTATTGTACTTTTATTCTTCGTACCCTTTTTCATTATTTTAGAAGGCTTGTATTAGGATTCTATTATTTTGCTTTTATTGCAGTGCTTGGAGACATCATTATTTTATTTTTTATTTTAAATTTGTAATAATCGAAGACAAGCGTGATAGGGAAATCGGACAAGGTAGAGTGAGGGCATACAAAGGCGAGAAAAAGAAGCCCCTCTACTTTGGGTCGGTAGGACTCCCAGGGCCGACTGAGATATACGTAATCTCCCCCCGGTCAACTCAAATCGTTCATCACCCCACGGTGTAAAATCCGTGAGAGGTACATTTCTAAAAACCTCGCGCCTCTCCTGTCAGCGAGTCAATTTTTGTGTGTGACTACGTGCTCTCACTTGATTTTTATTATCGCATTTATTTTTGAATGTGTGTGATGAATTAATCAATTAAGACCTACACCCGATCATTCATGAGAAGAGATTTCATCACCCGACTCACTCGCTTACCAATTGTGTGTTACCCTAGCCATCATTAAATATAAAATCGATCAACTAGCTAGCCCACTAGGATAACATTTTTGAAAAGGCGATCCCTCAGATAAATTTCGTGATTTTTATCGCTTGCAGACTTAATTAAAATTTGACTATCCTTTTACTAAATTTTGAAGATAAAAATTGAATATGTGTTAGTTAGGATTTATCCAGACTTGTGTGTGTCCAATTCAATTTTTCGGTAGTCGGGTTTTAGTGAGTTCGTCGAAATTCAAAGAGTCCAAATATTTTTCTCACCCTTTTCTTCCAAAAAAATCCAAAAATATTTTCTTCCTTTATTTTTCTAAAAAAATCCAAAAAATATTTTCTTTCCTTCATTTTCTAAAAAAAAAATCCAAAAATATTTTTCTTTCCTTTTGAAAAAATTCAAAAATAAATAAATAAATAAAATATATTTTTCTCGTCATGGCCGGCGAACGTCCCTTACGGGAATATTTTGGACATTTCCCACTCTCTCGAAGCATGTTTGAAGTTGAGCCCGAGTCCCACCTCCCCACTTTACTAGGTGGCTTTAACTCTCAAGCACACGCAGTTGATACTCATGCGTCATCCATGCACGCATCTCACATTTCATCGCTTCTGATGACAAGCATCACCGCGTCACATGCTTCGTTGTGCACATCCTGTTTTCTAGCCAATCACTTTCCCCATGAGTGCCCGTACAATCCTTATCCTTTCGAACCCACCATGGCCTAAGTGTATCCATATGACACTGTTTTGGATCCCACCTCGGCCTATTGCCATGATATAGCCAATCCCGAGTGGTGTGAGTACCCTAGCTATTCGTGGAGGTCTGATCACCCTTCCACGCAATACGATTCCTAACCCGATGTTGCGGATCCTCACACGTTCCAACAATTGTCATGGCAACCAAGTGCACCTCCTCCCGATCAGTTCCTCACTATGCGCCCCATGATTATCAGCCTTTTGTCTCTCACGTAGATGCTTATCCCGTGTATGACACACTTGGCCCTGTTTCCCACACTTCATACGAGTATTGTCGGCATATTAGTGTTAGTAGCAAGTTGTGTCCACCTCAACCACCGCCACCGCCACCACCACCATCCATATTCGCTCTCGAGGCACTCTTGCAACAATTTATCATCGAGCAAGAGCAAGCCACTGAAATTCAAAATCAAGCTCTTCAAAGGCTTGAACAAAGGTTAAATGAATTTGAGTGTGCGAACGAGTCTGAGTTGCCCTCAAGTCAACCCATTATTGTACCCACGTGGAACGATGATGAGTCGTCTTGTTCCACGGACTTTGAGTGTGACCAACCCTCCCACCTCGAGAATATCAAAGTTGAAAACATCCCATGGTTCAGGCCCCAAGTCAACAATTGTGTTAACTTACCTTTCATTTGGGTTCACATTCCCACTCCCGTTATATCCAAAAATACGCCCGAGCTTTTACCTTATGCCCCAATTGCATATGCCTCCGACATGCCCATATCTTTTAGGTTGGCTCCGGTTACGAGTGCTCACCATTTTCTTGAGATTGAATTCGAGATGGTTTCTACCTCTCCGGATATGGATCATGTTCCACCATGCTTGACTCAATTTGAGTCATATATTAATGTTGATTCTTCTCTCTCAGATTTGGATGCCTCATTTGATTTTCCAACCACCTCGGATGGTGACATAATGGTGGATAAGTTGATCACTCACTCGTTTATTTCCACACTTCCTCCTGCGAGTGCCCTTGAGGATCACTCCGCGCCTCATGAGGAGTGTGTGTCCCTAATATTGAGTTGAATCATCTTCCTTCGCCATTTGTCCCACCTGATCCACCATTTATACCACCCGACCCACCCATTATCCCTTCCATCCAATCACTTAGTTTGGATCTAGATCTTGTACCTTGCATGATCCCAACCATATATTTGGATCCTAACCTCAAACCATCCCCTACCCATGAGAGTATTTGTGGTGCTACTTTCCACTTTCGTGACACCGAGCTTGTTACCCCATGCCCGCCACTCTCTTGTGGTGTTGATTTTTCCCATCGACAGATCCCTGGTATGTCACAGCGCACTCATTATCATCGTCCATTTATAGAACGGTCGTGCAATTTCTATGAGCCCCACCACATTTCCATTGCCAAAACATATTGCCTTCCAACTTAAGCACCATTCTTATAGGGCCCTTGTTGCCCTCACCTTCCGACTCAATAAGGCCCAAGACCGATACCTCTTCACCCTTAGCCTAATATCCACCCACCCATGGTCTACTGATGCTTTGCATCGTGTGATGCACTTTGCCATCCAAGTGCATTGACCCTCTTTAGACTTTATCCAACAAGACTGATGCTTTAGTCTTATTTGGGGGTGACATCCAACAAGACTGATGCTTTAGTCTTATTTGGGGGTGATTCTCATCACCCAATTTTTCTGCCGCCCCGTGCTTTCATATATCTTATCCTTAGGGTGAGATCCCTTCGGTCTGGCTAAAGACACTAAACTTAGCGCTACCGAGAGGCAGCATCGTTTCTTATATGAGTCTCATCCTGTTTGGGGGGTAGTGTTTCACATCACCCAATGCTTTACATGTTTATATACTTGTACACATTTTTTTTCTTATCACTCATTCAGGTTCATCTTGGCTTCATCTGTCGACTTCATTAGCGGTTGATTCTGGTAATCTCTTTCCTACCTTTTGCTCTCAATTTTAAAAATTATTTTACTTAACATCGAGGACGATGTTCCTTTTTGTTTGGGGGTGGGGAATTTTATCAAAATCGTACCTCTTTTGAAAAAATTTCAAAGCCTGTTTTTTAAAGTTTTCGTGCAGTTTTTTTTCATCTCACTCATTGATGTGAATTTTCTATCATCCATCCTTAAAGTCTAGGAATCAAGTTGGAGGATTTTTTTTTCTAAATAGATTATGTAATATGTATCAAGGTATTTTTTACTATGAATTTCTAAACTTAACAAAATTTGCGCACATATCACGTCACTACGGTTTAGAATTGAAGAGTTCTACAATTCTCAAGAGAACCTTAAGGATCACTAGTGGAGACTTTAACTTGTGAGATTTGTGCCTTTCATCTTGCAGAGTGTTTTATGCAATCTCTGAGTCACAAGTTGATTCAACTTCTTTTGGGTTCGCACTTTAAATCGTTGTATGATCTCCTTATTTTTCATTAAAATTTTGGCTTGATCACTGAGAATGAGATCTTTTTCGAGTTCTAAAAAACGCGTGTCTTGAAATTTGTCCCAATCATTAAAAATGTAAAATGTCATCAGTGTTGAGAGTATAAAATAAAAAAAATAGAAAAATAGCAAAAGAAAAGAAAAAAGAAGAAAAAGAAAAGAAAATTAAAAAAAAAATAGAAAAGAGAAAAAACGAGAAAAGAGAGAAGAAAACAAAAAGAGAGTTTGTAGTTAGTCCTTATTAAATAAAGACATTTGTTCTTCATATATAGAACACTCTTATCGTATCCATCTTTCATCCTCCATCCATACATCACCCATCCTATCCTACCTACGTCATCACCATCTTACCTCATATCATATCCTTTCCCATCTCATTTTTCCCTCACCTATATGAATCTATGCTCTTCCTTAGGTGTTCGGGAAAATGAAAGTCAACGTGGTGAATAACTTGACGTTCTCACTATAGTGATTAGCATTCTTTCATGAGATCACTTTTCTTTCTAAATCTTCGTTCTTTCTTATATGTGTGTGATACGTTTGAACTTGCTTATATTTACTCACCTCCTCACACAAAAGAGCGATACACGTACTCAAATATCGTGAGTTCATTTGAGAGAGCTATATCCTTGAGATTTGAAATTGAAGCGTTGATTCCGAAAAGGCAATCTAGGAATTACTCTTGTGATGCTCGACCCATTTTGACTGGTTCACACTACACACGTTGAGTTCTAGGAAGGATGTGCTTTGAGTATTCACATAGGTAAACTTTTTTACACGCTTCTAGCTTGTATTTATCAAAATGTTTATCTTGTGATGGATTGTGCGATTATTCTATGTCTAATAAGAGATTGACTGTCATTTTCAAATAAAGAATTTTATGGGTATATTCCCAGCAAACCCTCACGAGACAAAACTCGTCCTGTAGGGCAGCCTATAGGTTTTAAAGGCTTGTTGCACATGCTAAGTGCAATCGCAAGTGCCTGCAAAAGTGGTACACTTTTGGTTTCTTATCTTTCTCTTTCTCTCCATATTTTGCTGCAGGACTAGCAATGCTCTGTTTGGGGGGGGGGGGGGGGGGGGATGATAAGCACCCAAAAGTGTACATTTTATACCCCGAATAGACGTATTTTATTTGCTACTTCTCAACAAATTTGGTCTTATATGCTTAATTGTTTAATGTCTAGGCTTGATCGCCGTTTGTGGAGTTCAAATGCTTATTTCAAGCCAAATGTGCGATTTATGGAGCTAAATAAACCTACCCAAGCCTAACCTAACCCAAACCTTCACCCGAGCCCCATGTGTGTTTAGTTTGTGCTTTTTAGATTTTTTTAGATTCATTTAGAATTTTCTAGAATTTATTTTCTATTTCTTTATATTTTTAAATTTATTAGTTTTTAATTTGAGTCTTTATTTTTATTTTATTAGGATTAGTTTTTAGGAGTTTTATTAGACTTTATTTTTTAGGTCTTTAGTTTTTATTTTTATTAGATTTTTAGTATTTATTTTTATTTCTTTATTTGAGTTTTATTTTATAGATTAGGAATTTAATTTTAATAGATTTAATTTTATTTATTTTTAGTTTTATTGGTTTTTTTTATTTTTAATTTTAATTAGTTTAATTTTTATTTTCTTGTAAAGGTACAAATCAACACACACTCACACAGTACCTAACCTACACACTCACCCCCCCCCCCCCCCTCCAAATTCCCTACTTCCTACCTCACCAAATCACCCCTCATCCATTATTCACTTTCTTCCCCAACAAACCCATCCTCTCTCTCATAAATCTCCATAACAAAAGAAAAAATACCCATCACCTTAGGGGTGGCCGTGGGCCGGGTCTGGACAGGCCCGGTCGGGCTCGGGTCGGGCTTATAAAATTAAATGCTATCCCAAACCCGCTCGGACCCAGATCGGGCCTTATTATGTAATCCCAAGACCGCCCAGATTTGAAAGCTCTTTACCCAGGCCGGCCCGATCGGGCCTTAATATGTTAATTATTTTTTTAAAAAAATTAAAATACCTATTTGTTTTTATTTAAAGACCTATCTTTTTCATTAAAAATCTGTTTTAAACTCCATATATACAAAGTCCATATATAAAGTTTCCCACTACTCTACATGAAAAGACTTGATATACGTTTTTATATTTATAAAAGTTCCCCCCCCCCCCCCCACATATATATATATATATATATATATATATATATATATATATATATATATATATATATATATATATATATATTTCGGGCCTCGAGCCGGGCCGGGCCGGGCCTCATCGGGCTTAAGAACTCATGCCCAAGTCTGCCCAAAAAAAAATCGGGCCTATAAAATTTTGCCAAGCCTACTTTGCGGGCCTATTCACCTTACCCAAGCCCTATTATTTTATTGGGCGGGCCTCGGGCCTATGGCCACCCCTAGTCAGACCCGTTTAAACTAACTACACATTTCAACTGCCAACCCGGAGTCAGACCCGTAAACCCACTAACCCAGACCTACTACTTCCATGTCTAACCCGAACTCCCACCTTCCATACCCACTACCAACTCGCCTCCGACCCGGACAACCCCAAAGCTGAGCACCTGCTCATTACGGAACCCATCTTTACCCGAAATTCCCAAATCACTACCTGCTCCGGCTCCAACCTACTTTATAACCCACCTTCCCAACCAGTAACCCATGACACAACCATCCCGCTCCCAAATCGGGCCAAACCCGGAAGCTCTCCCATCCAACCCGAGTCAAACCTCCATGAACCCGAATCTGCCTCATCCCATTTTTATTCCAAACCCGACGTGACCTAAACTTGAGACCCTAACCTCCATTTCCATTCAAACCCGCAACCCGTGTCCAATCAGGAAAATCTCATTTCAACATAACCCATCTCGATTTTTCACCTACTAAAAGACCCAAATCCAAATAACAATACCCACATGTCTTTTAAGCCACCCATTACCCCTCTTCCCAAATTAACCCCAACTAAAACCATTTAACCCATACCCAAACTAACCCTTATCTTTATGTGCCACACTATAAATGAAGATTCAAAGCTCATTTGGGGAATGATCTAGGGTTTTAGAGAGAAAATTTGACAGAGAAACACTTTTTATTTTTTTTAGAGTAGTTTTTTTTAATTTTAATTTAATTTTATTTTAGAGATTAGTGTGAAATTAAATTTGTGAGATTCAAGTTTAGTGAATTTTTTATTTATTTTTTTGTTGATCACTCACTTGGAGGGTTGTATGCTTCTCATTCAAGAATTGAAGTCAATTGAATTCAAGAGATTGGTTTGATTGTTCTTCTCTCTACTCTTTTATATTAAATGTCTATTAAATGTTTGTTTATCATATTTGATAACATGTTAGGCTAAATCCTCTTTCAAAGGGTAGGGTGACCCATTATTTGGTGTTAATCCTAATTTAATTAATTAATTTAAATTAAATATCCATTTGATGATTAACTTTGCACTCTTACATTTTAATTTACGTCTCGAGAGAGGGTAAATGATTTTCGAGAGAAAATCGAAATTCTAGTTATAATACCCATTTTAGACGCGAATTAGAGATAGAGATTTCTCAAGTGTGCTATTATTCCTTTAATTTCAACTCTAAGCTTACTTTTATGATTTAAACTAAATTGATAAATCGATCCTAGTGGGTGATTTGTTAGATGATTTTGGATCTACATTTCAAGAGTTGTAGGAGTGTTAAATTTAATTTTCTAAAATATTATTGTCAAAATTGCATTTGCAACGAGAGTTGTTTATGGTTTTGATACTAACTTGGGATAATTAATTTTAATGAATTAATTAATTTTGATTAACTAGAATATATGATGTCATCCTATCCCTTGTTAGTCCTCACTTTAATTTCATCACTCATCTCATATTTTAGATTTTTATTTAGTTTCTTCTTTTACTTTCTAGTTAGTAATTAGATCTTTCATTTAGTGTAGTCTTATTTCACCTGATCTCCAAATTATTTTAATATTAAAAAAAAGCTAAAAAAAAATAATAGAAAAAGCAAAAATCGAAAAAGAAAATAATAAACAAATGAATTGCATACCTCTCTTGTATGTTTCACCCTTAGATTTGGATTGATACCTCACTTACGACTATATTCTAGTTTGTTACAAATATTTGTAGATAATTGAAATTTTTGATTAACTTGGCTTCAACAACGACATCAACACAAAACTGAGGTTATCAGTGCCATGGTATATCAGGGTCTCTTCTCCTCTTAACCCTTGGCCTTCCAGGACTTGTAGTTAAATAAGGAGGGATGGAAACATGTTGTGGCTGAAAGGATATGAACAAGATACATTAATATGATTAATTTGTAAATAATTGAGGTGCCTTAACTTGGATCCATCCCCTCTGCTTTTGTTCTCCTTATGTACAACAATAACATGACGAGCATTTGATACTTTTCAACAATATTCAGAATTGGTAGTTCCCTTAAACTCAAAATCATTTTATTGAAAGACTATAAGAAATTGTGGGTGATATGTTCACATTTAGTTGTCGTATCAAAGTATGATCTTGCCCAAGTAGCCTTCTCCTCATTGCCTAGCTATAACTTTGATCCCCTGCAATCTTTAAGCATTTGAGCTATATACTTTTCATGATCTTCCTTCCTATAAGACCTTATTGCCCCCCAACTTAAAGTCTCTAGTTGTAGACCCTTAAATCCTACATTTTTGAAGTTTTTATACATATGCCTGAAACAATACATGTGATTACTATTAGGGAACAACTCTGCAACTACTTCAATAAGCCCTTTATGTCTATTAGACATCAAAGTCAATGGCAGTTTATATTTAATCAGATAAGGCAGCAAAATTCTCAAGAATCTACTCCATGTGTTATAGCTTTAAATTCTATAAATATATGTGGTTATAGGGAACAAACCATTTTTCACATCTAATGAAACAATAGATAAAATTGCATCACCATACTTTTCTTTTGAAAACTATTCATCTAACCCAAGTAATGACCTACAACCATTAAGAAATCCATCTTTAGAGGCTTTGAATGCAACATAAAATAAAATAAATTGTTGATCATTTGGATCCCTTGTCCAATCAACAATACTACCTGGATTTGTAACAAGTACCTGTCTTGAAATTTCAGGTACCAACCTAAATGCATCACTATAACTACCATGTATCCTCTCACTGACAATGATTTTATCATAATATTCAATTTGGTATGATATCTTCAATGCATGTTTTTCCTAAATTGCAGCTTGAATATCTATTGGTTTCATCTCCTTATGATTCCTCATCATGTCTTCAACCTCATTAGCAACCCAAGTTGACTTTTCCATTGAATTACTGCCTTTGGGGGTTAGATTTGCAAGTATATTGCCCCATTAATATTCTAACTTTAACAGTTGGTCCATGTGGAAACTTTCTTACATACATCCTCCATTTATAGTTAAGATCCCTGCTGTAGGGGGGATTGAAGGTAATCTCTGAATTAGATAGAGCTTCCCCATTAACAGAACAGACTCAATAGAAGGAAGAATCATGAACACAGTGAGGCAACTCAGCGAGGCATCTCAGTGAAGCATCTCAGTAAGGCATCTCAGCGAAGCAACTTAGTGAGGAAGCTCAGTGATGCAGCTCAACGAGGAAACTTGCTGAGGGAAATCTTCTTTATCTTTCGTTTTTACTTAGTCAAATTATATCTTTAAAATACATTGATTGTAATGCTGTAATGATTGTAATATTGAGTGTGAGGTCAAACGGTACTTGCGAGAGACCAGGACTGGAAGGGCTTGGGAGATCTCACATGCTCTATCGAATGACCTCGCCATGGGAACTTCAGAGGGACTTAGTTTGGAGGATTAAGAAGTTAGGAAACATTAAGACTTGTCTTGACCACCTTAGATATACCTATTAAAACATCGAGATACATTTTGTCATGGAACCTTTTGCAGAGTAACCTTGAGTTCCATCGTATATTGAGATTTGAGCCAAACAACCCTTTACCAAATGTCACATCTACTTTAGGTGATGCTACCAGCAAGCTAAACATTGTCGAATCCAAACTTGAGTAAACCACTGTGGTATTGGGGCTGTCAGACAATTTGGTGAGCCATCTCTGTTATGACAGTCCTCTGACGCACAGTGTATGGGAAAAAGGCATGTCCTGACATTTAATGATTATGACGTAGGGTATACTAACCCATCACGCATTTAATAATTGTGAGTAAAGTGAGAGGGGGATGTCTTTCACATTGTGAAGGACTGAGACATCTCGGGAAAGGTGTGGGGCTATTTATCGGCCTCAACCACTTCTGAGAAAGGGGTTCTTTCTAGAGAGTTTATTGCTAGAGAGATAAGAGATTAAAGAGAAGTTATTGCAAACCAGAGAGTTCACTCACCCACCATTGTCATTTATTGTGAAGCTTTTAATAGCTAACCAGAGAGATATCAGAGGTTGTTGGTGTGTTGGATACCTACCAAGGTGTATCTAGGGTGCTTACTTCTCTCTCCTTTTGAATGAGTTGTTTTTGAGTTTCCTTTGCCATCATTTGAGTTATACACGAGGGATTTGTGAGTTCAATATGAGTGTTTATTATATTGATCTTGTGTGTTCATTTGTTTTGGTTAAGAGTACTTAGGTTATCGATTATTACCATACATATAGGAGTTACGCCTCTACTGGTATTACTATACTCCCAGGCTTCAGGGGGACTACCCTTTTACATTTGGCAACTCCACTGGGGAGGCATTCTTCTAGAAGTATGGAGCAAGATAACATTAATCGTACCCTTGACTTTGATGCTATTCAGAGAAATGAGGAACAAGCAGTGAGGGAGCTTAAGACTTATAGGGATGGGGTACCTCGGGTAGAGGTTCCCCAAGATCAAATGATAACAAGAATCCTAGCGATCACACAAGCTTTTGCTAGCTCCATGATGGTACATGCACGGATTGCCCTTCTCATGGAAAAATTCTTTGAGTTCTTACAGACTCCTTTAGTTGCAAAGGATTTTGGAGGGGGACTAGACCCCAGCTCTTTTGTAACACCAATGGCGCCTCCAGTAGCCCCATTGAGCACAGCTCTAACGGGACCTGTTCCCACGAACACTGTCCCCACCCCTGTCCCAACGGTGGGTACCTTCCCAACGGCGGGTACCTCAGGTGTGGCAAGTATTCCACCTGTGGTCCCGTAGCCCATTGCTCCAACGACTAAGGAAGATCTTACTTCTGCCTTAGAAAAAAATGAGGAAGGAGATGCAAAAGGAAATGCTAAAGATGATAGCAGATTCTTCGCACTCAGTCATAGAGGTAGCATTAGTATACAGTGATTTTCATACTCCCTCTACTAACGCGTACAACGAGGAACCTTACCCGAAGGACTACATTCCTCATATCTTTGAGAAATACACAGGAAATGGAGGAAACCTGAAGGAGCATATCAAGTGGTTCATTGAGCATTTGGGGACCCATTGCAACAATAAAAGGTTAAGGTTGAGGGAGTTTTCTAAATCCCTCACCGATAAAGCATATACCTAGTGTGACATCCTGCCTAATTAAATACCGGGTGATCAGGCCTTTATTAAATTGAAACAGGATTTACAACATGGTTCATTCTTAGCATCACTGTCGAAAACCAAATTAATTACTAATCACCTATCAGTTAATTAAGCCGGTGTCAAATTTTATCCTGCACTAAATACAACAATTAATAAACGTAAAGAAACTAACTTAAACCATACAAAACATATAGAATCCAAACCATAATAAGATATTGTAAATAAATGCCATGTCGATATAATCATCGACCATAAAAATCCAAAACCAACTGATAATACAAAAATGAAAACGAACTAATGTTTAAACAGAAACTGATATAGTACTGAAGGACAACATGTCCATAATGAAATACTAAACTAAAATCCTACACTAGATCAGAATAGATATGGAAGCGTCTAATCAAATTCCTGCGAACATCCACCTGTGTCTCCTTGGAACAGATTATCAAGTCTGGCGCCTCTGTGGCTAGAAACCTAAAAGGTTTTTAAAACTATTTTATAGCAGGGAGTTAGAACTCAAAACATTTTGAAAAATATTTAGCAAGAGTTTAAAACAACTCAAAAATCAGTTATCAATTACACATGTTAGGTTAGTGTATACTCTCTTGATTTTTCCTCACCTCTCAACTATTGTGCATGCCTAACGTTTCTACTTAGTCCACTGATTACGCATGAAAAGTATGTTCGTGTAAGGACACAATCGTTATTTTTGTTTCATCGCGATAATACAAACAAACCTAAATTACTACTACACTGGCGAGTCAAGCACATCGGTAAGTCGGGTATCGAGAATCCATAGGGACGAGATGCTAGAATTTATATGATTTAATACTCCGAAATAAAAGTGTAAAAGGTGAATTAGAAACTAAAAAGGGAAAGATGCATAAAAGGGAAATATTAATCAAGGCGTGGAAAAATAAAGCTAGATTAAGAAAGCGAGTAAAACTATAGGTTGCGTCGAATATCCCTCACCCAATTTAATTTGTATAAAATGGATACATGGGTCGACGAGTTATTTAGAATACATCTCGTTTTGACAGTTAATTGAACCAAGGGTTATCACGCCCCTAAATCCGCATAAAAGCCTAATATGATTTTGGCGTCAACAAATACTCCAAAAATTGAGCACGCAAGGTCGTAAGCACGGGACATACATGATATTCCTCATCAAATCTCCTAGGCGCAATAAATTGGACAACGCACCCGTAATATATCCGTAAACACCATCACCAAAGGGAAGCAATGCGTCAACCCGAGTGAGTTCCATTCAAACATTACCTAATTTAAATTCGCTAGAAAGCATATATAAAATGCGGTAAATCTACACTAGAAAGTAAGTAAATCAAAGCATGTGAATCTAATTAGAAAGCATATAATTACACTACAAAGCAAGAAATAATGAAATACAACTATATAAATAGAGGGAAGATGAAAGTACCAATTACAAACCCTAAAGGGTGTCAAACCAAGAGAGGAAGAAGAAGAACTCTCAAATCCCCCAAACCCTAACCTACAACTCTCTAAAATTTAATTTATCTAAGTATATCTGAAAAAGAAACCAAAATTGCTTTATATATAAAGTTACAAAAGAAATAAAGGAAAAAGAAAAGAAAAGGAAACAAGTGCAAAATATCTGGTAACCGTGGTCGACCGGTCGCAGGGGCGCGGTCAACCACGCCTTCTTGTAAAAGCCCACTGTCTCCTTCCCACGACAAAATTCCAAATCGCGGTCGATCGAGCCTCAAACCACGGTCGACCGGTACTACGTTTTCCAGCCTTGTTTGGTCCATGAAGAGGGGGGGGGGGGGGGGGGAGTCCACAAACGGAAATGGCCATATCTTCTTCATCCGAACTCCAAACGACGCACCGCTTGCGGCCACGCGATGCTAACTCAACGAACTACGCATCCTCTTGAGGTAGTGTCGAACTACGCATCCGCTTTAGGTAGTGTCCAATGACGGAACTTCTCCGAAATGCAACGGATCCTCACTTTTAGCGTTCCAATACCTACAAAAGCATAATTAACCCATGCAAAATATGTGTATATCCAAATACAAGGTTGTCTGGTTAATGAGCATAAATATAGGCATTAAGGACCGCAAAAGAGCTAGAATGCATAAAGTTAACGGGCGAAAATATGTAATATTTGATACAAATCACCTCCCCTAACTTAAACATTGTTAGTCCCTAGTAATGAAACAAACAAAACCAGTCCACAGAAGGCAGTACAAGACGTATATATGCATCAAAATGTAAATGCCACTTTCGTAGGGAGCACGATTGCATTTAGCATATGCAATAAGCTGGTAAACCCCTAGGTCACCCTAGTGGACGAGTGTAGTCTCGTGAGGGTTTTCAGGGATGGTACTCACAAACATCACATGGTTTCCTCAAAATATGACCAACCCAACATGCGACAATCCCAACAATGGCGAAAAGGACTTCATACGCATTATTAGCAAAGTGAATGAATTCAAACGAAAGTCCAAATCATTAACATTATAGAATGAACCTCAATAAATTGAAACCTTAAAATGTGGGAGGGGGAGCGAGCACAGGCAAAGTATGATTTGACGAAAAACTTATATAAACCGGATAAACATTAAAGCAAGCATACATTTGATCCTCATGGACATTACACTCATCAAGCGAATTCACTCAAAACAGGGAGGTAACACACGGAACATGCGGGCATAAAGAGTAATTGTAAATGAAAACTAGGCCGCACACATGTCACAAATGAAGAACGCTATATATAAAATGAAAAACTGTAATCTCAATGAAAGGATACCGCACATTAAAAGGGGTGAAATGCATTTTCACAGATTATCAAAACTATTTCAACTTTTAAATTAAATCAACCTAAGATCACATAGGACTTTAATAGGGTTATAATGTAGGTATGGCTAGGGTATGAAATGAAAGGAATGTATGTACGGATTCAAAGTGTTCGGGATGAAAACTCGGGATAATGGGAAAATACGGGCAATATCAAAATTGGAAAAATGATATCCAAACGGCATTAGATATATCATAGGAGAGTAATCAAAGCTTATTGAACTATATACAACATTTACATCTTTCTCTTTTTTTTTCTTCACTTTTTCTTTTGTTTTCTTTTGCTTTTTGCTTTCTCTATTTCTTCATTTTTTCACTACTTTCTTCTACTTTACTTTTCAAACTCTCACATGCCTAAATTGCAACCGACATCACAACAACATCATTCAATCCCAAGCAAAACTCCAAACAAAGGTAGTGTATGGGCTAAAACTCCAATTTAGAGTTGGTTATGGGGTTGGGGTTATGAAACGAAAGGCTATATTTAGGCTCGAAGGGATTAACGGGGGTAAACATATAAGGGTGAGGTCAAGGTCAATATGGGTGATATAACAAAGATGGCCTATAATCATTTAAAAAGTTTACGCAATTCTCGGGTCAAAACAATATATGAAAATCATGACCAAGTAACACATTTTAAGTATGCACTCAATTAATGAACGATCAAATGAAAGAATAGTGAGATTACCAACAAATTCAATGTTTTCAAAGAGAAAACAATAGTGTATACACTCACAAATGACGAAAGGTAGAAAACTTACTCGGTGTAAGTATATACAATGCAACAAAAGATTATCGAGTTATAAAAATCTTAAACCAAATCAATATAACAAGAAAAGTGCATGTGCTCATGGGATTAAGGTTTAATTCATGAAGTTATTCATAATATCAATAATCAAGACTAAAGTCTAATAACTTCTAAAATCGAGAACTTGCATCCTTGGGTTGTCTATTGGATCGGGCAATTATTGAAATTTATCATCGGAAACAAAGGCAAAATGCCCAAAAAATGAGAAAAAAGAAAGAAAATCTTTTTGAAAATTTGAATTTTTCTAAGAAAAGCACACTAAGTAACTAATATGTGAATAAAAACATGGACTAAATAAAAAAATGGATAGAATATCCCACACCCCCTAACTTAAAACTTGACATTGTCCTCAATGTAAATTAAGAACCAAGCTAAGAGAGGAAAATAGCGATATTACCCAAAATTGGAGCGATCCCCATAAGAAAAAGTCCAAAGAATCTAAAAAACAAGTTAGTAACGATCATAGCAAAAACAAATAACAAAAAGTTAACTAATTACACTAGACAAAATTAAAAAGGAGAGAAAAAATAAAAAGAAAGAAAGCTAACTATATACAACCTACTATTTAGGCTTCACACTAACTGTACACTAGAAGTCTAAATAGGTGAGGGTCCACCATAAAAACGATTTGACCTTGGAGGATAACCGGTGTACCCTCACATACAAGCTTTCCTTCCCAAAAATATGAATTCCGTTTGAACAACGGAAGGCATGTGTAAGGTGGAAGAAATGAACCATCGCCAATTAAAAGTTTTGGTGGGACGGTGGGTGGTTTGGATTGAACGGGTGACAAAAACATGTGGGGACCGAGAAAAGCCGAATATCCTCCCAATGATTTTGAAATTGGAATGGGAGGTGGCGCACACAAAGGCACGAATGCGATCGTGGAAGGCGACTCGAGTAATTACTCCTCATCGGCGAAAAGGTTTAAAACATTAAAGTTTGAAACCAAATCATTGGGTACTTGTGACGGTGTGATAACAAAGAATGAAAATGGGGATGAAAGAAATTCAAACTCATGAGATGAATCATCATCGCATGAAGATTGAGTTTTGAATGAAATAATATCATTTTCAATGAAATGTTCTTCTTTGGTAGCCAAAGAAGAAATCATTTCATTGCAAATAGATATTATGTCATTTTCATCCTCACTTTCAATATCTATTACGAGATGGGAAAAGTCAAGAATGGTTTGATCCAAAGTAGGTACAAAGTCCTCATTTGGTTCAAAACATTCTTCTTTGTCGAAAGTCTCGGAAGCAAAATCGTCGTCGGATTCAAATAATAAATCCAATTCATGTTCCCAACAACGATTTTCTTCCCGATAACGATTTTCAATTTTCTCATTCTCATACATACGCAAGCCCTCACCGAATGTCATAGATCGAGGTGCGGATCCATGAAAATGGGAAATTTGAAAATTACCATCGGACTTAAACGAAAACTCATTATTATAGGAATTTTGAAAACTATTCGAATTCGTTTCAAAATTCCTATTATAAGGAGGTAAAGGCCCAAAATCATTATCATCATCATCAAAATTCCAATAACCCAAGTTTTGACTTTCGTTATACTTGCCCATAGTCATATTTGAATTTGAAATTCTTTGGGATTCTAAGTATTCACCAAAAGTCATAGGATTATGAGCATTTTGAGAATTATAACAATGATTACCTATAAAATTTGAATAAGACATGCTTACCCCAAAAATGGCTCAAGTGGAGAATACCACAAAGTAGGTGCACGCGGGAAAAATTCAAGCGTTTCTAAGTGCTCAAATGTGGAAGTCCTACAAAAATATTAGCAAATAATACAAATAGAAAGAAAATACTATGAAATAATAAATCAAATAAAGTCTACAACAAACTCGTCCCCGAGAACGACGCTATTTTGGTTACGCGTGAAAAGTGTGTTCGTGTAAGGACACAATTGTTATTTTAGTTTCACCGCGATAATACAAACAAACCTAAATTAATACTACACTTGCGGGCCAAGCACAACGGTAAGTCGGGTATCGAGAATCCACAGGGATGAGATGCTAGAATTTATATGATTTAGTACTCTGAAATAAAAGTGTAAAAGGTGAATTACAAACTAAAAAGGGAAAGATGCATAAAAGGGAAATATTAATCTAGGCATGGGAAAATAAAGCTAGATTAAGAAAGCGAGTAAAACTATAGGTTGCGTCGAATATCCCTCACCCGAGTTAATTTGTATATAATGGATACATGGGTCGACGAGTTATTTAGAATGCGTCTCGTTTTGACAGTTAATTGAACTAAGGGTTGTCACGCCCCTAAATCCGCATAAAAGCCTAATATGATTTTAGCGTCAACAAATATCCCGAAAATTGCGCACGCAAGGTCGTAAGCACGGGACATACATAATATGCCCCATCAAATATCCTAGGTGCAATAACTAGGATAAGACACCCGAAATAAACCCGTAAACACCATCACCAAAGCGAAGCAACGTGTCAACCCGAGTGAGTTCCATTCAAACATAACCTAATTTAAATTAGATAGAAAGCATATTAAAAATGCGATAAATCTACACTAGAAAGCAAGTAAATCAAAGCATGTGAATCTATTTAGAAAGCATATAAATTACACTACAAAGCAAGAAATAATGAAATACAACTATATTAAAGGAGAGGGAAGATGAAAGTACCAATTACAAACCCTAAAGGGTGTCAAACTAAGAGAGGAAGAAGAAGAACTCTCAAATCCCCCAAACCCTAACCTAAAACTCTCTAAAATCTTATTTATCTAAGTATATCTGAAAAAGTAACCAAAATTGCTTTATATAGAAAGTTACAAAAGAAATAAAGGAAAAAGAAAAGAAAAGGAAACAAGTGCAAAATATCTGGTAACCGCGGTCGACCGGTCGCAGGGGCGCGGTCAATCGCGCCTTCTTGTAAAAGCCCACTGTCTCCTTCCCACGGAAAAATTCCAAATCGCGGTTGACTGGGCCTCAAACCGCGGTCGACTAGTACTCTGTTTTCTATCCTTGTTTGGTCCATGAAGAGGGGGAAAAGTCCACAAAGGGAAATGGCCATATCTTATTCGTCCGAACTCCAAACGACGCACCATTTGTGGCCACGCGATGCTAACTCAACAAACTACGCATCTGTGGAATTTCCATGAGCTGGAGAAGAAATGTGAATTGACTAAAATTCCCTTGAAATAGCATCCAATGATGTAACTTCTTCGAAATGCAATGGATCCTCACTTTTAGCGTTCCAATACCTACAAAAGCATAATTAACCCCCACAAAACATGTATATATCCAAATCCAAGGTTGTCTTGTTAATGAGCATAAATATAGGCATTAAGGACCGTAAAAGCGCTAGAATGCATAAAGTTAACGGGCAAAAATATGTAATATTTTATACGAATCATCCACATAGCCATACTACCCAAGCTAACTAGACATAAGTACATAACCGGACAATTGACACTTCTAAGTCCCCATACCGCCCATACAGTATGCTAATTGGTTTAACATCTCTCGTATGTTATAATCATTATAAGTAACATTTCCCACATGCCATCTTTTTATAATATAATTAAGTCTCTTTACTTAATTCTCTACTCAGATACGTATCATCTAATGGTCTACTATTGCACACAAGTAGATTATTCGTACGATATCTATTTCACACAACATATGTACTATAAGTGCATACTTTGCTATAATGTGCCCGCATAAGACATTAAGGACTATTAGTTCGAAATGTCCCCTCTAACATGGTTCGGAGTGTCTCATCGATCATGGTTCGAAATGTCTCATCAAACTTGGTCTAGAATGTCTCATCAAACTTATCAAACAAGTATATAATATGTATTCATTCCACCTATAATTTAATCAGTAGGTATACACACAACCTAATTATTCATACTCGTACGTGGTATATTTCTCTCGAATACTCATCATACATACTACTTTATGATTTACCTCACAATCGTATTTATTCGAGTATTCACACAACTCTAAGGGTCCTGGTTACCCCTTCGTTAATTTTAGTAGTTAGCTTTCTCTTAACCAATTGGTCTTCTATTTAACTCATTCAAAATTCCCGTAATTAGTTATCTCTCTCTCCGATAAATTATGACATGATTTAACCCAATCCATCCTCATCTTAATCCTCTCAATAAGACTCAATCACCACCCTATCATAGGTCTGTTGTAAAATTATAAAATCCTTATTATTATTTTAATAAAGTCCCAAAATTTTCCTCTAAAAAAATTTAGGAATTTTAGGCTTAAAAGGGAAAATATTTTGTTTTCTCAGAAACTAAATCGATTCGTCAGGAGGACGAATATATTCGCTTTCCGAATCGATTTGCCTCTGGGTCGAATCGATTCAAAATGGTATTGTTCGTCTCCTCCGTCTAGTTCATGCATTGTTCCACCATTTTCATTTATCAAACTTACTTGATACTTCACCAAAATCACAACCAAATGTCCTAAACCATTTTTACATGTATTAGGATGATTTTTCACGTTATAAACATATTAAATCTTCCCAGAATTCCATCAAGAACGAATTAAAAACCCAAAACTCTTCAAGAACCCTAGTTTTGTGTTCTTCCCACATATTCCTTCAGAAACCCAGATTTAATTTGTGTTAATGATCGTATCTCCTCTGATTATTAACTCCCTAGATATGTTAAATCGTACCATGCGAAAATCCTACCCAAACATGCATATAAATCATCTTTTTTCTTCCAAGAACCTTGATTTAATCATATTTATCTTTACAAACCTACTCATGGGTATTATAACTTCAAAAGACTTATATATAAACACTTTCCTTAGCAGATGGGGTCTGATTTCATGATGGAGATGATGGATTTGTGTTCTTATCTTCCGATCCCCTATCCCCAATAGATTGTGTTGCAAGAACAAGGTGAAAGGATTCAAAATTATCCTCAAAAGCTTCAAAATCCTTATGCTCTTATTCTCTAATGTTCTCTTTATATTTTCAACATTGTTAACCCTGACCCCTTCTATCTAATATCTGATATAATGTTGTAAATTTCATAGGCCTCTAAACCTCCTTATGTAAAATGATCAAAATGCCCTCAATAGGTGCCGATTTGACAAAAAATGGACCCGGGACCCAAACAATACCCCGGGTACACTATTCTGACTATTTCAATCCTTTCGAAATCATTCGTGACATCTAATTTATCACCCGAGTCATTTAAAATATATTTCTTATCTCAACCTCAATTTAGTCTACACACGACTCCCGGTTGAGATATAAACTAATACGCCCATATCACTCGCTATGACATAATTCAATAATCATCAATTATTTACTATTCACACTTAGTAAATTTCATTTCATTATATTAATCAGTATCTATCTCTCGATTAATGTATAACCTCACATTTATTATTTAATCACATTAAATTACGACACATGTGTAATTTAACTAAAACATATTTTCCCAATTAATTTCTGAATTAGTTAAATTTCTAATACATAGATATACGGGGTATTACACCTGCTACTCTCACTTGGCACCAAAGAGTATCTCAACGTGGGAGGATATGCATGTTCCTTTGTCCAGAAGTTCTTTCTGGCAGAAGACGAATTTATGTTGACACAGCTAGGTAGGGAGATGTAATGACCAGGAAAAGAGGTGGTGGCGTATATTCAAAGATTCAGACAAAGGTCCCTCCACATGAGTGAAGAGGCTAAGGAGTCCATACTACTCCAGATTTGTGCTGAAGGTTTTCCCTCGAAGTACATCTGTCACCTCATAAATGAAACGAGCGAAGGAACTTTTACGATATTTTTAAAAGTAGCAAGAAACATCTCGTTGGTCATACGTCCAAACCCGATTGCAGTGCCTGTAATATTCAGGCAACCAGTACAAACTATTATGGGACGTGGTTAACCCCACGAGTGGGATATGCCTATGGAGGCGAGGGGGCCAAGCAATAGAAGAAGAACAACAATTGGAAGTTTGGTAGAGATAGAGAAGAGCCACCACCATTGCCTTGTACTATTGAAGAGGCTATTAGTTGTTACAACACCATGGTGCAAGGGGGAACAATCTATGAGCCCAAGGATACTCTAATAACGGGACCAGATACCGAAGGAAAAGCTAATCCCTAATATTTCCAGATCCATCGAAATATTGGTCATCCAATGACGACCTATTTTACGTTGAGAAAGATTATAAGCAAGCATATGAAGGCAGGGACTCTGTAGCTCCCTCAAGAAAATGTTAACATCAACCCACTACGAGCACATGTTGCTAACCAGGTAGTTATTTATGATGAAGAAACTGAGAGGGAGGTGAGGGAACTGGTGGAAGAGAAAGAAGAGTTTGAGGAAGCATTATAAGACTACACGAGAGGGATGGATAATGTTGTGATAGCCTTAGATGAAGCAAGCGCAATGAATATGGAGGATGTGTATAACCTTGATAGCAAGGAAGTAGACCAAGGGCTGTAATACCATATTGTATCGAAGTCGCCCAAATTCTCATGATTCTTCGATCAGGTGGGAATGCCGAAGGAAAGAAAACTGGAGATAACCTAAGAGATTTTGGACATTGAATGAAAGAATGCAGTTCCATTGCTAAGATGGAAGGGAACCATGGCCAGCTTGGTAAGGAAATTCTTGTCCAAAGTGACCTCAGTGATGCCAATAGAACTGTAAGGTTCCCACACAATAGACCCTTATACGTGACAAAAAGTATCAATGGGGTAAGTTTTACGAGAGCTCTAATGGATGGGGGAGAATCCATAAACATCATGTCCATCAACTCATTCCACGCATCCAACATCTCTGAGGTAAGATTGATATTGATGCCTTTGGTGATATCTAATTATGACAACCAGTCCTCCAAATCTATTAGGTATGTGAACGTGGTGATTGTAATGGGAATATCACTTCACACATGAATTTTCATGTGATTGAGAGTGCTAATTCCTACCATATTTTGACAGGAAGGGTGTAGATGCACAACCATGGCTTAGTTCCTTCAACATATCATCAGTGCGCTAAGGTAAATGTGAAGGGGATTGAAATCATTATACGGGAAACGAAGAAGCCCTTTGTAACCAAAGAAGCTCACTTGGTGGATGCAATATTTTATACTAAGCTAGAAGAGTACGCATGAGTCCTAATGAGGTGAATAGAGAGAGACAGAGTTCCCTCTATCAGAGAAAGGATGGTGCCTGTGAATAGTCAAAGAAGTTAAGGAGAAAATAGGAGAAAAGTAGTTGAGGAGGTCAACCACATCGATCCCAAACATCATAATATCTTTAAATAACTAAGAGATAATATGAGACCAAGGATGGACAAGATGGAATATGAGGTCCAACGACAAAGCGTACTAAGCAAGTTTTTAGGACACAAGTTGGCAGAAGCTTCGTGAGATAGGAAATGAAAAGTAACTGTGATGGCCAGTAAGCAATGTAAGAAAGTGATAAAGGAGGATGGAAATGTGATTTATCTCCTCTAAAGGCGTGAGAGGGTGGTCGAAGGGGCTGTTGCAGACGCTGACAAAGAGGCTAAATCGGTGTATGAATGTTTTCTGGTGGACCAACATGGGCAGTTCATGGTTATAGACAACTCAAATGTACAAGAATTTATAAAAGAATTAAAAAAGAACCAGAGTATAGGATGGATCGCCCAAAGCCACAGGTGCAGGAACTGGAGCAGCTTGATCTAATCGAAGAAAGAGAAGATTTAAGGCCCATCTTCATTTTGAAGGATCTGAGCATAGAGAAAAGAAGGGCCTTGATTGAGCTAATTCGAGAATATAGAGATGTCTTTGCGTAGGAGTACACATAGATGGAGGGGTTAGATGAAGAGGTAAGTTTCCACAAGCTGAACATTATGCCTTCAACCATACTAGTGAAGTAGGCTACAAGAACTTACAAGCCTGAGCATGATTTGAAAATTAAGGAGGAGGTCCAATGGTTGTTAGCAGCAGGTTTCATCAAATCGATACAACACTCACTTTGGTTGTCTATCATTATCCTAATGGGAAAGAAGGACAAGAACCAAATACGTATCTACGTGGACTTTAGAGACTTGAACAGATCTTGCCCAAAGGATGAGTTCCCTCTACCCTCCATTGATATCTTAATGGATGCAACTACTGGGCATGAAATGCATAGCTTCATGAATAGGTATGTGGGATACAACCAAATCAATATGGATCCAACAGATGGGGAGAAAACAACATTCAGGACTCCGTTAGGCAATTTTATGTACAAAGTGAAGCCTTTTGGGTTAAAGAATGCTGGAGCAACATATTAGAGAATGATGATGGTAATTTTCCATGACTTCTTTCATAAATTATTGGAAATTTTTCATGACTTCTTTCATATATTTATAAATCAAATTAGTCTTTGAGTTATTATTTTGTCTCTATCTATACTCAAACTTCTTGAATATTACAAATTTTCTCATATATTTACTACAATCCAACATTGTTGGCAACTCCATGTTTGGTGACAATTCTTATAAAATTCAACCCCGAACTGATATTAGCTCCCATACAATGTTTCATCCTTGTACAAATTTTCAGTCTCTACTTCAAAGTTCTCAAACTCTTTCCTAACAGCATTTATATCATTTTTTTGGATCATTATTTTCATGCCCACCCTCTGTGCCTTGTCCATCCTCTGTATGCTCATGTCCGACCCCTTCAGAGTCAAAATATCCACCCTAATGTTCATCGACCTCACTATCTGAGTGATAACATTTTTCAGCATTGAAAGTGTGTGAAGTGGTTAAAGACTACTCATCAAGTGGCTTATCAATAAGCTCTTCCACTTTACCATCAATAGGCTCTTCCACTCTAGCATAAAATGGTTATTCCTCCCTAGAATGAGATGGTTCTTCACCTATATTCAGTGTACTCTGAAATAATTTAGTGAATGACCAGTCACCACCAACACCTTCTTCATAATCAAACTCTGCCTCCTCCTCACTAAGTGTTAATTTATCACTAGGAGTGTTTGTAAAGTTTTTGGAGAACAAGTTTCTGATCCTATATGTTATTCTCAAGCCTAAAGTAGTAGGGGTTGTTTTTTTGGACACTTTTGAGCAGGCTTGAACATTGACTCTTGGAGACTTTCTTACAGTTGTAGGGGATTTAAACTTTTATTGGGAGTTATTGGTAATTTCTTGGGAGGGATGAATGTAGATGGCACATTTGGATCTTCTAAATAAAGAATGTACTCTCCAAAATCCTCTATTAATTTGTCCCACATCTCAATTACACGAGCATCATTTTGAATGGCCCACAAGATTCCATCTTTAACCCATTTAATAGCCATACCCTTCAAACTAGTGTACTTTTCAATGTCATTGACCAAGTCCATAAAACAAAATTCATCTCCATCAATGTCCTTAAGAACTACCCTCCTCCCACCACTATATTTTTTTAGTATATTTACTCCATTTCCCCTCGAACTGTACTACCAAACTTCTAATCCCACGCAAAGCCATTTAGCACACCTAATAAAGACAACGCATGCAGTAAAAGAATTGTTAAAAAACAAAACCCTAGGAAAACGACTTCTACTTTATTCACAGGAGAAGCAAAATTAAAAGATAATCTACAAAAACCTAGACAAATTGTTAAAAAACAAAATCCTAGATAAAAAAATAATCTTGGAACTAAAAAATCCCCTAAATCATTTTAGAGATGCATCACCCGTAAATGAAGCTTTGAAAATAATCCAACTGTTAATGTGATGTTGAAGTTTTGAAGCTTTGCAAAATGTTGAAGCTTGGAACATGGAATATGAGGAGACGAACGTGAGAGAGAAGACCCCCAAGTGGATATTTGTGTATTGATTTGTCAAAAGGATACATGCATTGTTTTAAACAAGGGTATTATTGGTAATTGAGTGTATATGATGATCTGGAAGATGGGTGTTAACCCCCAACATTAAAATGACACCCATGCAACAATAATGAAAACTAGCGTACCCCAAGCCTCAATTATTGTAAACAAATATACCCTAGACTGTATATAACCCTTAAGAAATTATAGAGGAACTGGAATTGAATTAATAAAATGGAGGTTACAAAGGAATATGGAATTCAACCTATCTACAAAATGAATGATTACATCTCTCTGATCACATGAGAAAAAAACCCTATTTCTAATCTCATAATAATAAGGCCTCATCTCTACGGATATTTTATTTATACTAACAGATACAATTTCTCTCTCCCCTAACAATTCCAAAACGGAATCTTAGAACTACCTATAACTAATATATATAAATTTTTTACTTAATGTGAGATAAAATATTATATTGACATTACGATTTGTTCTGTTGGTCCATAACATTGCCTTCTTCTCCAAATGATCATTGTCCTCAAGGATCAAGTTGGGGAAAATGGTTCTTGAAAAATATGGTAGTTCTCTTAGGTGGCATCTTAGGGAACACTATGGAACCACTATACTAGCACTTAAATCACATATTTGTTATTCTTCTTCACCATCTTTCTATCCAAAATCTTTATTGGTTCCACTATCATATGATCCTCATGATTAGTAAGAGGCAATTGAGATATAACTTGAGTGTATCTACTAACTTCATTCTTCAGCTAGGATGTAACAAATCCCTAGTTTCCACATACTCGTTAGCCATTCAAATATGCCGAAGATAGGGTGCATTATCTATATCATTTTCAACATCAAAATATACATAAAAGACTCAAAGGAAATTAAATCCATCCAAAATATGCGATAAAATAAAATGATAAATAACTCTGAATAAATAAAGTCTCAAAACATCCAACAATAAATAATGTGAGTAAATTTCGGCTCTAAAAACCAACTGACCAAAATAATAACTGGGATTTGAAGTCTATGCAATATTTAATAATTAAAAAAACTAGATTGGAACTGGAATAAAGTAGTAACCTATGCTAGAATCAACTAAATAGAAAATTGGAGTGTAAGTGGAGCTGCAATTCTTAATATGTTCAGGCCTGCGGATCCTGTCTATGAATGCCTGAAAATAGTTTTATATGATTTGGGTGAGCGCCCTAAAGTTGCAAGAAATATCGTCCATATCAACAGTAAATACTCACGTGATTTATATACAAAACATGACATTTCGTCGGCTCTCACATGCAATAAATATCTCACCCTTCATCTAAGTGAAATACTATGAGCATGTCCCAACCAAGGCATAAACTATACTAGAAGTCTCTATCTCTAGACTAATAAACGAATAACTAATAATCAATATGCAACATGGAAGTAACTAACCACACGTGTAAGAATACAACCCAAATACCACGACTTGTAATGCCACCCATAAGTATGACATACACAGTCTTATAAATACACGACATATATGTGACATGGGGTTGATTTTAATAAACTTCCAACACTTGAATAATATAACTCATTTATACTTCTCAAATATAACACACGAAGGAAACTGCCTTTGGGGACCATCTAGTGCTTTTATCGTTAAGTCCATAGGAGTCCCCCACCTAATGGGCTTAAGCAAACACATAAAATATAACAACGAGGAGATCATTACGCAGTAATACCATCAATGGGTCCATACCCAAGCCCACTTGATGGATTGATTCTATTCACATTCTCTTGTCGCGAAGCGTTGATCATCTTGAAAATATGATCAAGCATATCCACCTCCACAATGGCCTATGTCAATAACCAAGTGTGTTGTATATGGTCCCATCCTTTAAAGCAATCCCGACTGATAGATTCACTACGAGTAACGGTATGTTCACACCAATCAGAATACACACACACACACACACGCACACACACACACACACACACACACACACACACACACACACACACACATATATATATATATATATATATATATGTATGTATATAACACATAATATACGTATAAAACTATAGGATGTCGCATCACTCACGCACATACCCAAAATCGCCCCAATCTCCAATGCTATATTGTACTAACTAATAACCTATATTAAACGCTACTTTAAACTCACATTAAATTGCAATTAAATGTATAACAATTACACCTAATAATTATACCACTAAAACTTAAAAACCATACTTATAAACCAAACTGCCGTAGTCTGCACAACTCGTCTGAATGATATCCTAACTTGTTTGAACGAGAATGCCCACCTTGTTCGAACGAGACAATAATCTCGTTCGAACGAGTCTAACGATGTGCGCCTCTTTCGTCCCAAAAAATGCAAATCCGAGTTAAAGCATCCTTTATCGAGCAATAAGATTTTCTTTACAATCATAACATTACCATATTCAAAACTAAGTATGAGTTTATGATCCTAAACAATTTTTAACAACTATTTAATATCTAAAACATCAAAAAAGGTTTAACTGTCCAAAGTTCATGGATTTAAACCTAGTTCCTCTTTTACAATGAATGAGATCTAATACACCTACGATTTCAGATCCAAACACCAAATTAATATGGGGATTTTACTTATATACAAATTTAAATACTAAAGCATGAATTCTAACCACATAATCATAGTCCACATCAATACAATTTATAGTATTCTCTTCAAAAGCTTAAAATTTTCAAGTTAGAGTTAATTACACTAATCCTAATTAATTCATTAATTAAACATGATTAAGACAATCTTATTCAATCCTAAACATTCATTCTAAATCATAGAGTTAAAGCATAACATGGATTATAAATAAATTACAAATTATATACTTGATATAGCAAGAGATTTCTTGCCTCAAAGTATGAATGATGAATCTCTAAGCACGATCCTTGTTCCTTTTTCTCCCCAAATCTCCTTGAGTTCTCCCAAAGCTTTAAAGTTGCTAGGGTTTATCTCTTTAATGTAAAGTGTGTAAATAATGAAGTCTAATTCTCTTAATTATACCTTAATCCTTTATGTCTATATTATGCCTATTTTTGGGCCCCCAAATGAGCCTAAAGTACTATTGAGAATAGTCCAAAACTTAGCCTAAGGGTATACCTACCCCTAGGGCTCAACCTAGAATAATAAAAACACATAATCAGGCCTTCGTATCACTCTAGAGTCCTCTACAAATGGTAGTACCTCATAACTCACGGTAATACCTCCATACTTAAAAATAAAACACAAATATTTATTTTACGCGTAACCGCTTATAGTCCAACTTAATTAATTATACCTACTAATTAAATACAACATGCGACACAAACAAATCACATAACATGAAAAATTTAATCATCATTTATATGTGAATTTATTATTACCAATTCACTCAAGTAATAATTAATTCCAATTTGGCAATTTATATTCACAATTAATACTCATTAAATAAATACAAAAAATACGGGGTAATGCATAGGACACATGAAAAACTGGCTGAATTTGGGATCCAGGAGGTAACTCCAGTTTATAAGCCACATTGCTTATTTTTTTTGAGTATCTGATAAGGACCAAGGAATTTGTCTGCCAGTTTCAAAATTCTTCTCAATTCCACAAAAGTTTGTATGTATGGTTGAAGCCTACGATATACCCACTCTCCTTCCCCAAAATTTCTCTTTATTATTTTCTTATCAGCAAGAAGTTTCATCCTCCGTTAGGATTCTTGGAACCCACCCAATCTTGAGGACCTATATCATAATCTTCCTCTGCTGTAAATATTCTTCTACAATGGGTATGGGAGTGTGTCTATATCCTAGCCCAATTAAGGTGGAAGGTAACCATGAAGTGATTGAAAATGGTATATCTTAAAGCTAGAGTGGTAGTTAGTGTTGTACCGCCACTCAACATGAGATAACCACTACTTCCAGCATCTGGGTTTATTGATTGTCATGAATCTTAGGTAGGACTCCAAGCAAGCATTGATCATCTCAGTTTATCCATGTGTTTGGCGGTGATAGACAATGCTCATCCTCAAGTCAGTGCCTATTTTCTTGAAGATTTCTTGACAAAAAAAAACTAAGAAATAAGCTATCCTTGTCAATGATGATTATGGAGGGAACTCCATGTAACTTGTATACACGATCAATGAATAATTAGGCTACAGTTTTAGTTACAGAAAAGTGTGAGAGAGACAAGACGTGACTGTATATTGTTAGCCTATTGACCACTGCTAATTGTATAATGTCCTTTGCTTGTAATAACTGTAGTCTTTCTATAAAATCCATATAGATGTGTTTCCATGCTTGAGTAGGAATGTTTAATGGAAAAAGTATCCCATATGGGTATGGATTCTCTCCCTTGTGCCTTTGGCAGACATCACAACATTTAATAAACTCCTAGACCTCTTGTCTAAGCCCGTGCCAATAAAAATATTGCTGACACCTTTTGTTGGTTCCTTTTATTCCCGAGTATCCTCCCACTGTTGAGGCATGAATAACAACTAGTATTTTTGATATGAGACTCTATGTACTACCTATATAAATTCTCCTTTTAACCCTAATCACCCCATTTATATAAGTTTAATTGGAACTACCCTTAGACTATATCATGAGCTGGGGGATCATTTCTCATGCCATTCCATTTTCCACATTGTTAGTAGCCACTTCATGCACCCAAAGAGGAGTTAAAACTAATAGTGCCACGTGAGAAACTTCAACCATCTTGAGAGCATTGACAACCCTATTCTCTTTCCCCTTTTTATATATGACCTCATAATCATAGCCATGTAACTTGGCCAACCACCTCTACTAAAGTATGGTGTGCACTATTTATCATGTAAAGAATTTGATGCTTTGATGATCAGTGAATATAGTGAAATTATTTCTAACAAGGTTGGGTCTCCACTTGGTGACATCCATCACTATAGCTGTAAATTCTTTTTCATATGTTAAAATCCTACCAAAACTTAGCCCTAAGATCTTACTGAAGAAGGCTAGAGGTCTCCCTTCTTGCATAAGGCATGTCCACACTCCTTGGTTGCAAGAATTAGTTTCTAATTGGAATTCCTTGTGAAAATAATGCATTGATAACTTGGGTGCGCTTGACATTACTTGTTTATGTAATTAAAAGGATTTATCAGCTTCACCTCCCCATTAGTAGTTTCCCTTATTTAGTAGTCTAGTCAGATTTTTGCACAATAGTCTATAACCTTTGAAGAACCTCATGTAATAACCAATGAGGCCCAAAATCCCCTCAGTATTATCAAATTCTTAAGTCTAGGCCAACATGTCATGCTTTGGATACTGGTAGGTTATGTATCCACCCCCTAACCAGATATAATATGTCCTATCTACTCAATTTTATCCTGGCCAAAAGAGCACTTTAAGAGTATGAAATTTAATTGGTGCCATTGTAATATAGAGATGTCGGGTTTAAGATGGTGTAGATGTTGTTAAAAGGAATGGCTATAAATTAGTATATCATCAAAGAATACTGATATGAATTTTCTAAAGTGGGGTCTAAAGTGTCATTCATAAGGTTTTGAAAGGTAGTTGGGGGAATTATTCAAGATAAAAGGCATGACTTTGAACTCATAATGTCTTTGGTCTGATCTAAAGGTAGTTTTGTGGTCATCGGGAGGGTTTTCTCTAATTTGATGATAATCTGATCTTAAGTCTATCTTTGAAAATACCCTTTCCGCATGGAGCTTACCCAATAACTCTTTAATCTAGGAATTGGAAATTTATTTCTTATGGAGATGTCATTAAGCCTCTTAGAGTCCACACAAAACCACAAATCTCCATCCTTCTTCTTAACCATCAATATAAGGGGGAATAAAATGGGATCTGACTTAGTTGTATAACCCCAGACTTAAGAATCTCTCCTACCATTTTCTTAATAACAGATTTCTATATGTATGGGTATCTATAGAGTCTTTGGCCGGTAGGTTCAGTGTTTGGTTTCAATGGGATGTGGGGGTCATGGGACCTAGGGATAACAGTTGTTTAGGCTCCTGGAATACCTCCTTATATTCTTCTAACACTTGAACCAACCATAGTGAATGTGGATTTTCCTTTCTAGGGGTTAATTGATTGATTGAGAGAAGATACCCCTTTATATATTGCTTATTCTTTCTTAAAAGTTTTTATAAGGTATTTCCAGACATCATATTTACACTACATATGTTCTCTCCTCCTTGCAATACCTGTAGACACCCCATCCTAAGACCCCCCCTAAGCACCTCTTTAGGCTCTTAGCACTCAATCGTTCATCACAAACACTAGGTCATACTCTGGGTATCGATCTAGAGGCTATCGGGGGCTCTCGGGCACCATTTGACTTCGATCAACTTTCTCATCTGAGCAAAATCTCAATAAATCTTCGAAGGTATCTGAAACCCCTTTCCAACAGTTTGCCCTGTGTGGTAATTGACATTATGGTAAGGATGAACGGTTAGTTTTACCCCAAAAATTGATCTAGACACCATCGGATGCTCTCAAGCCTTGTTTGACTCCGATCAACTCTCTAACTTAAGTGAAGCTTAATAATCAAAGGGCTCTGAATTCCATTTCCAATGGTCCGCCCTGTGTGCAAACCGTCCTTATGGTACGAATGAACAACTCATTTTACTCCGAAGGGTCACCGGATGCTTTTGAGCCCCGTATGACCTTAGTTAACTCTTTAAACCGAACGAAGCTTATTGAAATCTCAAAGGGTTTTAAATACCATTTCCAACTATCCATCCTGTGTTCGAATTGGTCTTAGAGTTCGGAGGAACGATCCGTTTTCCTTTGAAAACTTCCTATCCAGCGTCTAATGGACACTTTCGGGATTTATTTGACCTAGGTCAACCCCAGACCCGAGAGTGACTCATGTATTTTTAAAGGTCTTTGAATATCCTTTCCAGCGGTCCACCCCTTGTGCGATTTTAACTTACGGTTCACATTTTACGATATTTTTCTGAGAAACGTATCCCAGATTTCCGAATGGCTCCCTCAGGACCTTGCCTAGCGGCAGTGTGTCTGGGGTTTTATGCTGATAGGCAAGTCCAAAACCCTGTCGGCCGGCACTCCCCTTGGCCCTATAAATAGAGGCCATGACCTCACTTTTAAACTCACCCCTGAACATATCTCTCAACAATTCAGAGAACATTCTCTCGAATTCAGAGCTATTCCCTTCCCAAAAAGACCATTTCCCATATTCTATTCCATAATTTTCTTACTTCATTTAGTAAGTTCCCCCAATCTCTTCATACCACCTTCATCCCATTGCAATAACAACATATCTACACTTAATACCAATATCAAGCATTCCTAAGGAGGTCCAATTTTCCATCCTTTTGTCTAAATTCTCTCATTTTAATATTAGTTGCTTTATTTATACTTTAATATTTTATTTCATTACATTATATATATTATTCCCAAACTGTAAGGACATTTTGTCCATCATTTATTATTGGTTATGTCATACTCAGTCACATCGTTGAAGATATTCAAGAACTAATCTGCGTCAACGAATCCGAATAACAAAAGAGGAAGGAATCTGCATTCTGATGAGCCGGACCGGTCCGCCCAGAATAAAAGAACTGATCCGACCCCGGACCGATCCGCTTCCCTATCGGACCGATCCGCTTTGTTGAAAACTAGTAGAACCCAGACCGGTTACGAACCGAAGAAGCCAGAAATAAAAAGAACCGGTCCGCCTACTCGGACCGATCCGCCTCAGACCCGGACCTTTCCGCTTGGGATAAACTCAAACAGATCGTGTTCAGATTTTTAAGGACCAAGGCTTCTTATTTAATCCCACTACGGGGAGTTTGTTTTCAAGACTTGTTCACACGATTTTCAGAGTTCATAAACTCAAAAGTCTTCATCTTTGAGAGTTCCAAACTCATGGTTTGATTCACACAACCTCTCATACATTTGTGAATCACTTTTGGTAACCCTAGAACACAAACCTTTGCTGTTTAACCCTTGTGAAGAAGACCGTTCTTCTTCTTCATTGCTGCCCTATTGGAAAGGGATATCTCCAGCCGCCGACTACAGAATCCGACACCTGAGGATAATTCTTAGTCACTTGTATTTTCATTGTAATCCGAAATTGTACGTTACAATATTATAATGGAAATAAATGGTTTTGCCCCTTTGGGGGATTTTTCCTCACTTGTGTGTTCTTGAATAACTATTGCATGATCTCATCTTGTTTTAATCACACCTAGTTGCATGTTTAGGGTTTATTTGAGTTAAACTGAATTTAATTATATTATTTCTTATTTGAACACAAGCGCATACTCTCTCAAATTTGTATCAGAGCAGGTTACGCTAATCTTTCGCGTATTCCAAGTTTCCACAAATTTTTTCTAAAATATCAATTTTCTGAAAAATTCATTTTTGAAAAGGTGCGTATTCAATGGAGAAATCATATAATAAAATGCCAGTTTTTGACGGGACAAATTATGTATATTGGAAAGCCCTCATGAGGTCTGCCTTGAAGGCGATAGATGAACGCGTTTGGATTCTAGTTGAAAGAGGGTGGACACCTACCTCCGTCACTGTTGAAAACGTGACCAGTTTAAAACCCATCACTTCATGGACTGAAGATGAATTTAAATGGTCTTCTTTTACTTCTAAAGGTTTGAGTGCTATTTCCGGATCTATAACTCCTGATGAGTTCCGACGTATCATGACGTGCACCACGTCAAAAGAGGCATGGGATGTTTTGCAACTTACCCATGAAGGAACTAATGCTGTGAAAGAATCTAAATTGCAAAATTTAACAACTCAATTTGAGACCATCACCATGCTTGAAACTGAATGTTTTGATGATTTTTATGCTAGGCTATCTGATATTGTTAATGCTAGCTTTAATCTTGGTGAACATATTCCTAATGCAAGAGTTGTTAAAAGGATTCTCCGTTCTTTGCCTAAGTGTTTTATCCCTAAAGTCACTGTGCTAAATTCTATGAGTAATTTAAATACGCTAAAATTGGAAGAACTTGTAGGATATTAGCAAACCTATGAAATTGATATGTTCCCTAAAACTGCTAGGTCTAAAGATAAGGGAATTGCACTTAATGCCAAAGAGAAAAAGAGTGAGGGATCGGCTAGAAAGAGAGAGACTGACACGTCAGATTCTGATTGTGATTTTGACTTAGATGATTTGGCTCTTTTTGCAAAAAATTTCAAGAGGATTCTCAAATTTAAGAAAAATGACAATTTTAAAGATAATTTTTTTTTTTGAGAAAAATAAGTTTGAAAAGAAAAATGAAAAAGATTTTAAAGATCCTCCTAAGAAATAAAGTGAGAGGTGCTTTGAGTGCGACGATAGGGGTCATAGAGCCTTTGAGTGTGCCACGCGTCTGAATAGAGAAAAAGGGAAAGCTGTCCTTAATGCTACCCTTAGCGACGACAGTGAGGTCGAGTCAGTGGACTCAGGAGATAAGTCACCGCATGAGTGTAACTTCACCTCATTCATGGCTAGTCATGTGAGAACGTTGAGTACTTCTCACGACGATGAGGATGCTGCATCAAAGGGACACCTCGACAGTGAGATCGATGTGAGTGAGGGGGAGGATGACTCAAGTGAGAGCGAGAGTGATATTCAACGCGCCTACGCTGAGTTATATTCGGAGTCATTTAAAACTAAAAATCGTAACAAAGCGTTAGTTCTTAAGATCACTGGCTTAGAGGAAGATTTAAGAAAAACGAGAGAGAGAGAGTCCTCCACCTGCACCGCTCTAAGAGAGAGATAATCTGTCTGTGTTGAGAAAGAAAGTTTGTTTAGAGAGAGAGAGAGTAATTTTGAGAAAGAGAAAGGGGACTTGACTAAACAAGTGGCTAGTCTTACGAGTGATATCCATTCCTCCTTGGAGACTCGAAAGAAACTTGAAGCCTTTGTTGCCTAGCTGACTCATGATCTTGAGAAAGCACGGGAAGTCAAGGTACAAATCGAGGACAGATCTGGGAAAATGGGAAAGATGCTCCTCGGCCCCGCTTTAGGTTTTGGTGATAGGCAGGGAATTGGGTATGATGGTGCCTCCATGTCCCCAATTGCACCCGGACCTGAGTTTACTACAACTCCTTATGGCCATCGTAAAAAACCTCACAGGAGAGTTCGACCAAGAAAAGAAAACCAAGGTCCGCCTTTGACTGTGTTCTTTTGTACTTATTGCAAAAGAAAAGGCCACCTCAGGGAGTTTTGCTACAACATGGGTCGGACACGACGTACTACTGCTCCACCATGTCATACTGATGAGTTTTCTAGTCTGAGAGAGCGAGTTGAGTTCTTAGCTACCACATCTCAGAGTTTGATGGAAGAATTCCGACGGATGTCCTTCCCGTCAGTGAATGCTTCTCACATTCCAGCTAAAACCAATAACAACAAAGGTAAACAAAAGGTCACCACTTCTTGGGTACCTAAGAAAGACAAAAAGGCCTTTGTTGTTCATGTTGCTCTCAAAGAACATAATACCTCACAGTGGTATTTTGACAGTGGGTGCTCCAGACATATGACAAATGATGCCTCATTTTTTACATCTCTTGAGGATTATCAGGATGGTAGAGTCACCTTCGGAGATGGGAGCAAGTCTAGCATTATAGGACGAGGTACTGTCGAGTTACCTGGATTTCCCAAGCTAGAAAATGTTTTGTACGTCAAAGGTTTAAAAGCAAACCTTCTCAGCATTATCCAGCTGTGCGACGCTGACTTTGCCATAAAGTTTGACCGGGACGCTTGTAAGGTCTATAATCAAGTCGGTAAACTTTTAGTGCAAGGGGTGAGGACAAAGGATAATTGCTATAGGACTGAGCCCATATCCTCACTTGTCTGCAACAGCGCCACGATCACTCATATGGATCTGTGGCACCAACATCTAGGTCATATAAATATTAAAGATCTCACTCTCTTAACTAAAAAGGACCTAGTACGTGGCTTACCATCTCTTGGAAGGCCAACTTCGACGGTTTGTGGACCCTGTCAGTTGGGAAAACAAATTCGTAGTCCCCATAGGAAGTTGCATTCCATTACCACCTCTCATGTTCTTGATCTTATACACATGGATCTTATGGGTCCCACTCGTACCAAGAGTCTAGGTGGTAAGAGGTATATCCTCGTGATGGTCGATGATTTCTCCAGATACTCCATTGTAGGTTTTCTGAGAGAGAAATTCGATGCTGTAGATTTTTTAACGACCAAGTGCCGTGTCCTGCAAAATCAACACGGAGTCACTATTAACAGGATACGTAGTGACAATGGCACTGAATTTAAGGAAGCAAAGGTAGATTTGTATTGTGATAGCCTTGGGATCAAACATGAGTTTTCTGCTGTGAAGACTCCTCAGCAAAATGGGATTGTTGAGAGAAAGAATAGAACGATCCAGGAGATGGCTAGATCTATGCTTCTAGGTCGAAAAGTTTGTAGGAGATTTTGGGCAGAGGTAGTGTCTACTGCATGCCACATGGTGAATAGGTTTTACTTGCGTCCACACACAGTTAAGAAGCCTTATGAATTGTGGACTAGCAAGAAACCCAACCTGGCATATTTTTGTGTTTTTGGGAGTAAATGCTACATCCTACGGGATAGAGAGAAATTAGGAAAGTTTGACTCCCGGAGCAACGAGGGAATATTGCTAGGATATTCATCGAATAGCAGAGCGTACCGGGTTTTTAACCTGAAGAGCTCTAAGGTTATGGAATCAATAAACGTCACCGTGCAAGATGATAAACCTCCGATGGTTATTGATCATAACCTTCAGTGTAAGGATGAGGACTTGTCTGACAGTGATCCACTTGTCCCTCACCCACACTCTGTGGTCCCCATTCCCGTATTAGGGGACACACCCGCTTGGGTTTGCAAGAGTCATGACCCGTCTGCCGTTGTTGGCGATCCCACTCTAGGGGTCAAGACTCGTGCTCAGCTAGAGAATGTTGTTAGCCATCTTTGCTACACATCCAAAGTCGAGCCCAAAAATCATAAAGAAGCACTCAAGGATGAACACTGGATATCTGCTATGCAAGATGAGTTGCTTCAGTTTAAAAAGAATAATGTCTGGGAACTTGTCCCCCGACCTAGTGAGACTAATGTGATAGGTACCCGATGGATTTTTAAGAATAAAATGGATGAAAAGGGTACCATAATCCGAAATAAGGCTAGGTTGGTCGCTCAAGGCTACACACAGATAGAGGGTGTAGACTTTGGGGAGACATTTGCTCCTGTTGCGAGGCTTGAGTCCGTCCGTCTTTTACTCGCCATCGCATGTCATCTGCGCTTCAAGTTATATCAGATGGATGTCAAGAGTGCCTTTCTGAATGGCATTCTACAGGAGGAGGTTTACGTGGAATAACCAAAAGGGTTTGAAGACCCTTAACACCCGGAGCACGTATACTATCTGAGAAAAGCCTTGTATTATTTGAAGCAAGCACCCCGTGCTTGGTACGAGAGGCTTACTTCCTATCTCTTAGCCCGTGACTTCAAGAGAGGGGGAGTTGATATGACGTTGTTCGTCAGGAGAGATGACGGTGCTATTTTGGTTGCCCAAGTCTATGCGGACGACATAGTCTTTGGATCCACGTGTTCCCAACATGCTCACCACTTTGCGGAGGAGATGAAAAGTGAGTTTGAGATGAGCATGGTTGGTGCGCTTACTTTCTTCCTTGGCCTCCAGGTTCGTCAGCTAGAGGATGGAATGTTCATCTCCCAAGCCAAGTATGCTAAAGACCTTGTGAAGAAATTTGGTTTAGACTCCGCTAAGCATGCACGTACACCTATGAGTACTACTACCAAGCTTAGTAAGGACACTTCAGGCAAGGACGTAGAGCAAACCTTATATCGGAGTATGATAGGTAGTCTTCTCTACTTGACTGCCAGTCATCCCGACATAGCCTTTAGTGTTGGAGTCTGTGCGCGATATCAGGCGTCCCCGAAAGAGTCAGATTTACTTGCTCTAAAACGTATTATTAAATACGTAAGTGGGACTCTCTCATACGGTATTTGGTATTCCTTTGATACTGATGACCGTTTGTCCACCTATTCAGATGCTGATTGGGCCGGGGATGTAGATGGTTGTAGGAGCACTTCTGGTGGGTGTTTCTATTTTGGTTCTGCTCTTGTCTCCTGGCTGAGCAAGAAACAAAATTCCATCTCTTTGTCCACTATGGAGGCTGAGTACATAGCCGCCGGGAGTTGTTGCACGCAACTCATGTAGATGAAGCAAATGCTGGAAGATTATGGGATTTCACAGGACACCATGAGCATTTCCTGTGATAACACGAGCGCGATACACATATCCCGCAATCCAGTCCAGCATTCTCACACAAAGCACATCAGGATATGTGAGCACTTTATACGACAATTAGTTGAGGAGAAAGTCGTATCCCTGAGTTTTATTCCCACCGACCGTCAGCTAGCCGATATTTTCACGAAACCTTTAGATGCCCTTAGATTTGAGAGTCTTAGGAAGTCTTTGGGGATTTGCACAGTTGACTGAGGGGTTAGTCTATGTCTAGAATAGGATGCTTTTTCATGTTCATATCATATGCTTCCTATTTCTAGTCTGTTTTATATGTATCATTACTTTGTTGTACAACTATTTATTTATTCTTTTAAAAAATCCAAAAAGATTTTTTGTTTTTGTATATAAAAAATTTCAGAAAAGACCAAATTTTTTTTTGTATTTTGTTTACACCTTTTATGGATGAACATTTAAGATAGCCAAGTCACAAATTCATTCCATTTATCCACGTGACTATTTGATAGAGATTTGAGACGCTACATCATTTCATCCATGTGCTTTACATTGTATGGAGTCTTTGAGATGTAATTAGTGATATTTTCCTACATGTTTGACTCCTATCTCCTTTATTGCACACATGCACGACTTTATTTGATTATTGTACTTGTCTATCACATGTTGGCTTAAGTATTTTCATCTCAATTCTGTCTATACAACTTACAATATGCGATAAAACTTGACAAGATTGGAATGCATGTAAAAACCGTTTGTGTGAGACTGAGTGTTTGTTTAAGAATGGGGAGGGGTTGTGAAAGGTAATTATCTCTTCTTTGCGCAAAAGCCACCGTTCCAAAGGACCTAAAAATGGAGGAATTTTATTATCCGAGGTCCAAAGAGGTTCAAAGAGCCCGAAAAAATTTAAAGGCAATAAAAAACAATTCATGCCAAATATGGGCCACTTAGGTTTCATCATCAATTCTCCAAAGTTTGAGAATTTAGAATGCCTCTATTTAAAATATAAATCTGAGGGAGTTTGGTTGGAGAATATAAACGGGTTTGCACTTCCTTGAAAGTCCTGAAAAAGCATGAAATAATTTTGGACGTTATTGGTGTGGAAATCACTTTGAGCTTTGATTTGTTGATTTGATTGAGTTAATGTCTCATATTACCACCTTTTTACACCAAAGGAAGACTTTGAGTTCATTCGTTAGAAGTATCCGATATTCATCGTGCACATATGTCATGTTTGTATGCATTGATTTTCCTATCAAATTGGATCACACCCATTCATTTACGCCATCATCGACTTGGTTGTTTTGTGTTTGTTCATGGTGTGTTCTTGTTTGTATTGCAAAATTTTGAAAAAAATTCAAAAATAATTGTTTATTCCTTGTGACACCCCGGTCTTTTCTTGGTTGATTTATTTATCTCATTTGTCTATTTGGGGACATCATAAAAAGGGGGAGAAAGAATTATCATATTATGGGGGAGTTTTGAGTTTTTGAGATTTGCTTTCCTCGATGCGTCACTTGGTATTTGCTTTGTATCATGTGTGTAGGTACTACATTGATGATCACTGAAATGCACACCCTGATGAGACAAGCGTTGAAGATTCCTGAAGAGTTGAAGAACAAACGATGAAGTCTTATTCAATTATACCTTTTCAGTTTTTGGGTTCATGGAAGGGTAGATTTGTATAGGCATGTTGAATCTTGATAATTCGGACGTTTTATGTTTGTTCTGGCATAGACATAGGGGGAGATTTGTAAGGACATTTTGTCCATCATTTATTATTGGTTATGTCATACGCCGTCACATTGTTGAAGATATTCAAGAACTAATCTACGTCAACGGATCCGAATAACAAAAGAGGAAGGAATCTGCATTCTGATGAGCCGGACCGGTCCGCCCTGAATAAAAGAATCGATCCGACCCCAGACCGGTACGCCTCCCTACCGGACTGATCCGCTTTGTTGAAATCCAGTAGACCCTGAACCGATTGTGAATCGAAGAAGCCAGAAATAAAAAGAATCGGTCCTCCTACTCGGACCGATCCGCCTCAGACCCGAACCGGTCCGCCTGGGATAAACTCCAACAGATCGTGTTCATATTTTTAAGGACCAAGGCTTCTTATTTAATCCTACTATGGGGAGTTTGTTTTCAAGACTTGTTCACACGATTTTCAGAGTTCATAAACTCAAAAGTCTTCAATTTTGAGAGTTTCAAACTCATGGTTTGATTCACACAACCTCTCATACATTTGTGAATCAATTTTGGTAACCCTAGAACACAAACCTTTGCTGTTCAACCCTTGTGAAGAAGACCATTCTTCTTCTTCATTGTTGCCCTACTGGAAAGGGATATCTCCAGCCGCCGACTACAGAATTCGACACCTGAGGATAATTCTTAGTCACTTGTATTTTCATTGTAATCCGAAATTGTACGTTACAATATTATAATGGAAATAAATGGTTTTTCCCCTTTGGGGGATTTTTCCTCACTTGTGTGTACTTGAATAACTATTGCATGATCTCATCTTGTTTCAATCACACCTAGTTGCATGTTTAGGGTTTGTTTGAGTTAAACTGAATTTAATTATATTTTTTCTTATTTGAACACAAGCACATACTCTCTCACAAACCTTTATTAGTAGTATTTTCACACACTCTATTTTCATAAAAAAAAATAAAAAGAAGGTATATCTATAAATTTAAAAAGAGGGATTCTCACTTTTAAAGCACGTTTCTCTTTACATACACACATAAGAGAAGTCCCAATCTTGGATTTATGGATTTAATCCCAACCCATGTTATCTTCAAACTGCGTGAAGTTTGATGCCCCTTGGGCTACGTAGACATCTTGGGTAAATTTTGAGACTTGAGTCCTCCCTTATGCGCGTTTATAATATTATTTTCATATTATATATATAACGAATGTCACATTCTTGCATGATTGTGTTTCGTATGATATATACATTCATTTTTCCATAACGACTTGTGATTCGACAAACACTCACATTATATTTTGAATTATTATTTTCGGGAACGCTCCTAGGGATGAATTCACCCCATCCTTTTCCATGGCATGGGTTGAACGATTCCAGTCTTCATCTATATTATACATATTATCACATACATCACTGAGTCTAACGGGAGAAGATTAACGCATGCCCATGAGAGACCGAAATGGCAGGATGGGTTCCTAACACCTTTCCATTCCGTAACCTAGTCTCCGAACCTTCGAATATTTGGTTTAGCAAGCATCAATATTGTCCTTGATGCCGTTTTCTTGAGGTTACAACATTTCTTTTGCTTGTTTTATGCAAAATAGGTTGGCGACTCTATCTCTACGCATTATCCCACATTGATGACGGACGAACACCTCGAGAAAGGGAGCAATCCCCAATACACGTTGAAGGGAACCCCCAAAAAGAAATAAAGAAAGGAGGGGGAAGCCCATCGGGATGGCCACAGTGGTGACTCGATTGGGGACATATTTTAAAAGGACTACACTCTATTTGCTGCATAGGTGTTATTGTTTTTTTCATGTGTGCGTATGCACCTACCTGTATGTTTCCTTTTCTTCTCTATTTTCTTTTTGTGTATGTCTACCTCATGTATATATCATTTTTCACTCACTTATATGCTTCACACACTTGTATATACTCTCTATGTACACTTTACACACTTACACAACTTCACGTTTACTCTTATTCTCCACACACCACTTTGATTATCCATGCTTAGGCTTCATTAACACACACCCACACTTCTCACACTTGTATATATCTCCATTCTCACTTACACATATCGCACACCACTTGTAGTTGATCCATATATAGGTTCACTACCACACTCACTCACTTGTAAATATTCACATGTCACTCGCTCACATGTATATGCCCATTACCATGCGTAGTATAGTCTCCATTTTTCATGATAGATTTACTTTTCATAATACTTGTATATGATTACTCATGGGTTTAGTACTCCATTTACTCATCATTCAAAAAAAAAAAATACTCTTTATCTCCATAATATACTAATTAAGACTCATGCATTTTTACACACTACATCACCAAGAGAATGGCAATATTGACCAAACTTTTGTCCAGTTAAGGGGGCAATTTATGATGGGCGCTGGTCATGTGGGGCATAGTTAGCCTAAGCGATATGACTCTCACCTTCCATTGCCTTGTACATTCGACATATATCGAACAGTTCTCCCCGCATCGTACCACTGGACCAGACTCACGATGGGAGGTATATAGTAGAGAACTCCTTCATATACGTCGTGTATATCGAATTTTCTCTCACAATACCATCCCCATGAGATATATCATGAGGCATTCATGTACACTCAGGTATATTAAATGGTTTGTCCACATGTATCGATAAATTATTGCACTTATAGGCAAGAGGTATATCATGGAAGTCATGCCAAGAGGGGAACCCTTCCACCAACCGAATAATTGCATAAGCCTCATATAGGCATCAAACCTAGTGCACTCATATTTAGTTTTTCAATTACCATACGAAACTCTGTCGAAATTTTGGGTTGGCATACTGCCCGAATTTTTGCACCATTTCACCTTTTTATGCATTTAGGCAAACCTAATACAAGTGAAAACCTAATAATACTACTAATAATAATAATCATGCTAAGATTCCACTCATTTTCCCCTATTTTTTCAAAAATCTAAATGCCAAAAACATTGTCCTCCTCCTTCCAAGATACTAAAAACTCTCTCCCACTTTTCTTCAAAAATAAATTCGAATCGTTTTCCCTCTCAGGTTGATCGCATACCTAATTTTGGCCTAACTCCTTACTGGTTTTGGTTTTCTGTCAAACCATCCCGAAGCTCTGCCTCTTCTTCTGCTACATTATCCAAATTCGGGATCTACCTCCACGAGCTCTATATAGAGAACACTGACCAATCACTGCATGTTCAGCCAAATCTGATGGTCGTCTTAGCCTAACTCAGTGCGAAGATTGACAACCTTCAAATTGAGGTCCATGAAATGCAGTGATACCACGCCTAGATTCTCGAAGAACTCAAGGTTCTATTTCCTCATGACATGGATCTACTAGCTGCCAAGCCTGCATGGGTCCCAAAAGAGTACCAGCATATTCTGTGTGCCCCACCTCCTAATGGGCCACCATCGACTCAACTCCCGATTCTGTATCTTACCGAATCAGGGGCTAATAATACCCGTGGATCCCAAAGAGTAAGAACTAGACAAGGTCAAGGAAGACCTCAAACTACTGTCAAAGAAGTTTGACCAAGTCATGATATCCAAGAACTACATGGACTATACTAATATGTATCCTTCTTCCAAAGCTAGACTGCCACAGAAGTTCATGATGCCCGACATCGTGAAGTTAGAGACAAATGGACCGCCTATTGTTCACCATCGAAGCTATCACCGAGCCATGACCCTCCTTGGTGCCTCTAAAGAGATAATGGACCAAATGTTTTATCAGACCTTGAAAAAAAGTGCCCTACGGTGGTTTCCATCCCCCGAAGAATCCAGAATCCATAGTTAGGAGGATGTCACGTAAGAACAAGTATAATAAGGAGTTAGAGGTTACTCGCAGAGATCTAGAGCTTCTTAAGCAAAACCCTGGGGGCATAGTTAGTAGATTAATAGGAAAGTGGAGAGATAAAGATTCCACTATGACCAATAAACCCTCTGAGGATGAACAAATCAGTATTATAAAGAAGAACTTCTTGCCTCATATTCAAGAAGCCAATAGAGGATGGTATTATCCACACTTTTGAGCCATTCAATATAATGGTGTAGAAATTGAGGAAGACGTTACTAAAGTGGAATCTGAACCAAAGAAAGTGATCTGACAGTTCACTCCCAGGAAGTATGAGAAGCCGTCAATGCTACAGTCTCAACCATCAATGACATTTACTTCTTGGGCACTAAAAAGTTTCCCTAATCCTTCCAAGAAAGAATACACTGAGATCCATGCTACCTTGTCCAAAGTCTACCAGGCCCTGTTAAGACAATATCTCATCAAACCCTTAGATCCTTGTCTATTACCAAATCTACTCCCTAAAAACTTCAAACCCGATGTCATTGTGATTCCCACCAATCTTTAGGCCATACCACCGACCAATGCTTCCACCTTAAAAATGTGATCCAATGCTTAATTGATTGGGGTATCATCACCCCACCAGCTAATTCTAAGCACAATACCACTCATACCCGATAGATTTATTCCTAAGGTGACCGTGCTAAATTCTTTACCCACTTTAGCCTCTACGAAATTAAAAGAGCTCGTAGGTGATTTACAAACCTATGAACTAGACATGTTTCTCTCCCAAACTGAAAAGAAAATAGAAAAGGGCGTTGCTTTGAAAGCCCTAAAGGAGGATAAACAAGTAGTAGAGATTGAAAGTGATAGTGACTCGAAAAACATGGCTATGTTTGCTAGGAAATTTCAAAATTTTCTTAAATTTAACAGAGATAACTTTAAAAATGATTTTAAGAAATTTGAAAAATCTATGCTTGACAAAGTCGAGAAGATTCCTAAAACTTCTAATGAAAATGTAAATAGGGACGAGTCAGATAAGTGTTCTGGCTGTGAAGGGTATGGCCATAAGGCTTTTGAGTGCCCCACTAAACTAAGGAGAGAGGGTAAGAAACCAATTTCTTTTAATGCAACCCTTAGTGATCATGATAAGGAAGAGGGACCCGATTCCCCCATTGAGCGCAACTTTATCGCGTTCATTGCTAGTTATGTAAACAATAGTGAGGAATCATCCAATGATGATATTTTAATACATAATACTTCTGAGGCCCTTGTTTGTGAAGCTATAAAAGATGATGGTTGTGAGAGTGAAGAAGAAATAGAGAGTGAAAATGAAGAAGGGGTTGATGTGAGTGAACTTCAAACTGATTTTTAAGAACTTAATGAAGAATCTATTAAATTAAAAAGAGCAAATTTGAAGTTAGAAGCAAGTTTAAGAGAGCGTGTCAAGGTCATTGATGATAGTGTGTTGGTTGACGACCTTAGGACACGTGAGAGAGATCTTCATGAGAAGATTGAATATTTAGAAGGCGAGAGAGATAGCCTTAAAGGTTTAATGGAATCCTTGAAAAAGGCACTTCTCGCATTTGAAGAGCGCAATATTTTATTAGAGTCTAACATTTTAGAATTACAAAATAAATTAAAAGACTCTAGTAAAGTCAAATTTGATTTAGAGTGTCGTTCGGAGAAATTAGATAAAATATTAGGAATGATCCAAATTAAAAATGACACTTGTGGTTTAGGCTTCGATACTTATAATGAATCAACTCATAAAGCCAAAACCAATGTTTTAGGAGAATCTCCTAGGAAAGCCTTTAGAGATCATTCCTTAGATAAGCCTTTTCGTCGAGTCTTTAGGTGCTCACATTGTGGTCGAAAAGGTCATCTTAGGAAATTTTGTTTTGATCTTAAACAAGGTCCTAGAAAATCCCAACGTAAGGCAACCGAGGTAGCTAAGATTCCTACTTCCCGAGATCGTCATTCATCATTAATTTGTGTTAGGAGATTTGACTTGGTAGCTTTACAAGATAGGGTATTTGATTCTCATTTACTTTCACATGCTTCCTACCTTGCAAAGTCTAAAGGTTGAATGTGTTAGTTTTATTTTCATACTTTGACTTTTGTACTTCATGATATATTATCTTGCTAAATGTATGCTCGTTTAGTCATTTTCTAGTATATGCTCCATGCTTAATCACATGCTAGAATAATGATTTTTGTTTATCTTTTCTATTATACTTCTTTCATTTTTATTTACATTATATGAAAAATACAAAAAGATTTGTGTTTATCATTTGTGTTTGACCTTCTTAGTAATTCAAGATTAATGAAAAATACAAATAATTTTTGTTTGTCTTTTGAGTACATATTTTTATTTTTGGTTAAAAGTTGTCAAAAACTCAAAAAGATTTTTTTTGTGTTATTTTAGTTTGACACACTCTATGTGGCATACACTTGTGTTAGAATCCCTTCTTTTTCGCTTCCATGTGGCTAGAACTTTTGGCCTAGATTGTTAATCCTTATTATGTTCTTTACCGTGCTTACATGGAGTAGTTGGATTTTTTGTTGATATAATGGATTCTATTTTTACATGCCTCTATTCACACATGCACGAGCTATTTTGAAATTTATTCGTCACATGTTATATTTGAGCTTTGTGAGGTGTTCTCCTACCAATCTTGTCATCTACATATTTGTGACCTGGGAGGACTAGTGCATGTCAAAATCTGTTGCACGTGAGATCTGTGAGATATAAAAATGATATATATAATGGTGCATGGGGAAGGGCTCCTAAAGGAATTATTATCCTTTGTGAAAAGTAAGCCACCGTTTGGATTGGACCTCAAAGAAATACGTGGTCCAAAGGCCTAAGAATAAAATATGGCATTAAAAGAAAAATAATTGCCAAGGCCTATGTTTAATTGATATATTCATTCAAAAATATATATGCTTATTGAGGGAGATTGGATGGTATATCAATGGTTTGCACAATGTTCATTTATCCTAGTTTTACTTTCAATGTCATGACTCTATTGTTTCGTAGAATCATCAAAACTCTAGGCTTGTATGCATTGTGTTTGTTTGTTCATTGAGTTCAATCTATATTGTCACATGAGGTTATATTCAAATGTGATAAAGTTTGCAATCAAATGAGAACTCCGTGAACATGTTTTAAGTGATTGGGTCTAATTTTAATTGTTGCTAGTTCACACCCCAATACTTTCATTTCCATATGACACATTTTCGCCATACGAGTGTGAAAAGCTTATTTAATTTTGTGTCATGTGTGGTATTTATACCTCGTATATGTTCGTGTGCGTTAATGATATTTATTATGTTCTCATATACGAGGTATTAGTTTTGTCTTTGCCTTGCTTTCTAGTCCATCTATGCTTCTACTTCATGTTTGGTATCTATCTTGTTGCATTCTTTGTTGATATCACATGCTTAATACTTTCTGTATCATATTGGTATTATTTTCTTGCATCTTAGTTGGTACCCTTTTCTCTTTGTATTGATTAGTTATGCTTATGTTGCCTATATGTTTTCATGTTATTATCACTCTAAGCTCTATCGTGTTTAAATTAGTTTATATCCTTTGCCTATTCTTAAACAAAAAGGGGGAGAATGATAGGGGGAGAAATAGTATTTAATCCTATTATAATCGTATCTTAGTTTGGGAGATTTAACTTAGGGGGAGTCGCTATCTTCTTAGGTTGATCATCGTTGATAAAGGGGAGAATTTATTTAGGGGAGTATTCATCTTAATTGCATTTACTATTCTTGATATTCCCTATGCATTTGATAGTTTGCTTAAGTGTGCAGAAATTCTTCTAAAAGGCAACTTTCATCGTCGACAAAGATATTGATCCTTGGGTTGTTTGAGTTAAGCTATGTATTTTTTATTTTGGGTGGGATTTGTTTTAAGTCTAGTAGATCTGGACGGCCCTTTAGGATTTTTGTTTATTTTTGTCCCGGAATAGCCAAAGGGGGAGATTTGTAAGGACACAAATTTCCAATTGAGTCCTTTGTTGTTTTGGCTCAATTTTGGACAAAAATGTTTAAGTCATAGGATAGAGTTCTTGACCATCCTTTAAGCCTATGACCTACTAAAGTTGAAGACGTAGGGTCCAAGTTTAAAGCTTCATCAAAATGCCGAGTTTATTGTGCCTCGTTTCTACGTCAATAACATTTGTTATGTTTACTCCTAAGGTATGAATGCATTGCATATTTATATAGGAGCTTGGAACATTTTGTATTGGGTGTAAGTTTTGTTTAAACTGTTGTTTATTTTTAGAAAGTTTCTTTGAAACTTTAGAATAAATTTTCTGGGCTAAAATCGAATTTTTAAGCTTTCTGAATTATCGTTCGAACGAGTTTTTCGTTCGAGCGAGAATTTCGTTCAAATGGGGTTTGTCAAGGAACTGCCACTGGAACTTCATTAGAAGTATCGTTCGAACGAGACTTCATTCGAATGAAAATCTCGTTCGAACGAGATTTGGCGGGAACAATTATTTGGGCAGTTTTTGACTGTTTTCCCACTTTTCCCACTACTTTTCCCCACTAACTTTTGACAGACTTATCAAGTGCGGGAACCAACATTTTGGGTTTAACTTTTTCACTATCCTCCATCTCCTAAAGAGAGTTTTATATAGTTCAACTTCAAAAGAAAAAGTTCATGTTTTGAGTGTTGATTTCTTCAAGAAAAATTCCTTAAACACTTTTACACCCATATTGTTTATTCCAAGTTTCAATATATATATCATTGCTTGGAGTGTTTGGCACCGGGTTTTTCTCTACCGAGTTGAAGAGAAGTTTGGGTTTTCTTCTAAATCCCCCAAAGAAGAAGTTCGTTTGCGTTGACTTACCCACTTGGAGAAAGGCTCCTTGTTCGGGTGGCGATGATCGAAAAAGTCCAATCAGTGGATTCCGAGACCGCGGTGGAGCTCCGTGGTTATTCGCTAAGTAAAGGTGTGTACAAGAAGAAGCATTGGGTCTTGGACGGAGTCAATTCGAGTGTTGTAAGTCTTTCATGTCGTGTACTTGTAAAACCATACTTAGTGAATTTGTGGCTAGGGTCGTCCGAGGTTTTTTTCCGTTGTGGGTTTTTCCTCGTACATCGCGGCGTAGTGGTTATTTGTTTATTTTATCTTTTGCAATATCACTTAGAACACATGCTTAGGTAAAAAGATAAAATTGGTTTAAATCACTACTTCCTTCATTTGGTGCTAACATGAATTTGTGTAAATTTTAATTTAATTCAAGTCATTAATTTTATTGGATAAAATTTGGTTTGGCCTAATTTGGTACTATTAAAAATATGGTTTAGGAAAATTCTAGGACTTGAGTTGAATTAAATTGGTTTAAGTGAAAAACATATTTGTTGTCCAAGTTAATTTCACTTCGTTTAATTTTCATTTAAAAGAAATTAAAATTTGGTGTTTGTGTGTGTTTAATTGAACCATCTTTCGCTTCTGCATCTTTAAAAGGAAATTACTTTTATTTGTGTAGAAATTAAAAATTGGGGGCCTCGTGTTCCAACAAAAATATTGTCTATTAATGAATGAATAAAACGTTTCAATTAACTTTCTTTTGTTATACATTGTCAATTTACTATTCACGATCTTATGGGATTTGGTTCTTACCTTTTAAGATATGTCTTGACACGCAACTTTGGGTATAGCCAAAGTAAGTGATAATGTATATGTGTGTGGGGATTCCCCCATCAAGGATTTTACCTGACCAATGTGGTCGGTTACTTTGCTGCCTAAGGATCCCCCATTGGTCTTTTAATGTCACCCGTACGGCCTTTTTAATTTGCATTAACAAAATGATTCGGTCATGATTATTTTCTGGACAATCGAACCTCTTCACAATAACTTATATCACAAGGTTAATGAAGAAAATATTTTATTAATTTATCGGGTGCCTGGAGGAGAATTTTTTTTACTATTAAGCACAATTAACAATTAAATTTCTAGATAAAAAATTAACAAAAGATACGAAATTAAATCAAACAAGAATATTGGATACTAAAATTGCAAATTAGAAGTAAAATTTCTTCAGATTAGTTAAATTCCAAGATCGGGGGATGTCGGTTCCATCTATTGTTTCCAAGTGCTAAGTTACATTTAGGTCATTTCCTCTTTTCTTAAATGGTCCCTCCCAATTTTCCACTAGCTTTCTATCGAAGGCACTTTTTGCAAAGCCAACTATCATTCATAGTACGTAGTTGGTTTTAGATTGTGATTGTTTTATCAAAGAAGTTGGTGTTGATATGATGTCAGTCTGATGAGTTTTATCTTTATCATTCCCTTAGGTAGGTCTAGCGTTGTCCTTATCCTTGCATTTTTTATGCATTGCTCTACCAATATCATTTTCACGATCAGTAGTCCATCTTTTGTGGGTATTACTTCTTTCATTCCATATGTGAAGATGAAGGATGTTTTCCTATTATATCGTTTATAAGTCGTCTGATAGTCCTAGAGGACAAGTAGGAGTTCTTACACCCAAGCAATTTTTTCCTCCTTCGATCTCTTTCGCATTACGCCTAAGATTGTGTTGTTAAGGGACTTTACCTATCCATTACTTTGAGGGTATGACATGAGCTATAGGAACGCTCGATTTAACGGTCAGTGCAGAAGTCTTGAAAATATCCACTCTCAAATGATGTTTCGCTGTGAGTGATAATATCCCTTTTAGAGTCCCAAATTATACTATGATGTTCCTCTAGATGAAGACGATTATTACCAAGTCTATGATCTTTGCTAGAGTTTTGGATGTTAACCATTTGGTGAAGTAATCTCTCGACCAGTAAGTATTTATGATTTACAGATGTTGTGGGCAAAGGAGCAACGATGTCATAACCTACTGAGTGAAAGGCCATTGGCTAGTTAGAGGATTTGGACCGTTTGATGGTTGGTGAAAAAGTGGGGATAATTTCTAACACATCTCATGTGTTTTAGCATATTTAATGGATTATGTTTCACGTAAGTCCACCAACACCCCTCCTCAACTGCTAAAAAAGCTAGTGACGTAACCCTATGTAACTCCCACAAGTTCCTTTATGGAGTTTGAATAGGATTTCTCTCACTTTATTGAGGCGAACTCAATGTAGGTAGGTTCCTATAAATGATTGTCACTACAAATTTCCCTTTGGGGATAAGTAAAAATGGGTTGGCTTGTAATCCTCCTTGACATCCTCTGGTAGCACCTCTTCTTTAAGGGATTTGATTCAGGGTTCTATATTACTTAGTGCTTCATCGGCCACTAGCACCTTATTTCCTTATAATTTTGGGATATAATGGGTAATTTCAAGTACTCCACTTGAATACTTCTCTTAAGATCAAAATCAATAGTTAAAGGTAAAGTTGTCAAAGTGTTTACATAGTTGTTATGTCCTAGGGGAAAGTATTTGATGTGTAGCTGTTGAAATTGTGCGACTAGCTCTTGTGCTTTTTCCAAGTTGGCATACATGTCTTCCTCTCTTGTATTGTACTCCCATGTTATCTAGTTGGAGATAAGACTTGAATCGCATACGACCTTCAAGTGGGTGGATCTGAGAAAAAGTGTTTTCCTTATTCCTTTAAATAATGCTCCATATTCTCTGTGTTATTTGAGGCTTAAAAGATAATCCTTATATATTTCTCAATCGTTGATCCATTTAGGGTGGTTAGTACGATACCTACACTTAGTACTTTGGAATTGGAAGATCCATTCACAAAAATCATCTAGTTTTGATTATTAAGTGATATTCGTTGGACTGTTTGGTAATGTCCTTAATCATTTCATGCTGCTTAGAGATTTTGGGCATAACTTCATCGATAAAATCCACTCAGAGTGTCCCTTTCATGGATATCTTAGGTTTGTAATGTGTGTCAATCCTTCCTAATTCCACCAACCATGTGTAGATCCGTGTTAATAGGTCAGTATTTTAAAGAACATGCTTGATTGGGAAGATGTCAAAATCGTGATAAAGTGCCCCTTAAAATTGTGCTTCAGCTTTTTGGATGTGATTACTAGTGCATGGATAGTATGTTTGAGAGGAAAATACCTTTGCTACACTCTGATCATGGTTTTACAAGATTAAGCTTTTCCCATTTGCTTCCTCGTAGACCAAAATTGAGATGACTGCATAATATGAGATGAATAAGTAAGAGTGCAAGTGTTCTCCTTGGTCAAGGACTACCGAAATGGATGGGGAGCTTAAGTATATTTTGATTTGTCTAATATTATTTCACATTCTTCATTCCAGACCTCCTTATTCTCCTTCTTCATTATTTTAAAGTATGGCCTGCTCCTCTCAAATGATTTGGAGATGAACCGATTTAGTGTGACGATCATTTTTTTTCAAGTTTTGCACTTCTCGAATCATAGTTGGTGGTTAGATGGTCTGTAGGGACAAAATAGGGTTAGGATTAGCTTCGATACCCCTTAACTGACCAAATACCAAAGTAATTTTCTATACCATATACCAAAGGAATATTTTGCAGTGTTAAGATTCATTCGATAGAACAAGAGTTTCTCTAAGGTTTTATTGAGGTATTTTAGTTGTTTTATTTCATTCTTTATTTTGACTAACATATCATTAACGTAAACTTACATGTTGTTCCTCAGTTATTCCCTATACATTTTGGTAACAAAGCGCTGGTAGGTTGCCAATACATTCTTTAACTCGAAAGGCATTAATGTATAGTAATAAAGACCAAGTGTAGTGATAAACTTTGTCTTTTATTAGTCGGGGCCAAATAGAAGAATATCATGGTATATTGAGTGTGGGTTTATGAATCTCATTTATTCATGATTCATAATGGCATTGACTAGATGATCAATCTTGGGGAGCAAATAATAATTTATAGGGAAATCTTTGTTCAGGTTGATGAATTTGATGCATACTCTACACTTCCCATTGGTTTCCTTAACCCGATATGGGTTTGACATCTACTTAGGTAATTGAAATTCTTTAATGGATCTTGCCTCCATAAGCTTCCCCATTTCCTTTTCATTTGTCTTGGAATTTCTAGTGTTGTTCGGCGAGTTTTCAGACTGATGGGTGCATAGGACGGATCAAATGAAAATTATGGCACATTATATCTAAGTTGATGCCTGACATGTTATACGGTTACCCTGCGGCCACATCTTAAATTTTCTTCACAAAATCTACCATTCCTACTTTTTGTGCTGAGTAGTAAACTAACAATCATAATTTTTTTCTTCGGGTTCTCTAAAGGTTCCATGACTCATTTAGTGGAGTTACCTAGTTTTCCTCCACCCTAGATCGTTTATGCTTTAATTCTAACTTGGAGGGAATAATTACTTCTAGTAACTTCCTCCACTCTTTCTTTCTTATGTTGTTTTGATTTGATTATTCTAATGAAACATGTTGACCAAAGGCCTAATTTCCCCTTATCTCAATCACACCCTAGTCAATCATGCATTTGAGCTTTTGGTGGTAGTCAATGGTACATGTTTCATTTCATGAAGCTAAAACCTACAAAGAATTTCATTATATGGTGAATTGATATCAACTACTAAGAATTCAATCAACTTGGATACCCTCCCCCCCCCCCCCCCCCCCCCCCGCGTGCTCTGGCACAATGGTAAGGTCATCTTTCCAGTAAAGTTGACCAATCGTACAGTGACCTCTTTAAGATCTTCTGGGTGCAGATTGAGCTTATTAAAAATCTTTAAATACATGATTTCAGATGAACTTTTGGGTCAATCCGAATTTTGCCAATGTCCTAATTAGGTATTCATAAGGAGATGACCAACGCATCATGATGGGGTGTCCTTACTACTATCAGTATTTCCTCAATGAAAATAATGTTCTTTGTTTGATTTACCCCCTAAGGTTGGTGATACTTCCATATAACATGTTCGGAAGGTTCTATCTAAATGTCTTCCATAACCTCAATTACTTTCTTTATCTCCATTCTGACAATGTTCCCTTTAATTTTATTGGGATTTAATTCCATGTGAATCACGATGGACATGTGTCCTTCATCGGTTTCTTCCAAAACATGGGTTGCTCTCTGTTTTACTGTAGCCTTATCTTTACATTGTTTTCATTATATGTAATCTCCCAAGCGTCCTAAATGAGATTTTCTAGGTGGGATTTGAGATCCTTGCAGTTCTCTGTCTTTTGCCCCTGATTCTTGTGATAGGAAAATCTTAATGTTGTGAATCTTGTTAGGTCCCTATTTATTTTCCTCAACCATTTGAAATATTTTTTATCCTTTATCTTTGGAAGGATCTTATAGATTGATTCTTTAAAGATAACGTTGATCACCTAATAGGCTTTAGTAAAATGTTCTTTCTCTCTGGACTTTTTAGTCTTGTTTTTATTTTTGGCTCCTCTCTTGGAGTGACTTTCTTGGGTCTAGTGTCATTGGCCTTCTTTTGACCTATATATTAGTCACCGTGATTAAAATATACTTAACCTTCGGATAATTTTCAATCTTGGATATGAAGTCATTAATCATGATCGCCTCCATTTTATTAGTGACTGATAAATCATGGCCTCGCTAGGAAAGATGATTTTAAAGGATACTATGGCAAACTACTCCATACAATTCTCTATCTCACTGTATAATTCCTAATACCTCCTCGTGTATTTTCTTAGTGTTTCCTAAGACTTTTGATTGAGGATGAGAAGAGTATCTATTCTTTGTATGAGAATTATTGATAATTAACCAAGTAGTAAAGGCTTCAGCCAACTACTAAAAATTAGTAATTATACGGTGGGAAGCTTTGAAATGAATTTTGAGAACCTCTCCAAAGATTTAGGGGAATTTATAATACATAAGTGCCTCATTAATATCCTATAAAACCATAACTTGGTTATATTTTCGAACATGATCGGTTGGGTTCGTCTTTCCATCATGAGTTTTGAATCTTAGCGCGGTGAATTTCTTAAGAAGTTCCATCTCCTCAAAAGACCTAACAAATAGGGATCTCATCTTATTGACCAAAACTCTCCGAGCCAACTCTTTAGTTGTATGGTTTCCCATGTGAGTATCTCATCCATTCAACTCCTTGGGGATGAAACTTCGTATGTCATATATCTCATGCCTATTTGTCACTCTAGGATATCTTTAGTCATCCTTTTCTATGGGAAGTTTATCGTTTCATAGTTCCTCCTCAGATGTCAGTCTTGCTTGATTTAGGGATAGGGGCATGGATGTCATCCTAACACCTACGCTTTTTCCAATAAATGTCTCCCTCCATCCTCTCCAATTAACATTGTGTTTGATTATTCCCTTCCCGCCTACGCCAAGCACTTATCTTTTGCCCATGCAGGATCTCTTCTTATTCTTTAACCATTATTGAAACCTAACTAGGAAAGTGTTTCCCATGGACATTATATGATTGTATAATGCAAGGTCAGTTTCATGATTCGAAATAACTCCCATCGCGATGAGAATGTATGACATATCTCACATAAGGATGAGGAGGTGAGAAATATTCGTTCTCCTTGACATTAGGTGAACTATGGTGGTTCTCTAATGCATTGTCCATTGATATAATTCCATCAATTGAGGTTGGGTCGATGAGAATCAAATAGATAATTTTAAATTTCTCAGAGATAGTGATAAATGTAAGTGCACAAAACTTGTATGATGAACTTAATCACATAGTGCAACAATACTAATTACCAAATATAATGAAATAGAACACAGATATGTATGTGGTTTAGAAAGAATTGATTATGTCCATTAGGGGAAGACTTTATTTATTAGTAAGTCTAATAAAATGATTTGGTAGAGTTTCTATGTCCTCTCCAATCATCTCCCAGTAATGGGGTGCTTAGAGTTTTTTATACAAAAATGTTGATATCCTTGAAATAGTGGTCTCTCCCTTCATCACTTATCATCTCATAGTGATAAGTCCTATTTGAATGTATCCATATTTTTGTGATTTATTCACATTCTAGTTGGGAAGTTATCAAATAAAATATTCTTTAGTTATTCTCGCCTTTCATATATGTCGGGCCCAAATCAATTGGGTCCCACATGCTTCATAGGTTTTGAAATTATGTATCCCACACCATGTACCCCACAAAAATATTATATCATTTTGTTCACAAATTATGTTCAATTTTCTATGACAATGGCATAAAGTAATCTATATTATATGATGGTGATGATGATTCCTACATGAACTTTATGAACTTATACTTTGTCATTTATGCTAACATTGCAGTTTTAATGCACTTTGTAAAATGGTTTATAGCAACTGTAAAGAAAGGTCACTCCACCTCGCCCGGTGGTAATGGCCTAAGGATAGCCATTAACCATAGGGAAAACATCTTAAGCTTCCATGATGGGTTATAACTTATCATATAATTGATGATGGACGTGGGACATCCTATCGAAACCATCACATAATATTGAACATATTTTTTTCCATAAATATACAAGGTTTTTCACCCATTGTGTTAGAATCCTTCTCCTTGTGTACCCTCAACCTCCCACACACATTCCTTCTTGAATTTCTCAAAACACATTTTGTCATCATATAAATGAGAATGCATCAATATAGACTTAGTGAACCCCGTGTCCATAAAGGAGGCTTTTGGACATAAGGTATATGTAGTATATTTTTTAAGATAACTGAACTCACATTTACCTTTAAAAAGGAATTTTTCCCTCAAGTATTGTATATAAGGATTCATATAACTGGGTATACAATTAAACAACCATACATCCTTGACCTCCCCCACAACTTTATGTGGGGTTTGTGAAGGAATTACACCAACGGTTTTCCTATTTTTTAGGACACCACATGATCTAGTTTGTCAGACTTTGTGTTCTCCTACTGAGAAATGTAAATAATTTAAATTTCTACACCAATTATTTAAACTCCTATGATTATGATACCATTTTCTTACCTTGAGATTCATACTAGTCCTCTTAAATGGTTCACCACAAGTTAAGAGTCATTACAAAAAGGAACTTATTCATCTTTCATGGATGTCATTGGTTGAACTCTTATGATAAGGTTTTTATACTCAATCTCATTCTTCAATTCCTTATAATCAAATATGATGGTGTACTCAACATTGGCTACATATCGCATTTTTAAGATCATGACAACTCCATTATCATTCTTTTTCAATGATCCATCACGTGATCCTTCCTAATTGGTTGATAGGGGGTAACTCCTTACTCTGATATACCATCAAATTAATAATATTAATCTATTAAAATGAACTCAACAAAAAAAAACTTAACCACTACTTGTCCCTTAATCCTAATTAAGGTCAATATTATACTACAAACTCACAAAGTTCTTACCATTTAATCAATCTCCCACACACTTTTGGTTTATGAAGTGTAGGGACATATCTTATAACCCATTAGTTTTGTTTTGTCTTAATTATGAACACGAAATAGAAACTAGTTATAAGTGTCTTTTGAGTGTTGAGATGTAATTGTAGATCTTGAATATAAAGATAAAGCACCAAAATAAAGAGTTACTAGAGCCGACACCTTTAGAAAAATATGATATTTGGTAAGTCTTTTAGGTTTTGTATCTTATTAAGTTAAAATTCTAAGTAAGAAGTGAAGGGAAAAAATCATTTTTTATAAAAGCAAAAGAATTGGGTTTAAAATCTAAGATGTAAACAAGGGAATTTTTTTTAAAGTCTTTCAAACAATAGTAAGCCTCATTTGAAGTTAAAGAAAACAGAAGTGATCATTTGAAGATGATTTCATTTGAGATCCACTCACGAGAATCAATTTTAAATGAGGGCATGTTTATCACTCCAGAACCCCTCATAAGAAAAGTAGTTTTCACCAAACAGCATATCGAAGAACCCCTCGTAAGAAAATCAATTCCAAATGTGAGTATTCTCGATTTGTGGTGTAGTGTTTGCATGAGGTGTTCTCGTACGAAGCTGTACTTCGAACAAGGGCTCCTTGGTTCAAACGTGGGGAATTTGTTTAGTTTTTTTTCAAGAAATAAGTTTGACTAATTCCCTAATACTTTATATGTATAAAAGAATCACTAAGGGAGATACCTAAATAAGACACACAATTTTTTACAAACCCGAATTATCTTTAAGCGATTGTTCCTTCTTTTCATACATCTGACTTTAAGAGTTCGATTTTACAATCTAGAAAGGTCTTCCATTATAATAAGATTTCAACTTGAGTGATCGTGGGAGTTGATATCATGATAATAATGTTCCAGAATATCGTACCATTCAAAGATCGGTGGATATCGAGGCTTAAGAGGGGTGCAAGCTAAATCTTGGCATGGAGCACTTTATTTCTAGTATGAGAAGAGGCACTGGAGTAGAAAAGGTGGATTCAAACATCGTGATAATAGTTATTGTAAGATGTGAGTGCAGATTTGAGGAGGCACCACGTCGAGCGTGTTTTAGACTTGAGCAACGTGGTTGCGCCTAAGTATCCGTCTTTGCAGAATCAAAGTTTGTGTAGTTCGTGGGTCCGTACGATATGCCTAAGAGAGCTCGATTTTGGTTGTTTTGGTGCGTGAGGGTGCCTAATCCGGCGAGCCGCCTATTGAATGCCCAGTCTTGGTAGTTTTGGTGCGTGGGGGTGCCAAATTGGGCGAACCGTCTCTTAAATGCACATATATCGTATAATGAAACTATAAAAGTCTGTTCATCACTATCAAACCCGTGACAGAGCTCCAAAGGTGCGTGGGGGAGGAGAGCTATATTTCCTCTCCTTTTTCCCCCCAAGACCATCATCCATCAAATGAGGGGGGAAACCCTCCTTTATAACAAAAAGTGCCTCAAGTGGGCTTGACACATGTCATGTTCTCTATGGATCCAAGTGTCCAATATTTATGGTGTCACTTGTCACAATTTATTTGGTGGCATATCAAATAATTAATTAAATCATTACTAGAGTATTGTCTAGTGTATTTCATCAAATGCAGAGTATACGCAATATATTAAATTGCGCATAACAATATTTCAGCTCGTGTACGGTCTAATTTGTAGTAAAACTTGATAAATCATAAATAAATATTTGATTAAATATGTTGGGTAATTTATTAAAGTGTTGGCGGTTAATTCATTTAACCCCACTCTACATTTTCCCCCTCGTAGACATAGTTGGTGTGTTAAAGGCCTCGGTTGAGACATATCAACTATGTATACTAAATAAATCATTTAGCTTGTTCGACTAGAAAACGATCACATAATGATGTTTGGTTTGCTTATCATGCACGCGTATGCATATATAATCTGCATGTAGTTTTGAGAGCTATCTTTGTTTCCTCTACTTTTTCATTTTGGAGGAGTATTTCGGGGGGTTGCCCCAATTCCTCTCAAATGAGCATGTCTGCACAATTTCATTGTGGCTTCAGACGTTTCGAACAACAAACTTGCCAGATGTATAGGCCCGAGCAACCAATTTGTGCTTATATAAGTATAATGGATCTTTTGCGATCATAAGATAAAAAACATATTCGAGCGTACTCAGTCGTGCCACCATCAATGCCTCGAGTGAACTAGGTTTTTTAAACTAACATATTTTGTAAGTGTGCCCAAAAGTCAGGGTCTTTAAGCGTGCCTAGTAATGTAGGACTTTAGTCTCCCGTAAATCAGACTTATTCCTTGTAATATAGAGCTTTTAAATCTCTCTTTAAGAGGGCCATGTGTGACAAGTAATATTGGGTTGTGGTGCCTAGTAATATAGGACTTTGAATCTCCCATGAACGAGGGTCAGGCGCACCAAGTTATATTGGATGTGAATCTCCCATAACCGAGGGTGGAGGCGGGCCAAGTCATATTGGACTTAAATCTCCCATAACCGAGCGTGGAGGCGGGACAAGTCTTGTTGGCATAAAATCTTCCATAACCGAGGGTTAGGAGGGCCATGTCTTATTGGCATAAAATCTCCCATAACCGAGGGTCAGGCAGGCCAAGTCTTATTGGCATAAAATCTCCCAATAATCGAAGGTCAAGTGGGCCATGCCTTATTGGTATAAAATCTCCCATTGCCGAGGGTCAGGTGGGCCAAGTCTTATTGGTATATAATCTCCCATAATCGAGGGTGAGGCAGTCCTAGTAATGTAGGACTTTATTTTCTCATGACTATAATTCACAACTTCGGGTGACTTACCACAATATTAGTAAGGTTTGTGTGAAATCTAATGCACCTCTGTGGGCGACTTACCACAATATTGGTAAGGTTTATGAGAACTATAATGCACCTCTGTGGGCGACTTACCTCGAAACTGGTAAGGTTTTGTGAAAACTATAATGCACCTTTGTGGGCAACTTACCTCAAACCTGGTAAGGTTTTTGAAATCTGTAATGCACCTCTGTGGGCAACTTACCTCAAAATTGGTAAGGTTTTGTGAAAACTATAATGCACCTTTGTGGGCGACTTACCTTAAAACTGGTAACGTTTGTGAAATCTATAATGCACCTATGTGGGCGACTTACCATCATATTGGTAAGGTTTGTGTGAACTCTGTATCCATGCTCTAGGTTTTGCGGGCAATTTGTTTTCCCCCTATCGCTTCGCTGGAAATAATGTCTTGTTGCCCGTGGTGTATATGAGCCATCCGGTGACTATACTAAACAACTCTGATATTTCTTTTTGGGGATGTTTCATCAATGATGGCCATTCTGAGACCGAATCCGAGCATACTTATCACCTGTGTTTATGTTTAACTACAAGTGGTACACTATACAGTAGTTTTCCCCCTCTTTACTTTGCTTTGTCTTTTATCTTAAGATAAAGTAAAGTAAAGAAAAATAAACAATTGGTTACAACACCATCTAAGAGTTGAAAGTATTTAAATACATTTCACAGGGTTTTTGCTCCCAATTAAAAAATAAATCTCTTGAGCGTTTGGCATTGACATATGTAAGACCTAATGTAATTTCTCGAGCTCGATTTGATCATGTGCGTTCAATATCTGCAAGGAGAAGAAATCGACTCGGATTCTGGCACAAAAATCATTAGTAACTCATAAGGCATATTAAAGTGCCATATATAATAATGCGGCGTATATCTTCCCCCTTTATTTTATTTTATGTTAATAGGATAAAATGAACTCGAAATCATGCATCGAGGAAACGTAAACATATTATTTTGTGCAACTTCATGACGAGAATTTAATATGCTACAATATGTAGCTGATAGAGTGTATATATATCATGTGGTGAGCTATTTATCTCATGACCTCGCTATTTTATCAAAGTTGAGAAAACTCATAAATGGTCCATTAAATCATTTATAGAATAAATTAATCAATAAGCATGCTCGGTCACCTTGAGGTGAGTAATAAATATCAATTTCAAAATTTATGTAGCTAGCATCACAATGTGAATAAATCAAAGTTTAGCATAAATCGAATATAAATCGAATATAACTGCATCCATGGTTGTTCGAAAGATGTCTTTTTTGACATGGTTCTCTAAAAAATATCATTTTGGTAAGATTGTTCGAGTATATGCTCCTACTAAGTCATTAAATGGTCCCTCGCGGGGAATATAAAAATATTCACAATTTCTGGGGTATATGATTTTTTTTTCAGAAGTAAATATTTTCAACTCGAGCAACTCATATTCATGCGGGGCGACAAATATTTTTAAACCTTAAAGAATAATTTTTTAGGATGTCTAAATAAAACACGCACAAATAAAATATCATAACATTCGAAATTAATGAAATAATAATTTTTTTAGCAACTCGTGCCATACTGTTCGAAATACCATACAATTCTGGCATAATCTTGAAAATATTTTTCACGTGGTTTAGTGCCACTGTATGTCATACCTCTAAAAGAGGTACCTCGAGTTAATATCTCAGCACTTATATGGATATTTAAATCAAAACAAAGACCCACTAACTTCGGACTTGGAGTCTCTAAAAGAGGTACCTCGAGTTAATATCTCAGCACTTATATGGATAACCTAAGGTGGATCAGAGTTCAAGTGGGTTGAAGGTGGGTTTTTGAAGATCAAGGCCCTTCGACGGCCAAGTTCCTCGGAACTACTCAAAGGTTTTGGTTTGTTTGTTGGGTTTCTCCTCTCATTCCACCTACACCCAAATGGTAAGAATGGATCAATCGATTTTCGACAGTTTTTTCACCGGAGTTTGGTTTCTCAGTATTCCTATCTCTATTTCACAGAACAAATTGTGTTGTTACTTTTAAATTCTACTGGGTTCATCTCCCATAGTCAATAATTTTTATGCTCAAACAATCCGGACTCAGCCAAAGCAGTGGTAAGGTTGGGCAAAAACCATACGCTGGCAAAAATGATTCGGTCTCGCCTAAATTTTTTTTTCATGCCAGAGAACGGATTTCATGCGAAGGTGTCGGGTAGTTTCGTAAATGATTGGTTAGTTTTGTACCCCAATTTGTTTTGAAGTAAATCATTCGCTTCTCAGCCGAAATGTAACCGAAATGGATCTACTTTTTTGTTGTAAATGATCCCAACTGGGAAGGTGGAAAAATCTTCGCCGAAAAATAAACACAGGAACTAGGCCGGCCAATTGAGCCGAGCATGCCCGAAGCGCTCTTGCTCGGCCCACTAAATTTGAATCGAGCTTTTATTGAGTTTGAGCCGAAATATTAAGCTTGAATTAAATTTGCGCCGAGCGCGAGCGAAGCACTTTCAAGCGCGAATTAGGCTCGGACCGAAATAATATATCTAAATATATATTTATATATATATATATACAAAAATATTTTATTTTCTATGATATGTAAAAAATATTTTCAAATAAAATATTTTTTATAACTTTTTCCTTATTCAAATAAACTATTTGACTTAATATCAAAGAAACAAAAATAAGGTGGGTCATTTATTAATTTGCTTTACTTAATTTTACGGGACTTGTTAATATTAGTGCTTAAATCTATTTTTTTTATTGCTGAAATTTTTTAGTGCTGAAATGTGATTTTTTAATACTGAAATGTCAATATTAGTGCTGAAATTTATTTTTTTTAGTGCTGAAATGTGTTTTACTAATGCTGAAATGTCAATATTAGTCATGAATTCTATTTTTGTAGTGCTGAAATTGTTTTTTTTATTGCTAAAATGTGTTTTTTTCTTACTAAAATATGAATATTTATTAATAAAATAAATAAATATGTATTGGAATATTCAATTCGGGCTTGCTCAAATCAGCTCAAGCCTGATTTACTTTGTGAGCCGAGCTTGAGCCAAGCACTCTCAAGCTTGTTCGGGTTGAGCTTGAGCTTGAGCTTGAGCCAAGTAAATCAAAATGGGTCGAGCTTGATCAACCATAGGCTCGGCTCATAGAGCCCGATTGACAGGCCTAACAGGAACCAACAACATATTGTACGTGAAGCGCGTGGCCTCATATTTCGATATTTTGTCAGAAAAAATATGAGGACATCTTTAGTTAAGATATCTATTGTTTTTAAAATATTATAAAGTACATTTGTACAGTTTTAAAAGCATGCTTGTGGCAGTATAGTGTGTGGCTCAAAATCAATTTGCATAAGATATTTCTTTTACTTTCAGTTACTTTCATCTACTGATAGTCAAGCTAATATAACTGACACACGCAAACTATTAAAATTTACCCCAAATTTTATTCGTGGACTACATACAAGTAAACAATATCTTTATTCATGTGGCCAAAATTATGGCTAATAAATTTTTTAACCAACCTAATGCTGAAAATCAACAGCGATAAATAGTTTTTGTATACATGTTTTCATTTGAATATTTCAAATATTCTGATTGAAGATAAATGCTAACAGATTTTATTTGTTTTCTAACAAATATGATTTGTGATATTCATCATAAAAAGGATATATGGGATATCTCAACAAATCAAACAATAGAATAAAAAGCTATAAGACTTATCTTTGTTGAAAAAAAGTGTTCCACCGCCACCGAGTTCTCCGTGTGTACGCACAAGGCGTTACGCACCCAAAATCATGAATACCTCCCCAGCGGAGTCGCCAAATGTAAGATGTGAGTGAAGATTTGAGGAGGCACCGCATCGAACGTGTTTTAGACTTGAGTAACGTGGTTGTGCCTACGTATTCGTCTTTGTAAAATCAAAGTCTACGTAGTTCGTGGGTCCGTACGATATGTCGGAGAGAGCTAGATTTTGGTGGTTTTGGTGCATGGGGGGTGTCTAATCCGGTGAGCCGCCTATTGAATGCTCAGTCTTGGTAGTTTTGGTGCGTGGGGGGTGTCAAATCCGGCGAACCGCCTCTCAAACGCCATATACCGTATAATGAAACTATAAAAATCCTCTTGTCACTGTCAAACCTGTGACGGATCTCCAAAGGTGCGTGGGGGAGGAGAGTTATATATCCTCTCCTTATTTTACCCCCAAGACCATCATCCATCAAATGAGGGGGGGACCCTCCTTTTATAACAAAAAGTGCCTCAAGTGGGCTTGACACATGTCATCTTCTCTATGGAATCAAGTGTCCAATATTTATGGTGTCACTTGTCACAATATAGTTGGTGGCATATCAAATAATTAATTAAATCATTACTAGAGTATTGTCTAGGGTATTTCATCAAATGCGGAGTATACGCAATATATTGAATTGCGCATAACAATATTTCAGGCCGTGTAGGGTCTTGTTTGTAGTAAAACTTGATAAATCATAAATCAATATTTGATTAAATAAGTGGGGTAATTTATTAGAGTGTTGGCGGCTAATTAATTTAACCCCACTCTACATTTAACCCCACTCTACAGTTATTGACTTCTAAGTAAGTTGGGCATGTATATGCATAAGTCCAATAAGCACTGATTTGCACTACTAGACTTGTTGGACTGGGTGCAATGGTGGTTTTCCCAATAAGGATTTTCCCTCTAAAACCCTTTGTCAATTTTGTGTGATCTTTTTATTTACATAAACACTTGCAAGCAATATGGACAAATTAATTTCATCACATAAACTTAAAATTTGTTAAACTAAAAGGGATTTAAATTTTTTAATGGCGTGTAATTAGTAAAGAAATAAATAAATATAACTAGATCCTTAGGTCACATACTTCATCAAAATTACATAGCTTTTAATGCCCTTGACAAAAGTTCTGGGAATGCTTGTGACCAAGTCACATCAGCGAAGAAACTCCTCCCATCAAAGAATAGGATTCGGTAGTCAAGGATATAGCCAAACTTGTTTTTTTTTAAGTTTTCATATGTATTGTGTGAAGTCCCTCCTCTAGGCATGTTCATATCGTTGAAGAAAAATATTGCGTCTGCAACGTGGTTTCGTTGGACGCAAATTTTGTTTAAAAAGTAGCTTTTCTTAAAAATATCCTTCACTTATCTATTGGAAATCCATGCAAGACATTTTGTACTTATATATTTCCTTGTTTAAACACTTGATTGTGTGATTTTAGTGATGCGGCCACCCTTCCCACTCATGTTACTTATGGTTCACCACACATGTGGAGAACTTCATGTATCAGATGAGAGTTACCTCGCTATAATTATCATTTACCAAAATTGTACAAAAAAATATATTGAGAGGTTTTCTTAGAGAGTAAAAGGACATTTGATCAAGAGCATTTTTAAATGAAGAAGTTTTTAAGTTAAACATTCGAGATAGTAAAACAATTGTTTATATTCTTCACTTCTCTCTTTGAAGTTATGATATGTTTAATTTCAAACGTTGATCATAAGTCCTATTAAAGATTAAAACACTTATACCTTTATTATTTAACAAATATATTTATATCTTTATTTTTTAGATACTTGTGTGAATATTTCAAAAATACATTATTTGGTTTGAGTAAGAGAGAGTATTTTTCAAAACTTTCAAAATCTTAAACAAAACTCAAATCCTATAAAGTCGTATTCAAGTATTTGGTGGCTTATAAAAAAAATCATATTTAACTTTAAAAAGGAGATTTTGATTTCATGGAAAATATTTGAGGACATTGATCGAGGTCAAAACTAGTCGTGTTTGTGTCATACTCCAATTATTAGCGCCTTCTATGGAAAATATGGCGCGAAAGAGAGAGTTATGCTATAGCATGTTGTGTGATTGTAAGTAACTACTTTCTATTTATAAAACTCTATCATAATTCATTTTTTGTTCATTTTAGCATGTGGTTTTTTCCCATTAGTGGGTTTTTTCCCATTTGACATGGTGTTGTGTGATCATTTATCTTATTTCACATTCATGTGAGGGTCCTAATATGCTAAGGAGGGGAGATTACTAAAAAAAATGCAATGAATGTCACCTTTAGGCAAGTGACGCTAACTCATGTAATCAGACTCTTATTGAACGCAACTTTACTACATTCACCATCATTGAGGATACGCCCAGTCATCCCACCCCTTTTTTTAAACAAATCTTGAGAAATATTACGTCGAGCTTGACTCCAATGCAGATAGTAGAAGAGGAAGGGGTTTGTGATGATGAGGTAAAAGAACAACTTCAATATAAGTATGACAAGCTTCATAAATTTTCCCTCGAATTAGAGAAGGAGAGAAATAAACTTACTAAAAATATTAGGAGGTATAAGAGTGAGATTAATTCCATGAATGAGTATGAGGTACTAGTGGAGAAGTTAAAGGCCCAAGCAGATAATGTCATAGAGAAGTTGAAAGGGAAGAAATATATTATCCCAAAAAGATAATGTCTTAAAGAAGTTGAGAGGGAAGAAACATATTGAGAATTTACACCTAAAGGTATATTCCCTAAAGATGGCACTCTTTGAGTCATCACATGCACGTGAGGATCTAGAGGCACAAAATACGAATCTCAAGAAAGACTTCAAAGATTCTAAGGAGAAAATTATCCTAGAAGTGCATTCCAAGAAGTTAAAGGAGATGCTCGTCTCACCATCTCAATCCTCAAAGGAAAAATGGTTCATGACTATGATGGGACATAAGACTCCAAGTCAAAAGAAGAGATCATGTTTGTCAAAAAATCAATGAAGACACCTCGCTCTCTCTAATAGTATTACCAAAACCAAATAAGGTGGATCCGCATTCATTTTAATATTGTACCCAATGCAAAATAAAGTATCACCTTATAAATTGTTGTTTCTAGCTTGTCAAAAGTGGGTATGAGCCTCCATGTTTGTACAAAGAGTTCTTTGAGCTACAAGAACGTTTTGAGTAAATGGTACAAATGTTCCAGATGCTCATAGGATAATTTAACAGTATGAACACTTCACATACTAATACTCAAGGCAAGAACAAGAATATGAGAACTAAGAGGTAAAAGATATTAGTTTGCGAGGTGGATAAGGATTCCAACATTTTTGCATCTCACCATTCCAAGTGAGACATATTCATCATCTCTAGGTTAGGATTTGGTTATTAACATATCATTTTGTGTATTCCTTCTTAGAGTGTACTACAGTTTTTCAAATAATACAGAAAGAATTTATTTTTGAAAATATTGAGAAAAAACGAAAAGAATTTATTTCTCTTATAAATATCAAAAAACCAAAAATATTTTTTCATGGTTACTTGTGTACTCGATGATAAAGTATGTGGGGACAATGTCGTTTGACCTATTTTCTAGTTTCTATGTTTTTAGAATTTAATGGGATAGTGTGAGCTTATAGTTAAACTTAATTTAATCAATATTTTTGGAGTTCTATAGGACAACCTATAACAGTGGTTTCATAGTCTTTACCATGTGTCACACATATACATGATATGTAATAGGGTGTGGATCATCGATCATGAATTGACAATCTTTCCATACTCAATCGGGTCATATTTATTCGCTAGATTTTTCAGCTTTTATTGTAAGAACCATTGCATGTGAGGAATAATGATATAAATTGATGTGGAAAGTAATGGTTATAGATACCAAAAGGGGTGATATTCCCAATGGAAAAGACTTAATCTAATGTGTGTAAATGAGAGTAAAATTATAATAGTTATGAAAGGGCATACTCTCATGTGAATAAAAATGAAGTATTTAAAACACACAAATTTGAGGAAGATATATGAGTTTGCACACACTTTTTGGGTATGTGATTTTTTTAATTTACATGACGGCTTAACTCATGAGATTAGTTTCAGGTCGTTATCGACGTGAACCCAAAATAACTCACCTTTATTTAGTATTTAGTATGGTCGATGCATAGCATTGATTGATCACTAGGTTAGTTTCGAGGTTTGTGTATGGTTCCAATAAAAGTCACTATTTTTTGGGGTTCTTTTCACCATTGTTGTTCCCTTTAGGTTACATGACAAAATATGTGTTTAGTATCGTTCAGCTGTAAGTGTCAGTCATGTTTTTGGTGTATTTTATTTTATTTTTTGGGGTTCCAGGGTGGGTCAGATTAGTTATGGTTCATGTTTTGCATTTGAGGAGAGTTTTTACCCTTATTCTAATGAGGTCACCCTCGTGTGATCGAGATCTTGATCGAAAATGGGCTTTTGGTTTGAATGGGAGCGTGGGTTTAAAAGACTCCATTTTTCCAATGAATTTTTATTCCAATTAAACCATTTATAGACCCCAGTCTTCCATTGTTGTGTCTCCAAAATATAGCCCCTTCATTTTCCTACTTTATGCATTTGAAGTTTGTATTCTAGGGTTTTGGATATCTAAAATCATTATGTCATCATCTTTTCTTATATTTTAGGCTTATTTGGAAAGTTTTTCACAACTCATATTTTTCCTTTCACACACACGCACACACACACACACACACACATATATCTATTAGGTTTGTCTTTTTGTGTTCTATTAGGTTCTTGGGTTTGTTGTTGGCTCCATTTTGTCATATTTCAGATTGACAAAACATAAAAAATGTAGGTCTAGGTGTGTCCTTTTGTCTTGAAAATTCAGCGTGCCTACTTACAACATCTTACCAGACTACACCATTGCATTAATGCACACATCTCAAGGTATTAGTAAGTTTAGTAAGTTGTGATTCTGGTCTATGTTGTGTTTTTTCTAGATTTGGTTAGGCATGAATTGTTATAAGTGAACAAAAACATTTTTTGATGTTTGAAAAAAAATTATGTCAGAAAAATAGTTTTTAAAACTTTGAAGATATTATTGAAAAAAATATATATTAGAATTTTAAGCATATCAAAACACAAAAAATTTAGAGTTATGAATAAGCTTTACAGGGCAAAAAATTATGCATCATTCCAGCTGGTGAGTCAAAAGTTATGCTTAAAATAGTGAACCTCATACAATGTTGCATATGGGATCATTTGCTTAAAAAAATGATGCCATATTTGAGGAAGAAAGGATCAAAAGTTATACACATCAAATGATCCCATATTTGAGGAAGAAAGGATCATTTGCTTAAAAAAATATTTCAATCTTTACAGGATCATTTAAAGCCCTCGTTTGAGAGGTGTTTCAAACGAGAACCCCATATTTGAGGAAAAAAGGATCATTTGATAAATATTTCATACGAGAAAACCCTGGTTCGAACCAGGTCTCGTTCGAACGTGGTTGACCAAGTTTGAAGGAGGGCCAATTATTCAAAAATGTGCTTTTGACGTTTTTCACATAGAAACAATATATAGGACTCTATTTTCGTTCAAGAACAACCTCTCCAACTGTTATAACCTTTCGAAACCCAAGAGAGAGTGTTTTGAGATTTTTTTAGTGTTCATGATATATATATCCCTAAATCAATCGTTACATGAACACACATCAGCAAATCAAAATCATATACATCTCAATTTATTGTGGTATGAGACTTGGGTGTATTCTATGGCTTAGTCTATTAGAGACTGGTGCCCTAAGGAGTTTGAGTTTTGTTTCAGATTCAAATATATGGTCTTCATCAAAAGATATTAGCATGGGTGATCGTGTGGGAAGATTTTGTTCCTAGTCGAGATGGGTTATGCAAGTTGTGTCGGTCACAAGCAGTGGATTACTAGTAAGTGCAGAGGCATCAGATAAAAATTCAAGGGAGTGAATTCGTGATGTGTATATTTGTGTTATATGTAAGTCCTATTTGTTCTCTATAAAAGTTATAAATAATATTAGTACTAGTGGACTTGAGTGGGTTCGTGCACAATGGTGATTTTTTCTGTGAGGCTTTCCACTTAAAATACTTATGTTCATTGTGTGTGCTTGTTTTAATATTTCTGCCATCCTTTAATTTTCAATCACCACATATCATAATTGGATCAAATTAATTAATTATGTAAATTCTAAAATTAGTCATAATTACGTTAATTGGAATCAATTAACAGGTTATTTTTTTATGTGTAAAATTGGACCAAAATAATTTTTCTGAGTAAAATTGAAATTTGGTATTAATTGAATCATCTTGTATCGTAATGAACAAAATTTCAAACAGTTTTCAATTACAAGTTATTTGTGGAAAATATTATTTTTAAATTAATTATGTAACCAAACTAAGACTTAGGGAAAATCTAGATCGGTTTATCATCCAAAGTTATTTGATGGTTGTGGTGATGTTTCACATGCTAAGAAAGTTGGTAAAAACCATGTCACTAGGGTTATAAAGGATTTGGGAAGATGGTTTGAATGTCAAGGTGTTGGTCACAAGTCAATCTATTGTCCCATTAAACGAAGGAGTATGGGTAAGAAGAAGTTTAATACCACTCCAAGTGATAGTGACTCAGGCTATATGGGTGATTCTTCCACTGAATGCAACATTATCACATTCGTTGTGATCAATGATGTACTTAATCCTAAGTCTTACGTTATTTAAGACAAGTTGGAGATGATGGCATAAGTACCATTCCAATAGCTCTTATGATGATGAGTAGAATTTTAGTGAATATGGAGAGAGAGAGAGAGAGAGAGAGAGAGAGAGAGAGAAAGAGAGAGAAAGAGGGGGGAGGAGAGAGAAAAAGGCTTACTTCGAGCTTTATGATATGTCTCTTTGGATGGAGAAGGTAAATGAGAAGCTTACCGCTACGCTTATAAGTGTGAGGGTGATTTTTTCCTAAAGGAGTGTGAGGCGTTCATAGAGTTACTCTTGTTTGGAAGCCTAAGTAAGGGAATGAGGAGCATGATCTTTTTCACGACAAGGTCGCTAGCCTAAATAAGGCACTTTTTGAGTCTTCACGAGCTCAAAGATGATGAAGGTTAACCTTGAAGGGAGATTTGAGAAGTTAGGAAAATGCTCCTTGCACCATCCCACTTGAAACGTTAGGACAATACTGGACTTCGCCATGATCATTCAAAAGGTTCAACTCCTAAAGTCAAAATCATCTTTGTCAAAAGGTCAAAACTCCGACTCATACCCCGCCAAGGAACACTCCTACACCTAAGAAAGTGAACACCCCACAACCTTAAGTTTTTACATATTGCCATAGGAAAGGTCACCTTATAGAAACACTTTTTATGATCTTAGGGGAGTGTATAAGATGCCCAGAATCAACCATTTCACTAGCCAAAAGTTATAATCGAACCACATAGGTCTAAGGATTAGGAACCTCATTGGAGTAGTCAATGATTTGACTAAAGCTATGAAGTTTTAGGTCAGAATTCTAAGACCAAGGCACATCCTAGGGCTAGAACCAAACCTATTGTGAAACCCCAAGTTCCCATTATTAGATAAATTTGGGTTAAGAAATTTGACTTGGTTACTCAATCGCTCATTAGGCAAGATGATGCTCACCGTGTTCCTTTGGATACACATAACTCCAAATTTCTAGTAGGTAAATATTTTTTCCCTCATGGGTGAGTTGTATTCTTCACTCCATATATTAGGTGTGCCTATTGTTCATTCTTTTCCTAATCTTGGTGCAAGTTTTATTCTAGTCTGGAATTATTCTTAATGCATGTTATTTATATCCTTGATTAGATATGTATCATTTTGTTTATAGTGTGTTTTTTAAACAAATTAAAAATCACAAAAATATTTTTGCTTAAATCTTTTGAGATTTCTCTATTTCGATTTTATAAATGAAAAATAAAAAAAAAATCTTTTCTTTTGAGTCATTTAAAAACCAAATAGGATATTTTTTTTGTGATTTTTGAGGATAGCTAGTGTTGAGGTGATTGGAAATTTGTGGAATACATCATTATATCTATTTTCCTATTCTTGGTTTAAATTCTTACGAAAGTAGTGCGAACCTATGCATATTTTTACTTAATCATTCCTACGAAGTCTCTGAGAATGAACCATGTTGACTATGTTGCAATTATTGTCATACGCACCCACATACATGAGTTGACTAAGGTATATTTTCGGCTTCGATCTAAAAAATTTAACTGCACTTGTTTTCGCTCTCTCTGTATATTGTAATTATTATCCGCATACATGTATACGAGTTGACTAGGGTATATTTCTGCTTCGATATTATAATTTTACCTACATCGGTTTCACTCAATCGGGTCATGTTTTCTTCGCAATTTTTTTTAGATGTATATGTAAGAATTATTTCTTGTGAGTTTATTATAAAAGTTACGAGATAATCATTAGTAAGATCTACCTAAAGAGGGTGATAGACACCACCGGTAAGAAAATTATCTTCATGCATGAATGAGAGGGAAAAAATTATCTATGCAAATGCATACTCTAAAAGAATAAAATAAAATATATAAAAAGCATATGTTTATGGGAGTTATAAGTCGAAGACCAATTGGTTTTCATATTTTCTTATAGCATGTGATTTTATTTACCTTACTAGATTGTTAATGCAGGCAGTTAATTTGGAATCTTAATCGGCATAAACCTTTGTAAACTCAACTTTTTTCAATATAGTCAACTTTTATCATTTTAAAATATGGTTCAATCAAAGGGTTTATTCATAACATAAGTGGTACAATCAATTTTTTTCTATGTTTCGAGTTCTATTTTCATTAGATAGCTTGTTCGTGCTTTATTAGATTTGACGGTATCTTCCACTTTTCATCTACTTGTGATTGGTTTTGTTTATTTTTATTTTTGTCGGCTATGTTGAGATGTGGATATTTACTTTATTATCTATGTGGTTGAGATTCGTATTTCCATGATTTTATGTCACTTATCTCATTGAGCATGTGCTATAATTATTGATGATTATTTGCTTAATTTGAATGATTTGTGTTATAATACCGAATTCTTTCCTTTGTCTATTGTGGACAGAATGAGGAGAAGGTTTGATTATAGGGGAGTAATGTAGTGCGTACATTGCGTTTTTAAATTCTCATTGATTTAATATTATCTTTTATATATTTTTACCTTGCGAGTATGTGTTGAAAGTGTAGGTTCGTGAGTATCGGCAAAGATAAGGATCAAAGCTTTGAAGCCTATTCAAATATTAAATCTCACAGGATTTGGGATAGGGTAGTTTTGATGGATACGGATATTTTGATATGTCCATTTATTGAATCTTTTTTTATTTTATCTTGTTTTCAATTTTTGTCCCAAAATAGCCAAAGGACGATATTTTTAAGGACATATTTTTATATCCTTTGTTTTGTCTTATTCTAGATTGACAAATTTTTTTTTATAAAAATAGTTTTAGGTGTGTCTTTGTGTCTTGAAAATGTAGTGTTCCTATCTACACCATCATACCATACAACACCATTGCATTAATGCATGCATATCAAAGCATTTGGTAAGTTTAATAAGTTTTTACTTTGTTTTATATTGTGTCTTCTCTTGATTTTCTTGACATGAAATTTTACCCCCGAGTAAATATATTTCTTGATGTTCTGGAAGTTCCTAAGGAAGAAAAATAAGTTTTGGAAAACTTTGAGGGTATTTTTGGAAAATAAAATGTTACGATTTCAAACCTCTCAAATAAATTAAAATTTTAAAGTTCTGAGAAATCTTTATAACGCAGAAAATCGCACATCATTCAGATATTTGAGTCAAAAGTTATGCTCAAAATGGTAACCCTCGTACGAAAGTGTTGCTCGGGTTTGAATCCCTCATTTGAAGCTCGAATGAAAGGTCTTTTAAACGAGAGCCATAGAGATGAGGAAAGAGGTTTTGTTTGATAAAAGTTTCAAACGAGAAGACCCTAGTTCAAACTAGATCTCGTTCGAATGAGGTTAATATAGATCGAACAAGGGCTAAATATGCAAAAATATTTTTTGATGTCTTTCATAAAGAAACTATAAATATGACTCTACTTTCGATCCATAACAAACTATCCAAATGTTATAACCTTTGAAGACCCTAGAAAGAGTGTACCTGTTTTTTCTTTGAGCGTTCATGAGATATATTTTAAAATCAATCATTATATGAACACACAGCAACAAATCAAAGTCATATAAATATTATTTATTGTGGTTTGAGACTTAATAGATTCCAAGACTGAGTATGTCAGAGGCTAGTACGCCAGGGAGTCAGAGTTGCGGCAAAAATTCTAACAAATAATCTTCATCAAAAGATATCATCATGAGTGATTGTTTTCCTACTCGAGATAGGCGGATATTAAGACACGTGGCTTGTAAAGGTTGGGTTGGTTCTGAGCCACTGATTACTAGTACAGGCAGAGGAATCAGATCAGAATGCAATGGAGAGACTTCGTGGGATGTATCATTGCCTTATATGCCAGACGTATTTGATCTATATAAGACCTGTAAACACTGGTAGTATTGGTGGACTTGAGTGGCCTGGGGCACAATAGTGGTTTTTCCTGTATGGGTTTCCACTTTAAGTACATGTGTTCATTGGGTGTGCTTTCTGTTAATATTTCCTCCATCATTTAATTTACAGTCACCACATATCATAATTGGATCTAATTAATTAATTGGATAAATTCTGAAATTGGACATAATTACATTAATTGGATTTAATTAACATGTAATTTTATTTGTGTAAAATTGGACCAAAACAATTTTTTGAGTAGAATTATAATTTGATATTAATTGAGCCATCTTGTGTCTTAACGAACAAATATTCAGATGATTTTAAATGACGAGTTGTATTGAGGACAAATTTAATTTTTTTTAAGTTATTTAAATAACCGGACTTAACCAAACGTAGAACAAATCTATTAAGTAACATAAAGAGTAAAATAGAATAAAAATAAACACCAACTATATCAAAATGGTAAGGGAGAGTGTCGTGTGATTGAAATCTTGAATGGAGTGAAAGTACCCAATTAAACTTATCATCGTAGTAAGAGCGATGTTTTTGTTTAATTCTTTAAGGCACAAAAATTGACAACCTAGTTCAATTTGATCAATTTTTTACCAATTAGATAACATCAAATTTCATCTTCAATATAGGTGAGTAAATCTAAATGTGTAATAAGGAAAAAATCCACACAACACCAAGCCATAAGAGATAGAGTTGTCAACGGGTCGTGTTAACGGGTTAACGGGTGAAAACGCCCTTAACTCGTACATGTTTAGACTAACGGCTCCAATGATAATACCCAAACACGATCCGTTAATATTAACGGGTACACGACCGAACCATTAGAACCCGTTAATATTAACGGGTCTAAATGGGTAACGGGTTGGGTGACCCTATATTACCCGTTAATACCCGTTAGTCTTCATGGGTGTAATATTAGTTCGGGTCACACGACCCAGTAAACCGGTTACCACTAACGGGTGATAATGGGTATAAACGGGTTTAATCGTGTAAGATTACAAACCCAAACGCGACCCGTTATGATAATGGATCTACCGTGTTGACCCCTTAATGACCTAAACCTGATAAGACTAAACCCATTAACTTATAATTTCGTATCGTGTCGTGCCTCATTTTGCCAGGTCTAATAAGAGGGAAAAAAACACAACAGAAAAAAAAACATTGGGCCGATGGAATGACAAATGCACTATGGTAGAGAATTATAACTAGAAGATAAAGGCTTACAATAACATAATGTTATGACCTAAAAGAGACCATTTCCTACCATATTTTTCAAGAAGAGCACCAACAGCTAGAGAACACTACATAAGCATAACCAGTTTTTGACTTATCCAATGTCTTTCGATGCAACGTCAAGAATCAAAATCCTTTTTAAGTGGAAGACGAAGTTTGTTAAGAAGACACCAATGCTTGGTTACCACTTTCAAATATGTGAATTTTTCTAACTGTGTTAAAAGTGTTCGAAATTATTAGGCCTGCTAAAACCTCACAATGTATTTTTAGAGTAATGAAACTTAAAAACACATCTCTTAAATTTTTCCTCTTGACAATACACCAAAAAAGCGTTTTGTCACCTTTCACCCACAAGGAGTTGTGAAGGTCAAAAACCTTGACAAAAAAACACTGAGCTCTCATCATGGTCTTTGACCATGACACGACCGTGATAACTAGTTGTCACGGTCAAAGACCTTGACAAAAAATTTATCATGGTTATGTTAGGATCAAAGATCGTGGCAAAAATTATGTTATTGTCATGTTCATATCAAGGTCAAGTAACGTGACAACAAAATGAGGTTAAATAACAAGCCCTAATTCTTTCTCAGTTTCTATCTAAAACTAATCCCTCTTTCTCGCTTCAGTCGATATCTTTACCACTAGCTCCTTTTTGCCTCCCTCAACCACAGACACCTCCTCCCTCTCTCAGCCACAACCTCTCAACCTCCACCGGCACCTCCTCACTCTCTCTCAACCTTATCAACCACCACCGACGTTCTCTACTTCGCGCCACTGCACCACCACCACCAGTATTCTATCAACCATCGTATTCTCTCTCCTCAAAAGGTATATATACTTATGGATTTATTTGTTATTTGTTGCATAGAATTTGTGTGTAATTTTATTTATGTGAATACATATGCATTTTTGTGTAATTTAGGCCAATCTAGAGATTTTTGAGCCAATCTAGAGATTATACCTACAATAAGTGTGTAATTTGGTAGAATCTATGATCTGGTCTTAATCCTTCAATTTGTGACACTATGTTATCATTGTAACTATTATAACCAATTTTTATTTGATTTACATTTCTCAATCTGGGGTTTGGAAAATTTGAATTTGGTGGGTATTATATTTAAATCTTTTAAATTACAGTAATTTGTTATAGGATACTACATTCAGTATTTTTTGATAAATCATTCAGTATGTTAGACTTATAAATGAATTTTAATATCCACATTCCTTGTGGGTTTATCTATAACATCTCCCGTGATGTTTTAATTATATGTATGCATGGTTGATTTCCCCTACAGATGATTTTTTCATTGTTATCAAGCAATTCTTTTTTCATTGTGTATGAAACAATTTTCATAATATCATGTTGGTCCTAATTCTTGTTTGGTAATTATTAGCGATTATAATGGCTTCTAGGAGATGGGTGCAATAATAACATCAATATCATATTAGATGTGAATTGAAATCATATATGGATAAGAGTCACATTGGGATGTATATTTATGAGACTGAATACGTTGACCGTCTTAGGGGCACTCTCTTTTTTTAGCATGTGAATGCTTAATGTTGAACTCCGTTATGAAAAGTATTTTTTTATTATTATGTCAGTGAACCTAAATGAATGTTGTTTGCTTACACTTATTTGGTTATGAATGATGAAAATAAACCTAAAAAATTTAATGACTTGAAGGGATTAGATTAGGGTGACAAAATTTTATGCCCAATAGGACTTGAGGAATGGGTTTTATTTCAAGGGCTTAGAGTGTGTATATATGTACAAGGTTTTGAATGTATTTGACAGTGATTTATGTTATAGCCACCAATAAATAATCTCTAAATCAATAGACAAATTCACTACCACAATAATTCAATAAGTAGCACAATCTGGTGACCCCAAATTAGCAATAGAAAAATTATGATTAAATGCCCATTATAGCACAATATGGTGACCCAAATTAGCAACTGTTTGGATGAGGAACAATCTCATGCACTAGTTTGTGTGATTAGCAGAAGGCAGATTCAAATCGTTTAGTTGATATGTTGATAGGTTGTTTAGTTGATATGTTGCTTAGGCAGATTCAAATCTTGTGCACTAGTTTATTTTTTGTTCAAACGCACTACTTAATGCAAAATTTGAAATATTGAAACAGTACATGTTCAAACGCACAACTTAAATTCATTATTTTAGCCAAATTCGCTAGGCATTGTAGTATCTAACCTAGGGTTCTTAAATTTTGAAAATACGAATTTCTTAACTTATATGCTAATATATAAATTCAAATCTGATGATTCCCAAAATATTCCAAATTTTAAATTTCACCCCAAATTTTAATTTCTTCAAAATTAAAATTAAATTAAACTAAACAAATATTTAAATTTTTCTTAAACACAATTAATTCAATTCAAGTTCCAAATTAGCCAAACATGTATTTTCTCATATTTACTTGAATTAAATTTCTCTAAACTTTACCCAAATTAAATTAGCATCAATGTATACAAAGGTAGTGATTAAACCGATTTTATCTTTTTAAGCCTAAGCATGCATATATGTGATGATTTGCAAGATAAAAACAAACACAAAACCACTACACTGTGATGTACGAGGAAACCCCACAATGAAAAAAATCTCGGACGGCTTAGCCATAAGTCCATTAGGTATGGTTTTACAAAAGACACGACATAAAGACTTACTCAACAACCTGACGCCTTCTCAATCCTTGACTCTTCTTCGTTCCACTACCTCCGGCTTATCGATAACTCAGGAATCCACCTTTGTCTCGGAGCCTACCGATGGGTCACAACTACCGTCAACACAAGAAGTCCTCCTCCGTATGTACACCATGAATCAACAAAACGAAATCCTCCATAGAAAAATTTCTCCTTTTGGGTAAATAGTGATACCTGGTGCCAAAATAATGATCTCAAAGCATAATATATGAAGAAAATTGGATCATGAAACTCTATGGGTGTAAACTTTGTGTTTTGTTAGAAGTTAAACCATTTAAAATCAATAACACAAAATAAGACTTTTGGATAAGTATTTCTTCTCTCAAAGTATAACAAAAGGCTCTTAAAAGTCTTTCAAAAAACACCCTTCCCGCACTACATAAAGGTGATTGAAAAGATGGAGGGAAAATGTTAAAAACTGACGAAAACTACTAAAAAATCATCGGTTGTTCGAAAGACAATGTTATCTCGTTCGAACGTGATTGCAGAAATGAATGGCGTTCGAACGAATTTCTTGAACGAGACTACGGACGAGATTGTAAAGAAAACCTTGTTTGATATCTCGTTCGAATGACCTGGGAATCTCGTTCGAACGATATTTAAATTTCATTCAATGGATTTTTTAGAAAAAAATTAATTGGTTCTTTAAAAAAAATAAAAAAAAAAATCATTTTAAACTTTATTTAGTAAAAAAATGACACCCAATAAAAATTAAATCAAAGGCTCTATATATATCATATGCATTCATACCTTTAGAGACCACGAAAAACTTGAAAGGATGATGACGTTAAACATAGCACGGAAACTGGTAATGATGATATCTTCAATTTATGTTTGGTTGTTGCGTCTTCAACTCAAACGTCATAGGCTTGAAGGTCACAAATGTCTATCTTATGACTCACGTAGTTTTGTCCGGAATTAAGCCAACACTTACAAATTGACTCAATTGGAAATTTATCCTTACAAATCTCCCCCTTTGTCTATTCCGGGACAAAACTGAAATAAAAATCCTATGGGACGTCAAGCTCATCTAAAAAGACACAATCCCACCCAAAATAAAAAATTGAGACACTTGACTGACACAAGGGATGAGAATCTTTGCTTGCTTTAAAATGTTGTCGCTAAGATGAAAAACCTGCACACTTAAACACACCATTAAACGCATAGGGAATAAAACATTATAAATTGCATAATTAAATTCTCCCCCTTTGTCTAACATGATCTGTCTAAGAAAGACGTCTCCTCCTAAATTAGATCTTCCCAAATTAAAAGGTTTAGATATCATTTCTCCCTCTTTTTATTCAAAATAGACATAGGTTAAAATGCATATAATAACTCATTTCTCCCCAATTAAAACAAATTCCCCCGCTAAATGTAATAAGGGATAAGCATAATGGAAAAACAAGTATATCATGCAATGGTGTATACAATTACAAGTGCAATAAAGTTACATGGAAACAAAATAACAACTAATTTAAAGATAGACACATATATCAACACGCAGCATACATGGACTACATAGCAAGACAAAGACTAAAAAATAAATGATACCATATATATATTCAAAGGATATATATATATATATATATATGTGTGTGTGTGTGTGTGTGTGTGTGTGTGTGTGTGTGTTATTCAAAGAATACTAATGATGCACAAGCACACACACACACACACACACACACACACACACATATATATATGACATAAAATACAATAAGTTTTCCACACTCATATGGAATAAATGTGTCTAAATAACCATGTGGTAAATGGAGTAAAGGGGTGCAAACTAGAGACAAAAGAATTATGACCCGATCACTTAAAAATGTTCAAGGAGTTCTATTTGATTGTAAAAACTTTATCAAACATAGATTTAACCTCGTGTGACAATATAAGGTGAACTAAAAGAACAAACAACCGCAATGCATACAAGCCTAGAATGTTGATGATTCTACAAACCAATAGACTCATGACAAAATAAGCATAACTAGGATACATTGTCATTGTGCAAACCCATTGATATTTTCATCCAAACTCCCTCATAAATAATAATTCTTTTCTTTTCTTTCGAATGAACATACCAAACTAAACTATGTAGGCCTTGGATACTTTTTATAATGCCACACTTTTTTAGGCCCTTGCCAATGGTGGCTTTCATGCAAAGGATATTTTCTCCTTCGTAGCCCTTTCTGTGTACCCTTATATATATTTTTTATACAATTCAAACAAATCTCATGTTCAACAGTTCTTACATGAAAAAATCCTCCATAGTCGTAGAAAAATATAGATGACAAAATTGATAGGAGAACATATCACTTAGCTCATATATACATGTGAAGATAAGGTTCAAAAGAGGTCGTGCATATGTGTAAGAGGCATCTAAAAAGGGAATCCATTAAGCAACTCAAAATCAAACTTATCCATGCAATCATGATAAAGAACATTTTAAGAATTGAAATTTGTAACAAAAAGTTCTAGTCACACGGAAGCTAGGGAATGATATTGGATTCAAACACAAGTATATGCCACATAAAATGTGTAAAACTAAAATACACACAAAAAAGGAATATTTTTGAGTTTTTTAAATTTTTAAACAAAAATAAATAAAAATAACTCAAACGACAAACAAAATCTTTTTGTATTTTTTAAATAATACCAAAAAAAATTAAAATACAAAAGATAAACATATCATAATCCTAATAAAACATATATGATGAAGCATAGACTTGAAAATGACAAACCAACATACACATAGCAAAAATCTATCATGAAGCACGGAAGCTAGTGTATGTAAACAAAACTAACCTAAACAATCTTCAGATTTAGCAAGGGATGAATCATGTACAAGTAAATGAGAATCATAAACTCTATCATGTAAAGCCTACAAATCTGATCTTCTAACCCACATGAGTGAAACGTGATGCTCTCTAGATTTGGTGACCTTAGCGACTCTACCCTTTGACTTCCTAGGATCACTTATAAGGTTGAAACAAAACCTCCTAAGGTGACCCTTTATGACAAAAATGTGTGCAAGTGAAAATAAGGTGAGAAGTATTACTTGAGGATTGACCTTTTCTAGTGTTCCTAAACAATTCTCTCAAAATCATGGTTTTGGCGTTATTATCATAAGCATTTTTATTATTGAAGCCAATACCACACATGTCATCTTTGATTTGTATGGTGCCTAAGATTTTATCTAATTTCTCCGACCTACACTCCAAATCAAATTTGACCCAACTTGAGTCTCTCAATCTCTCTTCAAGCTCCACTATTCTAGACTCAAGTAAACTCCTCCTCTCTTTAAACTCAAGAAGCTATTTCTTCATAACCTCCATTAAACCTCTAAGGTTATCTCTTTCACCTTCAACATACTCTAGGTTATCACAAAGAGTTATCTCACGTGCCCTAAGATCTTCAATTAAACTACTTTCATCATTACCAATGGCACATTCTCTCATTTTAGCTTCCAACTTCAAGCTTACCCCTTTTAATTTCAATGAATCCGCATACAACTCACGAAAGGCTACTTGAAGTTCACTCGCCTCCTCCTCTTCTTCATTCTCACTCTCTTCTCCACTATCTTTACCATCAAACTCATAGGATTCGTAAACAATGGCCTCGTAAGTGTCATGTATTAAATGATCATCAATGAAAGAGTTTTCAATATCGCTCACATGACTAGCCTTGAACGCGGTAAAATTGCGCTCAATGGGGGAATCGAATCCCTCTTTCGCTTCACTATCACGAAGGGTGGCATTATATGAAATTGATTTCCTGTCCTCATTCTTTAATTTAGGAGGAAAATCGAATGCCCAATTACCATAACCCTCACAACTAAAACATCTATTTGACTCATCCCTATTAAGATCCTCATTATGATTTTTAGGGAATTTCTTGGCTTTATTATGCTTAGACTTCTCAAACTTCTTATAATCATTTTTAAGTTTCTCTTTATTAACCTTAAGAAAATTTCTAAACTTCTTAGCAAACAAAGCCATATCATTCGAGTCAATCTCAAACTCATCATCTGAAACCGATGTTTCCTCATTTCGGACTTTCAAAGTTATACCCTTATCTTTATTCTTCTCATCCTTGGAGGGAAACATGTCAAGTTCATAGGTTTTTAATTCACCAACAAGCTCTTCAAGTTTCGTAGAGTTTAAAGTGCCTAAAGAATTTAAAACGGTCACCTTTGGAATTAATCTATCGGGTAATGACCTCAAAATTTTCTTTTAAGACACAGTTGTCTGGTATCTTTTCTCCCATATTAAAATATGAATTCACAATATTGGACAATCTCATATAGAACTCACCAAAAGTATCACTTTATAACATCTTAATGGTTTCAAATTGAGTGGTGAGTTTCTGGAGTTTAGAAGCTTTAATGACACTTGTACCTTCATGGGTGAGTTGAAATACGTTCCGTGCCTTTTTAGACATTTCACACGTCATAATTCGGTGGAACTCATCTGGTATGAACGCACTAAAAGGGGCATTTAAAACTATAGAATTGAAATTTGATAGTTTAAACTCATTCTCACTCCATGTTTTTATGGGTTTAGGTACATGTACCTCTCATTCTATACATGTTGGTGGGGACCACACTTTAACAACCGATTGCCTAACCCTCTCATCTAACGATTTAAGTGCTGACCTCATACGCGCTTTCCAATACACATAGTTAGAACCATCAAAAACAGGAAATTTTGAAAAAGGTATATTTTCCACATTTACACCAAAAAATGATCTTAACACGATATATTAGTGTTCCTGCTCTTATACTAATCTGAAAATGTGGATTTCTTAACTTATATGCCAATATATAAATTCAAATGTGACGGTTCCCGAAATATTCCAAATTTTAAATTTCACCCAAAATTTTAATTTCTTTAAAATTAAAATGAAATTATGCTAAACAAATATTTAAATTTCTCTTAAACTCAATTAATTCAATTCAAGTTCCAAATTAGCCAAACATGTATTTTCTCAAATTTACTTGAATTAAATTACACTAAACTCTACCCAGATTAAATTAGCACCAATGTTTACAAAGGTAGTGATTAAATCGTTTTTTATCTTTTTAAGCCTAAGCATGCATCTACGTGATGATTTACAAGATAAAAATAAACACACAACCACTACGTCATGATGTATGAGGAAAACCCACAACGGCAAAAAACTCGGACGGCCCACCATAAGTCCACTAGGTATGGTTTTACAAAAGACACGACATAAAGACTTACTCAACAACCTGACACCCTCTCAAGCCTTGACGCTTCTTCGTTCCTCAACCTTTGCCTAGTTGATAACATAGGAATCCACCTTCATCTTGGAGTCCACTGATAGGGAACAACTACCGTCAACACACGAAGCCCTCCTCCGTATGTACACCACGAATCAACAAAATGAAATCCTTCAAAGGAAAATTTCTTCTTTTGGGTACAGAATGATACTCGGTGCCAAAATGATGATGTCAAAGCATAATATATGAAGAAACTTGGATCATGAAACTCTATGGGTCTTTGTGTTTTGTTATAAGTTAAACCATTAAAAATCAACAACACAAAATGGGTATTTTGGATAAGTATTTCTTCTCTCAAAGTATAAAAAAGGTTCTCAAAAGTCTATGGAAAAATGTCATCCCCGCACTATATAAAGGTGATTGAAAAGATAGAAGGAAAATGTTAAAAACTCACAAAAATTGCTGAAAAATCGTCGGTCGTTTGAACGATAATGTTATCTCGTTCGAACGAGATTGCAGAAACGAATGTCATTCGAACGAATTTATTGAACAAGACTACGAATGAGATTGCAGAGAAAACCTCATTTGATATCTCGTTTGAACAACCTGGGAATATCGTTTGAATGAAATTCAAATTTCGTTTCAATGACTTTTCAAAAAAAAAAAATTCTTTAAAAAAATAACAAATAATTTTAAACTTTTTTTAGTAAAAAAAATAACACCCAATAAAAATTAAATCCAACGCTCTATATATATCATATGCATTCATACCTTTGGAGATCATGGAAAAATTGAAAGGTTGATGACGTTAAACATGGCACGAAAACCAGCAATAATGATATCTTTAATTTATACTTGGCCACTACGTCTACAACTCAAACTTCAAAGGCTTGAAAGTCACAAACTTCAATCCTACAACTCAAATAGTTTTGTTCGGAATTAAGCCAACACTTATAAATTGACTCAATTCGAAATTTGTCCTTTCAAATTTTTCACACTTTTATTGATATTAATTTATGAATATATGCTTCTTATTAATTTATAATTTATGAATATATATTAATTTATGAATATATGATAGGTGATTGTTCATAGTAGTTATGATGGGATATCCTCTATACAAAGAGTGGATGGGTGAGACAAATAGACTAGGGGATGAGTATCATAAAGATGCTAATGAGTTTGTAAAATTTTCAAAGAGAGGTCTTAAAGATGAAGAGTTCCCATATCCGTGTGCACATTATAGGAATGGTAAGAAGTTTGAGTTGAAAATAGTCGAACTGAATTTGTTTAGATAAGGTATGCAAGATAGTTATCGATTTTGGGTTTTTCATGGGGAAATGCATATTCCTTTTATCCACGAGCAGCCTTCACAAAAATCATTAAGTAGAATAGATGTACCAGTCAGAGAGGATAATGTAGATCATAATATGTTAGAGTAATAGTTGATGACTCTTATAGAGTTCCTGAAGTGGAAGAAAATGAGGTCACTGACAATGTATAAGTTTCAGGTTCTCATGAAGGTATTGGGACAAACCTTGACGATGATTATCAAAGTTTGAAATTTACGACGACCCAATCATTGTACCTTGGTTGTGCCAAAGATTAAGAAAATTTGCATGCTATGGTTGGTTGGCGTAGTTTGAAAACCCAATATGGTTTGCCTGGCAATAGTGTGATAGGAATTTTGAAGTGGGTGAAGGGCTTGCTACCCAAGTAGAATATGCTTCCAAATAGTTATCCTAGTATGAAGAACAGTTTGAAAGGTTTGGGAATAATGTATATATCAATTCGTGCTTATAGGTATGACAGCATAATGTACCGAAAGGAGTATGAAAATCTCGATTGATGTTCAGTATGTGGGGAACCTAGAAATGTGCAATCCATTATTAAGGGTGGCACCCTCTCAAAAGTGCCTCAAAAAGTATTGAAATATTTTCCCGATGGGCATATCTTGATACGATTTTTCACAGTACCATGGATAGCGAAGGCCATGACTTAGCATGCTAGGGCAGAAGTAGGGGATAATATTATGCGACATCCTATTGATTCTACAGGTTGGAAGAGGATAAATTATGATTATCCTAATTTTGCTAAGGAAAAGCGTAGCATTCGTTTGTCAATATCAATAGATGGTTTAAATCCATCTGGAAATCTAAGAACCAATCAGAGTTTATGTCCTGTGATCCTAGCATCATTCAACATGCCTCCTTCATAGTGTATGTGACCTAAATTTTTAATGTTGTCGTTATTGATACATGGGCTAAAGGGACAAAGTGAAAACATCCATGTCTATTTTTCTCCTTTGGAAGAAGAGATAAATGAGTTGTGGGTAGAGGGTGTGAAAGCATTTGAATCTTGTAAAAAAAAGAGTTTACGCTAAAATCTCTCTCGATTTGAAAAATTCATGATTTTTTAGCTTATGGGATATTATTCCATTGTGTTGTTCATGGTTATTAAGGGTGTCCTATTTATGGAGAGGAGAATGAATCTCAACGTCCCAAGGCTAGTGGAATAATTATAAACCATTCCATGAGGAGGTTTTTACCTCTAATCATAGTTTTAGATTTGAGAGAGACTCTAATTTTTACAGGGCGGGATTGAACATAGGTTACCTATAAGAAAAATTTTTGGTTCAGAAATTGAGAGTAAATCTTATAATTTTGGACCTTATATGCCCGGAAACAATCCTAAATTAAAGAATTCCAAGCATAAGAAAGCCCCAATTGAGAATGAAATTGAGATAAGAATGGCATGGCCTAGGAGGTCAATTTTATTTGACTTGCCTGGTTAGAAAGGTAACTCGGTGAGTCATGTATTAGATGTAATGCATGCACATAAGAACATCAATGAACATCTTATCGGCACATGCCTTAGCGGAGCCATTCGAAGGATGGAGAAAATGCATGACATGACCTTAAATCGTTGAAAGTTAAGCCACAACTATGGTTAAAATAAGATAGTATCTTAAGGAAAAAACTTCCCCCTGGTGTGTTTACTTTGACGAGTGAGGAAAGAAAGGTACTTTTAGACACAATATAAAATTTGAAACTTACCTCTAATTTTTCATCCAACTTGCAAAGCATTGTTAATTATGTCACCCATGATTTAAATAAGTGCAAGTCTCACGATTGGCTTGTGATCATGCAATTGGTTCCTTTGTTGTTTAAACATTATTTCTCTCGGCATAAGGATTTGCGAAAGGTGGTCATTATGCAAATTATCATCTACTTCACTTTAATGTGAAAAAGTAGTCAATTCAAAACACATCATTGACGCAAAAGTAGCTATAGCATAAGCGATTTGTGTGTTGGAGAAGTACCTTCCCCCATCATTTTTTTATATAAGTATTCGCTTGTTGGTATACTTATGTGTCAAGGCACTTCTTTGCGGCCCAGTTAGATATTGATGGATATACCCGTTTGAAAGGCTGATGAAAGCTTTTAATGATTATGTCAAGAATACAAGATATATTTTAGGATCAATTACAGAGGAATATACCACCGTGGAGTCGTCCTTCGCTCGATAATATATTACCGACCAAAGCATTATAGATAACGGTGATGATTTCATCGATCAGAGTGGTCATGTAATGGGCACACGAGTGAAATTAACAAGTTTACAGCATGAACAAGTAGGTCGTTATCTATTTAAAAGTCATGAAGATGTATAAGAATGGAAAAGGTAAGTTTATGTTGTCGTTTTACATTATTTTAACTTTTATACTTGATCAACTTCATAATATGTTCATCACGATCAATGTTGGAAATGTGATGCATGTGGGAACAATAGAAGACAAAGAATAATGGCACAACCAAACAACGAATTTAGGCTATAACCATCACATGAAGTAATTATTATGAGCATGTCATTTACTAAATAAAAAATTACAAAAAATCTTTAAAATTAACCTAATTATTATATATATAATCTCAGCTCGTAACGTGGGTGATGCGTCATAAAGGCTTGCTTATCGAACCACTAGACCCGATTTTAGGGCACATGAGTACAAAAAGTATCGATTAAACGGTTATGTATTCGGTACAAGGGTGTATGAGGAAGATACAAATGTACAAAACTTGGGGATTTCATATAAGGCTCTTACTTATTTTTGAGTGAGTGCGAAAGATAAAAATCTTATTGAAGATGAAATGAGTTACTGTGGTGTCAGTAGGAATATATTTGAATATTTCTATATAAGCTTCAAAGAGGTGTGTTTTACTCTGATTGGGTAAGAGTTGATGACAGAAATGCTTGTAAAGTTGATTTAGGTACCAATTTTATCATGGTTAACTTGTCCAATATGAAGATCAACAAGCATGTGAGTGATGATCCATTTGTATGTACTTTTCAACGGTAAAGAAAGAGTTTTACTCGAAGTATATCAATAATGAGTTGGGGTCAATCGTCTTACACGCACTAAAGCGTCTAACCAGTAGCATGGATGACTTGGCGGTTCCTACCGAATATCAATTTGTTTTGGGTGATAACCCGAAGTTGAAATAATTCTTAGATTTTTAATAAGGATTCCAATTATTTGAAAAATTCTTAGTTTCGTTTATGATATGGATTTATATTCTTCTAATGTCATTATTAATTTGTATTCTTATAATGTCGTCGTTGATTTATCATAGTTTAATGCTTTATTGGATATATTATTACTGGATGAAAGTTTAATGCTTTACTCATTTGTATTTGATCATTTTTTAGGATTTGAATCAATCTTTGTTGGTTAGTTAGTGAATATGTTAATTTGGATTTTAATCAATTTAAGCATTATTTGAAACAATTCTCAGAATAGGTTATGATAAATTTTGTCGTTAATTTATCATGCATATTATCTAACAATGTCAAATTGATTCATTATTTCTAAATCATCTTCTTATGTATGTGTTTCTACTAGTAACAATTTTGCAAGATATGTCTTAATCAGGGTGTCAGCGATGTGGCGGCAAGGAAGGCTCGTCTATCACTAAGCCCCTAACGTATGGAAAGTTGAGGATCATAGTGGAGAACAAGACGGACTTCCAATCTAGGTGCTTGAAATTTATCAAAATGATTATTAGCCCGAGTACATAGATTGGAGGAAGGGTGCCTGTTGAGCTTAAGATGGCCATTGGGAGGGGGCATTACAGGTACATGCTTGACTCAATACTATTTACATTTTATTTTATAATTTCAATACTACCAACTCACTTTCTTTCTTTTTTTGTATTTGTTTGACAGGAACAATTAGACTTGCCCCCAGAAGCACTGTAATAACCTTCCCTAGTATTCCATTTACATTTTGTATAAACTATAATGAAGTGAGGTTCGATGACAATCATTGGAAGTTGTGGGTCAAAATTAAAGGAAATAAAAGAAATTGGAAAAAAAGTTCGTTCGTTCAATGACATAGATATCGTTAGAAGCAAGAGTCAGGGACACGCGAAGTTCACTTGAAGCAGAGGTTCAAATGACCATTGATAGAGATCTCACTACCTTATAGTCCTAGGTCACGTGAAGTTTGAGAAATCCATATACCGAACGAGATGGACATGTCATTCAAACGAGGCTTAATGTCGTTCGAATGACGAGCTTCAAATATATAAAATCCGACATGCCATTGTGTGCTATCACATTTTTAGCTCTTGGATTATTGAGTTTTCGGAATCTAAAGAGCCCAGATGGAAAAAATAGGATTTTTGGGTGTTTTTTTGCTTTTTATAAGGCTTGGTTTGGGTCATTTGGGCATGGGAGAAGATGGAAGTGGGAGAGAGAAGGAGGAGAAGTCTTCCACCATTGTTGGATTCTCCTCACCATTTCACCACCATAAACCATCACTTTTTTATAGTATTCCACCATATTCAACCCTACAACACCCATTTCCACCATTGTTAAAGTGGTACGACGAATTTTGGGGAAATGTTGGGGGATTTTTGAAGAAGATGATGGAGGCTTTCTTCAAGTTTGAAGGGATTTTGGTTTGGAAGCTTAAATGGAGCACTTATGGAGCATTTGGGGGGATGCATTTGGAAACCCCTTGAGGTCACCTTTGGAGGTGGGGTTTGCTCCTCCTGCATCAACCTTATCACCACTATTTGGACCCTTTAGAGATGGGAAATCTTACCCTTAGTATTAAGACTTTATTTTTTTTATTTGTACTCTTGTTTTTAGATTTCATGAGTAGAGTGCATTTGATTAAATGATGAAAACCATGTATAGTACATAATAAACATTTTATAAAATAAAAATATTGCAAAATGTTATTTTTTTTAAAAAATAAATGATGAACAAATATTACAAAGTTTCTTGAAATGACGTTTGGGATTTTTATGAAAATGGTGTATTTCTTAGAAAATGGATGTTAAACATTTTATGAAATAAAACGTTTGAAAGTGATGATTGATTTTGCTAAAACATTGGTGAAATAATGTTTCGAAGTTCCTAACAAAAATGTAAATTTTATAAACGAAGAACATTTATTGAGTTTGAAGAAGTAAAATATCTTTTATGAGTTGAAAGTGCATTTTGAAGTATTATGAATTTCTAGAATGAAATTTATGTTTGACCCATTCAATAGGATTTTGAGGATTTAAAATCCATTTTCTCATGTATATAAGTTTGTAGTATTTTGGTAGTAAATATGTGGAAAAGTTTAAAGGAGGTTTTGTTAGGTTTAAACAAGAAATAAGAAAAGTAGAAACTTTTGTCTTCAAAGTGTGTGAAAAAAGGGGTTAAAAGTGTGATGAATAAAGGATAATAAGACTACATATATTGATAAAAAGGAAATGGTATTTTCTTATAAAAGGCAGTATTTAAGTGTGATTAGATTTGTGGAATAAGAAAGTAAAGAAATGTCTCATTTGGAAATATGCTTAGTGCAAGAGAGTAGTCCTCTTGAAGCCTAGGAGTATAATAATACCCATTGAGGTGTAACCCCTATAGATATGGTGATAAATGATAACCCAAAAAATCTTTAATAAATACAAATGAACACACAATATTGTATATAATCAACACTCAAATTTGATATACCCAAATATGCCCTCGTCTCCATATGAGACCTCCTGACCCCAGAGAGCCGAGCTTCCAGAAGGAGTTTACAGGGTGTTTCTAGGACTCGTTAATAACCAGGGTCGACCTCTTCTACAGTAACGTCGAATTTTTGGAGGGTCGATACTTTAGGGGAAGCGCTTCTGTAATAAGGGCCCCTCTCATCTAGTCATACAACCGGTACTAGGGAAGGGTTAATCAATTAACCTCGGTCGGCACTCCTCAGCAAAGATTACACTTGACAGTTTCCCACGTTAGGTACGCTACATCGGTAACATCGTCCTCGACCAAGCCAAGACTCCTTCAAATGATATTTACTGTACAAGCTGTACAAGGTTCCAGCATGGCAGATCCCATATGGGAAAAATCATTGCAACAAGATCATTCCCTCACGTGAGGGAATATTACATCATTATTGTATCCATATGCCAGGGACGGGTGTCTTCATCTTATTGGGAGTTTCCTCATGCACATGTTGGTTACATGCTTAGGGGGTACATTACACCCCCCAGGTCTCATATATATACTTCACCTTATCCATGAGAATGGATCTAATTTTGATAACCCTAACAAAACTATGTCCAATTGTATACAGAAGAGAGAGAAAGCCTGAATGTTGTATCCATGGCCATTAGTGCCCTTGTTAGTGGATTTCTCACACTCACACAATCGATGTAGGCTTAATTGGCCGAACCACTTTATATCGTTGAGTTCACCTTCTTATCCTCATCTCCTTCTTTCATATATATATACATATATCCATCTCCATTATTGTGCTATGATTGAACTTAAGCTATTCATAGTCTCATCTTGATCTGGTGGTGTTGATTACAGTATCATCAATCTGGTGGCGTCTATGGGAACGAAGATAGCCATCTCTTCCTTATTTTAGCTTATACTTATGAGAGTCTCTGGTGGTGAACTAGTCCTCTCTATTTGTGGAGTTATTTCATCATTGAAGGAGCTCTTGTTGAGCATTTAAGCTCTCCTTATCCAGCACATAACTCAAACATCTTACACCAATGGTAATGGATCCACCTCCTCCACCTGAGAATCCATCAGCACCATAACATAGAGGTGGTGCAAGCTCCAGCCAAGCACCACCCCAGTCAGAGATGGCTGAGGTGGTAATGGAACTCCGCTACCACATAGCTAGCCAGTAGCAAATGTGGTAATGGCACTCTTCTCCCACATAGCTAGCCAAAAGCAAATGCAAAACCAGTTTGTTATGTTTAGCCAGAGTTTGCGGCTAGGGTTGGCGACGCTGGAGAAGCATTTGTAACTCCATCCACTAGAGAAGGCAAACTAGGTCTGCAAGACAGGGGACAACCCCAGGCTCCAGAAAAGACCTTCCACCATGTCAGAGATGGAGAGAAGTTTCTGACCCTAGGCGTTTATGCCTGGAGAGGCAAGGTCAAGAACTCCGTGATGACTTAGTCGGGGATGACCTTAACGAAAAAGAGGGAGAATTCGAATGTTAGGAACCTCATGAGATATCCAGAGGAACTGTACCTCCTATTCGACAGAGCGGGGACTAGGTATGGAGGCCCAGCTAAGAGTGTAGGCCCAGTCGAGACGGTGGGCCAAGGCAATCAGCCTTAGACAGGATAAGCAGAAGGTCAGCCTTCAAGGAGATCTGAGGAATCGTTTGTCCAGATAAAGGAGTATTGCCCATTCAAAAAGAAATAAGAGGAAAGATGACTGCAAACCTCCCCAAGACCGAGAGGAGCAAAGAGAGGTCATCAGCCGACCTAGGTGTTCAAAAAGGGTACCCTCCGCCCATCCGGCTAATAGAGAATGATCAGCTCAGCCAGATAATAGAGAAGGGGTGGGGGAAAAGCTATCCCTACAAAAGTCGACGTTGCAACAAAGAAGACCTGGAATGAGTCCATACAGAGGTTGGAGAATAAAATAGGGGATATCATAAGAAGTCGAGATCCCTTGCAGAGGGGATATGTTGAAGGATCCCCATTCATGGAAAAGATACTAAACTATCCAACCCTGACCAAGTTTAAACCACCGGTAGTTACTCCAAAGTATGATGGGAGCATATATCTGGTACATCATGTGGAGATGTATCAGTTGGCCTTCGACATCTATTAGATACCTGATAAGATGAGATGACGAGCATTCTCAAGCACGTTGACAGGGGCAGCCCATGTATGGTTAACCTCCCTTCCTAAAAACTCTGTAGGAAATTTTAAACAGATGGCCGATAGTTTTGTCCATAACTTCTGCTTTGGGGTAAAACCTAAGAAGCAGATAACCCACCTATTATACATGAAACGGGGGAAGGATGAGACTCTGAGGGAATATATAGTCCGTTTTAATAAGGAGAAGTTGGAAGTCGAAGACTACAAAGAAAGTGTCACAATGACAGCCCTTATGGGAGGTCTTCAGAAAGGAAAGCTATTATGGAAACTGGCCGAAGACCCTCCAAAGTCCATGGTTGAACTCTTGGCTATGGCCGGGAGATCCATGAACGTAGAGGAGGCAATGGACACCAAAGAAGATGAAGAAGAAAGATCCCACAGTGATGGAAAGGGTCAGAAGTCCATTGGAAAGGATAGCAAGAAAAGGCCTATAGATGACAAGTTTATGAACTATACGCCTCTGACAGTTAGCTGTGAACATATTCTAAATGAGATAAAAAATGACTGGTCTCTTAGGTGGCTGAAAAAGCTAAAGACAGCTCCTCACAAGAGAAATAGAAATCTTTGGTGTGAATTTCACCAAGATCATGGGCACATCACCGATAAATGCTTCGCCCTCAAAGATGAGATAGAAAAAATGTTGAAATCTGGTAAGTTGAGGAAATATATTAATAAGGATGGTTCAGGCCGAGGCCGAGATGACAACGGGCGAGATGACCCCAAGAAGAGGAGAAATGATAGGGGTAGAGAGGATGATCCAAATAAGTGGGATGACCATTCGGATGATGATAGTGATGATCCTGATCTCCCACCAGAGGATGATAATGTCCCCATAAAGAGGCTCAACGTGATTTCATTTGGTATGGGCATAATTTATGGAGGCCTAGCAGGAGGAGGCTCTGAGGTCGCGGATTGCAAGGCCCATGTGGCCGAGGCGAAGGCAATAACTAAGGACGAGGTTTTAAACTCAACCTCTATTGATGTTAATCTCGAGAAGAGGAAGAAAGTTGATATAGAAACCCTCGTAGTCGGCTTCTCAAGACTAGATTTCAAGGCTATCCTATCTCCTCATGATGACCCGCTCATTGTTACCACCTGAGTATATGGGTGTGAGGTGCCGAGAATCTTAGTTGATGGAGGAAGCTCTGAAGATGTCATGTTTTGTCCGTGCTTCAAAGGCTTAGGACTTAAGTGGGCCAGGCTCGTCCCATACCATCATCCTCTAATTAGATTCAGTGGAAAAAAGGTTCACCATATGGGTATGTACGAAATAGATGTCAGAATGGGATACGAGTGGCCAAAGAGGCTGACCAAGAAGATCAACTTTTTTATGATGGATGAGAACATCTTCTCGTCTTATAACCTCATATTGGGACGAGTGGCTCTCAAATAGTTTGAGGCCGTGCCTTCAACGGTCCACCAAATGATAAAAGTCCCGACTCCATATGGGTTAGGGGAAGTTTAAGGTGACCAAACGTCAGCACGAGAATGCTACTTTAACTCATGAGAGGAGAAAGAAGCACACAAGAAAGCAACCACCACATACAATATTGACACCCTTGATCCCAGAGACGAGACAAAACTTAAGAAAGTGTAGTCCACAAAAGAGGTGGAATCCATCGTCATCAATGAGGACGAGCCGAAAAAAACCATCCTAGTTGGCAAAGCCCTAAAATAGGAGATCAAGGATGAGCTTATTGAATTTTTTAGGAAGAGACAAAGAATATTTGCGTGGAGTCATGATGACATGCCTGGGATTGACCCCAAATTAATGTCTCACAAGTTGAACGTTATTAATGGTGCCTAGCCGATAAAACAGAGAAGGAGAATATACCCTAGATGGATTTCAAATGTTGTCATATTACCCAAAGCGAATGACACATGAAGAATGTACGTGGACTTCACTGGTCTGAACAAGTCTTGTCCTAAAGGCAACTTCCATGTCCCTTGAATTGATCATATGGTAGATGCTATAGCACGGCATAAATTAATGAGTTTCATGGATGCATACTCTGTTTACAACCAAATATTTATGGACTCGGTCGATGCAGAGAAGACAGACTTCATCACCGACAAGGGGACCTACTGTTATAAGGTTATGCCTTTCAGCTTGAAGAACATAGGGGCAACATATCAGCGATTGGTGAACACGATATTTGAAGACTGAATTGGAAAGTATATGGAGGTTTATGTTGACCAAGTGTCCAATGGCTGACACTCATGTGGCCGACCTTGAAAGAACTTTCAATACCATGGACAAGTACAAGATGAAGCTTAATCCAGCCAAGTGTGTCTTCGACATCGGACCTGGCAATTTCTTGGGTTTTATTGTCAATCAAAGGGGTATAGAAGCCAACCTAGAGAAGATAAAGTCCCTGCTAGAGATTAAGACACCAAGGAACATCAAGGAAGTTCAGAGGTTGACCGGACTAGTAGCCGCATTAAATAGGTTTGTCTCAAGAGCCACTGATAAATGTCTACCATTTTTTAAGATTCTTAGAAAAGCATTTGAGTGGGACGAGGAATGCGATAAAGCTTTTGCGGAGCTAAAGACTTATCTCGGCAATCCACTTTTATTGTCTCATCCTGTCCAAGGACAGAAACTTTACCTTTACTTGGTCATGTCAGATTCGGCTATCAGTGCGGCGATAATACAAGATGCTAAGGGTATACAAAGACCATTGTATTTCAGCAGCAAGGCCCTCCAGGGGGCTGGACAGAGGTATCCTAAGATGGAAAAACTGGTATATGCCCTTATTCGTGCTTCAAGAAAGATGAAGCACTATTTTCAAGCTCATACAATGGTTGTCTTGACGGACTCTCCCCTTAGGAAAGACATCCATAAACCTGAGAAATCAGGTAGATTGATGACCTGGGCCATTTAGCTAGGCGAATATGACATAGTCTATCACCCAAGGGTGGCAATCAAGGGGTAAGCATAGCAGAGTTCACCTAAGTCGAGGCCGATAGAAAAAAAGCAGACAACCTTGATAGGTAGTCCAAAACCCGTATTGAACTGGCAAAGATCGAGATAAGCATGGCGAGACATCCAATAACCAAAACTAATAAGTTTTTGCTCAAAATGGAGTAATTGAAGAGGGGTCATTTTCAAAAGGGGCAGCATGGAACTTGTTTGTTGATGGTTCATCCTGTGAAAATGGGAGTGGAGACAGCCTGATTGTGTCGTCCCCAGACAGAACAGATATAAAGTACGCATTGAGGTTCAATTTTAAGGCTTCCAACAATGAGTCAGAGTATGAGGCCCTCATAGACGAAATCTCCCTTGCCAAAGCTCTCAACTTCGGCCAACTTTTAGTCCATAGCGACTCTCAGCTTGTGGTTAATCAGGTCCTGGGGATTTTCAAAACCAAAGATGACAGAATGGCAAGATATCTAGAAAAGGTGAAGAAGATGATGAAGGATTTTGGTGAGATCAAAGTCAAAAAGGTGCCTTGACTGGATAATAGCCGAGCTGATGCTCTGGCAAGGTTAGCCTCGGTAGCACGGACAAAGACTAAGAAATTGGTGCTAATAGAAGTCCTTTCTCGGCTGACAATAGAGGAAGAGGATGAGAAGCTAAATTTTTACTTCAATTTAAACCTGGGACCATCTTGGATGGACCCCATTAAATAGTATATCAAAGAGGGTATCTTTCCAGAGTCTAAGGTCGAAAGAAGGATGTTGAAATACAAGGCCATTAAGTTCTCTATCCTAGGGGACGTGTTATATAAGAAGGGGTTTCTTTTACCTCTTCTTAGATGTGTCCATCCTGCCGAGGTGGACTATATTTTAAAGGATGTTAACAAAGGATCTTTCTCAAGCCATATTGGGGGTAGATCATTGGCAAAGACGATCGTCACCCAAGGATATTGGTGGATGACCCTGGCTAAGGACTCGACTGAATACGTAAAGAAGTGCGATAAATGCTAGCAGTTTGCCACCATCCCTCACCAGCCCCATCAACCTCTGACGTCTATCACCTCACCATGGCCATTTTTAGTGTAGGGGATTGATTTTGTTGGACCTCTGCCAAGGGCCATGGGCAACTACAGATATTTAATTATGGTGATAGACTACTTTTTGAAGTGGGTAGAAGCCGAGGCTATGATTAAGATCATAGAAAAGGAGGCCTTTCAGTTCATGTCGAAGAACATCATTTGCAGGTATGGTTGCCTAATACTCTCATCTCTGAAAATAGTGCCCAATTCAAAAAAAAATCCCTAGAAAAGTACTGTAAAAGGGTCGACATCAAACAGTTCTTCTCATTACCTAGACGACCCCAGGTTAATGGTCAAACCGAGGTCACCAATAGAACTATTCTTGATAGAATCAAGAAAAGGTTGGAAGAGGCTAAGGAGAAATGGACTGAAGAGGTACATGTTGTACTATGGGCTTACCGAACGACGGTGAAAATGCCGACAAGGGAAACCCCCTTCATGTTGGCTTCTGGATCAAAAGTTGTGGTGCTGACAGAGATTGGTCTCCCCACCCATAGAGTTCATACGTGTGACCATGAGGGAAATATCATAGAGAAAAGACTCGACTTAGATCTAATTGAAGAAAGAAGAGAGGATGTTGAGGTCATAATGGAAGCCTATCAGTAGAGGATGGCCAAGTTTAATAACAAGAGGATAAATCGAGGCCGATATCAGTAGGAGACCTTATTTTGAAGAATACTTGGCAGAAGCCGAACAAGCTTCATGACAACTGGCATGATCCTTACAGGGTTACTGATGAGGTATTCCAAAGCACCTATCGACTGGAGAACCTAGAGGGGGAACCATTCTCCAACCCTTTGAATGTCGATCACTTAAAAAGGCACTAGTAATAGATGATTATATAGGAGTTTTTCATTATAAATCGTTGTAAAAAGGCCTTATTATGAAAGAGAAAAATGAAAATGGTTTGTTCCCACATATCTTATATACTTTATTTTGAATGATTTGTTTCAAGTACCCTTAAAAGCTATAAAACATCATTCATGGTGAGATAGAAATAACCCAACCTTGGTGAAATGATAACATGGAAAGGGGGCCGACCCCATCCATGGACTTTCAATAACATCAAGAAGGGCAGCTTAATTATTAAAACATCATTAATTTATTGCGTATTAGATGAAACATCATTAGTTTGGTGATCTTATACCTTAAACATCATTAATTTGGTGAATATGCAATGAAATATCATTAATTTGATGAATACTTAGTGAAAAACCTCTCTCGGCCGAGATGACAATGCATGGATGAGACGATGCTCAACCATGCACTCTCAAAATGATAAGAGGGGGTATGGAATAACACCATAATTTGGTGAGTCCGAATTGAAAATCACTTGGGTGTGGTTCATTGCTTAAACACCATTAATTTGGTAAATATGAGATGAAACATCATTAGTTTGGTACTCTCAGACCTTAAACATCATTAATTTGGTGAATATGCAATGGAACATCATTAATTTGGTGAATGAAAAACCCTCTCTCGGTCAAGACGACAGTGCATGGATGAGACGGTGCTCAACCATGCACTCTCTAAATGACGAGAGGGGGTATGGTATAACACCATAATTTTATGAGTCCGAATTATGAAATTTGGTGTCCATATATAATAGAAGAAATTTGGTGGTTATCCTTATCCCGCCTCGTAGACGAGGCGAGATTCCAAACATTGTGAAATTTGATGTTGACATTACTACCACAACACAACATATAATAGAAGAAATAAGCAAACATCCAAACAAGAAAACATTCAAGAAAGAAAGCATTCACATTTCACGAACTGATCAAAATAAAAGAAGTTAAAAGTATTCATGTGTTACATCGAATAAAGGGTAATAGGTCACAGATGACCGCCCTGACCAAAAAAAAAATTCAATCCTAAATTTACTGATCGAGTGTAGTGTCGACATCTCCAAGGGTCGACCCATTAGCAAAAGAAACCTTGACTACATCAACAACCTCGGTCCTTTAAACATCGATATCCAACTTAGTTATGCCCTCCTGATCCCTATGAGTGTCAGGGTCGACCTCGGCACCCCCACTAGGAATTTTAAAGTCAGTGTAATCTCTCTCAAGGAGAAGGTACTGAAGTTAAGACCCAAAAAGTCCTGAAAGGTCAAGCTCCCAGTTTTTACTTGCCTCAGAACAGCCCATCGGTAAGTAGTTATGACACCCCTCTCCAGATACTCGAAGGCATGGTCATTATACTCATCTGACTCCTTATGGCCATCCACATTAGCCTGGATTATCGCATTAATATCAGCCTTTTTGTCATCAAAGAGCTTCTTCAAAGATTTGGCATGCTCTGCCTTGAGGTTGGTTACCTTATCCTGATACTGCTTTAGAGCCTTCTAGGAATCATCAAGCTCCTTCCTCAGATTTCATGCAGTTGTCTCGGCCTCTCTTCCTTTTTTTTATCAAGGGTATATTCTTATTAATCCAATCCATCGGCTAATAGAGGGAAATAAGACCCTACAACGAGAAAAAAGTCTATCAGTATTTGAAGAAAATTACGAGAGTACACTTGGAAATTTTAACTAAACTTTAGTAGATATACCTAAACGGTTCTGTGAATAGAAAATGCGATAAGAAGGGAGATATAAATGACTTGTAAACATTTGTCAGCCTCAAATATCAAAGATTCGACACCGTCACAAGCTTTCCTAGGATTACCAATAACGCTCTCATCTTCTAATTTTAGCTGCGATAGACGAGTCGCAAGAGCCTCGACCATAGATATGGGAATGGCCTCTGTGTAGGGATACAAAGGAGATTGTTTATTCCTCTTGTCCTTTCCTCTTCTCCGTGGCCTCAATAGTTCATCCAGGGCTACCAGCGATGGTCTTAGTGGCTGTAGTAGTAGAGGGGTTGGCTCCCTTTCCATGCTTACCGATAAGTTTGCTTAAATTCTTGGCCACCATCTACCAAAGGTAATCTAACATGTTTTCTGGATGATTTTCAAAAAGAAGAAGATTTTAGCATTGAAAATTTGAAAAAATATGACACATTAGTTCAACAAAAGAGGCCACTCACGTAGCTCGGTTAAGGGGTCAACCCCTAAACCTATATGAGATAAGTAGTAAGGAGTCATCAACTGCTCAAATTTCACGAGACGACCTTGATCCCTAAGCTTCTCAACTTTTTCAGCGGCATCAGGGTTTAAACTCGAATCAAGATTTACTGACATAGAGACTTTGGCCCACCTTCGAGGGACCCAGGGCTCAGAGCTACCACAAGCTTCGTTGGTACCAAATTACTAATCTCTCGAAACAAAGAAGTAGCGGGGTTTCCAATCATGATTGGAAGTCTGGGTGACCAGCAACACTTTATTGGAAGACTTACTGGATACGAGATGATAGTATCCAGGATAAGTTTTAGGGGACGATAGGGTATAACAGACTATAAAGATGTTAACTGGAAGGTCAGTTTGATAAACTATCTTCCTTAGAGAGACAAACCCGAGAATAACTCTCTAGGCATTGGGAGAAAGCTGGGATGAGGAAACTCCTAAGAGGGCTAGAATTACACGTACGATGGGGTGAATAGGTAGTCAAAAGATGACCTTAGACATATTCTCATAGACACATAACTCTCCCTCTCAGTCGTCATAGGCTCTATCGTCTGCAGATGGTTTTCTTATAAAAAGGGAGGGCCCAATGCCATATAAATGTCTCCAAGTCAGAAAATTGACCTCAGTGACCGAACTCTCATACGACTCAGCTATGGATAGGTATAGATCTCTCTCTTCACTATTATTGTATGACTCTTCAGTCTGGGGTTGGTTTGGGTCACCACTTGGAAAGTGTTGCATAAACTACTCCCTCGTAGCAGTCGACAGAGGAATGGCATTAAGAGGAGGAGGGATGGAAACATTAGGCTCATTAATCTCAATAGAAGCATCAGACCAATTTTATGACTCGGCCCTCTAAGAAGATGAGGTGCAAGAGGAGATCTCATCAGCCTCAGACCCATCATCATGGTGTGAGAATTGGGTCATAGACTCGTCAAAAGGGTCATGACTATCAGATAGTTCAAAAACAAACATACTTTCATTTTCAGAAGAAACTGACTCACGTATGGGATCACTTGGTTCGGCAGGTGTAAGGAGGATGACAGCTAATGGGGTTGGAAATAAAGGTCTGAGGGGAAAGGCATAGGCCTTTCTTCTCTCGATTTCCTCAAGCTCAATCTTCCTAATATCCTGAAAATATCTTTCCCTAAGGTTTGGAAATTCCTCAGCTAGTTCGTACAAATGTTTTAACATGAACAAGACGAAGCTATACTTAACTAAATTATGAAGGGGATAAATAAATAAAAGGGCTGACTTTTGTTGATCAAAAGATCAAAGGCTAGAATATCAATCGTTCTTGATGAATAATAGCCAAGAACAAGCTAAAAAAACTCTACCGGAGATCACCTGAAAAGTCTCACCACGGTGGTGGAACACTCAAACCAACTAAAAACCACCTCTGCCACTACCACTAGGTCAGTAGATGTAACACAAAAAAAAAATTCAAATCCTAAAAACTAATGCAAAACCTCGTCAAAGAAATTAAAAGGCATCGAAGAATACGAAAGTAAGAAATAAAAACCAAAAATAGAAGAAAGTTGCAGAAAAGAGGTTACTTGGAGAAGACAAGCCATTGGAAAGAAATAAAGGGGGATAATCGAGCTTGGAAAGCAAGGAAAAGAGGTGCAAGGATTGAAGAATGTCTATGGTAGTTTTGCAGAAGAAAGGAGAGCGGGAATGTATTTTTACAAATGAAGAAAGAGAAGAAAATAAAGGTTTGTGCCTTAAATACCTCCAAATGATTAAGCACACTTCCCTAAACTCATCATCACCTAGGGCATGAAGCCCGAAGCACTCAGCCTCCAGATCATGCTTGGGGTAGACACTACCGAATTAGGACTGAAACATGTGTCACTCACATGACCTCTTCAAAAGACTCATCCAATTCATATCCCCCAGTCACCTCCTCATGAAGATGGCTGAGGCCTAGGGGTGATTGATATACCCAAATATGCCCTCGTATCCATATGAGACCTACTAGTCGAGCTTTCAAAAAGAGTTCACAGGGTGTTTCTAAGACTCGTCAATAACTAGGGCCAGCCTCGTCTACAGTAACATCGACTTTCTAGAGGGCCGATATTTCAGGGGAAGCGCTTCTGCAATAAGGGCACCTCTAATCTACTCATACAGCTGGTACTAGGGCAAGGTCGATCAATCAACCTTGGCTGGCACTCCTCAGCATAGATTACACTTGACAGTTTCCCATATTAGGCCATGCGCTACATCGTTAACATCGTCCACAACCAGGTCGAGACTCCTTCAAATGATATTTACTGTATGAGTTATACAAGGTTCCAGCATGGCAGATTCCACATGGGAAAAATCATTGCACGAAGATCATTCCCTCACGTGAGGGAATATTACATCATTATTGATCCATGTTCCAGGGACAGGTGTCTTCATCTTATTTGGAGTTTACTCATGAACATATTGGTTACATGCTTAGGGGTACATTACACCCTCGGGTCTCATATATAAACTTCATATTTTATATACAATTTTGATAACCCTAACAGAACTCTATCCAATTGTATACAGAAGAGAGAAAAAGATTGAGTGTTGTATCCATGGACATTAGTGCCCTTGTTTAGTGGATTTCTCACACACTCACACAGTGCATGTAGGCTTATTTGGTTGAACCACTTTATATCGTTGAGTTCACCTTCTTATGTTCATCTCCTTCTTTCATATATATACATATATCCATCTCCATTATTGTGTTGTGATTGAATTTATGTTATTCATAGTCTCATCTTTATCTGGTGGTGTTGTTTATAGTATCATCAATCCGGTACCATCTGTGGGAACGAAAATAGCCATCTCTTCCCTATTTTAGCTTATACTCATGAGAGTCTCTGGTGGTGAACTAATCCTCCCTCTTTGTGGAGTTATTTCACCATAGAAGGATCTCTTGTTGAGCATTTAAGCTATCCTTCTTCATCTCATAACTCAAACATCTTACACTAATGGAAATGGATCCACCTCATCCACCTGAGAATCCACCGACACCACAATATGGAGGTGGTGCAAGCTCCATCCAGGCACCGCCCCAGTAAGATATGGGTGAGGTGGTGATGGCGCTCCGCTCCCTCGTAGCTAGCCAACAGCAAATGCAAAACCAATTTGCTATGTTTAGCCAGAGTTTTGCAGCCAGGGATGGCAGTGATGGAGCTGAATTTATAACTCCGGCCGCCAGAAAAGGCGAACCAGGTCAGCAAGCCAAGGGACCCATGGTCCATAAAAAGACCTTCCATCGTGTCATAGACGGATAGATGTTGTCGACCATAGGCATTTACGCCTGGGGAGGCAGGGTCAAGAACTCCATGATGACTTAGTCGGGGATGACCTTGATGATGTAGAGGGAGAATTTGAATGTTGGGACCCATGGCGAGTTCATTCGATAGAGCGTGTAAGCTCTTCCAGGCCCTGCCAGGCCTTGTCTCTCACGAGTACCGTTTGACCTCAGACTCAATATTACAATCATGAGAGCATTACTATTAATGTTACTTAAAAGTTACAACTTAAATAAGTAGGAAAAGAAGATAAAGAATAGCTTTCTAGGATAATCTCTTCATGTAGATGCATCATTGAGCTGCCCTGCTGAGTTGTCTCACTGCCTTCATGTTGCTTCATTACCTGGAGTCTCTTCTATTAACTGGGGAGGCTTTCTCTAATTCAGGGATTATCTTCAAGCCACCCTATAATTTCCCTTTCATGTAGAGATTTGTTGTGATGACAAGATATGTCTGCACAAAAAACTTCTCAGCCCGATGAACCATCTTGGTGTGAGCAAAAATTCTCCCATTTTTGTCTTCGTTGCAACTTTTGTTGTTATCTTTGTTAGAAAAAAGTTAAATTCTCCATGATGTACCTAAACCTAAGCTCTGAAAATTCCTGGCGTATGGCAAGGGGACATCGTAACCTTTTTTTGTTATATCCCAATCGTTCTATCTTCTTCCCCACTTGTCAGAATCCTCCCAATGTATCTGAAGAAACTATCCATCACTCGTTGTGACTGTTCAAAGAATTAAATTATCCCTAATTTACATTATTCTGTTCCACTAAGTAGTGAACTTTTAGTGAGTGGTCATTTTCATTAGGACTGCCCCTAACAACATGTATTATCCTCGTTATCTTTAATGGAAAATTCCTAGCGTTTGGAATTTTAACATTCTTCACGTTTTTCTTGTGATGTGTCTATCTATGACACCCCGTCTAACTAAATACCGGGTGATCAGTCCTTTATTAAACTAAATTCGAATATCCAGTTGGTTCATTCTCAGCATCACTGTCGAAAAATAATTTCTTCATTAATTCACCTAATAATTAATTAAGCTAGTGTCAAAAACTTTTCTAGTTTTAATTTAATTAACACCTTAGTTGTAACTTTGTTGCTTCTTACTTCATCATTGGCCATAAGTATTACTCTCTCTAAATCCTTTTATATAAAGGGATCTCAGTTTTTTTTACAGTGTTCGTCATGTGTCTTCTTCAACTTCTGCTCTGCATCTTCTAGACCAATGCATCTTGACCTTCATCCTCCCACATTCCTGAAGTAAAGACTTCCTTGATTGGTGAAGTATTGTGTTATCTCTTTTAGTTCCATTGACTTACCCAGACTCCAACTTCTTCTTAATATTGCCTCTCCAATTATGAATCATCTTCCATCGGGAAGATCGATTGCACCATCGAGGGCGTTGTTCTTTGTTGTATCACCACAGTAGTTGTGTTGATTTTCATAGCCACTTTCTGAGTAATGGTGGCATAAGCATCAGCATGTCTATTCATCGTTCTAGTATGCCTTCTTATCTCAACCTGATGAAACTAGTTGATTAGTCATTGGATGATTATTCTATAGGGCACCAGGTTGAGGTGCTTCAACACATATTCCCCATTCACTTGTTGAAACACCAAGTTCTAATCACCTTTGATGCACAGCGAACGGATGCCCTTTCGGAGGGCTTCTAGAAACCCCAGCACTAACACCTCATACTCATGTTCATTGTTGGAGCATGGGGAGTCTAACTTGTAGGAAAGGCAAAACTCTTCCTTCCCTTTAGAAAAGATAACCCCTTCCCCTCCCTTTTTTTTATCGAAGAACCATCAAATTGCACGGTCCATTCTTCAAGGTTAGGATCCAAAAAATTGGCCTGCAAATCATCTCCTGGAATGCTCTCTCAGGGTGGCTCAAATATCACAGATGGGAAATTTTCTAATAGGTCTGCATACGCCTGGCTTTTAATCGCCTGAGGGACCACACACTTTAAGTCATATTCGGATAGGATTAGGAACCAACTAGCTGCTCTTACAATCAAAATAGTTCTCGCCAAAAAAACGTAATGGGAGCACATATTGTCATAATCTGAATTGTGAAAGGTAGCATATAATGTCTATGTTTTGTTATATAAATACCAATGATAAATAATGTCTTTCGACACTACTATACCTTGCCTCTGGTCCGTGTATGACCTGCTCAGGTAGTAGACTGGTATCTCTTTCCCATCAATTTCCTATGCCAAGAGAGATCTACTGGACCTTGTAGTATATGTGAGGTAGCGCTGCAAGGGTATCCCTTCCCTAGAAGGAATCATCATTTATGGAGAAGTGAGAAACTCCTTCAACTTGGTCAGGGATTCTTGGGGAGGTTCCTCCCATTTGAACTTGGTGCCCTTTCGCAGCAGCTCGATTAGTGGATGAGTTATCTCATCTAATCTTGGCATAAATATTATGAGGTAGGAGACTTTACTGAGGACACTCTTGAGTTCTTTCCTTGTCCTTGGACATGGCAACTTTAGGATCGCTCGTTGCTTGTCCTGGTCCATCTGCACTCCCTACCCATCCACCATAAAACTCAGGAACTTTTCACTTGTAACTCCGAAGTCACACTTCAGCGGGTTCATCCTCAACTTGTACTTCCTGCACCTAATTAACACCTTCCTCGGATCGTCCATATGGGACTCCTCCTTCTTTAACTTGATGACCAGATCATCCACATAAAATTTCAAAAACTTATGAAAGAAGTCATGGAAAATAGCCATCAGCGCCCTCTGATATCTTTCCCCGGCATTCTTCAACCCAAAAGGCATCACTTTTGTACATGAAGTTTCCTAACGGGGTTCATAATGCTATTTTCTCTACATCCTCTAGATCCATCTTGTTCTGGTAATACCACACATACCCATTCATAAAGTTTTACATTTCATGCTCAGTAGTTGCATCGGTCAAGCTATCAATGGAGGGCAGAGGGAACTCATCCTTTGGGCAAGATCTGTTCAAATACCTAAAGTCCACACAAATACTTATCTGATTCTTATCCTTCTTTACAACTAGGATGATTCTTAACAACTAAAGTGGGTGTTTTATTGGTTTGATGAACCCATTTTCTAGCAATCGTTGAACCTCCTCTTTTATTTTCATAGCCATCTCAGGCTTATAAGTCCTCCTAGCTTACTTCCCCGGTATGGCTAAAGGCATAGAGTTAAGCATGTGGAAACTTACTTCTTTTTCTAGCCCCTCCATCTCTATGCACTTATACGTAAAAACATCTTTGTACTCTCGAATTAGATCAATCAAGTCCTTTCTTTACTACTCGCTCAGCTCTTTCAAAATAAAGATGGGCCATGGGTCTTCTCCTTTTCGTCTAAGTCCAGTTGTTCTGACTCTTGCACTTATGGCTTCGGGCGATCCATCATGTACACTATCTCTTCCCCCAATCCTTTCATGAACTCTTATATTTTAGAGTTATCTATGACCAAGCATTGCCCCAACTGGTCTACTAGGAAACACTCATATACCGGGTCAACCTCTTCATCAACTTCTGGAATAGCTTATTTGACCGCCCACTCACACCTTCAAATGAGGTAAATCACCCTCCCATCCTCTATTATCTTCTTCTCGCACTATCTGTTGGTCGTTTTAACTGACTTTCATTTCCTTTCACTCAAATATTCTACCAATTTATTTCTCCAAAACCTACTCAACAGGCTTTGTCATTGGGCTTCGTGCTCCATCGAGCCCATTATGGGCCTCATTCTATCTTTGAGTTATTTTGAGATATTCTGGGCCTTAGGATCAACATGATGAACTTCCTCAGATAATTCTCTTCTTCCTACTTCTTCACTGCTCTAACCATTCACAAGCCCCGTCCTTTTTTCTGATAGAAGGAACTCTAGCTCCCTCCATTCATCTCATTAGAACTCTAGTATCCTCCTCTAGCTCCCTCCATTCGTCCCATTAGGACTCTAGTATCCTCCTCTAGCTCTGTATAAAATGTTGCGTCCACTAGGTGAGCCTCTTTGATTGTAAAGGGATTCTTCATCTCACGTATAATGATTTCATTCCTTTTCACATTTGCCTTAGCACATTGGTGATATGTCGAAGGGACTAAATCATGATTTTGCATCCACACCCTTCCTATCAGAAGATGGTGAGAAGTAGCACTCTCAATCACATGAAATTTAATTTGTGAAGTGAGGTTCCCCATCGCAATTCCAATATTCACATACCCAATCGACTTAGAGGACTGGTTATCATAACCAGAAATCACCAAATGCATTGGTATCAACCTTGCCTCGGGAATATTAGATGCATGGAAGGAACTGATGGGCATGATGTTTATCAATGCTCCCTCATCCATCAGGGCCCTTGTAAAACTTACACTATTAATACTAGCCATGACATATAAGGCCCTATTGTGTGGGAACCTTACCGCCCTAGCGGTATCACTAAAAGTTACTTCGGATAAAAAGTTTCTTACTAATCTGGTCATGTGCCCCCTCCATCTCAGCGATGGCAGTGCATTCTTTCGTGTAATGTCTAGTATCACTTGCGTTATCTCTACTCGTCTTTTCTTCAAAATCCTCACTTGGTTGAAGAACTATGAGAACTTAGACGACTGAGATACAACATGGTACTCTAGTCCCTGATATATTTCTTCCTTATCTATATTGTACACATCTTCTACATCTCTGGCACTAGCTTCATCATAATCTATCACCACGTTAGTCATTCCCCTGGTGAAGTCTTCCAGCCTTTCCTCAAACTCTTCCCGTTCAATATCTATATCCATTGCCTCCCATTCAGCCTCTTCATCATAAGCAACTATCAAGTTAGCTAGATGTGCTAGAAGGAAGTTGTTGTTGACATTCTCCTTAGGGATCTATAGAGTCCCTATTTTCATGTGTATGCTTATGATCTTTCTTAGTGTAAAGCTGGCTACCGTTTGATGACAAATCTTTCGATGGATCTGGAAATATTTTGGATCATCTTTTGTCTCTACATCTGTCTCCACAGTTGGAATACCCTTTGGTTCATATAATGTCCCCCATTGGACCATGGTGTTGTAATAACTGACAGCCCCCTTAACAGTACAAGGCAGTGGTGGTCGATCCTCTCCATCTATACCGAACTTTCTCTTATTATCCTTCTTTAATTGTTTATCCCTCTCTCCTCCATAGGTGTACCCCGCTCGTGGGGGCTAGCCACGTACCATAACAGGCTGTATTGGTTATCTGAACATTATAGACACCACGATCGGGTTTGGTCGTACAACCAACGATATGTTCCTTACTTCCTTTAAAAATGTCGCAAAAGTCCCTTTGCGCGTTTCGTTGATGATGTGATAGATATACTCTGAGATAAAACCTTTAACACAAATCTGAAGAAGTTTGTACTCCTTGGCCTCTTCTCTTACATCAAGAAACCTTTCCCTAAACCTTCGTACATACACTACCACTTCCTCCCCTGGACATTGCTTCTCCATGCGTAGTTGTGTCAGCATGAACTCATATTCTTCTAGAAATAACTTCTGGACAAACCGAACATGCATTTCCTCCCACATTGAGACACTCTTTGGCACTAAGTGAGAGTACCAAGTGTAAGCCTTATCGGTTAGGGATTTAGGAAACTCCCTCAACCTTAGATTCTTATTATTGCAATGAGCCCCCAGATGCTCAATGAAGCGCTTGATGCGTTCCTTTGGATTTCCTCCTTTTCTTGTGTACTTATCAAAGATAGGAGGAATGTAGCCCTTCGGGTAAGGTTCATCATTGTATCCCTAAGGGTAAGGAGTATGAAAATCATCGTACAATGATGCTAACTCATTGGTTGATTGTGAGGAAGCTTCTATCATCTTTAGCATCTCTTTCTGTACCTCTTTCCTCATTTATTCCAAGGAACATGCAAAGGTTTTCTCAACTACTAAAGCAATGATCTAAAGGACCATAGGTGGAATACTTGCCACACCTAGGGTACTTACCCTTGGGATAGGGGTAGGTACAGTGTTCGTAGGGCTAGGTCCCGTTGAAGCCATGCTTGATGGGTCTATCGGAGCCGACATTGGTGTTACGAGGGAGTTGGGGTCAAATCACCCTCCCAAAGCTGTAGCAGTTATGGGAGTCTGCAAGAACTCAAAGAATTTCCCCATGAGAAGGGCCATCTGTTCTTGTCCCAACACGGCGCTAGTGGAAACTTGTGTCACCGTTGGGGATCCTATTGTCGTTTGAACTTGGATAACCTCCACCCGAGGAACCCCATCCCTGGAAGCCTCAAACTCCTTCACCATTTGTTCCTCACCATGTTGGGTAGCATCAAAATTGATGGTATGGGTAATATTATCTTGAGCCATACTTTTAGAATAATACCTCCCCAGCGGAGTGGCCAAATGTAAGAGGTTAGTCCCCTTAAGCCTGGGAGTATAGTAATACCAATTTAGGTGTAACCCTATAGATATGGTGATAAAAGATAACCCAATAACTCTTTAATAAATACAAATGAACACAATATTGTACATAATCAACACTCGAATTGAACTCACAAGTGTCTAGTGTATAACTCAAGTAATAATAAAGGAAACTTAAAAGCAACTCATTCCAAGGGAGAGAGAAGTAAGAACCCTAGATACACCTTGGCAGGTAGACAACACACCAACAACATCTGAAGGATATCTGGTTAGCTATTAAAAGCATCATAATAAATGACAATAGTGGGACAGTAAACTCCCTAGTTTGTAATAACTTATCTCTGATATATTCTCTCTCTAGCAATAAATATCTAGAAAGAACTCTCTCATCTAAGAAGTGGTTAAGACCCAAAAATAGCCCCACACCCCTTTCTGAGCTGTCTCATTCCTTCACAGCTGTGAAAAGACATCCCATAACTTTACGTCACAAAACATTAAATGCATGATGGGCCATCATGTCGTACATTATAAATATTAAATGTCAAGACATGCCTTTTGCCTAACCACTGAGCCTCATAGGACTGTCACAACAGAGGTGGCTCACTAACTATCTAACAACACCTAATACCACGGTGGTTTACTCAAGTTTGGATTGGACAGTGTATGGATGGCTAATGACATCACCTAAAGTAGATGTGACATTTGGTATAGGGCTATTTGGTCAAAAGCTCAAGCTCCGATGGAACTCAATATCTACTCTGCAAAAACTTTCACGATCTAAGAGCTCTCGGTATTTTACCATGTGTGTCTAAGATGGTTAGGACAAGACCTGATGTTGCCTCACTTCTCAATCCTCCAAACCAAGTCCCTATGAATTTCCCACGGCAAGGTCATTCGGTAGAGCATGTAAGCTCTCCCAGGCCCTGCAAAGCCTGGTCTCTCAGGAGTACCGTTTGACCTCACACTTAATATTACAACTGTTACATCATTAAAATAAATGTTACTTAAAAGTTACAATTTAAGTAAGTAGGAAAAGAAGATAAAGAAGAGCTTTCTCCGCCAATCTCCTTGTGTAGCTACCTCGCAGAGCTGCATCGTTGAGCTTCCCCCTGAGCTGTCTCACTACCTTCATGCTACTTCCTTCCCTTGAGTCTCTTCTATTAACTGGAGAGGCTTTCTCTAACTTAGGGATTATCTTCAATCCCCACTACAGTTAGTAAAGGTGTTGGATAAGTGTTAACGGTTAAACATTGGGAAGTTGGTGTGTATAACTTAATAATCTTTGAATGATTAACACATATGAATATAAAAGGGAAATAATGGAATTAAGAGGCTTCCAACATAAGAAGAGTAATACCCGAAATGGTAAAAGGTGTTAAAGTATTGAAACACTTAAGAAGTAAGAAGTAAAAATGCTTTGATACCACTTGTTGTGAGGCGAAAGCCCCCAAATTTTAAACTTCCAAATTATGAGATGGTTCAACGTTATACCAAATTTTAATTTTTTTCAAAAATTATTTAATTTTCTTTACTTTAAAAGAACAATCAAACACATGAAAAATTAAATTAATCTTAAAGTGAAAATAAACTACACAAACATTTTAATTTCCACTTAAACAAAATTCAATTCAATTCAAGTTAAACAAACCAAGCATGAATATTATCTAATTAAATTAATGTCGACTTAAATTAAATTAAATTAAAATTTACCCAAAATTAATTAGCACCAAATGAAACTAATTGTGCTTAAACCAGATTTTATCTTGATTAACCTAGCATGCATCTAAGTGATATTTTGCACTATAAAATAAATCAAAAACACACTACGCCGCGATGTACGAGGAAAACCCAAACGGGGAAAATCTCGGACGGCCCTGCCTACAAGTCCACTAAGTATGGTATGTTTACAAATAAAAGACAAGAGACTTACAACACACGACTCAACTCTTTTCAAGCCTCGACGCTCCTTCTTGTATCAACCTTCGCCTAGTCGACAACTACGGACTCCACCGCAGTCTCAAAATCCACCTATGGGGCACAGCTACCGTCAAAGCATACGATGGATTTTTCAATGTATGCACACCACGAACCAAGCAAACTATTTCCTTTTGGGGTATAGAAGGAACCCAAACAATCTCCTTTGATAGGTGGAGAATAAACCCGATGCCAAATAATATCCATACAAAGATATGTAAATAGGAACTTGGATTAAACTTGAAATATGGGTGTAAACATGTGTGTATTGAAGAAACTAATTCATGAAAACTCTCACACAAAAATTGGACATTTGGAAGATAAAAAATTTCTCTCTAAGTAGGTGAAAAACTCTCCAAAAGTCTTATGGAAAAAGAATCCCCGAAATGGTTAAAAACTGTTGGACAAAGTGGGAGAGTGGGAAGTTAAAATAGAAAACTGTCAAAAAAAAATTCCTGCTGAAATGTCGTTCGAACGAAATTTTGAGTTCGTTCGAATGACCGTGTTCAAACAAGATCACAGTCTCCAAGTTCATTCGTACGAGATTTCAGAAAACTTCTCGTTCGATATTTCGTTCGAACAACATCGTTCTAATGACTTTCTAATGAGAAAATAGAAAAACTATGCACAATGTCGTTAGAAGTTCGTTCGAATAACCTGGCAAACTTTTTTGAACGAGAGTTCGAACAACTTTTCAGAAAAATCCAATTTTTCATTTTAAGCCCAAAACTTTTATAAAAAGATCTAAAATGATTTTCAGAGAAAAAATAAAGTCGTTAAAAATATTTTATAAAATACACCCAAATAAGAACTATCGAAGTCTCTATAAATATATTAATGCATTCATACCTTAGAGACTTTGTAAATGATGAACCGTTGATGACGTGAAACAAGGCACACAAAATTTTTAATAATATTTACTTGAAAAACTTGGTCTCTACGTCTTCAACTCTTCAAATGTCATAGGCTTGAGGTACAGCAATCTATCCTATGAATCAAATTATTTTGTCCGGAATTAAGCTAACACTACAAATTGACTCGATTGGAAATTTGCCCTTACAAATCTCCCCCTTTGGCTATTCCGAGACAAAACCAAACATAGAAATCCTATGGGCTGTCAAGCACGCCTAGACACAATCCCACCAAAAAATAAAATAAAAATAGACACTTGACTCGACTCATAGATGCTTTGTCGCTTTAATGAATATATCGCTAAATGGAATTTCATGCACACTTAAACAAACCACTAAACGCATATGGAATATATCAATATAAAGTGCGTAAAATTTAAATACTCCCCTTAATTAATAATTGAAATACTGCCCCTTAATTAATTCTCCCTCCTTATCTAACAATGATCTTCCTAGAAAGACGTCTAGCCCTAAGTTAGATCTCCCCAAATTCCAAAGGATTAGATACCATTTCTCCCCTTTTTTTGTTCAAGAATAGACAAAGGCTAAAGAATAATAAAATAACTTACTTATCCCCAATTGAAGCAATTTATGTCCCTAAACAAAACATGGGATATGATAAATGGAAAAACGAGTTAAACATGCAATGGTGCATAAAGTGACAAGAGCATTAAAGCATATTAGCAATAATGAAAATCAACTAATCCATACAAATATTAATAAATATCACTTATGATGCGATGACAAAAGACACCATTAAAATGTACTATGATAAGCATGGGATATCAAACACTGTTTGCCACAAGATATATACCAATTTTGGAATTCAAGGCTTATAAGGACTAGCTAGCAAGGCAAAGACACAAAAATAAAGAAATACCATATATATATATATATATATATATATAGCCAAATATACCAATAACGTACACGCACATATACATAGGTACAAGCACCACACACGACACAAAATACATTAAGATTTCCACACTCATATGGCAAAAATTTGTCTAAATATATGTGGTAAACAGAAGTGAAGGGGTGTGAACTGGAAAGAAAAGAATTTAGACCCAATCACCTAAATATGTTCATGGAGTTCTCATTTAATTGCAAAACTTTATCTAACTTAAATATAGCCTCATGTGACAAGATAAAGTGAACTCACCGAACAAACATACACAATGCACACAAGCCTGGAATATCGATGATTCTACAAACCAATAGAGTCATGATAAAAATAGCATAACTAGGATACAAAGTCATTGTGCAAACCCGTTGATATATCCAACCAAACTTCCTCGTTAATATTCTTTTTCTTTTTCTTTTCTTTATGAACATACTAACTAAAAAACGAAGGCCTTGGCTAATTTTTTATGCCACATTTTTTTTGGGCCAACTTTCAATGGTGTCTTTTCACACAAAGTAATTTTGTCTTTGGCAGCCCAATTCCATTGATAAATAGCAACAACACCGGATAAATATTTTTCTATTTTTTTAAATCCAGGAAACTGTTATTACATGCACAAATCCTCCATATTCATCGCAACATGTAGATGACTAAATTGATAGGAGAACATCTCACTTAGCTTAAATATACATGTGAAATTAAATTTCAAATGAGCTCGTGCATGTGTGAATCGAGGCATATAAAAAGAGAATCCATTAAGCAACACAAAATTAAACTACTCCATGCAAGCATGATAAAGAACACTTTAAGGATTGAAAATCTTAGCCACAAGTTCTAGCCACATGGAAGCGGATATGATATTGGAATAAAACACAAGTATATGCCACATAAAATATGTAAAACTAAAATACACACAAAAAAATCTTTTTGAGTTTTTCAAAAATTTTAACCAAACAAATAAATCAACTCAAAATAAAACAAAAATATTTTTGTATTTTTCAATGAGACCAAATAAAATGAAATAAATTACAAAAGATACACATATCATAATTCTAGCACAATTTTTATAATGAAGCAAAGACTATAAAAGACAAACAAACATACAACTAGCAAGAATATATCATGATGCACATAAGCTAGTGTATGTAACCAAAGCTAACACATTTAACCTTTAGATTTAGCAAGAGAGGTATCACGTGCAAGCAAATGAGAATCAAAAATCCTATCTTGTAGAGCCGCCAAATCGGATCTCTTAACCCAAACTAGTGACACGTGTCGCTCTAGGGATTTGGGAATTTTGGTGACTATACCATTGGACTTCCTAGGACCCTTTTTAAGATCAAAACAAAATTTCCTAAGATGACCTTTCGACCACAATGTGTACAAGCAAAGACCCGGTGAAAAGTAGTACCTAAGGATTGACCTTTGAAATTGTTCCTATTATATTCTCTCAAACTTATTATTTTGGCTTTATTAGTTGAATCATTTCTAGTATCGAATCCAATACCATACAAGTCATTTTTAATTTGGACGGTTCGAAGTATTTTATCTAATTTTTCAGACCTACATTCCAAATCAAATTTTACCCTACTTAATTCTCTCAACTTCTCTTCTAACTCTAAAATTCTAGACTCAAGTAAGCACTTACTCTCTTCAAACCCAATAAGCTCTTTCTTCATAGCCTCCATTAAACCTCTAAGGCTATATCTCTCACCTTATACATACTTAAGCTTCTTAAGAAGAGCTCTCTCACGCTTCCTACGGACTTCCACTAAAGCACTCTCATTATTAACCTTGGCATGTTCTCTCAAACAAGCTTCCAACTTTAAGTTAGCCCTTTTTAAGTTCATCGATTCGGTAAACAACTCTTGAAAATCTACTTGAAGTTCACTCACATCAACCACTTCTTCATTCTCACTTTCACTTTCAACTCCACTCTCTATACCATCAAATTTTTAGGATTCACAAATAATGGCCATGGAAGCATCTTGTAAAGGAATATCTTTATGGGAAGATTCACTATCAATGCTCACAGGACTTTCCATGAACGTGGTAAAGTTTCTTTCAATGGGGGAATCGAATCCCTCTTCCTCTTCACTATCACTAAGGGTGGCCTCCTTCCTTAGTTTAGTGGGACACTCTCTTGCACTATGGCCATAACCCTCAAAACCATAACATCTATTCGACTCATCCCTATTAAGGTCTTCATTATGATTTCTAGAGATTATCTCGGCATTGTAATGCTTAGACTTATCAAAATTCTTAAAGTTCTTTTTAAGATTATGTTTATTAAACTTAAGAAAATTTCTAAACTTCCTAGCAAACATCGCCATCTCATCGAAATAGATGTCACTCTCATCATTCGAAACTTATATTTCCTCCTTTTGGTCTTTCAAAGTGGTTATTTTATCTTTATTGTTCTCTTCCTTGGAGGTAAACATGTCAAGTTCATAGGTTTGTAAATCACCTACGAGCTCGTCAAGTTTCGTAGAGTCTAAAGTAGGTAAAGAATTTAACACTGTCACTTTTGGAATAAATCTATCAGGTAAGGACCTCAAAATATTCTTTACTACACGATTGTCGGGTATCTTTTCTCCCAAGTTAAAAGATGAATTAACGATATCGAAAAGTCTAGCACAGAATTTATCAAAAGTCTCACTTTCAAGCATTTTAATGGCTTCGAATTAAGTAGTGAGGTTTTGGAGTTTTGAATCTTTCACGACACTAGTTCCCTCATGGGTGAGTTGTAAAATATCCCAAGCCTCTTTAGCAGTTTCACACGTCATAATGCGTCGAAATTCATCCGGTGTGACTGCACTAAAAAAAGCATTTAAACCACAGGAATTAAAATTAGATAGTTTAAGTTCATTCTCACACCATCTCTTAACGAGTTTAGGTACACGTTCATTTTCAACTAGACACATAGGTGGATACAACCCATTAACTACGGATTGCTAAACCCACTCATCTCGGTATTTAAGTGCCGATTTCATTCGCGCTTTCTAATACGCGTAATTTGAACCATCAAAAATAGAAAATTTTGAAAACGGTGAATTTTGCATTTTTAAACCAAACAAAAATAAGAATCTTAATGCAATAATTTAGCGTTCCTGCTCTGATACCAATCTAAGAAGAAAAATTCCATGATACCACTTGTTGTGAGGTGAAAGACCCCAAATTTTAAACTTTCAAATTATGAGATGGTTCAATGATATACCAAATTTTAATTTTTTTCAAAAATTATTTAATTTTCTTTACTTTAAAAGAACAATCAAACACATGAAAAATTAAATTAATCTTAAAGTGAAAATAAAATACACAAACATTTTAATTTCCACTTAAACAAAATTAAATTTAATTCAAGTTAAACAAACCAAGCATGAATATTATCTAATTAAATTAATGTCGACTTGAATTAAATTAAATTAAAATTTACCCAAACTTAATTAGCACCAAATGAAACTAATTGTGTTTAAACCATATTTTATCTTGATTAATCTAGCATGCATCTAAGTGATATTTTACAAGATAAAATAAATCACAAACACACTACGCTGCGATGTACGAGGAAAATCCACAAGGGGAAAAACATCAGACGTCCCTGCCTACAAGTCCACTAAGAATGATATGTTTACAAAGACAAAATAAGAGACTTACAACACACGACTCGACTCCCTTCAAGCCTCGACCTCCGCCTAATCAACAACAACGACCTCCGCCGCAGTCTCGAAATCCACCAATGGGGCACAGCTACCATCAAAAAATACAATGGCCTTTTCGACGTATGCACACCACGAATCAAGAAAACAATCTCCTTTTTGGGTATATAAGGAACCCAAACAATCTCCTTTGATGGGTAGAGAAGAAACCCAGTGCCAAACAATCTCCAAGCAAAGATATATAAATAGGAACGTGGATTAAACTAGAAACATGGGTGTAAATATGTGTGTATTAAAGAAATTAATTCATGAAAACTCTCACAAAAAAATTGGATATTTGGAAGATGAAGATTTTCTATCTAAGTAGGTGAAAAACTCTCCAAAAGTCTTATGGAAAAATCATCCCTGAAATGGTTAAAAACTGCTGGACAAAGTGGGAGAGTGGGAAGTTAAAATAAAAAACTGCCAGAAAAATTTTCCCGCTGAAATGTCATTCGATCGACATTTTAAGTTTGTTCAAAAGACCGTGTTAGAATGAGATTACAGTCTCCAAGTTCGTTTGAATGAGATTTCAGAAAACTTCTCGTTCGATATTTTGTTCGAACAACTTCATTCCAATGACTTTCTAACGAGAAAACAGAAAAACTATGCACAATGGCGTTAGATTGTTGTTCAAATGACCTGGCAAACTCTCTTGAACGAGATATCCAATTCGTTCGAACGACTTTTCAGAAAAATCCAATTTTTCATTTTTAGCCCAAAACTTTTATAAAAAGATCTAAAATGATTTTCTGAGAAAAATAAAGTCGTTAAAAATATTTTATAAAATACACCCAAATGAGAACTATCGAAGTCTCTATAAATATATTAATGCATTCATACCTTAGAGACTTTGTAAATGATGAACCATTGATGACGTGAAACAAGGCACACAAAATCTACAATAATATCTACTTGAAAAACTTGGTCACTACCTCTTTAACTCTTCAAATGTCATAGGCTTGAGGTACAGCATTCTATCCTATGACTCAAATTGTTTTGTCCAAAATTAAGCCAACACTACAAATTGACTTGATTGGAAATTTTCCCTTACAAGAAGTTTGTGTGTGTAACTTAAAGGTGTTTGGGAAGACAACACTCTTAAAATGGAGGAAAATGATAAGTTTGGAAACAAAAGAGTAAAAGGTAATTTTACTTAAAGTGGAACATTTTTATGAAATAAATATGTTGAAAAAGGTGTTACACAAATTGGTCCTAAATGAATATGATTTTTGGAATAAAATCAAAGTTAAAATGTGAAGGACATGAAATGATAATTTCAAAGTGCAACACAAGTTGGGGTGAAACCCCGAGTTTGGCTTTGGCCAGGTAAAGAATGTAAAGAAGGAATAATGTGGACATTTGCAAAATGTTAAAACACATGAAAGGAACTCGAAGGACAACAGGATAATTAAGGAGGCCCGAATCTCTAGGGTGAAAAACCCAAAACCACTGGCCAAAGTATGTGGTGACATCGTCGACGCTGTGCAGCCCGTTAAAGTACGCAATTTATTTGAAGATTCCCAGAAAAGATAAAGGAATAAGGAACATATCAAGAAATGGGTTATGTGGAGAAAACGTGTTGAGACAACCTAACTTGAATTAATTAATAAATATTTGGATAAAGGTTAAAGTGAATAAGAAATGTGTAAATTAATTAGTATTTATAAAGTAAAGTAATGGTAAACTATAATGGTTAAATAACTGAGTTAATAAACCTAAGAAGGTTTAACCGTAATTAACATACGGGTGTGTTGTGAAAGGTTTCCAAGGGTTAAATAAGTATTTTCTAACACGGTGTTCGCGTTTGTTGAAAGGATGATTTTCAAATGAAAATACTAAAGTACATTGGTTTAAACAAAAAGAGAAATTTCGATAAAGAAATGGTTTTCAGTTAAATAAAGTGTCGTTATTTCAAGCATTTAATCATGGGTGTAGAATAAAGGTACAAATGTCAAGTTAAGATGGATAGAGTCCTTTTTTAGATTAATGTAAATTAATCAGACTAAATAATGTTTTTGGAAGTAAAACAGTTTCATGCATATAGTGTGTGTGTGTGTGTGTGTGTGTGTGTGTGTGTGTGTGTGTGTGTGTGTGTGTGTGTGTGTGTATATACATGATAGTTGCATATGCACATAAGAGTAACGTGTTAGAGTCTTCTTTCTATCGTTCATTTCTATATTGTATTTTGTATATTCCCACTGGGAATTGGCTCACACCCTCCTCTTTGTTATGGTAGGTTGGTTGTGGGTTCAAATTTAGAGAGCGTCACATGGGTAAGTATTTTATTTAATTTTACATTAGTAGATCAGTATGCTTGGAATTTGGAGTGCTTACAACCGGTCCCTCACATAGTTTGACTTAAAATTATAATCGTGTGTTAGACAAGCGAAACATTAATTAAAAATAAAACTGGACATGCAACATTTTATAGGTTGTTTCATTGCACTTCATACCTAATGCTCGGGTCGGACTGGGTTGACTACGGGTAACCTATAAACTCGGGCCGGGAGTTACAAATGACATCAGAGCTCTAGGTTCAAGGTTCCTTTCGGGAGTCACGTGGTGAGGTCAGTAAGGGATGTTTTGACGTCGGTGTTGGTTTGGACCAGTCACGCTAGTTTTGATGATGGTTTAGTTCATGTCCTCAGCGGTAAATTCAAAGAGGTTAGAACGACAAGTAAGTTAATCCCAGGTGGCACACGATCGAATTGATTAGTTGTTAATCGCTTATGCACTTCTAATTATATGTTAGTAATTTATGGGTGTCCTCGAAACACAATAGTTTTGACACTGTGGTTGTTAGTGTGAGGTTCTTATGTTTAATCCTTGATGACTTGGAATCTTTTGAGATGTTAATGGAACGAGATGCCACCCATCGGTCAAGTGGCATTAATTTCGTAAAGTCAATGGTAAGGATTTATTGTTAGGATGTCGTGACTAAGCAATAATGATTGATGATTAAAAGGTACGTAACCACTAGGTGTGGCGCTTAAGGGTGGTTAACGCCGATAATGTAGTTAGGCAAAGTCAAATCCTTGGGGTAATACTGTAATCGATGAATAGTGGATGAGCATGTAATTTTGTATGGGTTAAAGTTTGAGTTTGGGTACATTCAGATATTATCCTTGTGGGTGAGTACTTTAGTAGGCTTGACTAGCCATTTTGGTCAATACTTGGGATGTGTATTCAGTCTAAGTCGGTAAGATAGTATCGTTATAAGTACGTGCCCTGGTGGTTCTTGATTGAAGTTGTACCTTGTAGGGTATGATGAGAGTTATGGGCAAATTATAATTAGTATATTGCGTATGCAATAATGATGGTTGAGGAGAGTTAAGAGTGAACTCTAAGTAGTCTTTTATGATGGGGTTTTAGAAAATGTAATGTGACTTCAAGGAATAAGATCTTTAGTGATGTCAGTGATGAACTAGAGGTTTATAGGTTATATGTAACGTCCGGTATCATTCCATAATCCTTAGTAGAATTTGTTATTGTTTGGTGCGTGGATTAGGGTCACAGCCATTTAGATGAAAGATAAGATAATTATTTAAGTGTAGAGGCTCGTTGTAGCAGCCAAAGTGAGGGCTATGTTCAAGGTAACCTTAGTGTGAGTGTGGTTTAAAGGTAAACATAGGAATAATTATGTGTGGCCTTACGGGGGACAGAATTCAACATAATGTGACGTCCTGAGGTGTTCCATAGTTAAGGTGCACCATGTGTGGAAGCTCATGAACTAGTGTCTTTACGAGAACCAAGTAATCGCAATGTGAGTATTGAAAGACTTGTAGAGCGCACCTACTATGATAAAGGTATGGATGATGAAATCTTGTCTGGTCTTATGGACAGTTACATAAAATGTATTTGATGTCCTTAGAAGACCAGTTAAGTCCGGTATGAAGGAGCATTATCATCCTTGTAATGATTATGTTGAGGTTCGACTGATGATCTCAGATTGCTGGTCAGGGTTTAGAAGAGTCGTATAGTGTATTATCGGGTGTGGCTTCCCGAATCGGTACAGATGGGTAGTGTAATACCTAAGGTAAGATGATAGCTTGTGTCGTTATAAGTGTGATTCTCGGATGTCATGAAATAACTAGTATTGGTGTTATGACCCTCGATTTTGAGGTGTACTTGGAAATGTATTTGAGTTTTAGGTACGATGTCGGGTGGAGACATAAAACGGAAACCTAGGTGGGGTGATATCAAAGCATGATAAAATGTTGGCGTGTGTCGATGATACATGCTAGGATAGCCTTAGAAAAGTATGGACTAGTTCTTTGCACGTCCTATCGAGCCGACATAGATTAGAAGGCGTTGCCTTATGTGGTACTTGATACACTTAGAATGCCAACGACGGCCGATGTGGTCGCCACATAAATTTAGTTTGGGTAGAACCCGAAAGTAAGCTTAGTGTCAATCTCGAGTAGTTAAAGGATAGGTTGAGCTGAACGCCTCTCTTGAACTGATAATGCCTATGGGAATTTAAGGATTTCAATCATGGTATGAGAAGGCAGATAGTAACCTAAATGAAGTAGGTTGGTGACATCATCAACAGTAAAAGGACAAGGTTAGTGTAGATAAGGGTGTTAGTCATCCGCCAATCGGGTTAGTTCATGTGTGCTAAGGATACGAGGGGTAGGGCCTTACTCCCAAGGAGAAAAGTTAAGTGTTGACTCCCTATAGAACTAAAAGTTCATATGTTTCTTTTGTGCTATGAGGATAAATAATTATGATTCGATTCATCACAGTTAGTGACCCAAGACAGGGTACGTGGATAGGATTAGTACCCGGTGAGAACGTCGAGAATGAGTGACATAACTTGTAAAATATGGTGTAGGTTCATTTTCATAAATCATAGACATACGCGTATGGGAAAATTTCTCAAGACGATTGTTTGTTCATTCGGACTTTTGTGTGTCCCTTTCGGTTTTGATAATCGAGATTTTGTAATCTCACATGTAAGGTAACTCAAATTGGTTCCATATCAGGGTACAACATGGCTGGTCCTAGTAGAGCATTGTGGATTGAGTATGATCAATGCAGCTCAGTAACTGGGGACATCCTATCTGAGGTATTCTTGCTATTGCATAAAGTTTTTTGTATGGGTGGTTGAGCTTTTATCCATACAGTTTTCTCGTAGTATTGGCTTTTCTTATTAGCGGCCTTTCGACTGGTCAGCATAGCACTCAGTGACTCTTATTGCAAGGAGCGGTATAATGACTCGAGGGTATGGTGTAGTGTTAAAAATGGAGAAAAACTTAGCATACGGTGTTGCTTTCCCACGGTGACTAGATTGGAGTTATCCTCTAGCGACTGCTCAAAGGTGAGATGCCTAGAGTAGTACTAGGGTCATCAGAATGACGCCGAAAAAGGTGTAAATCGAACGCATGGTGATGCCTTGGTAACAATATTACTTCTCGGAATGAGAAATTAACATAGTATGGTTATTGGCAAGCTCATGCGAGTACTGTTGTCAAGTTAGCCTGAAAATTTATGGGACCCAGGATGTGTTGTCCTAAGATGGAATTGACATTGGTGATGAATAGGATGATTGGTTATGCTACTGTTCACATTGGGTGAGTGTTGATCACTAGAGAAGGTTTCTTGTGAAGGCGTCGGCATGCCATGGGTGATAGAATGGGTAGTACTAGTAATTATTTTGACATAATTAATAAGTGAGTCGAGACTCAGAGTCGATTATGCGACGTTCATGGTTAGAGGGATAGTGATCATTAGGGAATGTCGAATGTTAATTATTTGGTGAAAAACCATGTATGGGGTTGCGTAATGAGACCTTAGTATCAAGGGCTTCGATGGTGTTGTCTAAGAGGGTCCTATTTCTTATAATAGAAGTTAGTGAACCCTGTAAACTTAAGGATCGACCGATCGAGAATTTTGGGGACGAAATTCCCCAAGGAGGGAAGTTTGTAATACCCTACCCTAGTATTTTATTTAAATTCTGTATAAATTGTGATGAAGTGAGGGTTGGCGATAATTATTGGATGTTGTGGGTCAGAATTAAAAAAAATAAAAGATACTATAAGAAAGTTTCATTCAAACGACATAGATGTCGTTAGAAGAGAGAGGAAATATTTCAATAATGAAAATAAAAATGTTGCCAAATGTTATTTTTTTGAAAATAAATGATGAGCAAATATTTCAAAGTTTCTTGAAATGAATATTGGGGTTTTTATGAAAATGGTGTATTTCTTAAAAATGGATGTTAAACATTTTATGAAATAAAATGTTTGAAAGTGAGGATTGATTTTGCTAAAACATTGGTGAAATAATGTTTTATAGTTCCTTACAAAAATGTAAAGTTTATAAAAGATGAACATTTGTTGAGGTTGAAGAAGTAAAATATCTTTTATGAGTTGAAAGTGCATTTTGAAAGTATTATGAATTTTTAGAATGAAATATATATTTGGCCCATTTAATAGGATTTTAGGATTTAAACTCCATTTTCACCTCTATATAACCTTGTAGTATTTTGGTAGTAAATATGAGGAAAAGTGTAAAGGAGGTTTTGTTGGGTTTAAACAATAAATAAGAAAAGTAGAAATTTTAATCTTCGAAGTGTGTGAAAAAGGGTAAAAGTTATGGTGAATAAAAGATCATAAGACTACATATAATAATAAAAAGGAAATGGTATTTTATTATAAAAAGTAGTCTTTAAGTGTAATTTTGAATAAGAAAGTAAAGAAATATCTAATTTGGAAATATGGCTGGTAAAGGTGTTGGAGAAGTGTTAATGGTTAAACATTAGGAAGTTGGTGTGTGTAACTTAATAATGTTTAAAAGATTAGCACTTATGAATCAAAAAGGTAAATAATGGAATTAATAGGTTTACAACTTAAGAAGATTAATACTCCAAATGTTAAAACGTGTTAAACTGCTGAAACACTTAAGAAGTTAGTGTGTGTAACTTAAAGGTGTTTAGGAAGACAACACTCTTAAAATGGAAGAGAATGACAATTTCAGAAAGAAATGGTTAAAATGGTAATTTTATTTAAAAGCGGGTCATTTTTATGAAATAAAAATGTTGAAAAAAATGTTACACAAATTGGTCCAAAATGAATATGATTTTGGAATAAAATAAGGGTTAAAATGTAAAGGACATGAAATGATAATTTCAAAGTGTAACACGAGTTGAGGTGAAACCACGGGTTTGGCTTCGGTCGGGTAAAGAATGGAAAGAATGAATAATGTGTACAACTGCAAAATGTTAAAACACATAAAAGGAACTCAGATGACACCATTGTAATTATGGAGTGCCCGAAGCCTTGGGTGAAATACCCAAAACTAATGTCTAGATCATGTGGTGGCATCGCCGATAGTGTGGAGCCCGTTAAAATACATTGTTTATTGGAAGATTCTAAGAAAATATAAAGGGATAAGTAAAATGTCAATAAATAGGTAGTGTGGGGAAAATGTTTTAAGTCAACCTAACTTGAATGAATTAATAAATGTTCCGGTAAAGGTTAAAGTGGACAAGAAATGTGTAAATTAATTAATGTCCCCAAAATAAAGGAACGGTAAACTATAATGGCTAACGATTGGCGGGCGATGGGAGCAGTATCTTCCACTAGTGGAGTTTTCCTATAATAACTTCTACCAGTTTACGATTGGCATGGCTCCATTCGAAGCGTTATATGGTAGACCTGGTCGTTCTCCATCATGTTGGTTATAGGTGGGAGACAACAAGCTACTTGGGCCGGAGGTGATCCAGGATACTTCGACCAGGATAGAGATGATTCGGAGTCGTATTCGAGTTGCTCAGGATCGACAAAAGAGCTACACCAATGGTAAGCGGTTCTTTTGAGAGTTCAATGTGGGAGACCAGGTGCTGCTGAGGGTATCTCCTATGAAGGGGATAATGCTTTTTGGTAAGAAAGGAAAGTTGGCGTCGAGATATGTAGGGCCATTCCCTATCATTGAGCGGATTAGGTCAGTGGCTTATAGACTTGGGTTACCGGAGAACTTGTATAGGATTCATTACATGTTCCATATTTCTTCGTTGAGGAAATATCTTCGGGATGATTTGTCCAATACTCATATTGCTTTGGAGGAGATTGATTTACAGCCCGATAGTTCCTACAAGGAGGGGCCGATTGTTATCCTCGATCGTAGCGAGAGAAAATTGAGATCGAAGATAGTAATGCAAGTACGTGTGCAGTGGTGGCATCATAATGCCGAGGAGTCTATCTGGGAGCACGAGGATGAGATGCGCGACAAATATCCCGAGTTATTTTTACCAGTATACCTTTATTTTTGAATTTTGATACGAAATTCCATTATTAGGGGGGGAGTATGTAACACCCCGTATTTTTACTGATTTTAATTATAGTATTAATTGAAATTAATCTGGATTTAAATAATAGCGAGACGAGAGTTAGTATTTGATTATGATAATTATGTTGAATATTACTGAGCGAATATAGTAATATATGATTATGAAATTATTAAAATTGTCTTGTGTAGAAAATATGACAGTTTTGGAAATTAAATTGGGATGAGCATGTCAGTCGTGTCGAGACCAATTAAATGGATTATAAATTAATTTATTTTTATGTCTTCCTTATGGTCATTTTTAGTGCACCAATGTGTTCGGGAGTATTAAGATAGTCAGAAAAGTCTACCCATGGATTTAGTTTGGGTCCCGGGGCAGTTTTAGGTTAAACCGACTACCCGGGAGGGTATTTTAGTCATTTTACTATTTGATGAATAGTGACCTACGAAATTTAGAAAGCTTTATCATTTTCTAGGTTAGAGCCTTATGGTTTTCACCACCCAAACTCATAGACGGCCAATAGAGAAGAAGTGGAGGAAGTTCCCAAAGGAGAACCACCATTCTTAGGCTTTTTACACCACCGTCACCACCATATAATAGATCAAGAAGAGAGGATCGTTACTATACCATCTTCTCCGAAGGATCAGAACTTCTATTTCCAGGAAATTGATTAAGCTTGCAATAATTCAGTGTATATATTATCCATGATAGTTTAGAATTGGAGAAAAACCTTGAAAATGATGAATTAATGAATTTAGAGATTTAAACCTTAATCTTGGTAGGTTTTGCATGTAGATTAACTTCAGGAAAATAGTAGACATGAAATCATGATCCATGTGTAGAGAATTACAAATTTATGTTGAAATATATGATGATTCTTGAAGAAAATAGAGAAAATGGAGTTTTATGAAATATACATGATTTGATTAAAGAAATTGATAACCCGTAATAATTTGATGATTCTAACACGTTAGAATTTATGTGTTTATGTTGGTATAAATATTTAGGAGTTTTGGACATTTTAATAGAGGATTTGAGGGTTAAAAATGATGAAACCCGTAGGCTTAAATATGCAGAAACTGTAGGACAATATCTGATGGATCGATCGATCGACTCAAGAATGTCGATCGATCGACCCTTTCCTTCGATCGATTGACTCCTCCTGAAATTGTGTTATATTTTTCTTTTAACGTTTAGCCAAATTCTGACTTTTAAGAATCATTGGTATGGACTATTTGAACATATTGGGAATTAGGGAAGGTCAATAGGGATGTATTTAAGGCCCAAAAAATATTAGTTTGGTTTAGGATTAAATGATAAACTTACGAGTGTCCGATGAGAGTGTTACTATTGGAAATTAGGGAAACTTGAGTTTAATTAGGTTGAACAATAACTTGGGGTTAGAGACAGTAGTAGGGGGATTTTAAATTACTAAGTTTACCTTAGAGACGAGTGGGAGACTTAGTAACCTTTTGGGATAGGTTTAAGTACTCGGATATATTTGGCGAGAGTTGTCGCGCTAAATAATTATGTAAAATAATCGGGATAAAACTATATTACGTATGAGACTTGTAATATGGGATAAAAGTAAACGTAAATTGAAATGATGAACATTTAGGTTGTGTGATTACCTAATATATATATTATTATTTGTAAGACATACCTACCATCCTTACTATCACGGGAGATTGTAGGAAGAGGACAATATTATCTTGTGTGCCTTCGGGGGGATTTAGATTTGGTACTTCAAGAGCAGAGGACTGTGAAGACTTATTTGTGAGTTGATAAGTTAGCTGACTATGGGAGCATAGGTATGTACGTGGCCCATGGGTATGTGAACTATGTTCGCCTCAAATATGTGTGATTTGTATTGATACGGTTCCTGAGTGATTTGGAATTCGTGATCCTCATGTACGTGATGTACCGAGATTCGATAGCAGAGTATGTGTTCACCGCAGCTTAGCCTAGGGGTGCCATGTGTGTATATATATGTACTTAGTGTGATATAAATATATACTTGTTATTATTCACTGTTTCTTAGTAGATGAGAATGGCTAATATATATAAGTGAGTTAATAAGGTGGGAACTTAAATAATATATGAGATAATGGATTCAAATAACGAGTATTTGAAATGTAAGTATGTTTTAATGGAGTAATACGGGTGGATACATGTAGAAATCCCTATAGTCAGATTTAATAGACTAGTTGGTTAGTAGCATGACTAGGATGAGTTAAAGTCATATGTTAGGCATGCACAATAGTTGAGGGGTGAGAATCTCAAGTGAGAGCACGTGACTAACAAGTATATAATATTTATTGTTTAATGAAATTAAACACTTGTTATTTTAAAAATGTTTTCACCTCGGGCTCTGACCCGTTTGCTTCCAAATCTATTTGTTTTTATAAAAACCTTTCAAGTGCCCAGCCACAGGGACGCCAAGCATAGGATTTCCATTTTATTGACGTGTTGTAGCTGTTGTGGAAGTTACAGAATCTCGGTATCAGATGCCTACACATTTATCTTTGCTTCTTTCGGAGTTATGCATATCAGTTAGGGCATGTTGCCCATTCTTATTCAGAGATAGTAGTTTTAGACTTTCATTTTTTTTTAGTTGTTCGGTTTATTTTATTCAGACTCTTGTATTGGGATTATTTGGTATTGAGATTATATTTGGAGTGTTAATCCAGACTCAGTTTATTTCATTATTTATTTCGATGAGATTGTTTATGTGAATGTTGTATAGTTGGTGATTCATTACTTAGTCGTAAGATAATTTAATTAATAAAATTTGTCATCTCATTTTTTAAATATTAGGTGGCTAGTAACTAATTAAATGTTTTTCGACAGTGATGCTAAGACTGAACCAACTTGATATTCTATATTAATTTAATAAAGGAGTAGTTACCCGGTAGTTAATTAGTCGGGGTGTCACACAACATTTTATAGATTATTTCATAACATTTCACACCTAACGCTCAGGTCTGATCGGGTTAACTACTAGTAAACCATGAATTCGGGTCAGGGCATTACAAGAATGAAACTTAACGTTGGAACAACTCAGGGAGCAATGGAAATGTGTAAGAAAAACATGGGTGCATGGTATTTTAGCAGGGAACGAGAGTTCATCTTGAGGCCTAGGGACTCGGTACCTAAGAAGCCAATCTCATTGGTAAACTGACAATAGTTTTTCGATAATGAGATATGAGATAGGTAATTGTCCTTACGAGAATCAAGGAGGGAAAATCGGGCAAATAAGATTGGCATACACTACTCCGGGGTACGTCTTATGGCAAGGTGGAGCATATGATGGCATTTTTTGAATGTTATTTCGTTATACTTTTATTGAATTCTCTTTGGTGGTAATTATATAGTAATTAACTAATTTTGAATTATTTTATTTCAAGAGATAGGGAGTGGTCTTGGGGGTAAGCCACATAGGCTTGATGCCTATGTGGTGATTCAAACGAAGAAAAGTATGGAAAAGGAGGTCATTCCGGCCATGTACACCACTATTGTAGTTCTAAATGTATTTATATTATTAATTAATTATCTATAATCACATACTTTTTGTTATTTCATCTAATCGTGAACTTTTTTATTATTTCAGGAAAAGCTTAAAGAAGTCCACAACTCCCAGACTGATGCTGACAACGCATCTCAGAGTACGGATGCACTTGACTAATTGTTTGGGCGGGATCGTAAAGTCTGTACTCAGGGTGTTAGCTCTCGAATTGGGAAGTCGAAGCTCATCAGGATTACATCGAGCAACAGTGGAGTGTCACGTAGGATCGACGAGTTGAAGACCAATTCGGACCAAAAGTGTGACAACATCGAAAAAACATTAAACAAAATATTTTTTATGGTTAAGCAAGCTCTTCAAGGTCGGATCAGAAACAGTTCAGGGAAGGTCAAGGAGTAAATTAGTGGATGATGGAACCACTACTCCCTATTTCTCACCCTCACTGATAACTTATTTGCCAACCCCAACCCCCCCAACTATCCAAACTTCATTTACAATTGGTTGGGAGAAAGTCTATTTACTAGACTTATGGGGAGGCCATAAGATTATTAGGGGGTTGAGGGACCCGAGTATATGCCGAGGTTCCTTGGTGCATAATCATCCAACATAGTCTCACGAGGCTCAGATCCATGCACTAACGTTGTAATGGGGAAAGAGAATGAAGCCATGTGGTTGAATGAACAGCGCGGCGTGCAGCACATTGAGGGTTTTATTGGTTCTTATATTATATGGCCTAAATTTCTCCTCCAACCTGTAAATCAATGAATATTTACTTTTTATATACTAATTTTTATTTAGCATTCAAATTTGGGTTTATATATCGTGTTTCTTATTTATATTTGGTTAATGATTGGTTATTATACATATTAGTGTTGATTGTTGTTAGTTATTGTTAAAACATATCATTGATTACTGCTAGAGGTTAAATAATATATTGTTGAGCAGTGGTAGTGGCAATGGCCATACTTCCCAGTAGTTTTTTTATTCTGCTACGCAATATTGTCACGAACTTTGACCGTGAGAAGTCCGTGACAAGTTGACCTTGTCAAGGACTTGTCACAATCAAAGTTTGTTACAAGTTTTCCTATTTTACGAACTTATCCCAATTAACGTTCGTGATAAGTTTCCATTATCACAGGCTTTTCACGGACTTTGATCATGAAATATAAGATATTATCTCGAACTTTGACCCGTGAAAAGCCCATGATAGAGAAAAACTTATCACGGACTTTGTCCAAGATAAGTCTGTGACAAAATAATTATTTACCCCATTTATGTCATGATGATAGTTGTTACCCCCATTCATGTCATGGTCTCGCGTAAGGGTCACTTATCAAGGTCTATGACTGTGACAAATAGCATGTTTTAGCGTAGTGCGATCAAATGTCTTTGCTATCAATAATTTTTCTCTAGACTTTTTGACAAAAGATATGTAAATTATAAAGTAAATCATCCATTTAACCTAAGAGTTTCCAAGAGCGGAAGACAAGCTTAAGGAAACAGGAGGATGACATTACAAGGGGATCAAAAGCACTTGGGTCTGTGAAATATTTTTCTGGAAAAAAGTTTGAACATTTTCCAAAAAGATATTTTGTAAAATATATTACTTGCAGATCAAGGATGCGTCCAGTGAAGGTCTTGTCACAGATGCAACCAAATTGCTCGTAACAGCGAATAACTAGCAAAGGAAGCCGTGATGAATTCAGGAAAAACTAGTGAAAACCTCTAGTCAATGCCAATAAAGTCGCATCGGTGAATGGAAACTTCATTGCAGCGAGGAACCAACGAGAGAAGTTTATAAAGTCTAAGGAAAAAACAATACATGAATGTTTGAACCATTACACAAACATTCATGTGATATACTTATACAAAAAGTAACTTCAAAAATTATATTTCATAAGAATCGTATACAGCATAAGTTAATAACATAAACCCTTAAACCAAACCAAACACACATGTACACATAAAAGATTTAATTTATGTGTGATAAAATGTGAAACCGCCTTTAGAAAGTCCAAATACCTCAACCAAGTGGATACATCAATATGTGATCATCTGGGTGATGGGTTGAGAAGTCAAATCATGTCCGTAGAATATATATTATAGTTGTGCTATGCTATAATGACCTCAAGGACTATGAAGACACTGTATATTATGTTCGTAGGATTAGACGATTTAGTTATGTGTGGGGAACATGAGTATGCAAATACTCTTATAATCTACCCTTTTGCCTATTCGGTGAAAAAATATAGAAATAAAGGATTGTAGAAAAATAAAAGAAAAACTATAACCCTATGATAACAATTACACAAGCCTAGCCAAAGTCATACATAACCCTATCAACCTATAATCAAATATAACCCACTTTAGTTCTTCAAACTTTTTAACTTGTCATACACTAGAAAATATATCATGATACTAATGTATATAAAGAAAGTTAACAGGGTGTAATAATGATGTCCAAAAGGTATGTTAGTTAAAGCATGATACATCTTAATTACCAAAAGTATATCAAATTCTACACAAGCATTCATCCTAAAATATCACATTGATGCATTGGACTTCATCCCATAAAGTACATATGATTTTTAAGATCCTTTCATTCAAAAGTCCATATTTCCATTTAAATGAAATCCCCCCTTTAATGTAATATTCTCTTTACCATAATTTATCCCCCTTGTTTTGCCATGTTAATTGACAAAGGAAAGTAATTTTATGGTAAAAAAGAACATTAACTCAATAAATAGATTTAGTTCAAGTGAGAAGTGCAGTTTTGACATATCTTGATATTAAAAAGGCATATACCATCAAGAGATATGGTTCAATTCATCAAGAATATAAAATGAACATTCATGCATACGTGATATAAATGCACATATAATATAAGCATGGGATATATACGAGAATAATATTTAAATCAAAACCATAAATGAAATATTATATATGCATCAATATATTGGTCGGTGATAACTATTGTGGAGTATCAATTCAAACGATACTACAAACCAACAAATGAGTTTAAGATGACATAGATATGATTAATACAACCAAAAAATCCTAACTTAACTAAATCAAAACTTTGAACAAAAAAATTCAACACAAACAACCCAAATCAAAACACCACCATCACAATCCAAGCTAATCTTTATCGTCTAATCGAGCATCGTAGATAGTGCGAATGGATTTAATTTCACTGTTAAGAATAATGATGGTCCTTCTTATTCTCCTAAACTCCCATTAACTGAAAGAACACAATTCTTCATCCACCAAAGTGCGCACCCTATTTGACTCAATCAATTCATTTATATTTGGGCATAGAAGATCCATGATTCGACCACAAAAATAGTCCATTTGTTTCACGGACAAGTTAACTTGAAAACCTATGGAGGATAATTTAGCACCAGATGAGCTACTATCTCTCAAGCATCGTGGTGAGGGGCTTTCACTATAAAACCGTACACCCCCTTGGGTTTCCATTCTCTCAATTTCTTCTTCTCTTCTCTCATCATTAACCTGCATCACATCATCTTTATCACTTTTGGGGTTGTTGTATGGAATCCCTAATTTTCTTCCTTACTATACGGAAAAACTTATAGGTGATTCTTGTAAAGGTCATTTAAAATACTTCACCCACCAATAACTTCACATAACCAGCTCTCAAAATCTTACAAATAATCTTCCAAAGACGAAATAAGTTCTCACATTTCCTCTACTCAACATAGAACTTCTCATGGCATAATATATCTCATTTGCTAAATTCATTGGAACATCCATTTCAACTTTGTAGAGAAAGAAGCAATACAGGTCCGTAAGAGTTTTACGATGGTATTTCATAAAGATACTATGTGAGGTGATCATATGAATAAGGTAGTAGTAACCAGTAAGATTTCTTTATTATAATAGCATTTCCACATGTCGATGACACGAAGCATTGGTAATTTCTGCTCAAACTTCTCCAATGGTTGGGTTTCTCATGACCGTTGTTTGCATACCTTATGAGTCCAAAACTCGAAAGATGGTAATGTAAATATATGATTTTTAGTAACATCGTGACACGAACACCCCTTATGGTAGAGTGAAAAGATTCTCTATGTTCATCATCAAATTCGGCGTTGGCATAAAACTCTCTAACCAAATACAGAAATACACTCTTGTGTTCTTCTCCTTTAAAGCATACTCGTATTCATACCCTCTCATCAAACTCCTCATATATCATTAGAATTTTTTCTCGATGGTTGTTCAATCAATTGATCATTTAAACATAACTTTTCTCGAGCTAAAGTAGCTTGCAAAATAATGTGGTTGTTTTATTATCTCAAATCAGATTGGCTCAGGCGCGGTGTATTTGGAACGAGGACGCTTGGAGGATGAAGTGAATGTCATCTTATAGAATAATACCAAACCAACAAATATCATAGATACTCCAAGTTGTATTTAAATTATGTTTAAACCCAAAATGAAAGAGGAATATAGTCCTAATATGGGCAAAGTTTCAAACCAATTTTTAGCATTTGAGAGGCTATTATAAACTCAAATAGACCCAAGTTAAGTATAGAACTTTGATATGCAATCACTTTTGGAGATAAAAATCCATCAAAGTTGATGAAGCTACCTATATTGTCACACCCTGCTTTTTGGTCTGAGTGAACAAGAAGTACACATAAATCACTGAATTAAAGCTAAGTCGGAATAACGTAACTTTTTATTCATTATTAATATGTTACATAGGGTTTAACCACTGCAGGGATGAGTTACAGGTTTCCAGTACACACGACAATATGTAAAATTGAAAAGTGCCACTCTTTGCTCCCATCTGGTTTAATATCTGCCCATACGATCGCATACACAAATAGGTGACCGATTTATATCTCTAGTATGGAAGAAATACTATCTTCTTTCTCCTGGCGCATCTGGAGAAGGAAGGAATTAGCACAAATATGCTAAGAAGGTTTTACCAGTTCTATAACAATGATATAGATATAAATGAGAGTTGGAGTGTGTATAGAATCAGTGTTTAAAACGTTGACAATAATAAGCTGATAATTCCAATTTTATAAGATTATAAACATCAAATGTTGGAACTCATAATTACATAGTGATTGATCCGTTTAAGATATACGGTTCATTACTAGTTTAGTCAGGATCATTTAAAGAAAGTCAAGGAGTTTTGAACTAACAATCCCATTGTTACTAGTTCACTAAAGGGTATAGAGGTAATTAAGCCATTTGTAACTTATAATAATCAGTCAATCAATCCCAAAAAACTTTGGGTAAAAGTAATCTTCTATGCACATAATTAAAGTGGCACGCATACATATGTAGCAATAGTCATGGCTTTCAATCATCTAAGACCAGTAGGCCAAGTAGAAAGTTTATTGGGATAACACGTCGGTCTACTTCCTAGTTAATATTGATGCTTATAGTAAAAATGGCATAAAGTGGTAGGAAAACTGAATTAATAAGGTACATGATATAAGCTATTAGATAAGAAGGGTTAAAATTGATCTTTAAATTTAAATTCTGGTGCTAATTCAAATACTAATGATGGTTAACAAAATATGTAGTATGGAAGTATAATAACATGTATATACTCAGAGTAAATGGGGATATTACATAATGATAACGATAGCAGTATTTCCAAAGTCTAATACTGAAAAGGTAGGGAAAACCTACTTGTTTGATACTCGGTTGACTTGCCGTCACACTGGCATATTCGAAAAAATTGTGTCGTGATTTTCTATTTATATAATGTGGGGTATATGAGTATTAGGAGTTACTCAGTCAGTTTTGTATTTAAAACTATCTTTGTTAAAGTTTTGGGGGGCTATTTATAATTATCTTAGGACTTTAAAATAATGACCTTAAGCTTATATTTGAACTTTGATGCACGTGAGTTTTTATCTTAAAATAGTTTGATATATGTATGGGAAAAGTTTGGGGATCAAACTCATAAGTTAGAAAAGTTGATAGGGGTTGATTTGTAATTTTAAAGAAATTTATTTAAGTAAAAACCTTGTTTTTATATAACTTGGGCTTGGAACATCCAAACATGGTCTTATCTTATTCCATTTTGATATAAAAAATTAGTAACAATTTTGGGAAAAAATCAAAATTTCTTGATTGGCCACGCGCCCTCACACGCGTGGTCAAGGTTTCTAAATAAAACCTTCATCTTCAACCCCTCAATTTTGACTTTTTAAAGTTTTAATTTTTTACTGATGTTTTCTCCTTCATTGTTATACCATTTGAGATGATTCCTTAAAAAACTTAATCTAATTTTTCATGAGGAATCCAAATATATAAGTTTCGTGGATTGACATTCAGTATAACTTAAGTTCAAACTGTGTTTTTTAATGAAAATTTGACCTGGATTTCATGAGTTTCTAGAGTATGGAAAAGTCTCTTATGAATTGGGTTTGGTTTTTTCTATATGTGAGAGTAGTTTGGTTTTGGTTTCAAAGATTTTGATGGATTGTACATTGAGAATTTTGAATTTGCAGGTTTTGAGTTCAAAAAATACTTTTCATCAATTAGAGCTCTACATGAACATTCATGGCTTTTAACCATTACACTCAAGATCCTTAGGTTATAATGAAGTTATACATGGATTTAAATCAAAGTTTAAGGCAATATATCGAGTTTCACCATTAAACCTCAAGCATTAATGGTGTTCCTACTAATTGTTGCTATCTTAGACCATTCTACACGTAAAATCTTGGATTTTATGAGTGTGCTAACTATATTAACTATAAAGAAAAATATTAGAATTGAAAGAATTGAAAATGATGCATAAAATGATGAGTTATCTGAATTTAGGAAAATTTCAAGATTTGAAACTGAATTGTGGGGTAAGTTTTTACTGCTTCGATTGAGGGGTATTTATACTATATCAGGTGAGGATTTGATTGGAGCTAAAAGGTGGTGGATTTTAACTAGTTTAGGGGGGAATTTAGTTGTGGGTAAATGGGTTGAACGTGGGTTTATAGGGTTTTCCACGTGTTTTCAGCCTGTTATGCTAATGTGGGGTAGCATGTGGCCAGGGTTTGAAATTAAATTTAAGAAGGTTTTGGTTTTATTCCTTCATTGATTATATAATTGCATTTATAGCCCTAAACGTACACTTTTTGTAAAGTTTAGGGGTATTCTGGTAATTTCAAAAGATTTCTAGGGTTGAAACTATAATTTTATGTTAGTTGAGGTCTAAAGGTTTAGTTTGATGTAAGGTTGGGGTTTAGGGGTTAAATATATCTCGTGTTATTTTACTTTAAAAAATTTAGGGGCTCTTTTGTAATTCACTAAAACATCAAGGGGTCTAAGTTAATTTGCAAAGTTGTAGGTTTTTAAACATAGCTTCTTTCCTCTTTAGAAGACTTTTGATTTTACACACCATACGAGGGTTTAAATCGAGATTGTAGGTAAATTAGGGTTTAAAGAAATTCCTTGTTCTTACAATCTACCTACCTAAAAAAAGGCGAAAGTACTCTTAGGTCCCTCCCAAAAAAAATTTAAACACTTTGGTCTACTAGTTCTCTTCTTGCATAAGTTCACGCTAGTGAAATAACAAGTGGACCTAAATGTTTAAAAAATGTCAATTAGGGACCTAAGTGTAAATTTCCCAAAAAGAATCGTCCTCGAATTTTACCTAAAAATAAGTCGGGGAATTTATTCTGCATCACTTGTTCTGGTTCCCATGCAACTTCTTGCGGATTCTAATGTGCCTAGAATACTTTAACTAAGGGTATTTCCTTATTTCTGAGATACTTCACTTGGCGATAAATAATTTGAATAGGACGTACTTCAAATTCACGGTTGGGTTCAACTGAAACATCTTGCCATGTGATAGTATGGGATGGATCGATATATACTGCCATAATTATGATACACGAAACCATTATGGATATTGGATAATTCCACAAGCAATTCTAATTGATAGGCTACGGAGCCAATTCTTTTAGAAACTGTGAAAGGTCCAATATATCTCGGGGATCACTTTCCTTTCTTCCTGAAACGTAAAATTCCTTTTGGGGAGGACACTTTCAAAAATACTTTCTCGTTTTATTAAAATTCTAACGGTTTTCGATGATGGTCTGCATAACTCTTTTGTCGATCATGGGATGTCTTTAATTTCTTTCGAATCTATTATATTACTTCGGTGATTTCTTAAATCATTTCTGGACCAAAGTGTTTACTATTTCCTGACTTTATCCAACATACAGGGGATCTAAAACTTCAAATGCGATAACTTTAATACTGGCTCGATAGCCATTGTTATATGAAAATTTGACAAGGGGGACATACACATTCTAGTGGTCATACATAACTAACGTACAAGCATGTAACATATCTTCTAGTGTTTGGATCGTACAATCTGATTATCCATTCGTTTGGGGGTGGAATGCAGTACTTAAGTGAAGTTTAGTACCCATTGTATCTTGCAATCCTTGCCAAAAATTTTCCTGTGAAATGAGAATCTCAATCTAATATAATGGATAAAGGGATTCCATGTAATCGGGTAATTTTTTGAATGCATAACTTGTTAAGCTTTTGGAATGAATCGGTGGTCTTTAACGGTAGAAAATGGGCGGATTTATTAAGCCGATCATACTCCTCTACGGTAGCGGCAATATCATAGGAATTTAAAGTATGAAGTCTTCCTACAGGATTTTAACTCAAAGCGTCGGCTACAAAATTTCCTCTGCCTAGATTGTAACACCCCGTAGATTTTAAATCAGGATTTAATTAAATTAATTCGAAATTTGGAAAAATAAATTTTTTGGATTTAATTATTTTTAGTAATTTAAAAAGTTGGGTTTTAATTATGGAAAGTAGGATTTCAATCGAAATTGAAATTGGAGGTGAAATGGGGATTTCAAAAACACATACATATTTTGGTACTCCTTGGCTGACTGCCAGGGGTGAATCGATTCGGCCTTATACCTAATCGATTCGGTTTTTAGCAGGGGCGACAGTTCGCTAATCCTTTTTAAAGTTTTAGTTTAACTCAAATTTTTCCTTCTCTTTATATATTAATAATAATCCGGGGTTAAGACATTTAAAACATATTTTCACAAACTCTAAGAGCGGTAGTTCCCTATAATCGATCAAGTGCTCAGAAAGTGCTCGGAAAGTGTAAAGTCAAGGACAAGAGTGCTCAGAAAGTGCTCAGAAAGGTATTCAACACCTTGATGTCTACGGGGATTCTGCCCTTATCATCGGTTAAGTGCTCACAAAGTGGAAAGTCAAGGACGAAAAGCTCCAACCCTTTCATGCCCAATTAGAAGAGTTAGCCTCCCAATTTCGAGATATCACCTTCCATTACCTACCCCGAGCAAAGAATAACCTAGCCGATGCTTTCTCCACCTTGGCCTCCATGGTCGATATGCCCGAAGGAATAACAATGACCCCCTTCCTAGTTCAAAAGCAATACAAACCGACCCATTGCTACCATATTGAGCTTGTCTCCACTAAAGATCCCAAACTAGCCGATTGTTGGTACTATGATATCTGGTGCCTCCTCATACATGGTAGGTATCTCGAGGGTTCCAACAAGAAAGATCGAACGACCCTCCGAAGACTGGCCGCCCAGTACATTATCTGTCATAAAGCCCTACTCAAGAAGAACTTTGATGAAACTCATCTACACTGCATCGCAGGGGCTGAGATTGAGAAAATAATACAAAAAATCCACAGCGGGGAATGCGGACCCCACATGAATGGTCACATGCTCGCCAAGAAGATCATCCGACAGGGCTACTACTGGACCACCATGATCCAGGATTGCACCACCTATGTCCGGAGGTGCTTCAAATGTCAATAATTCTCCAACCTTCAACACTTGCCTCCGCGAGAATTATACAACATGACCTCTCCCTGGCCATTATCCACCTGGGGTATCGACATCATAGTGAAGGTTACACCAAAGGCTTCAAACGGACATGAGTTCATCCTGGTTTCCATCGATTACTTCACCAAATGGGTCTAGGCTGAGTCATACGCAGTATTGAATGCCAGGAAAGTGGCCAAATTCCTCAAGAAAAATATCATCTGCCGATATGGGGTCCCGCACGAGCTGGTATTAGATAACGGGTTGCATTTCGAAGCAAAAGTAACAGAAGTAGTCAACAAGTACGGGATTCAGAGACACAAATCTTCTCCCTATCGACCTCAGACCAATGGTGCAGTTGAAGCCGCCAACAAAAACCTCAAAGCCATCATCAGCAAGATGACCGAAAGTTGTAGGGATTGGGCCGACCGGATTCCGTACGCCCTCTGGGGCTATCGAACCTCAATCCGAACCTCTACTGGGGCTACCCCTTACTCCCTGGTCTACGGCATGGAAGCAGTCCTACCTGTGGAGCTGGAAATACCCTCGCTACGCGTCATGCTCGAAAGCAAAGTTAGTGAAGAAGACTGGTGCCAAAGCTGTCTTGATGAGCTAGCCCTCCTAGATGAAAGAAGATTAAAAGCTCTTTACCACATAAAGGGGTACCATCGCCGCATAGCGCGATCATTCAACAAGAGAGTCAAGGACCGCGGTGTTCGGGATGGGGATTTAGCCCTCAAGGAGATAATAGAACCCATCTAGGACCCCAGAGGGAAATTCAAGCCCAATTGGAGCGGACCCTACATTGTGAAGAAAATCTTATCCGGCGGTGCCGCCATGCTCACTGACCTAGATGGGGAGGAGATGGCTCGTCCAGTCAACCTGGACCGTCTCAAGAAATTCTACCCCTAGTCTGAAATCTCAGCGCGCTACGACTCTTCTCATCCCCCTTCTATTCTAAAAAAAAAATCTTCATTTCAAAAAACTATTTTGCAAACAGATAAAAATAAAAACATTTTCAGAAAACCCCAGACGTACGTAGGCAACTCATGCACCTCATATGAGTGTGGCCCTTTCTTTTTCATAAAATACTATTCTTTTCTTACCTCCGAGAACGGAGGTTGATTCTAAAAATATTTTAACAAAAGGATTATGTATGCCTTAGCGATCAGTATAGATAATTCAAAATACAAAAACTCATCGAAAGGCACAGCTGGATGATCAGAAACTTGTTTATTTCATTAATAAGAAATTATAGTACGGATTACATAAGAAAAAGAACGGATAACTCCCTTCCCCACTACTATAAAAATCCAAATAAAATCCCCACATACATTCCTTATTACATAAATAAACTCTCCAAGATTCCTACCCATAGCTACCAGAGGGGCCTGCACCCTCATCATCTACATCCTGAGGTCCCCAAGTTTTCCTGCCTGAATAGAATGCTGTAAACATTCCATGGATCGATGAGCCTTAACCATCTTCGAAAAGACCACAACACCCCCTTCCATGGTGTTAGATAAAACAAACCATCTTTATCCAGTCTCTACTGCCAATATCTTGCTGACTACTTTCCTCCATAACCACTTCATATAATCTTTGGAGACATGCCAAACCTTCCCGACAGACTGAGAGGGACGGGTCGACGGACGTCGATTTTCCCACAGAGACCCAAGCAACAGATGCAGGCACTCAGTTAAATCTTCTATCGGAAAGAAATTTGAGGTCCGAGAGGGCACGACCTGCTACCAGCCGAATTGGCGCAAAATTCGCCAAGGGAAATAAAAAGAGGTCTGTCTGAGACCAACCAGCCGCACATATGAATACTCTCTTAGCTCCAAAACAGGCTACAACTGTCCCCACCAAGGCACTGACCAATACAGACCACAAGCCCCATGCTCCATAAGCCAATGCTCCCAATTCTCAACATATAAGCCAACGCTGATGAAGTAGTGTGAAAAGAAGTTGGGTACGACCGACAAGGGATATTCTGGAGGAGTCGACAAGCGGAATCTTTCAGATAACCACATGAACAGCATCACAGGGCTACCCCTCAAAAAGTCTGAATGGACTTCTCTCCAGGCATCCAGGCCATTCAGGGTCTCCGCCAGTATCACCGCCGCAGGATTGCGACGATATGACATCCATGAGGTAATGGCTGCAAGTTGTGGGTCCACTTGCACCTCCCCAGTCACCAACAGCAATTTGGAAACCAGACCCAGAACCACGGCACCAGCATAGTCAGCATCACCTACTTCCCACAAATGCACGGACCGCAGCACCGCCGGGTGGGAGATCATTCCTCCAGTAACCAATGATCTAGCCGCCGAAGGTGAAATGTGAAGAAGCCCGACCAACAAATCCCTAGGAGAACGGGAAAACTCGAGCAAAGCCGTAGCAACACTGGGATTTACACCCAGTATGGCAAAAAATTCCTCGTAGGTAGGACAAACTTCTTCCAACCCAAAGAGGAATACATGGTCTTTGGGGTACCAGAATTGTATCGCCGCCATCAGCATATTCCACTCAAGAGGCCGATTGCTCCACAGGGAGACTCGACGCATGTTTAAAGCGTCATAGTCGACATTATAAGAGCACATTACTTCCAAAGCTTCGAGGTAATTGGAAAACTCAATGCTACCAGGGAGAGCCATCTTGCAAGGCTAAGAGATGGTGGGCAAGTAGGTAAGAATACAAAGGTGTGATGAAAACACTCCACCCTTCCCCCTTTTTATACTTGAAAACCCTCACAAGGGACATCATCCCTGCAGAAATCAGAAGGAATCCTACCCCACAAGGTACCAAAGGCTGAGGAGGGTACCATTCAAAGCTTTCAATTTATGGGACTGGACTGAACTGCCGATAGGCAGGTCAGGGTGCTTGCCGATTGGCAACCCCCTCATTTTTGGAAATTTCCCTCTTTTCCTCCTTTGTCAAATCAGAAAACTCAATAAAAATAAATTGATATTCTCAACAGAATTTCAAGAATTCCTTTTTTTCTCCTTATATAATTTTCCTTTTTAATTAAAAATTTTCCTTCAAAAAAAATCCAAAAATATCCCTTTTTACGGTCTCAGCAGCAAAGTAAAAAGTGCATGTGCATGCATTCATTCATCATTAATACGAGATAATAAAAAAGTCCATTGCATTGCATATATTTATGTTCTGTGTTACATCAATTTTGCAGGAAATAAAAACAAAAGGCAAAAACAAAGGGACTCAGCCCGAACCCACATCCTCTCTCTCTCACTAAGAGCTTCCACCCCTGCGACATGCTCTCTTCCCCCTACGGCGAGATGACGCATCGTCACTACCCGAACCAGAGTCCACTACGGACGAGGCAGATGGCACCAAGAAAGAAGGAATGGGAACCGCATCCTGAATTTAGGCAGTCGTCGAAGATATCCAGTCTCTGATGTCCCTTAGCCAAGTGGTCGACACCCAGACTTGCTGAAAGAAAAGGTGAAATCAGTATCAAAGAAGAAATGACCAAAATAGAAAAGAAAGAAAGAGAAGAACAGAAAGGTATACCTCAGGTCGAAGGACCTCCTCTGTTAAACCCAACTCCTCCGGATCCATCGCATGAGGACGTGCAGCATAGGCACCATCCCTCTATCAGCCCGCCGAATGTTGTATGAAGGGGTATGCAACCGTACAAAAGGGACCTCTGAGGTCACCGCCGTCGTAGATGTCGATGGACCACCACCGATGTGGGAAGATCCCACCGTTCGACTCGAACTCATCGAAGGGAAGGGCAACGCATCATATATGCTGGGCGCCATCAACCAGCTCGTCACAAAGTCTATATAATCATACGGCGCAGCCGTATCGGTGTACAACAAGTAGGATTCGCCAATCATCGCCGCGATCCTCTCATCCTCCGATAGCAGTCGCTCCCACCTCATAGAAGTTGGAGGCTACGCGGTTGGCACTACCACCTCCTCCTTGGCAATCTAACGAACCACCCTCTCCCCGAGGTACCAGGAATAGCCGAACTCATTCGCCAGCAAACGCCTCATCCGTGCATTCACCCTGGTCACCCCCACATCCTGAATGGATGTCCCCTATGGGTAAAAGGTCACCTGAAAATCTCTGAGCGAGCATAAATCAATACAAGATCAGAAGGAGCAAAAACGAAGAATAAAATGGAAAGAGTCTTACCCCACCACTAGTCAGGTCATTCAAGACCTGACGCACCACCTCCAGGGAGAGAGATCCTTTCGACTGCCAGTTGGCCTTACGCCATCGATACAATCGACAGAAGTCCCCAACAGTGTCGTCCTTAAAATCAATTAGTGGGGTATTGAACCCAATCACCTCATAGAACCACGTCTGAATTCACAAGCAAAAAGAGACGCATAAGGAAAATGAGAATGCATGAAAGGAAAATGAGAGTGCATGAAAGGAAAATGAGAATGCATGAAAAGAAATGCACAAACTAAAGAATACCTCAAGAAGGTACGTGGCCCCAGTAAAAGTTTGCCGACAGCACCGACTGAATGCATCCAGAGAAAAGTAAAGGGTCGCCAAGGTCAGACTCCCCCAATCATAGAAGGGGATGTTCGAAAACATACTTAAGTACGGAAGAGACCATGAAACCTCCCAATACCAGCAGAATGAATAATCGGGCCATCTGCCTCACTTGCAGCCCGTCCTCCACATCGATCTCCCTGCTCAGTAGAACATCCTTCAGCAGGGACAGTCGGATTGAATCCCCAGAAACTATCCTCCCTACATCACCAAGTGTCACACGCACTGCCTCCAGTCTCACCCGTAAAGAGCGATTCACCTCTATCTTCTCTCCATCACAATCTAGCCCCAGCAGCTGTTGCACGTCAATGGGAGTCACCGTCATCTCCCCGAATCCAAAATGAAAGTTGTGGGTAGTGTCCCACCACCTCTCTCCCAAAGCACACAAGACCTCTGTCGAACGAGGCATCTCATCCAGCGCCAATGCCAACCGCCCAAAACCCGTTGATGAGACCACCCAGCACACCACAGGTGGGAGATGCTCCCAGACATCCTTGAGCCCCGTTGTCCCATGGGCACACATGTTCTTCAAAGAGATATCAGACTAGCAAAAAGAAAAGTCTCATCAAAGGTCAAGAAAGAAAGAAAAACCAACAAAAAGAGAAGAATGCCAAGGTCGGGTTACTTACATAACCATCGGGACTCACTCTCGAAGAGCGATGATGCGATGGCTCCCACGACAAGGTCCGCGCATCCGCAACAGGCTCAAACGCATCAAAGGAGTTTTCACTCCCCAAAGCAAGAGGCACCCTAGCCCTCCACTCCACATTCACCCAATCATCAACGGTCAACTACTCCCAGTGGACTGCAGTGCTCACAAAGGCGGCCATTTCTTGAAGATCGAAATGATAGAACGATTTGCAGAAGAATCGCAGAGAGAGAGAAAGCAAAAGAAGTTGTGAAAAAATGAGGGGATTAGCCCCCTTTATATAGGATGCCAAGCACCATGCCGATCGGCACTGACTCCTCACCTTCCCGAGGTAGCCCAAAAGTTCATGCCACCGCCGAATGGCACCCTTCATACTATGCCGACCTGCACCCCCTTAAATTTTGTACAAAAATTCCCAGAAAATACCAGAAAGCCTCGAAAAACCCTCGGAAAATTCCTAAAAATCCCAGGATGGATTTTGAACCTTTTTACCAAGAAAATTTCGCATTCCCTCAAGCGGAACCCATCTTCCCCAGCGGAATCCTTAAAAACCAAGTGAAAACTCCTCCCAACAAAGCTCCGGAGGATCCCTAAGGATCACCTGATCACTTCCCCAGCGAAATTATCCTATAACACCCAAAATAGGATGTTCCCCCCTGCGAGGTCTCCTAAAATCTTCCCCAACTATCAGTTCCCTAGCTCAGATCAAAATCATAAAGCTCTTTCTCCAGCAGAATCAAAATCCAATATTTATCCACTCTTGGGTCATAATTGGCTCCGATCTTGAATTGTCACCTGAGTTAGGTCAGAATTGACCTCGATCCTCGATCGTCACCACTCTTGGGTTAGAATTGGCCTCGGTCTTGGATCGTCACCTGAGTTAGGTCAGAATTGACCTCGGTCCTCGGTCGTCACCACTCTTGGGTCAGAATTGGCCTAGATCTTGGATCGTCACCTGAGTTAGGTCAGAATTGACCTCGGTCCTCGGTTATCACCACTCTTGGGTCATAATTGGCCCCGGTCTTGGATCGTCACCTGAGTTAGGTCTGAATTGACCTTGGCCCTCGGTCGTCACCACTCTTGGGTCAGAATTGGCCCCGGTCTTGGATCGTCACCTGAGTTAGGTCAGAATTAACCTCGGTCCTCGGTCGTCACCACTCTTGGGTCAGAATTGGCCCCGGTCTTGGATCGTTACCTGAGTTAGGTTAGAATTGACCTCGGTCCTCAGTCATCACCACTCTTGGGTCTGAATTGGCCCCGATCTTGAATCATCACCTGAGTTAGGTCAGAATTGACCTCGGTCCTCAGTCGTCACCACTCTTGGGTTAGAATTGGCCCCAATCTTGGATCGTCACCTGAGTTAGGTCAAAATTGACCTCAGTCCTCGATCGTCGGTCATCACCACTCTTGGGTCAGAATTGACCCCGATCTTAGATCGTCACCTGAGTTAGGTCAGAATTGACCTCGGTCCCTAGTCGTCACCACTCTTGGGTCAGAATTGGCCCCGATCTTGGATCGTCGCCTAGTTAGGTCAAAATTGACCTCGATCCTCAGTCGTCACCACTCTTGGGTCAGAATTGGCCTCGATCTTGGATCGTCAACTGAGTTAGGTTAGAATTGACCTCGGTCCTCGGTCGTCACCACTCTTGGGTCAGAATTGGCCCCGATCTTGGATCATCACCTGAGTTAGGTCAGAATTAACCTCAGTCCTCGGTCGTCACCACTCTTGGGTCAGAATTGGCCCCGGTCTTGGATCATCACCTGAGTTAGGTCAGAATTGACCTCGGTCCTTGATCGTCACCAATCTTTAGGTCAGAATTAACCTCGATTATTAGACCTTTACCATAATCCCACAGATTTGGCATTGACCCACAGAATTGATCATTCCCAGCACACTCCTTAGGTCCTCAGAATCGACCTCGACCCTCTGAATCGGTCATACTCCCTCAAAAGCATCATGTGGTGTCTATTCGACGATCATCATTTGTTACAAACTCACCCATCAATGGGCTCTGTAGACACCCCATTTTGTTACCCCCTAACTCTCCTTAGGTCCCTAGTACCTCCCTTCATCACTGTAAACCCAGGTCACGTCCCGAGTACTGACCTGGAAGACATTGGGCACTCCCCGGCTCAGTTTGACCCAAAAGTCAAACTCTTCGTCTTAACCCATACTCAATTAATCTTCGAAGGACACTGAATACCCTTTCCAACGGTCCACCCCATGTGCGATTTCGACTTACCATGCAGACGAACGATCTGTATGCGTTCGAAACCTGACCTAGAGGCCACTGGGCGCTCCCGGGCTCTGTTTGACCTATGTCAACTCTTCAGCTCGATCGAGGCTGAATGAATCTTCTAAGGGAACTAAATACCCTTTCCAACGGTCCATCCCGTGCACAATTCTGACTTTCCATGCGGACGAACGATCCGTTTGACTCCGAGAGGTCATCGAACGCTTCTCGGGCCCGGTTGACCAAAGTCAACTCTCCAAACTGGGTCAAACTCTTTGTAATGTCGAATTACATCTCCTAACCTTTCCAATGGTCCACCCCGTGCGCGATTCGGACTTACTATGCGGACGAACGATCCGTTTGCGTCCGAACGATTCCCCGTCCAATGGACCGACAAATGCTTTCGAGCCATATTTTACCCAAAGTCAACTCTCGAACCTGGGAGCAGTCCAAAGGACTTTCAAAGGTCTCTGAATTACCTTTCCAACGGTATGCCCCGTGCACAATTCTGACCAACGGTTTGCCCTTGACGGCCAATTTTCCTAAAAAGCCTGAAGCGCACTGCCAAATGGCAGGTTCCAGACCCTGCCTATCGGCACCTGCCGATAGGTAGGAACAGGTATATGTAGATCGGCACTTACCTGGGCCTATAAAATGAGGTCTTCACCTCATTTTCCAGGAGATCCCAGATCTGATAAAAACCTCTCTCAACGAATCCCAAGAACCTCTCTTGAAGGCAGCGTGATTTCAACATCCAAATCCCCTTTTTACTTCCACTTTTCATCATCCTTTTCATCAAACTTGGTGAATTAGATACTCTCCATCATCATCCAAGTGCAAGGGCTGCTCTCCAACATTCAAGATCAAGCTCAAGATCTTCAAGAAGGTCCAACTTTCTCAAACTCTCTCGTAAATTCTCGTAAATTCCCAATAACTTTTTTCCTTACTTAGCGCTTTTATTATCTCATCTCACACATCCTAATATACTTTTTATTTATTATTATTGCACATCTCCTATTTTCATATAAATAAAACCCAAAAAACAAGAAAAAGAGGGTTTGCTCATAAATTCCAAATAGGGATTCTCATACTTTTCGCACACTTTCCTCACAACTAAAACACTTTTTCTACACACACACACACTTACAAATAAGAGATCCCCCATTTGGATTTATGGGATAAACCCCACCCCTCGTTTTGTAGGCGAACTATGTGAACTTTGATGCCTTTATATGCTACGTAGGCGTCTCGGGGTAAAACCTGAGACTCGAGTCCTTTTTCCCACTTTTTCTCTCATCTTCCTATTTGCTCTAAATCTAATCCTCCTATATTCTATATACTTGCCCTTAGTGACGTATTGCTCCACAAGCATTATCGTTCCATTATAACGGTCATCGTAGCGTAAATCTTAGTTTTCTAATATTATTCTTATATCTTCCTACGGACGACTCGCTTTATCTTTTCCATGATACAAGTCGAGGATTCCTACCTCCATTCTATAAATATACACATGCACACATATCACGAGGGGAAACAAAAGGAAAATAGCAAATATTCATAAGAGACCGAAAGGGCGGAATGGGTTCCTAACACCTTCCCATTTCGTAAATAAGCCTCCGAACCCTTCTCGAATCATCTTGGTTTTGCACGCACTAGTATGTCTTTGGATTCCATCCTTCGGGGTGGATTTCCCTTTTTCTTTTGTCTATTTTGAGTAAAATAGACTGGCGACTCTAAATATCTCTACATTTTTACACCACATCTCAAATGATCTCGGCCGAAGCGCTCCCGAGAGGGACGCGCAGGACCCGAAGGATCCTATCCTCCACGCGCCCGCCCGCCTGGGCGAGGATCGGGGATGGCCACACAAGGCATGGGAGATCTTTCATGATCTATCATGCAACCTCCTCTTGGGAACTTCGCAGGGACATGGTTTGGAGGATTGAGAACAAGGAAATGTTGGGAATTATTACCAACCCTCTTGGCACACTTGGACAAAACTTCACCCAGGACAATTGTCACTCGAGCCTACTCATTTCTTACCTATTCAAGTGAACATCCTTGAGTTACTCGATCTCCAACAATACTTTCCCCCTCGAGGTTACTTGGATTCCAGCCCGCCTGACTAATGTGACCAGATACCTAATAATAGTCACTGTTTGAACCACTTCCTGACGTCATGAGGTCTGACATTCAGGGACTCAAGAATGCAGCACTCAAGTGACTTTATCCTTAGGATGGAAAGTCTAGTTCACCAAACCTGACCACCTAGCCATCCTAGAGTAAGCCTCAAGACGACGAGTCATATCCCTTATTAATGCCCTCAATACTTCCAGTCAATAGAACGGTTTCCCGCCAAAACTATCAGATCCCATTCATTAAATGCAATATCTCATGCATTTAATGCACTGTACCAGAGGGATCGAGGGCACGCTGACTCGAGCAGCCTCTCCCCCATCTAAATAAGACTAAACAAAAAAATCAAGAGAGAGATCATTCGGAACCCAAAATTGCTTCCCAAATTTCCTCATACCAGAGAACCCTTACTAGAACATTAACTCCCACGCACATTTAATGTACTCATCTTTGGGCACTAACTGAGCTTGAAGTTCCTGCCTTGTCTTTATTATGCCTAGAGTGCTTATTCTTTCTCCCTCCGACCACGCTGCCTGCTGGTCCCACTCATTTATTGTGCTTGTCTTGTATTTCCTGTGTTGATATGCTCTTGAATGCGAGCCTGAATATTGAATCTCTTTGTCTTTAATTTACCCATGATCACTTTCTATATTTTGTACCTAACGGTGTTAGTCCCGATCTTGATAAGGGGTTACACCTCACTTAATACTAACTGTATCCGAAGAACCCACATCTTACATTTGGTGACTTCGCTGGGGAGGTATTCTCTTTTGAAAAGATGCCAGAGGATAACACCAGTAGAGTCATTGACTTCAATGCCATCCAGCGTGAAGAAGAGGCAAACAACGCTGCATTGCCGGAGGAGGCGCGAACGGTAAGGACGGAGCCTACTTCTCCCGGTGTTGGAGTGGCGAAGACGATGGCCATGCAAGGAGGAATAGGCAAAATTCAAATGTAGGGGCTGATGGGTTTATTCACGGAGTTTATAAAAACTCGGGCAGCCCAAGCTATGTTAGGGGCACCCATGGGAGCGAACTCCTTTATTACACCGGCAGCGGCCATACCAACTTCCATTGTGATAGGAAGAGTGTCAATGCTTGCTTTTAATAATGCCTTTCCCACTATTTCACCACCCTCAGGCGGTGCGCGTCCTACCACGGTCCCACCCATGACAGCAGGACTGGAGCTGTAGAGTGGGGGAGCAACTTCAGTTGCTCCAGCTGTAACATTAGGCCAGGGAGCAGACGTACCAGCCTTAACGACCTTGGTGATAATAATACCGCATTCAGCTAGCCCCTCGCCATCCAACTTGGAGGACATAAAGAAAGAGCTGCTAAAGTTTATAGATGCGTCTAAAGGAGACAGTTCCTCAGTGTACGATGACTTACGTACTCCCTACTCAGAAGCGTATAACAATGAACACTACCCAGTGGGTTATATTTCTCCAATATTTGAAAAGTACATGGGGAAAGGCGCTAATTCCAAGGAGCATGTGAAGAATTCATCGAGAGTTTGGGAGCCCATTACAATGATAAGAAGTTGAGGCTAAGGGAGTTTTCAAAATCCCTGATAGAAAAAGCCTACACGTGGTACTCCCACCTAGACCCAGATAGTGTAAGATCTTGGGAAGGGTTCACATTTTGTTCGTGCAAAAGTTCTTTTTGGCAGAGGACGAGTTTACACTCACCCAGCTCACGCGTGAGAAACAAAATCCAGAAGAGGATGTTGTGGCCTATATTAGGAGGTTCCGTGAACGCTCCCTTGATGTGAGAGAGGATACGCGAGAAGAAAAACTCATACAAGTGTGTGCAGAGGTCTTGCTTCCCAAATATATATGTCACCTGATTAACGAAACAAGGAAAGGCACGTTTGCAAAAAATTTAAAAACAACTAGGAATATTGCCTTAGTAGTAAAACTTATAGTACCCCCGCTGCCCATTTTGCCAAGCTTACTCATGATACCAATAGTCACCGCGGGGAAGGGAATACCCTCGAGAATCAACTACGTGGACGGGGGGAGTAAATAGGGACATAATGGCGGACGAGGAGGTAGAAGGGGCAAAGATTACAAGAGCAAGTTCGAAGATGAAGAGGATCCTCCCAAGCTACCTTACACGGTGGAATAAGCCTTGAATCTTTATGACCTCATGGTCCGTGATAAAGTATGTAGGCCGGTTAATGTCCACACTGTGCACACATGCGAGAAGATAGAGAGAAGCCTCATTATTGCGCACTGCACAACAAGATAAACCATCCTACCAAAATGTGCTTCTCACTTAGGAGGCTGATTGACCGACATGTAAAGAATGGAGACATCATATTGCCACAAGATAACATAAACAACAACCCTTTACCACCTCACGGGGCCCATATGGCTAGAGCTTTTGATGAAGTGGCCGAGCAATTAGAAACGGGACAGTGGTTCAAAGGAAATGAAGTTGAAGGATCTTTTGGTGATGGCTTCGAAGAGTCCTTAGAAGAGTGCACCCTCGATCTGGCGCAACTCCATTTGGGGGAGGTGATTGAAGGGGCGGAAGACCAAGGGGAAGAAACATACGATTTCGTCGAGGGACTTAACAGGCAGCTGGAAACCTGTTCTCTAGAAAAAGTTAACGCGGTAATAGCATACAACGAGGCTGCATACAGAGATGTGGAAGAAGTTTACGAGCTAGAAGATGATCAGACAGATACATGGATCGAGTGCACCATTGTGGACCGCTCCTCAAAATTTAGCTAGTTCTTTAATCAGGTTGGTCTTCCTGAAGATTCCCGACTGGAAGTCACACGAGCCATTTTGGAGATCGCGAAGAAAAACATAGTGCCACATTTAAAATGGAAGGGACCTATGGCTAAACTGGTGAGTAGATATCTCTCAGAAGTAACTTTCTCAGAGGCTGATAGGCTGATCAGGCATCCACACAACAGACCCTTGTATGTCACTCCTCAGTGAATGATGGTGTTTTCTCACGAGTCTTATTGGATGGAGGGGCATCCATCAATATAATGCCCATCGAATCTTTTTATGCTATTGGGTTATCAAAGACGAGGATCGTGCCACATTCATTGACAATATCAGGTTATGATAATCAATCCTCCACGTCAGTGGGTTATGTTAACGTGGGCATCAAAATGGGGAACATCACTTACCATATTAAATTCCACATCATGAATTACGAGCCGTCATACCTACTGTTAGTAGGTAGGGTATGGATGCACAACCATGGGTTGGTGCCCTCTACCTTCCATAAATGTGCTAAAGCAAACATAAAGGGTAAGGAGGTGGTGATACGAGCTACCAAGAAACCTTTTGCGAAGGAGGAGGCCCACATGGTGGATGCGACTTTCTATACCATTCTGACAAAAGAAGTAACCGTGGTAATAAGATATATTGGGGGGATAAGGATCCCGTCAACTCGAGAGAGGGCGAGAGCACCTGCTCGAATGATTATGACTTATGGAGAAGAGCGCAAATGGGGAGCGATGAGACCCCCTAGTCTATTAAGGCATCGACCCTATTGAACATCAAGTCCAAATGCAGTGTGTTCTCAGCAGATGAATAGTGAGAGAGACGGATGAGAATCATAGGAAGAGGACTTTTCAGAAGCAAGTGGACCGACAATGCAAGTGGGTGGTTTTGCCTAGCGACAAAATTATCTACAAATTTTGAAGGTGTGAGCAGGTAGCTGAGACTGTGGACAATGAAGCTGACCCAGTTTATGAATGCTTCCTGGCGGATAACCAGGGGTGATGCTTGGTAATCAACAACTCCGAAATATAAGAGTTTATGGAGGATCTTAAAAAAGAACCAGAATGCATGAGAGATATCCCTTGATCGCAGATCCAAGAGCTGGAAAAGATAGACTTAGCTAGAGAGGGCGAAGATCCAAACCCTATTTTTATCTCAAAGGACTTAAAGGGAACCCCTCGAGGGGAGCTGATCAAGTTGATATTGGAGTTCAAAGATGTCTTCGCGTGGAAGTACATAGAGATGCCTAGAGTAGACCAGGAGGTGAGTTGTCATAAGTTGAACATTTTGCCCTCAGCCATTTTGGTGAAACAGGCCACTCGAACGTACAAGACAGAGTTAGACTTAAAGATTAAAGAAGAGGTTCAGAGGTTGCTCACAGCTAGTTTCATAGTCTCGATCCAACATACGATCTGGATCTCTAGCATTATGCCTGTAGGAAAGATGGACAAGTGTCAAATTAGAATATGCGTAGACTTTAGAGACCTAAATCGGGCGTGCTCGAAGGATGAATTCTCGTTGCCTTCAATTGATAGCCTGATCGATGCAACAGCAAGCCATGAGATGTACATCTTCATGGATGGCTATTTGGGATATAATCAGATAAAAATGGATCCGACCAATGTAGAGAAGACTGCTTTCTGGATGCCTTTGTGCAATTTCATGTACACAGTCATGCCTTTCGGATTGAAGAACGCATGAGCCACCTACCAGAGAACAATGATGGCCATCTTTCACGACCTTTTCCATAAGACCGTGGAGTTTTATGTCAATGATTTGGTGATTAAATCCAAGAAATAGGGCTCTCACTTAGACGATTTGAGGAGGGTATTCACTCACTATAGGAAGTATAAGCTAAAGATGAACCCTCTCAAATGCGCCTTCGAGGTAACGAGTGGGAATTACTAGGGTTTGTGGTAAACTGCCAGGGGGTACAAATGGACTTGGATAAACGATGAGCCATCCTTGATACGCCTAGACTAAAATCAGTGAAAGAGTTATAGAGTTTCCTTGGCAAGGTCTCCTACTTGAGACGATTTATCCCGAGGCTGACTGAGGTAACACATTCCTTGATGGAACTGTTGAGAAAGGGTGTGAAGTTTGCAAGGGAAATAATGCACCAAGAAGCCATAGACAAGCTAAAGGCACTCCTTACTTCTCCTCAGACAATGATTCCCCCGAAGGCAAGTACCCCTTTACGTTTATATCTTATGTCAACAAAATAGTCTATTGGGGCTTTATTGGCCCAAGAGAGCGCAGGCATTTAAAAACATGTTTATTACTTGAGTAGGATTATACACGGGCCTGAGGCTAGATATACTAGCATTGAGAGGCACTATTTGGACCTTGTATTTGTAGAATAAAAGCTAAGGCATTACTTGTTATCATTAACGGTTCATATCGTAACTAAGTTCGATCCCATAAGATTTTTACTTGCTATAGCTGTATTGATAGGAAGTGCAACCAGATGGTTCCTAATCCTTTCGAAGTATGATATCAAGTGTGTGGTCCCTCGGGCCATCAAAAGTCAGGCATACACAGATCTATTGGATATTTTCTTATTTGGGACGTTTGAGTCGCCTATTGAAGAGCTCCCGGGTGATGACCTCCAGGCCAATTTCGTGGAAGCCATCCTAAATGAATGGAGTATGGAATTCTACGGCTCTTCAGCCGAGAAAAAAAGAGGAGCAGGAGTCATTCTGCGAAGAGGCAGTGAAGAAATTCGTCTATCTTTCAAATTGGAGTTCAAATGCTCAAATAATGAAGCCGAATACGAGGCACTGGTGCTAAGATTACTCGAAGCACTGAGAAGGGGCATCCAAATCCTGACAATTATAGGGGATTCTAACTTGGTGGTGAAATAGGTGACAGGGGAATTTTCTCTGAAGCACATGAGCCTGGTGCCTTACCGTACGATCATCCAGCGACTTTTTGGGCAATTCGAGGTGGTAAAGATAAAGAGGTACCCTCAAATGATGAACAGATATGAAGATGCCTATGCCACCATCGCACAAAAGATTGCCTTTGATGGAGTGTCAACGGTGGTCCAAATCATAAAGAGAATGGCCTCCTCAACGGTGTCTGAGATGCCACCCTCAGAGGACAAAGATGATGGGAGGGGTGAAATCTGAAGGCAATCGGAGAGAGGGTAAGTGCCACTTAACCTAGCTGATTTAGCACAGTACTTTTTTTCCAGGGGCAACTTATACTATAAGAATAAAGGAGGTTGGTTGTCCAGGTGTGTGGACCTGAAGAAGCTAAAAGAAGGCTGATTGAAGTACACGAAGATAGCTGGGAGACCACTGAGATCCCTTTATACAGAAGGATACAACGGGTAGGGTATTATTAGCCTTAGATGAGATAGGAGGGCACCACAGTATAGAGAGAGTGTTCGAAGTGATATCTTTTCTACCAGGAAGCAAAATGCAACTTCATTGACCAGTCGCATGACTGGAGACAACCCTATATGAATTTCTCCATAGATGGAGTGATGCCAATGGATAAAGAGGATTCTATAAAGATAAAAAGGTGAGCACCGAGATACTTATCGACGAGGATACCACGATAGGCCTCTAAGATGCATAATAAGAGAAGAGGCCAAAAAGGTGTTAAAATAAGATCACAACCCAGGGCACATAGGAGGAGCCAAGATTTATGATCAACTAATGACCTTGGGTTATTATTGGACTTCGATGGAGAAAGACTCAACTGATTTTTTTCGAAAGTGCAAAGCTTGTCAACTACAAGGGAATATGATTCATGCTCCTTTAGTGAACCTACACAATTACCATTCCATACTTGGGCCTTTGACCTGGTAGTAGGCATCAACCCTTCGTCATGAGGAAATATATGGATCTTAGTATCCACATAATGTTTCACGAAGTGGGCGGAGGCCATACCACTTAAGAAAGCCACCGCGAGTGCCATAGCTCGATTTATGAAGGAATACATTATTTACCACTTTGGTATCCCGAAGGTGTTTATATCGGACAATGGTACACCCTTTGTAAATAGTGAAGTGCCATTTCTCACAGAAAAGTATATTATCATCCATCACAAATCAACAGTGGCATACCCGATGTGCAATGGGAAAGTAGAGGCCACCAACAAGACTTTAGTGAAAATTTTTGCAAAACTATTAGAAGATTTTCTAGGCTCATGGGATGAAAAAATCTCCGAGGTTCTATGGGCTTATCGAACGATGAAAAGAAATCTAATAGTGTACACACCATTCTCCTTAGTATTTAGGGCAGAAGTTGTGTTACCAGTTGAACTCGAGCTGCCATGTACAACTCAAAGCCTTGGAAGAACACAGGGATAATGTCGCGAGGCACTTCGAGATATACTGAAAGTTGTTATCCAAATCTTACAATCAATTGGTGATACCAAGGAAGTGGAAGGAGGGGGACTTGGTTCTAAAAGAATGCACAAGACACATAAGAGGTTTGTCATTACCAAAGTTCGAAGCAAACTATGAAGGGCCTTATATTGTTCGAGCAACTCATGATTCTGGTTACTACGAGATATCAAAGCTGAAAGATAATGTGACTTTCAAATTGAACAAAAAATGGTTGAAGATTTATCATGTCTGAATGTATGTTCTACCACTCATGTTCACTGACTTGTTTTTTTACTGTGGATGTATGCTTTAAAGCAATTGGGCTCTCCCATTTAATATAGTCAAAAGCAATATTCATGTGGCATATGCTAGATCGTTGTTTTGTTTTCACAAGTTCACTGTTTGATTACCTTATTATGCATGATGTACTTAGCATTGATGTAGTAAGCGTAGCCAATATCCAATTGAAACAACAGAAAGGAAAGGAAATACCAAAATTTCCAATGTTTCTTTATTTCAAAAAAACGATAGCGTTGTGGTTACAACCAAGTTCAAAAATTCAAAAGTCCACAGAAGTGAGCAGCACCAACAAAAGAAACATTGAATAATAAAGCTAGGGGTCTTCCATGATAAAATGAAGATTCTCTGAACCAAGTAGCCGGTGGTGATGTTGAGGAAGAATTTGCTCAAGGTTGTTTTAGTCTTCAATAAGGTTAGCTAAATCCTTCTGACGAAGCTCCCTGGTCTGATGAATGGCCTCTAGTTCCCTCTCTTTCTTAACTAACTCGGACTTCGCATGAGAAACTTCCTCGTGTGCCTCCTGCACACTTCGTTCAGATATCAACAATTGGGATTCCAGACTTACAAGCTCCTCTGAGATGGCCACTTGTCAACGATAGGAACTTTGGAGGCGATGATAAATATAGGGAAGATCATCCATGTTCAAACTCCGTAATAGCTCCATCAGCCAAGTCATAGAAAATCCATCATTCGTCAACACATTAATCCTCCCCAGTAAAGTCTTGATGATAACAAGAGGGGCGTATTGAGAATTTCCTCCAACACCATCGCAAGCCTAAGAAAATGACATGCCATTATTCCAGGAATCGGCTGAAGGCAGCGAGCGATAAAGGTTGAAGGAAAATGAACAAGCATCTCCTCGATTAACAGGCAAGGGGCCTCAGTTAAAACAGAAGGGAAATTGGCCAATGTTTACCTCACAAGCACTTCGGGGGCCTCCTTGGGGGGATGCATGCTGAAAATACTATCACTGGTAGAGGGACGTTGTGTATGAGAGGCACTATCACTCGCTTGAATCTCAGGAGCAATCAACACGGGGGCATCACCCATCCTAGGGACCTCTCTGAAATAAACAACTCTAGTTAAGGTCCCCGCCTGAGTTAGTCCCTGAGCAACAGGTTCAACTTCGGGCCTACTTATTACAGGACGATCGACCTCCACCTGAAATACAACAAACAACTGAAGTAAGAAATAAAAATGAGGAAAGCCTGTAAAAAAATATTTGGCTAACATAGAGATTATGCCTATAAGACTAGGCCCGCCTGACACTAGATTATGGGAGATTATACTTATAAGACTAAGCATGCCTGACCCTCAGTTGTGGGAGATTTTATGCCTATAAGACTAGGCCTGCCTGACCCTCGGTTATGGGAGATTATGCCTCTAAGACTAGGACCACCTGACCCTCGATTATGGGAGATTGTCTTCTTATAAGACTAAGCACGCCTGACCTTCGATTGTGGGAGATTATGCCTATAAGACTAGGACCACCTGACCCTCGATTATGGGAGATTTTATGCCTATAAGACTAGGCCCGTCTGACCCTCGACAAACTCGCGAGTGGCCATCTGAACCACATCTTCTTTCTCAATAGGACCCGGAGCTATCAATAGACGTTGACTTTGGGGGCAATCACATCCCCCCAACCTCAGCAACTTGCTTTCTCCTACTATCCTCCACTGTGTCAGCCACACGTTCTTGTTCGCCCTCACCTTAGGCAGCTGCAGTAGGCTCAGCACCTTCTTGGTTCAGAATGGAAGTCCCGAACACAGATACAAGCATTTGGTCATTCGAAGGAAGGTGGGATGAAGGAATAGCTTGAACAAGTACGGGCGCCTACAACTTATAAGTTAAAAGTTAGAATAACAAGATGAAAGAGAAACAACAGTTCAAATAAGAAAATAAACTCACTACAGGCAGCGAAGGGACATGCACAGGGGACTTCGGTACATCCTCAGTAGCTCTCACATTGGGAGCATCCCTCTCAAGGCCAGCCTTCTCGCATAAAAAAGAGGGATCAGGAGAATAGCCACTACTAGACTCAGACGAAGTATCAGATATAACCGCCCCTAGGGGGAAATGAGAGATTACCTGCGAAGTAGTAGGGACATGTCTTTCGACGGGATGATCCTCTCCAAATCCATCGTGCCATCACCTCGCGTATCAACCTAAAAAAAAGACATGTGATTATTAGTTTGAAAAGAAAAGAAGGAAGAATACATTTAGAGTAAGAGAGATTTAGGGACTTACCTCTCCTTCTAACACATCCTATACAATCACATAATCTTGAGGGGACGAGGCAGGTTTTGAAGGAGAAACCATCCTCCTCAACCTATGCCACCGCAATAATGCAGTCTCTTCTTCTTCTTCTTTATATTCTCCAACTTCCTCTTCTTCCTCATCTTCATCATCATCATCACGAACATCACCACCAGACATATTCTCCTCAAGCAACTCCTACTCACTGAACTCACTCGAATCCTCCATCACAAGCTTGCGGGGGCTAATCGTTTTCCTCTTTTTACTACCCCCAGCAGATTGGGGGTCATAAGAAAAGCCATGAGTATACATCTAGGACAATATAAAAAATCTGTCTTGTTCACTAAAATGCTCCCAAGTTTGGCAAAGACGATCCACCATCTGTCTCACAGCTTCGATAATTTTTGGGTCGGGAGGAGAGGCTACTGAAGGCTATGTAACAGTTTTGATCTTCTTCAAAGGTGATTTTCGAGTGGCCCTAACCACCACTCCCGATGAGGCAACGCGAGGAGAATCAGTCCTTCCAACTGACCTAGAAGGACCAGGGGCAACATCGGCTTGAACAGAGATTTGGGAGGCTTTCTTTCTTTTCACAATGGCCTGATCAACAGGTGCTAGAGGAGGCAGCTCGGGGGGATGGTTGGTATTGGCCATACTAAGACGAAAAATGGAGGATTAGGTGGTGCAATTCCTCAAACCCAACTCAGTGGGTGGAAACCTTTCAACTTCAGGATACCTAGGCTCTTTCAAGAGGTTGGTTTGAAAGCGAACCAACTGATTCTGCCAAAACACATTGATGTACATTACTGACCTTTCTCCTTGAGCTTATTTTCTCGGGATCACAGCATTGGCTGGGTAGTTGGCACACAAACTGACAACAATGGAGGTCAAGTAATTCGAACAGGTAAAAGAAAAAATAGTGGGCTTCTCTTGAGTAAAATGACTCAATAAAGGGGGCCCTTGGTTATAACCAAACTGTAAGGCAACCCGATGTGGGCTATACATAGTGTAAAAATATGACCATTCGGTATAAGAAGGTAGATATGAGGGGATTAACAAAAGGGGGACACTGTTCTCTAGGAAATTCCTGGCAAGGATTTCGTCAATGGGAGCAACGGGACGCTCTCCTTCAGTAAATAAATTATTAGTAAAAAATTGACTCACCCCAACATAGGGGCGAGGTATGAACCTCTCAGCCCGATCAATCAAGGCAATCAGAGGCTTCTTAACACTCTTATTCTTCCAATAACCGATTCGGGGGATCTTCATAGTCTGTGAACCAGGGTAATTATCGTCGGGGGTGTAATTTGGAAAGTGGGCATATAAAAAGGCTGTCAAGAGAACATTGTTGGCATAATTAGAAACATAAAACCTATCGATGCTTCGAGAGGAGTCCGCAGCCACACGGTCCAGCCAAGTATATAAGGAGCCAAGAATAATGGTAGAAAGGGGGATTTTTACACCATTGGCCATGCGAACGAACATGTTGATCAAGTCCTTTCGAGGACAGTCGTGGGACTTGCCCGAAAGATAGACCTTCGCTAGTATCACCCAGATGTAGCCCGCCAACTCGATCTTGGATCCATAGCCTTTTCCAGTTGGAGGTTGTTCAAATACCTCATTCCCCCGAGGGTTCTCCCTGGATGCTTCGCGGGCTCTAAAAACGGCCTTCTCCTTAATAAAATAAAAGTAATGAATTACTTCAGAGTAGGTGCACTTATCGTAAGTAACCATGCAGTACTTCACCACCGCCTCCAGTTCCTTTCTTAATGTTTTTTCTTCACTAGAGCAACCTCCTCGAATAAGGTGTCAAACCCAGCCACCTCTAACCCCAAAAGTTCATATACATCTTCCAAGGTGACATTAAACTCACCCCATGCAACCACAAAGGTGTGTGACATGTGGCTCTCCAATGAGAAACCAACAGTTGCAGAGCAATATTTTTCTTGGCAAGAGTAAGCTCACCCAACCAAAGAGAGAAAGATAAGCCAACAAGGGCTAACTGAAAGGAATATTTTGAATGAATATACTCAGTCCAAGGCCCAACCCCTCACTGGAACCTGAAGAAGCTTTAAATTCCACCTTTGAGTAGGGAAAATCACCACGCTCAATTCAAAAGCGGGTAACAGTGGCAGTGGGGAGGTAAGCGAAGTCTTCAGCGTCCTCGCCTTCCTCCATCAATAGGTTGGCATTTTTAGTCGGCACCAAAGCACCAGGGAATCGCTCCGTCGTTGCCTAGAAGTGGTCATTGTCTCTAAAATAAGGGGCACGGCGGTATCATGCCCATTGATCTTGGCGTGCCTGAGTTACAGGAAAAGCGCCTCTGACAGAGAGAGTTCTTTTCGCTGGTGCCATGAGATATAAGAAAAAAAGAATGGAGAATAACCGTAGAAGTGCAAGAAAGTTAAAAGAAGCTCGAGTTTCTTTCTAACTATCGCAGAAAAGCTGAAACCCAAAGGTGAAGTTTGAATTGAGAATGTATCCCCTTTTATAGGGGAAACATGAATCCCAAAAAACGGTAAAAAAGAGATGCTTTGGAAAAGTGTAATGATTGCTCTCTGGAACAGTCTAGCTGGAGTGGCTGTCAAACACGCATGGCCATAGAAAACTAAGGGTCGTAATGATGATGCTTCGGGGGATGATGCGATGATTAGTGACATGTTTTACACGCGTGTGTCCTGGTGCTGCCATGTGTGATGAACATAAGTGCAAATGATAGTTACATTTAATGCGACATGCTTGGGGTCTTATTTGCCTTGGGAGACAAAGATCTTTGGGGTAAATTTGAATAAATCTCTTCATTTTCCCCAAGAGATAAGATCAAAGATTTATAAAAAGGTTGCGTATAGATATTTCTTCATGAAAGAAACAAATATCTCTACGAAGGGGAAAATGTAGGGGGTGTCTCCCCCGATGAGTGATTAATTTAGCCAGACAGATCGATCATTTACAAAGAAGGATGTCCCATAAACACACTTTGAAGATTCTCCATACAAGTGGTTCGCATGACTCACCTCAAGGATCCCTCACAGCAAGTAGCTCGCCGCCCTACCTCGAAGAGCCTCCAATGGACCTGGCTCGAAGGATCCAATCCGAAAAGGAAAGTTACCTGGATGACAATAGTTTGTAATAAGAAATAGAATGTTGCATTATGTATTTTATCTTATGAATATACATGTAGAGTGAGGTTGTTTGGTACCCATGAGGGACCATGCCTGGCAGGGCATGGAAGAGCTTTCATGCTCTATCAAGCAACCTCCTCTTGGGAACTTCGCAGGGACATGGTTTGGAGGATTGAGAATAAGGCAACGTTGGGAATTATTACCAACCCTCTTGGCACACTTGGACAAAACTTCACCCAGGACATATGTCACTCGAGCCTACTCATTACTTACCTATTAGAGTGAACATCCTTGAGTTAACAAATCTCCCACAGTACTTTCCCCCTCGAGGTTACCTCCTCGAGGTAACTTGGGTGCCAGCCCGCCTGACTGATGTGACCATATACCTAACAATAGTCACTATTTGAACCACTTCCTGATGTCATGAAGTCTGACGTTCAGGGACTCAAGAATGCAGCACTCAAATGCCTTTATCCTTAGGATGATAGGTCTAGTTCACCAAACCTGACCACTTAACCATCTTAAAGTAAGCCTCAAGCCGACGAGTTATATCCCTTATTAATGACCTCAATACTTCCAGTCAATAGAATGGTTTCCCGCCAAAACTATCAGATCCCATGCATTAAATGCAATATCTCATGCATTTAATGCACTGTACCAGAGGGATCGAGGGCACGCTGACTCGAGCAGCCTCTCCCCCACATAAATAAGACCAAATAAACAAATCAAGAGAGAGATCATTCGGAGCCCAAAATTACTGCCCAAATTTCCTCATACCAGAGAACCCTTACGAGAACATTAACTCCCACGCACATTTAATGTACTCATTATTGGACATTAATTGAGCTTGAAGTTCCTTCCTTGTCTTTATTGTGCCTAGAGTTCTTATTCTTTCTCCCTCCGACCATGCCGCCTATTGGTCCCATTCATTTATTGTGCTTGTCGTGTATTTCCTATATTAATATGCTCTTGAATGTGGACCTGAATATCGCATCTCTTTGTCTATGATTTACCCGTGGTCACTATCAATATTGTGTACCTAATGGTGTTAGTCCCGATATTGATAAGGGGTTACCCCTCACTTAATACTAAATGTATCCGAAGAACCCACATCTTACAGTGTGAATGGGAAGCCATACCTAGAGGGGTATATTCCACAAAAATTTATCAAGTTCAATGACAAAGGAGAGAATGCAAGAGAGCACGAGAGGAGATTTGCTGAGTACCTAGGGGATGCATGGGAATGACAAAAATCTGAGATCGAGGGAGTTCTCCAAAACACTCACAGAGAAGGCCTATATGTGGTACTACCAATTATAACCCAACAGTATCCCCACATGGGAAGAAATTCACAGGCAATTCCTTCAAAAAAAATTCATCGCAGAGGATGAATTCACCGTGTGATACCTAGCGCAGGAGGTGCAGAAGATTAGTGAAGAATTGATGCAATATATCAGACATTTTTATGAGAGGGCACTAGATGTCCATGACGATGTGGCAAAGGCAAGGCTATCACAAACATGTGTTGAGAGGCTCTTGGAAGAATATAAGATCTACCTCGTTAATGATACCAGAGATGGAAATTTTAGAGAGTTCACCAGGGATGCCAGTAATATATCCATGATAATCAAGCCTAGATCCTCAAGTTGGAGGACATCAGTGCGAGTGAATTCTTAAAGATTTCAATTCTTGAGGAGATAAGAAGTCAATTATATGGATGGAGGTTCAAAGGGAAATAAGGTAGGCCCCAAATCTAAAAACAACAACCTAACTAACTGGAAAAAGTTTGGAGGGGATGCCCCACCACCGCTAGTTTGCAGCGTAGCGAAAGCAATGGACTATTACCGTATATTGGTACGGGAGGGGGTAGCAGGTCCCCTTCATTTAAATGGGGAAACTCTAACAACAGCAGACAAAGCTAATCCCAATTATTGTGAGTTATATCAGAGGGTGCAACACTCCACCAAAGACTGCTACTACCTAACGTGGATGATTTGCGAGTAGGTGGCCAGTGGTACTTTGCAAATACCTCATTTGGATGTTAATGAGAACTCACTTCCAACACATCATTATAGCACTGCCAATATGGTAGTTGCCTACGATGAAGAGGCAGTTCGAGAACTAATGGAATGGGAAGGTAGAGAGAAAATATGGAAGGAGTTTGAAGTACTAGCACTGAATAGTGAACAAAGAGTTGCGAAGGACAGGAGGCACGAGGATTGGTTCCTTAATCCTGACAAAGGAGATGTTGGATATGAGGGGGTTACACAAGCGAACCCCCCCGGAAGGTAAAATGGATGTCATCCTTGCTGGACATCTGAGGCAGAGTATGTCTGTAATGCCCAAACATATTAAGTTTACTTATACTCCGAGTGTGAAGCCATAATGAGGAGTCCTAAGTAAAGTATGACACTAAGGTAGTCATCATAAGGAAGGTTTTGGAAGTGGTGTAGAATGGCAGGGAACAATTGGGAGGTTCATCAAAAGATACACTTTTAAAGTGGTCTTTTCTGACGCAGATAGGCAAGTGACATATTTCCACAACTGCCCGTTGTACGTGACGGCTATGATTAATGGAATCTCTTTCTTAAGGGCATTAATGGATAGAGGAGAATCCATTAACATCATGCCAATCAGTACAGTATATTAGACGGGGATTGATCAAGAGAAGATAGTACTTGTACCGTTGGTAATTTCTGGATTGGATAATGCAGGCATGAAATTCCTAGGGTATGTGAATGTGGGTATTAAGTTCAGGAATTTTACCTTCCACATTAAATTCCATTTCATCAACGCCAACACCAACTACTAGCTGCTCATCGAAAAGGTGTGAATGCATACCCATGGCATAGTACCTTCCACGTACTATCAGTGTGCCAAGCCAACATTTGAGGGACTGAGATTATAATCAAAGCAACACAGAGGCCATTTTTTTTATTGAGGAGGCCCACCTTGTGGATGCAACATTTTACACAGAGCTGGACGAAGAAAGGAAAATTTCTGCAAGAAATTTAGAAGAAAGGCAATTGGTTGGAGGAGGTGCCTAGCCGAAGAAGACTGTCCATGATCGTTTATGGGAGAGGGTGATTCCCCGCATGTAAAAATGAAAGAGGAAGTTAAATTAGGTATCAAAACCTCATCAAACTTGGATGAACTTTGTCCTTCTAGATGGGAAAGTTATATATCATTTATAACGATCTGTTCGGGCGAAGTTAGGGGATGAGAGCGTCGACCCGACACCAGAGTATTTTGTGGGGGATGAGTCCTACATCATTTAACATATTGAGGAACCAGAAGAGGCTCAGGAGTGCATGCAAGATGGACCCAAGGAGCAGCTGCAAGATCTAGAGGAAATCAACTTGGGAGTAAAAGGGGGTGAAAGTAGACTCATTATAATTTTCAAAAGTTTGAATCCAAAGCGGAAGGGAGAGCTCATCAACCTGCTCAAGGAGTTCATTGATGTAATTTCCTGGAAATACATAGAAATTGCAGGGATAGACCTATAAGTGAGCTCCTACAAATTAAATTTTCTCCCTAATGCTCTCCTAGTCAGACAAGCAACCCGTATATACAAAGCTAAGATCGACCTAAAGATAAAATTAGAAATAGAGAAACTATTGGCGTCGGGGTTCATTAAACTTATCCATCACCCTATGTGACTCTCAAGCATTGTGCCAGTGGCGAAGAAGTACAAGAGTCGAATTCAAATTTGTGTGGAATTTCATGACTTAAACTGGGCATGTCCCAAGGATGAGTTTTCCCTGACCAGTATAGAAATCTTGGTAGATGCTACCGCATGTCATGAAATCGATAGTTTCATAGATGGGTATGTCGTCTATAATCTGATTAAGATGGACCTGACAGACGTGGAGAAGACAGACTTCAGCATGCCATTGGAAAACTTCCACTATACAGTCATGCTATTTGGATTGAAAAATGTTGGGGCCACCTACCAGCGAACCATGATGGCCATCTTCCATGATTTATTTCATGATATTTTGTAATTATATGTGGATGACCTAGTGGTGAAGTATAAGAGAGAAAGCAAGAATAACCAGGACCTCCGACATATGTTTGAAATATGTTGTAAGTACAAGATGCAGATGAACCCCTCGAAGTTTGCCTTCGGGGTCACTACAGGAAATTTTTTGGGTTTGTAGTAAATAGGAAGGGGGTGCAAGTTGATGTGGAGAAGAAGAAATCCATCGTGATGATTCCACCTCCTAAGAATCAGAGTCAACATAAGAGCTTCTTAGCAAAGGTGTCCTACCTAAGAAGGTTCATACCTGTATTGGCGGAGGTGACCCACCCATTTACATACCTGCTGAAAGAAAAAGCTAAGTGGACCTAGGGGAGGAACATAATAAATCCTTTGATAAGATTAATGAAATTTTATCCTCTCCATCCAAGATGATCCTGTCAGAAGCTGGGGCACCGTTGTTACTTTACCTTACTTTAACAGAGAAATCTATAGGAGTAGTGTTGGATCAAGAGAAAGAAGGGGTAGAGAAGACGGTATATTACTTGTCAAGGGTGATCTCAGGTACATAATCAAGATATAACAATGTTGAGAAACACAACCTTGCCCCAGTATTTGTGGCTCAAAATTTGAGACACTACCTGCTGTCCTTTATCGTCCATATAGTCGCTAAGTGTGACCCTATGAAATACCTCTTGGCACGGATAGTCCTGGTAGGGAAAGAAATAAGGTGGTTCTTAATTTTGTCGGAGTATGATCTAAGGTGCATAGCACCCAAATCCATTAAAAGTCAAGTAGTAGACGATCTATTGGCCCACTTCCCAAGTGGGAATTTTGAGCCTCCTAGTGAAGAGTTACCCAGGGAAAATTTTCAAACATTCTTGGAAAAAGAGATGAAGAAGTGGGAGATGGAGTTTGATGGCTCTAGTGCACAGGGACCAGGAGGTGCAGGCATTATCCTCTCAAATAGTAAGGATAATATCACTCTCTCCTTCATGCCAGACTTTAAATTCTTGAACAATGAGGTTGAGTACGAGGCCCTCATTTTGGGGTTGTTGGAGGCACTTTGAAGAGGCATCAAAGTATTATGCCTATGAGGGTACTCTAACCTAGTGGTGAAACAGGTTAACGGGGAGTTCTCCCTCAAACATGCCAACCTAGAACCGTACAGATCCATTATACAGAAGTTACTGGGCCATTTCCTGAAAGTGACTATTGAGATGCACGCATAAACAATGAACATGCATCCTCATGCGCTAGCTACAATAGCCCATAAGTTAGATATGGATGAGTCAGAGGAGACTATCACAGTACGTCGGAGAACAGTGCCTACCACAGTGAGGTTCATGTTCCCAAGTGATGAGCCGGAGGACTGTAGGTGCCTGGTTGTGACGTAGCTAGAAATATGGAAATGAACCAAAAATATGTTAGGGATGGCTAACTACCACCTGCTACAGGGAGCACTTTATTATAAGGGCCCTGACGGGTTCTTATCAAGGTGTGTAGGATAAGAGGAAGAAAGATAGAGGTTGGCAGCAATGCATGAGAAGCATTGCGGGGATACTGATGTCCCTTTCTATCATCGACTGCAGGGGGCTATTACTGGCCCACCATGAGCACAAAACTGCTCATCAGTAGCAGGGCTGTTTAAAATGTCAACTCCAATTTGACCAGCCAGCAGAAGCTAATTTGGTAGAGGCCTTTTAACATTGGAGGCAACCCTACATATCTTATTTAAAATATGGTAAACTACCTGCAGAAAGAGCAAACGAGATTTATCTACGAAATAGTTGCCCGCTTCTACCTAGTAGAAGGGGAGATCTACAGGAAGATACAATGAGAAAGCACTGAAATGTGTAGCCAAAGAGGATGTGGGAAGAGTGTTGAATGAGGCCCATGATCCCTCTCACATATGTGGTGACAAAATGTATGACCAGCTGATGACGTTGGAGTATTATTTTCCAACCATGGAGGTTGATTCCATTGGTTATGTGAAAAAGTGTAGAGATTTCCAAGTACATAGAAACATGGTACATGCCCCTTATGTCAGTCTGCAAAGCCTAGCATCTCCCTACCCGTTCCAATATGGGCATTCAATCTGGTGGGAAAGATCAGCCTAGCCTCTCACGACAAATCTTTCATTATCATCGCCACATAATTATATACCAAATAGGCAGAAGCAATCCCCCTCAGGAGAGTGACTGCCCAAGTGGTGACCCAATTCATAAAGGAATTTATCATATGTAGGTTTAGTATACCCAAATTCATCCTCACTGATAATGGGAAACAATTTGTGTGAAAGGAGATGGCACTTCTCACAGATAAGTATAAGATTGGGCACAACAACTCAACTATCGTCTACCCTAATGGCAATGGCCAAGCGAAGGCCACAAATATGACCTTGATCAATTTCCTGAAAAAGATGTTGGAGTACATGCCGGGGAGTGGGATGAGAATCTACCCATGGTACTATGGGATTACCGCACTTCTAAGAGAAAGTCGACTAGGTTTAGCCCATTCTTACTTATGTACGGGACCAAAACTGTCCTATCGGTGGAACTGGTGGTACCCTCAGCTAGAGTCGCTCTAAAAAATGGACTCATCCCTGGACCATGACATGTGCAGTTGGAGGCACTGGATGAGCACAAAGATAAAGCAAAAGGAAACTTCAAAGTCTATACTCAGCAGTTGTCCAGAGCTTACGAGAACCTAGTGAAGCCCAGAGAGTTCCAAGTGGGAGACTTGGTCCTTCGCGCATCCACTTATCACATTCGCATAAAGTGGACATCAAAGTTCAAACCCAATTAGGAAGGCCCCTTTGTGGTAAGGGTGTAGGTTAATCAGAGTATTGCCATATTTTGGAGTCGGAGTGTGACTGTCTCCAATCCATCAATTGTAAGAGGCTGAAGAGGTATTATGCCTAGTTTTGATAAAATTCATTTCCTTTTAAAGAATTTGAGTGGCTTTCTCTAACACCAATAAAAGTCCTTTTGTAAAAATGATAGAGAAATATAATTTTATAACCATTACACAATATAAAGGAAATGAATAACAACTCCTCTTTTTTTTATCATTGTGCAATGACTCTTTTTTTGTTTACTTACATGCTATATGAGGAATATCCACTAAAAATTTTTTGTGGAAATACTCTCTACTAGACTATAATAGGGTCCATGATAAGAAGAACTTTTCTCATTACACTATCCTAAGAGAAAAGTATATTGAGCAAAGTCCTTCCGGACATAAAAAAAAATAAATGGTTTTATCCTTGTCACTAGTAGGAGGAAATCCTTCAAGTAATAAAAATAAAAAAACATTTTGTTTACAATAAGATTTATATCTTAGAGAACAAGTTCTAACCTCTGTTCTTGAAGAAAAGCTTTACTTTACCAGTTCTTAGATATTGTGGAGAAAGGGGGTCTCCACCCCCCCATTCTAATTTTTTTTTCTTTTTAGGAAAAAATGTTTCTAACAAACTGTTTGAAATAAGGACCCCGCAGAACAGGGGCAATGTTTTTAAAAAGGTATTCAATTTTTATTTGTGAATTATATTCAAAGTTTGTGGTAAGGAGAAGGGCTAACCCTCTTCTCCCAGTTATTACCTAAGAAATGAATATGCATAGTAAAGCACCCCATAGTTAGAAGGGGCAACTTTAAAATGTTAACTTGCTCAGATCATATTCAAGTACCCCACAGTTAGAAGGGGCAACTCTAAAATGTTAACTTGCTCAGATAATATACAAGTACCCCACTTTAAAAGGGGAAGATCTAAAATTAACTTGCTCAGATAATATGCTAGTACCCCACAGTTGTTAGGAGCATCTCTAAAATGGTAACTTGCTAAAATAATATGCAGGTACCCGAAAGTTAAAATAGACAAAATGGCCACAAAAAACTGGGGCAGATCATAGTTAAAAGATATCTAAATCTAGATAAAAGCAAAGAATAAATATCATAATGGAAGCCAACAGAGGTTTTTCATTAATAAGTCAACAATTCTTTACATATGAAAAAAATATACAAAATGAGGCCTACACAATAAGACTAGCTACCCTCTAGACAAAATGAAAAATAAGTCATGTCTGGAGCATAGATCTGTGTAGGAAGGACCACCTCTTTAATAAGATGATCCTTTAGTATATCCTTCCAAACCTCATCCTCAGTAGTACCGACCTCTAGCTTAACTAGGTTGGCCTAGAGGGACTGAATCTAAACCTGGATTTGAGCTTCTTCAGCCTGGCACTGCTGCACTCTGGACTATCTAGAAGTATGGATCTTATCATCTTCCTAAAAGTAGAACAAAGAAAATGACGGACTGAAGCGTCGACCCAATCTAGCTAGAACTAATAGCAGCACTAGAGGTCATGAAAAGCCTGGAGGAATAGTGTAACCCTCCTAGTGGTCATGTCAGCAGGGGAGGTAGATAGGAAGTCATGAAGATGGCTGGCCAGGGCCTTCAAGTTTAAGACCATGAGGCTATAAATATTGAGCACACTCTGAGGCGTAAAAGTCTCAAGGTGGTGCTCCAGCATCATCTCCAACACCCGTCGCTCGTGTTCAAAGAATCCAGAAAGGAGCTCTGAGTGCCACAATTCACTCATGAAAGCTACTGGAGCCTTTATCTATATATCATCATAGCCTGTGTTTTGAGACTCAAGCTCTGAAAGAGGAATTGATGAATCCTCGTCGGAGTCGACGTCACTAATGGCCTCAGAACAATGATCGGCCTCACCAATTGCCTCGGTAGCCTCACCAATTGGATCCTTCAAAAGGAGAAATAAAAAGAGATAAGTCATAGAGAAAGAAAGGAGTAGGTGGTGGAATATTCATACTCAAATCGAAATAAAGTTACAAAATCTTACCCCATATCCCAGAAGGGTCAGTATACTGCCTCCAAATCGAGGAGGCACCATGTGACTCTGAACATTGGCCTAACAAAAGATAGACAAGAGTTATTACTTATTTAATAGACATAAATGAACTGGGTATGATAGTCTAATACCTGGGGAGTGCGTAGTACAGCACTCACAGTATGTCCAGCAAAATTAGGGGCGACCGCCTCGCTAACCTGAAAATATGGAAACAGGGGTGTGAGGATGTGCCCAATTGCACAGTTAAAATCAAGAAGAAAGGGGAAATAGAAAAGAGAGAATGGTATAACAATATAATACCCCTCTCACAAAAATCTCCCCTGGGTGTTCCATAGTCATAGGATCAACTGCGCCACTAACCTGAGAACAAGGAAACAAGTTAGTGTCATCAAGAACTTGCATCGAAAATGAAGGTTCAAAAGGTCTAAGTAGACCAAGCACTTACCTGGGAGATCTCCTCTGAAACACCACCCAGAGATCCTGCAGCAACAGGAATAGGAGCCATATTGACCTGCGAAATAACAAAGCAGGAAAGTGTTAATAAATTCATATACAGGCAGCGCAAGACAATAAAAAGAAAATGCATAGTGTTGTATGTACCAGAGACGTCTCCTATAGAATTCTAGTCCAAGTCTTCATCAGCGCTGGAGCTGGCACAACTCTAACCTAAGAACCCAAGTATAGGTTCGACAGGTAAAAGGACCCCAGCTACAGATATGTTAGAAGAAGCTCCAAAGTCTTCAAGTAATAAGAAAAGGAAAGAATAATAAGTATATCAAGCAAGTATATAAAAAGAAATTTTTTGCATACCATTAAAGTCATCCCTATAGAACTAGAGACAAGCCCCTCAGATAAGGGGACTTCATCTACACTGGCCTGCGGGAAAAGAAAGAGTGAAAGCTCTATAAGTAAAAAGAGATCACAAAAGTAGCTACTTTTATGAGGAAAGACTTGGTAACTGTATGGTCACCTCTGTGAAAGTCAAATGAAGACTTACAAGTGTAGCTGGGGGAGCTGTCTTTGTGGCCCTTTTCGCAGATGTCGTGGATACAGAAGTGTCACTAGCTCCAGTGTAAAAATAAAAGAAGAATATAAGTGTCGATAAGTTATTCATAATAGGGAAGAAAATATATAGAAAAGGAGCAGAGTCAAGTTAATGTAAGTACTGAGAGGTGATATGACAATGCCACCAATAGAGATAATGGCAATAGGAACTTCTCCAGCCGCAAGATCTACCAGAGAAGTAACTGAAGAAGCGGCTGGTGAGAAAGTAACGTTGACCGACTGAAACATGAGCGAGTAGAAATAAGACGTGAGAATGAAATCCTAATGATGAAGTAAAATAAGTTAAGATAAGAAAGAATTCAAAATGGTCATACCTGGATTCCCCCCCCCCCCCCCCCCAAGGAAGAAGGATGAAAGATGACTGGTGGAGTGGACGCAGGAGGAGTATTGACCTAATCATCGCAAAGTTGTCAAAAGAACCGAGCATAAATAAAGAAAGAAGCTAAGCCTAACAAAAGTAAGCAATACCTGAGAGGAAGTGATAGCGTGCGTAACAGACTCACTGGAGGCAAAAGTGAAAACTGACCTAGAGGGTTCAGGTTGAATCTGAGGCCTATTATCCCTAGGAACAAAGACTCAGGAGAGAGGAATCCTCCCGAAAGGTGACAGACTTGGGGCAATGACTCTTGTAAGTTGTGCCATTCCTCTAATAGAGGAAAGGTTACATGAGGATAATCCCTGCAAAAAGAAAGACAAGGAAAATACAATTATACATAGAAAATAGCAATGAAGGGAGAAAGACAACATAAGCGACAAGATCAAAATACCTTAGACAACCCAATAAATTAACTACCCACTGCAGCGGAGGTGGTAAGTGGGGAAGTATGACTAGGGTGGATGGTCACGTGTGAACACATAAAAGAAGAAAGACATCAATACATGTTTCAAAAATATGACAAGCCAGAATAAAAGAAAAGACTGGATGATTACCTGGATAGAAGATGATGACATGAAAGAAGCCCTCATAGTCATCGGGAACACACAAAATAACTACAAGAGCAGTAAAAGAGAATATATCATGTCAATAAAGAAAAGTATAAAAGGAGAATAAGACTCAAATAAAGAGTAGGCAACAAACATCTCTGTCTAGACCCAAAGAGGATACCAACATGGAATTCCTAGCCCTAAGAAAAGGCCCTCGAGCAGGTGGAGGAGGCGAAGGATCGCTCACTGCAACAGATGTGCCCTGCAGATGTCATAAATATAAAAATGAATTAAATAGAAAACTATGAAATGATAGCCAAATAATAAGTCATATGAAAGAAAGAAAAGGAAGAGACTTACATTAGTTGTACAAAAGGTCTTCTCGTATGGTAGATGTTGGGTGGTAGGACTGTCGGTAGAAGGGGAGTCTATCATGATGTACTCACTAGAGGACTCTCTCAAAACTAGTAATAATGAAGAAGTATCAGGATTTTGATCATCATAAGGGTCAATGGTGCTCATCTCATTTGAAGAAGAACAGTCATCGTCATAGGAAGGGGTGCTTCTATAATCGACTAGCTCCTCTTCAAATGATAGAGAAGGGGAGCCAGTAATTGAAACCCCGTGAAAATTAGTTTCACTAAGTGAAGAGGAGTTATGTGTACTACCTTCCCCAATAGGAATTGAAGTAGAAGCAGGTTGACTTTATCACGCACTGTTCGATATGTCTCCTTTACTCCAAGGTCATCATTGTCAGACCCCTGGTCTGGTGCAGAGGAAGGAGCAGTAACCATAACACTAGTTCTTTTGTTCTTCTTTCTCGCCCTAGTCCTTACTGGTAAAGGAGCTGGGGTGGAAACAGAGGTAGCAACAATGGCAACAAAAGTAGCAGGTAGAGCAGTAGTAGCTGGTATAAAGTTGGAAACATCCACATCAGGATGCTTCTTCTTAGAAGCAATCGGGGCTTTTACTTTCCCCTTTACCTTAGGATTGGCAGGAAGGGGCTTAGGTTGCTTGAAGTAAATGGACTTATCTATCAAGGGCCTCACCAATACTGGGGTGACCTGCTCTAGAGGGGCCTTGGAAATAGTGTTTTGGTACCATAGTGGCTTTTGGGTCCTTTTGCTCAGATACCTATCATTATTGGGAATCTTGGTAGAGATAGTCACATGGGGAACATCCTTCACGCAATTTTGATTGAGGAGGACCTGCCTCTGTTAGAGGGTAAACCAAGAGCGAGTGAAGGCATTCAAGTAATATCGAGAAGGCATAAACAAACCTCCTAGATGGCTAAGTCTATGAACCACCTCCTCAAATGTGAAATTTGCAAAGGCCTCAAGGTATATCTTAGATGAGGAGGTGATCGGAGGATAAACTGGGGTATGAACACCTTGATCATATCCAAATTTCTTCCTCATTCTCTCAGAATGATAAACCTCCACACCTTGGCCCATATCTGTCAAAGAAGGCAAAGTGAAGAGTAGGAGCATAACAACTATATGGATGTGGGGGCAAGTGGAAACAAAATCAACATCAACAGGTCAATAGAAGGTTCCCCTAAAAGTAGAGAAGAAAATCCCACCTATTATCTTGCAGTAAGGTCTGAAAGAGAACTCATCAATATTATCTATCAATGGCCCTAGGGGGACTTGGGAGTCTTATGCCCCCTCGCAGCACGAGCAACATTACTTTGGCAAGCCCTAGTTTCTGGAGCAAAGTTTAGAAACCTCTCAAACAAAAAATACATAAGGATGAAAGTATTGGTAAAATTAATGGCATCATGGAGTCCACATGAACACTCAACATCTACATGATCTCTATCCAACCAAGTGTATAGGTATCCCAATATTAGAGTAGCAAGGTGGACTGCCCTCCCTCAAGAAATTATCACAACAAGATTGAAAAGAAGCTCACGAGGGGAGTCATCTGGCCTCCCTAGAAGTAGGAACTTACTGAAAAGGTAACAAAAAATGCTGCCAAGTGTGAAGGGAAGTTAATTTTTAGGCCTCTTGACTCCTCAAAGCTCTCACCCTCGGGCAACTGCTTGAAAGATTTGAACCAATACCTCTGCCACTTGCTGAAGGATTGCTTGGTGACCCCAGTTTGATTAATGGCAATATATTTGGAGCATTTACCTAGAGCTGAGTGAGATCTCCTACCATTCGCTCCTCAATGTCATCCTCGAAACCATCAGTAAGTACATGATCTACCAAGTAAGGAAGGACAATCAACTCAAAAAAGTCTTCCATGGTAAAAGTAAACTCACCCCAACCAGTAACAAAAGTGTGTGAGTCTCTACTCCAACGAGAGGCCAATAAAGTAAATGTGGGAGTTTGTTTGGCAATAGAGAAAGATTTAAAACTGTTGATAGTAGTTAGAAGACCTAGCCCTCGATAATAGACTTGTGCAAGGGGGTGGACAAGACATGATCCACCCAAAGATTCCATTCCTCTAGATCACCCCCACAAGCTTTGACCTCAATGTTAGAATGGGGAAAGTCACCCCTATCAACTCGTACCCTAAGAATGTAATCAGGTAAGACAATAGGAGGGTCAAAAGACTCAGTTAGACCCACACGAGGCTGCTCGTTTATTTTTGCCACAAACTCTTACTTGAAATTTGCGAGGGAGGACATAAAGGTATCCTCCTTGCCAAAGTAAGGAGGCAAGCGATAGAGACCAAAATCCCGATTTGTGCGAGCAGTTAGATACTCCCTCTCTGACTTAGAATAAGAAGTGGATGAGGAACCCTCCTTAGGAATCTCAACACACGAAAAACCCAGAGTGGCGATGGTAGAATCCATAATAACGGAGGTGATGTCGGTGGCTACAATAGCCAAGATCGTTAAGGAAGTAATGAAAATAGTAATCCTATCCACTAGCACCTCGCTAGTGGGGGTGGAAACGGCCAAATGGGGTTTGTAGAAGAAGAAGCCATTTGTGGTGTGAATAGAGGAAGAAAAAGAAAGTTAGAGGTGGTGGCAATGGCGATTTTCTTTTTCTATCTCTCTCTTTAAAATGATTAGTTTAAACGAAATGAAGAGGTAAAATAAAAAAGGGTGTATGAAAACCTTTTATACCTTATTAATCCACACGCGCCTCTACCAATTAAAAGGGGGAAAATTATTTCCCTAATGATAAGATGTTTATTCCCAATATGACACGTGTCACCTTGAGACCCTCAACGTGGGATGATGTGACAGACCTATTAAATGCTAAATAGTATAATGATGAGATAGAATTGGACTATTCATATTCCAAGATATAGTAAATCAATGCGTACAAAAACCTTTGGTCTACCCAACACAAAGTTTTTTATATGAGGGGACTAATGTAGAGGGGTGCTCACCCATTTGCCTAAATAAATAGGCAAGCAAGCCCATATGGCGGGGGGACTCATCACTAGCAGCCCCTTCCAAAGAAGTGCTCTAGAAAAGACAAAAACTTAATTGGGCGAGGAGGCCCATCACGAGGATCCTCTCGTTCGATCACTGAAAGAGAGTTAGCAAGAGGAGGCTCACCCCGAGGAGCCCCTCATCCCCAAAGACACTTATCACGAAAATGAAGTTAGGACGAGGAGGTCCACCGTGAGGAGCCCCTCATCCCCAAAGCTCAAAGATCACAAAAAGAGAGTTACGATGAGGAGGCTCACCCCGAGGAGCCCCTTGCCGCCAAAGATACTGATCATAGAAATAAAGTTAGGATGAGGAGGCCCACCATGAGGATCCCTTTGTCCTCAAAGATCAAGCCCCAAAAAAAAGCAAGTTCGAGAAGGGGAACCACGAGCAACCCCTCCAAAGGTATTGAGACTGCATAAAATGGCCAAGGCAAGAGGGCTCATTATGAGAAACCCCCTCTTCCCTAGTTAACATATCACAGAAATGGAAGAATGGTGAAGAGGTTTATCCATAGCGATCTCCCTACTCCAAAATGTTTTACTAAATAAATGATACTGGGAGAGGAGGTGCACCTATAGTGACATCCTCTTCAAGGGTTGTTACCCAGAAAATATTAAAGTACAAATACTTCACTTTCTTGTACAGATAGCCTAGTTGAGAAAGCAGGGCTCAAATAGGCCAGATGTGATCTTCTAGGAGTTTTGAGCTTGGTGGCTGAGGAACAAGATTTATTGAGCAAGCTCAACCACTTAGCATTTTAAGATTGAGAGAATACTAGCAGAAAGACCCTAGGGGTCACCCTACCCTTTTACAGTTCACACCCAGTCATAATAGAATTGAGCAACCAAGAGGTTGCTCACAAGAAATGAACTTTTTTTTATAAAATGATTTTAGAGGAGGAGATCCTTAAGGCCCCTCTCAAGTAAAAAGATTTTAGAGAAGGGGGTCCTCAAATCTCCCTCTCTCAAGTTTAATGGTTTCAGAGGAGGTGCTCCTCAAGGCCCCTCTCAAGTTTATAAAGTTTGTACCACAAGTTACAGTTTTAAAAAATATTTATCAAATAAAATATTTTGTCTCTATTAGGAGACACAATTTCCTTTTAACCTTGGTTTATACCATATGTCTTGTGTCAGAGGGGACAAATGGCTGCAGACCTAGTAGGGATAAAACGTACAATACAGACCTTGTCTCTCTAAGTTTTTCCTCTTGATTTTGGTGCCCCAAAGGCCCAAACCAGCCCCATGTTCACCTATAAATAGGACCATTGGTGAGGTCAAATCAGATATTAGAAACTCAAGTCATACCGTTACTTTGTAAAAATCACACCAGACATCCTAGTATTCTCTCCTCTCTCTCTCTCTCTCTCTCTCTCTCTCTCTCTAGGTGCTTGTTTCTTCACTCCCACACTGACATCCATTATTCTCAGGAGATCCTCTTGGGAAAAATTACTATTATTGTTTTAAATTTTATCTTCTTGCAGGAGGTGGTTCTAGATTTGGTTCCAGTTTCACCAGAAAGGGAAGGTTTTATAATGTGATGCTCTAGGAAGTCTCGAAGACCTTAGAGGCAGAGTTCATTGAAGTGGGTCACACCTCACCCATTTCAGTATCTTACTAGACCCCAGTCTCACTACCCTCCTACAACCACTTTAATTGTGTGCATAGAAGATTACTTTTCGTCAAAAGTTTTGGGATTGATTGGCTGATTATTATAAGTGAACTGATGGCTTAATTACCTCTATACCTTATATTGAACTAGTAAGAATGGGATTATTAGTTCAAAACTCTTTGACTTTATATAAATGATCCTGGCTAAACTAGTAATGAACTGTATGTATTAAACGGATTAATCACAATGGAATTATGAGTTCTAACATTTGATGTTTATAATTTGATAAATACGAAATTATCACCTTATTATTGTCAATGTTTTAAACACTGATTCTATACACACTCCAACTCTCATTTATGTCTATATCATAGTTACTGAAATGTAGAACCTACTTAGCATATTTGTGCTAATTCCTTCCTTTTCCAGATGTGCCAGGAGAAAGAAGATAGTATCTCTTCCCTATTTGAGACAGAAATCGGTCACCTGTTTCCGTATGTGAATATTATCGTGTGTACTAGAAATATGTAACTCACCCCTGCGGTGGCTCAACCCTATGTAACATATTAATAATTAATAGAAAGTTATGTAATTCTGCCTTAGCTTTAATTCATTTCTTTATGTGTACTTCTTGTTCATTCATACCAAAAATTAAGGTGTGACAAGTTGGTATCAAAGTATGTTTTAAATCTAAAACTTATCACCGGGTTGGCATTATATGCGGGAAATAGATAAGTTATTAGTTGTTTAATCATTTCATAACTTCTTTTATTACTATTATTATATAGTAAATCCATTTTGCAGTATGATGATACGATAAATTGGACACAAGTCATTCTTGAGCATCATATCAAGTGTACATTACAAGTAAAGCAAACAATAAGGAAAATAACACAAGATATAGAGTGGTTCAACTATAAAAATGAGCCTACATCCACTTTGTTGCCATACTCTCATTATATGCGTTGTACAATACAATATGATTGGGACTAAAGAGGCATACAAGTAAGAGAGGAGAAGAGAATACATGAGAATAGTACATCCGGTAAGACGAATGTGAACTACAAGGCAGTTTGAGTACTGGTTGTGACTTAGCAAGCCCCCAGGTGCGTGTAGCTCTAGAGAGAGGTAGTGTAGAGATTTTAGTAGAACTTCGTCGGGTGATTCTCTTCTCGGTCCCCATAATTATGAGGTGATCACCTCTATTTATAGGAGATGCAAAGGTGGTGTCACGTACTTAAGACACGTGATGTACGGATAATTATGAAGAATGAGGAATCCTTATAGAAGCTGGAGAACTGGAAACTATCGTGTATGAGTAAGGTATGCAGCCTGTTTAAGCCCAGGCAACAGTAAGTCTGAAGGAGGGGTCCGTGACCTATTTGATCCCATGTAGCGTCCATGCTAAAGGGGATTCCACAGCCTGTCTGAGGCCAGGTAGCGCCTAATACAAATCAAGGGTAATTGTATGGTGTCGCGACCTATCTGAGCCCAGGCAACGGCTCTTGATAAATCCTCCATGGTAGTAGGGACTATATTGGCCATATCAATAAGCCCCCAAGCCATGGTGCCTAGAGCTGATAAGTTAGGGTTGCGTCTTTATTAGTGTTCAAGTGTTACCGCGATTAATCCTAAGTGGTGCTTCATCTTCCAGTGACCACTTATATAAATGGGTTCTGGTCGTGCCGATCATTTCCTTTTCCAAAACTTGAGAGTACATTGAGGGATAAGTTCTGTCATTTTCATCTTTGAGTTTTTCGGCGAGTGTTTAGTGGTAGTTCAAGGTGGTTTTAAGCCTAGTTGAGGCTGAGCAAGTAGTGGTTCTCCAATTTCCCCCAATTCCAGGTAATCTTTTGCACCAACCTTTCATCTTTTTGTAGCTTGATATTTTAACCAAGAACGATCTGATTGTATCTTCTGTATGCCCTATTTGAATTTTCAAGACTGAATTCTTATCGAGAACCCTTTTAGCTTGGTTCTAATATATAAATTTCTTATAAAAACTAGGGGTTAACGATGTTGAACTATTTGGTCGGACTTGTAGCTTTGTTACTAAAACATATAGGATTTAATAAGAAAACCCTCGTTGCTTTACAACTAATTCCTATCTGGTATTATTTCTGGATTTTTGGGTAGATGTTTGGATCTCTTGTAGGTTGACATATGTTGGGTAACTTGAGGCGTGTAAATTGGATTGTAGGATAGAAACCTGAATTTTTAGGGTTTTGATCCACACCTTGACCCTACTTCGATTTTGTTTTTTGGCCAAAAACCTAAAATCATGGGGTTTCAATCTTTGCGAACACATACTACATCCAAATTACTTGTTTGTGTATTTGGCGATGGCTGATCGTATGATTTTACTATGACCTCTTATCATTCCTTATCTTGGCTTCTGTGGTCCTTAGAGTAAATGGCTGCAGCCTTTAGTATTTGTAATTTTTAGCTTTAGATGGTTTAATTCAATTGTCTGCAGCCTTTAAAATTAGTTTGCTGCAGTTGACTTTAATTTTTTTGCACTTTTACTATTGGTTTATGTTGTAGCCTCTAAGAGGCTTCTCTATCCATAGTGGTTACTGCGCCTAACTGCAAAGCCCTTCTGATTTTCACGTCTTGCTATAGACCTATGAGTTGGAAGCCTCAAGATTTCCTAGATGACTTCTGGAAGTCTTATTTTTGCGCTTCTCCTCCTGAGATCCCATCTGTAAAGCCTTTGAAGGCTATTGGGCCTTGTCTTCTTAAAGACTACCCGAACTGTGTCATCCTTGATTCTGACTCTATAGATTCCTTAAACTGTAGGGATACAAGAGAGGTTGCAAACGTTATGGAGGATGATACAAGCTCCAATAACAATCCTGTAGCAGAGGTAGTGGTTGCGGTGACTGCTGGGACTAGGGGTGCAACCGGTACGGTATGGTCGGTGATGACCCCTTAACAATACCAAAACCACAATCTAAATGGTAAAACTCTACCATACCAATTTACTGGATGGTACATAAAAATAAAAACCAAAACCAAATCAATCGGTTTTTTAATATTTTCATTTTTTTTTTGTTCCATTAATTTCGATTTCAATTCGGTTTTTTTCTGGTAAATACCAAAATTTGAAATCGGTTTATGCATTCGGTAAATCTGGTTTACAATAAACTAAGAATGTCAGAAAATAGTTTTTACAATAAACTAATTTCAACCGTATAGAATAGATGTATAACTTATTCAAAAATTATAGAAAAAAATTACCTACTTGCGGCTTAGTCTCTCTTTCAGAAGACTCAAATGCTCTACTATTTTCTTGGAGATTGGAACTTGGAACAAAGTTGAATGAATCGATGCTCTGTTCCTGCTTAGATGAGGTTGGGGAACTTGGGGTGAAGGTAGCTGAGATGCCAATGGAGAGGAGGAGGGGGCGGAGATGGAGAGGAGTAGATGAGGAGCAGAGCTGCACGGAGCTGGAGGGAGCTCCTATTGCTGCTGGATTTGTGCGGCAAAGAGAGGAGAGGAAAGAGATCGTGAGTGTGTGTGTATTGTATATCAGATAGCGTGTGTAGATATTAGAATAAAATATAATTGTATTTGTGCCCCACAAACTTAATACCTCCTATTATGAAATATTACACAAAGGTCCAAAAAATTCTGAACAACCTATTGGGCGGTATTGATATGGTAATATGCGGTAAGTTTGGTACGGTATTTTGGTACGATAATTTATTAATTTTGGTACGGTAAGTCGGTACGATAAATTCGATAAATCAATTTTTTATATCTAAAAACTAAAACCAACCAAATTTTTTACGATATTTTTGGTTTCGATAAAATCAATTTTGGGTATTTCATAATATGAAACCAAAACCATTTTTGTCGAACCAAAATGGTACGGTACGGTAAAAACCCATACCACTTGCACCCCTAGGTGGGACAACGGTTGTCCCACCTGAAACTATAAGAATCCACCAGCCGAAGCTTTTGGCCACGGCCAGTCCTCTGAAAAGGCCCCTGTCACTCTCAATCACTAGTTCATTATTGACGAGGACTGGATTGCTGATGTTTCCATGGATTTTGATTTCCCTGATGGAACTATCTTCACACTTCCTCCCACGAAATAAAGGTCATGTTTCGTGGTTCCTAATGGTGTTTGCTTTCCCCTCTAAGACTTCCTTCTGGGGTTACGACTTCCTGCTCCTGTGCCTATCAGATGGATATTGCATGCCATGAACTTGGTCCCATCACAATTAGATCCCAACTACTGGAGGGACATCCTTGATGGTTTGGTTCTTTGGCAAAAGAACTTTGATAAAGATATCACGCCCATGAAGTTCTTCTAATTTTATAGTCCAAAGGAAAACTCCAAAGACTTCCCATGGTATTATTATTTCAAGTTACGGAGTAGGGATAGATATTTGCATACCGAAAGGCCTACTAATGTTAAAAACTAGAAAGGTAAATACTTCTTTATGTCTGGTGATAGTTAGGAAATTTTCCTCGAAGAAAATGAAAGGGAAAAACCGTTAGAATGCTACGGACATGGGGACGTCCTTCCAAAAAAGGTATTATGACACCTCGACTATTAAATACCGGGTAGATACTCCTTTACTAAGTTAATACAGAATATCAAGTTAGTTCATTCTTAGCATCATTGTTGAAAATATGTAGTTACTTACTAGCCACCTAATATTTAAAATAGAGAGATGCTAAATTTCATTAATTGAATTAACAATTAACCAAGTAATTAAAACGTCATCCATCAATCACATAAACCATATCATATGAATAACCAACGTAATGAAATAAACTGAGTCTGGAGTAAACACTCCAATAATAATACCAGAGTAAAGTAAAATCCCAATACAAGAGTCTGAATAAATAAACCAACATCTGAAATAAAGAAAGTCTGTATCTACAATTTCTAAATAAGAATGGGCAATATGCCCTAACCGACATGAATGACTCTGAAGGAACCAAGGATAAATATGGAGGCGTCTAATTCCGAGATCGTGTAGCTTCCACAACAGCTACAACACGTCTTCAAAATGGAAATTCTATGCTTGGTGTCCTTGTGGTTGGACACCTAAAAGGTTTTTACAAAACAAAATATATTTGGGGGAAAATTGGTCAGAGCCCGAGGTGAAAACAGTTTAAAAAAATATAGCAAGTGTTTAATTGCATTAAATAGTAAATATTATACACATATTAGTTACGTGCTCTCACATGAGTTCCTCACCACCCCTCAACTAATGTGCACACCTAACGTATACCCTTAACCCATCCTAGTTATGCCACTAACTAACTAGTCTATACTAACTCTTGTCTTCACATTGTAATATTAAGTGTCTATTCGTATTACCCAAATATGTCATATGTATAAGTCATAATTACATTAATCAAATTACTTAACTCAAATGTTGTAAAAATTCTCACATTTTGAACCCATTTAAATATCTCAATTATTTGCATCTACCATGCAACAATGAAACAGTCATAAGTACATTTATCTCAATATCAGTGCATATATACATATATAGCACCCCTTGGCTAAGCTGCGGTGCACGCACACTTTGCTATCGTATCCCAGTACATCACGTATATAAGGACCACGCGTTTCGAATCGCTCATGAACTGTTTCAATAAAAATCACACATATTGGAGGCGAACATAGTTCACATACCCATGAGTCACGCACATACCTATGCTCCCATGGTCAGCTGACTTAATAACTTACAAATAAGTCAGTCATAATCCTATGTCCTTAAGGTACCAATCTAAACCCCCCCGAAGGCACACAAAGATAAGATGGTCCTTTTTCGAAAATTAACCTCCCGTGATAGCAAGCATGGTAGGTATGGCATAACACAATAATCCATATACTAAGCATTCACACAACTTAGGTAATTATCATATTGCTATAGGTATATTCCATCCCTATACCCTAAGTTTTATACTTACTCTAATATCTTCCTATTTATTTCACGTAATATGTTTAGCCGATAACTCTCTCATCGCATAATTTTGAGTAATTAAACCTATCCCAAAAGGTTACTAAGTCTCCCACTTGTCCCTAAGATTAATTCAGTAATTTAAGGTCCCTTCTTCTGCCTCTAACCTTAAGTTATCACTTATACGAATTTAATTCATGATCTCGCATCTTCTAATAGTAACTCACTCGACGGACACTTGTAAGTTTAACACTAAGTTCAAAACCAATTCTAATATGTTGCGGGCTTCAATTACACCCCTACTGGTCTTCCCTAAGTCTCAATATGTTCACATAGTCCCCACTAATAACTTTCAAGAGTCGGAATCCATCAAATCTTAAAAGGGAAAAATATCACAAATGCAGGGGGAGTTGATCGATCGACTCAAAAATGTCGATCGATCGAGCCAATCGATCGATTGACCTATGAATGTCGATTTATCGATTGAGCAGTTATAACCTAGATTTTCTGTGTTTTCGGCCCTAATTTTATCTTCAATGTAAATTACATGATCCCAATTTCTAAAGTAAACATACCTAATGTTATATTAACCTAAATTCAAGGTTTCTAACATTCCAGAATCATCAAATCATCACAAGAGGCGCATATACATCGATACATTCATCAAATTCTCATGTTTAACCCTAGTGTAGTTTCTTTCAATTCAAGATAACTAAATACTCAATTTTAATCTGGGATTTCTATCACTAAGGTTTTGATTTAAGTCTCTATTATTTCCAGAATTTAACTACATGCAAAACCTACCCATATTCAGATTTAATTCTCCTAATTTATGAAATTATCAATTTTCCAAGTCTAGCCTCCAATTATAAACTACATGGATAATATATTGGCTGAATCATAACAAGTTAAATAACTTGCTTGGAAAATGGAGGTTTTGATCCTTTGGAGTAGATGGTATGGAGTGATCCTCTCTTCCCGATCTAACCGGTGGTAGTGCAAAGCGTCCAATGATGGTGGTTCTTCTTTGGAAACTTCCTTCTCTTCCTCTCTAATGGTTGTTTGTGATTTTTGGTTGTGAAAACCCTAGGATCCCTAAGTGTTGGATGATATAATCAGTCTAAAATTCATGGGTTACTATTCCTCAAAATGTCAAAATGACTATAATACCCTCACGGGTTTCCGATTAGGCCTAAAATGCCCCAGAACCCAAACTAAACCCCCTACTAGTGTTTTCTAACTATCTCGACCCTTTAGGACACGTTGGAGAACTCAAAATGACGATACATATGTCATAAAAATAATTACTTTTTAATCCATTAAATTGTTCCTGACAAGACTGACATGCGCGTCCCAACTTAATTACTGTCGTATTTTCCACTCGCGACAGTTTTAATAAATTCAATAATAATATAATACCATATTCAGTCAGTAATATTGAACATTATGATCATAATCAAATACTAACTCTTGTCTCGCTAGTTATTTAAATTCGAATTAATTTCCAATTAATTATCCCAAATTAATTTAATTAATCCCATAATTAAAAGCAATTTGAATTAAATAATCTCATAATTAAAAGCCATAAAAATATGGGGTATTATATACTTCCCCCCTAATAACGGAATTTTGTCCCGAAATTCGGGAAAGGCATACCTCGAAAAAATAAGTATCCTCTAGTACACGAAACACACTTCAAAGTAAGGCTCGATCACTATAGCCCCCGCATCATAGCAAGATTGTTTAACACTCTCGATACCTTATCATTTATAGGGTCACACCTCAATAACGGTACCTCACCTTGTGCTCCTACCAAACAACATTAGAATAAGAATAGCCTATACATCACTGGACGCATTATCCTAATATTATTGGGAGGCCACACTTCCCTTCGATTCAACTCCCGTGTTAATTTAAATGCAAAACTCCCATCCTGGGAGAAACCACATGAACCTCTGACTACTCTTGTCCATTTTTTTGAATCTCTATTCCGGCGGTGTAACTTTTACGATAGGAAAAATCCACCAAAGGCAGTTTGTGGTTATCCCATTATAGTTATCGGACTCTAAGTCCTTACAAATCCAAAACTCTGATTATCCACTCACCTCTACACCTCCAGAGGAATAATAGCTAAGGTTTTTCCACACAAACCTCAATAAGCAACTTGTCCACGATAAATAGGCATGGGTGCCTTCATACGACTCTACCATTAGCTAATATCCTCTCCCCATTATCGTATTATACTTCACTTACAAGCTAGATCCGTTGTGAAAAATAAAATGATCGCAATGAGTCCAAAGTTTCTTTCATACAGTTCCACAATTATTAATCACATTGCGTCTACTCATCATCTATAGGTGATACACCCTGCTCAAAATGAAATGTTATCCCCATTACTTCCTGAAATTTCATATTAAAGGTGGGGTTCAAGGATCTCATCCTAGTTCATAATAATACTGAGTAGGACCACGTACCGGTGCAATCCTCTTTTTTAAAGACAGACTAGGTCACACTATCTAATGGTGTAAATCACCCAAAGGTATAACAATTACTTTACTTTTTGTCAATGTGTTCCTCACATTCAAAGGGACTCGTGACTTATCTTGTGGTTGGAAACCCATCCAAGAAAGTCACCAACTTGACTCTTCCACTACTGGAATCGTCGGTTTGATATAAAAAATTTTGGCTGATCATCTTACTCTAACCAATTTCTATTTATGAGTGGTGTATATGGAGACTACTTACTATGTCCCTCTCAACACCTACTTTCACTTATAATTCCTCCTATTAAGTGGGACTTAATAATCCTTTTCTTGCCTCGGCGTAAAGCCAAAGTTTCGACCCGTGCACTTTTCGCCACGATGTGCACTTCTGGACTCTTTATACCTTATTGACATCATCATTATATTTACGCGCAAGTCACTCTCAACATTCGAATGGGTATAACTCTACTCCAAATTATCCATAATAGTTACTTATTTGTCTTCCCAAGGGATACCCCATTTTTAAATGGCTTCCCACTGCCTTTCAACCAAGTTCGGACGTGTTACTCTGATTGCACATGAATATATGGATTATCGTCCTTCTTTCATGACGCTTAATCCACTCTACCACTTTTATTTTATTATATTAGTTCCACAAGCATATATTTCACACATCTATACCCATGTCTCTTTACCCGACGATTCTGACATCAGCAAACTAGGGTGTCTACACATCTTATAAATCGTGCATACTAGTTTAAACATCATATACGCTTCATATATACACCTAATTCTTTATTTCCCCTGCATTCACAACATGGCTATACCACTTGGGCATTCTCAATCATCCCGGGATTCAAAATTCTAAATCCTCCTTATCATTATTCCACCCTTCAACCCGTAGTGATAAAACAAAATTTTTACTTCCTCACCACACAACTGGCTTTACTGGCCTTACATCATAATTTAACTTTCAGCTTACAGTTATAACTACATACCTCTATAACGACCGAGGTACCTAACTCATGGTCGAATGGCCAAACATCTCTCTACTTCCAACCTTACGTTAAGTTTCATGCGTGGGATGTCTCACAAAGGGAAATCCAAACAAGGAACCCCCCGATACACTACTACCTAGCATTTTTGGTTATCGAAATTCATTAGGCCCTCAGTCCATAACATGTACCCCTGTATTCCCATTTCTTGACACAAAAGTCACATCTCCTTCCACAATTACGCTTAAACAAGGAACTACCTTCGAAAGACACGATCACTTAACATTGGTGGTAATCGCATTCCATAAACATCATACACCTACAATAGGGGCTCTTAGAATCCTGTCCTCAGTTATATAACTATCAGTCTTAACTCCCACATCTCTAAAGGGGAGATATAACAATGTGATCTTCCTATTACCAAGCCCTGAGCGTTAAACATAAAAACAAGCTTAATCTTTCAGCTGAACAGTAAACCCAATACACTTCGAATCATATCAATAAAGTCCATACACGGCCATTATACCTTTTTAAGTCTTTGTAATAGAAGTATAAATATAAATGCAAGCCCGACCCTCTCGTAGGTGAGGTTTTACCAGAATAAAACATCCTGCACTAAAGCAGTAACCCCGATAGACTTGCGATATCCGGCCACTATCGGTTTAATCATTAATATAAACAATAATCAGGATCATATCATACGCGTATAACATATCACAAAAATGAGTAATCTCAAAAAAGTATATACCACTATCAATACACCCATTCATCCTCTGCGGATAACTCTAAAGATAACCCCGCTATACTCGGGAAAACATTTACATAATAATAATAATGTAGTCGATATATACACTAAACTCGTCTCACATGTGAATCTAGTAGTGATCAAAATGTAGTGACTCGTTCGTGTCACATAAAATACGCCTCATCATCTGAGGATAAAACTCATACTTCTTCCTTGCCAATCACCCTGGCTGCTCAAATGGTTCCTGGACTAAACACGCCTGTTCGTACCAAACCGAAAATTACATTAACCATTTCCCTTGCTAGGCACTATACCCTTGTCCCTTTACTCTCTTCGAAAAAAATTTAACGCACGGGGTTTCACTCCACACAAAATACATCTACACATACTCCACTTATCTCCGGTCATACTGACCATGTTAGGGTTGTCCTTCTCTCGGACTTCGGTAGTCTTATCTTATATAAAACTGCACCCCGAGACAAAGCTGCAGTGCCTGCATACTCTGCTATCAAGTCCCATTGCATCACTCATTGCATAAAGGACTATAGGTTCAATTTCTCGCAAACCATCAAACAAATCACACATATTGGAGGCGAACATAGTTCCAAGCTGATGGGATACACACATACCTACGCACCGATATAACCGTCATCACTATCATTCTCACAGATAGTCCGTACCTAGGTTCTATGCTCTAGTGGTACAATTCAATTCCCCCCCCCCCTCCCGAAGGATCCTCAAGGCATGATTTTCCACAACGCGCAACCTCCATTCGATAGCAAGCAGCGTAAGTATGTCATACACATAATAAAATAATCAAATAGGTATTCACGTACCCTATTAAAACATTAGGTAATTACACAAGTTTTCATTGTCTTAAGTATTCACACAACCTATCATCATTTTTCTATCGGATTATGTATTCCCATATTTATATATAATTCACACATTTATATATATATCCCATTTATTATCGAGTTCGTTCGTACTAGATACAATCTAATACCAAAATAGATACACCCCGCTATTTATTATAATTCATAGGATGGTATATTCCACCTCACATATACCCTATTAAGTTCATATTAATCTCACAAAGGTCCCCAAAAAATTTTGGTTCCCATTTCGAGAAAGTTTCGTCTCTAAATAAAACTCCAAGGGCATTTTAGACATTTCACACCTTATACCTAAATAAAAATTTCTATATGGCAGCGTACTACTCTCCGTTAGCTATGCGTGGTCACAAATGGAACGTAAATCAAAATTCATATGACAAAGCCATACTCATTCAAAGTTATGCTAAAAATCAAATAACTCGTTCCGTCTTCAAGGGTATTTTAGACCTTTCAATTTTTATGTCGAATTTAAAACATTCCCAGGAAAGCGTAATACTCTTCGCTATCTACGCATGTCCGCAAACGGCACACTAATTCGAGTCCGTATGCAAAAGTTAGGGCATTATAAAGATTCACCTCAAAGAAGATTTTTAAAAAAAAAACTTTCTTGAAAATTTGCCCCATATTCTGCCCAGATTAATAACTTGTTGCTTTGAGGCATTTTGGAGCAGTTTTAGAGGACGCACGTGAGAGAATAAAATGTAGAAAATGCGATTTTCTACAGGGCAAAGCAAACATAATCGCCATTAAATCTCCAAAACCTGCGATTATGCCCAGATCTTTTACCCCCAAAAACCTCCCAAGATTCATCCTAAATCCACCCAAACTTCCTCATTAATAATTTTTTCCAATAATATCACTAATGGAGATTCAAAAACCAAGATCTAATCATGTTATTCACTTCTCAAATTAAGTTATAATCTCACTATTAACCCAATTCCTCACGAAATTAAAAATCCCCCGTTAACGGTTACTCTTCATCTTCTTCACCATAAACCCAAAAATTTCAATTCAAATTCCTACTTCCAAATTTCCAGAATTAATTAACATAATTACAACTATTTACATCATTAACTACAACTCAAATTAAAGCAAAAAAACACTTGCCTTGGTGGATTAAATCCCAAGATCCCATGTCGAAATTATTGCCTGGATTGCTCCTGTCATCCTTCTTTCCTCTTCTTCTTTCTCCTTTCTCTCCTCTATCAACCCTTTGTGTTTTGGAATGACTCATGGCTACCCAACACACTTAAACCTAGGTTAAATTCCTCAATCCCGTAATTAAACCTATTGGCCAATTAAAAAGGACTTAAATGCCCCCTTATGGGCTCGGTCATGTCTAAAAATGTCCTAAGACCCGTTTATTACCCTCGGGTATTCTTTTTCGACTATCTCGACACTTTTGGAGTCAATCGTGCACTCAGAATTGTAATCCGAGACATTTTTAAAATTTTCCCATTTGAACCTCAAAAGCGACACATGTGAAAAAATTGAAATAGTCCGAATTAATTTAAATTTCTAATTCCCAAATATAAATGAAAGTTCTAAATCCCCAATTTTAATAATTTCACCAATTTAAATAAATTAAATCACCAAATTAAATAAATTTCAAATTACTAATTTAATTAATTTATATATCCTAAAAAATACGGGGTATTACATACTCCCCCCCCTTACAGAGGAATTTTGTCCTCGAAATTCGGGTAAGACTAATACTCAAAGCTTTGGATGTATTCTTTTACACATCCCTCATTTCCCACACAATCTACATTGTTACGATGTTCTCGTTATACTTCTCCTAACGATACCCCTTAGCCTAACGGTCCCTATACTACCGTTCAATCATGTGGCTAATTTGCTTTAGTCATCTCATACTAAAATGTTATGTCATATAATTTATCATCTCACATTGTTCCCTACACAAAACTTTGAAGCTTCCGGCTTCTGACACTACTATGAGCCTATTCACTAATGGATACCATACCCCCTCGACTGGGGAAAACTCCAACATCCCCTTGCGATAACTCGCTTATTCGTTTACTCTTTTGGTACATGTATTTCCACATCTCTCGACTGCAGATAATATATAGAAATTTAACCACCTAGGGCTCCCATACACACTAAATACTGCATGTAACTTCCCAATTCAACTGAACGTAATAAACTCACTCTCACTAAGCCTTTCACATTTGACCCTATTATACGGTAAGGTTATACTGAACTACCCCACCAATTGCAACTTAATTATCATCGAATTTATCCAACCGATCTACTCATGGTGAGAGTGTTCTATAATGTTTTCTCACATCAACACTATACGGCTATACCGGCCTTAAGTCGAAGTATAATTATCAACTCACACTTATAATTATATATATGTATAATAACCAAGGTACCAAACCCATGTCCTAATGGCCAAACATCTCCCCACTTCCAATGTTGTGCTTAGTTTAAATTAATACAGAATATCAAGTTGGTTCAGTCTTAGCATCACTCTCGAAAACATTTAGTTAATCACTAGCCACCTAATATTTAAAATAGAGAGATGCCAAATTTTATTAATTGAATTAACAATTAACCAAGTAATTACAACATCATCCATCAATCGCATAAACAATCTCATATGAATAACCAACGTAATGAAATAAACTAAGTCTGGAGTAAACACTCCAATAATAGTACCAGAGTAAAATAAAATCCCAATACAAGAGTCTGAATAAATAAACCAACATCTGAAATAAAGAAAGTCTGTATCTACAATCTCTAAATAAGAATGGGCAACATGACCTAACCGACATGAATGACTCTGAAGGAACTAAGGATAAATATGGAGGTGTCTAATTCCGAGATCGTGTAGCTTCCACAACAGCTACAACACGTCTTCAAAATGGAACTCCTATGCTTGGCGTCCTTGTGGTTGGACACCTAAAAGGTTTTTACAAAACAAAATATATTTGGGAGAAAATTGGTCAGAGCCCGAGGTGAAAACAGTTTAAAAAAATGTAGCAAGTGTTTAATTGCATTAAACAGTAAATATTATACACATATTAGTTACGTGCTGTCACATGAGTTCCTCACCCCTCAACTAATGTGCACACCTAACGTATACCCTTAACCCATCCTAGTTATGCCACTAACTAACTAGTCTGTACTAACTCATGTCTTCACATTGTAATATAGGGTGTCTATTCGTATTACCCAAATATGTCATACATATAACTCATAATTACATTAATCAATTTACTTAACTCAAATATTGTAAAAATTCTCACATTTTGAACCCATTTAAATATCTCAATTATTCGCATCTACCAAGCAACAGTGAACCAGTCACAAGTACATATATCTCAATCTCAGTACAAATATGCGTATATAGCACCCCTAGTCTAAGCTTTGGTGCACGCACACTCTGCTATCGAATCCCGGTACATCACGAACATAGGGATCACGAGTTCTGAATTGCTCAGGAACCGTTTTAATAAAAAGCACACATATTGGAGGCGAACGTAGTTCACATACCCATGGGTCACGCACATACCTATGCTCCCATGGTCAACGAACTTATCAACTCACAAATAATTCATTCACAGTCCTATGTCCTTAAGGTACCAACCTAAATCCCCCTGAAGGCACACAATGATAAGATGGTCCTTTTTCGAAAATCAACTTCCCATGATAGCAAGCATGGTAGGTATGGCATACACTCAATAATCCATATACTAAGCATTCACACAACTTAGGTAATTATCATATTGCTATAGGTATATTCCAAACCTTTACCATAAGTCTTATACTTACTCTTAATATCGTCCCATTTATTTCACATAATATGTTTAGACTCTCTCATCGTATAATTCCGAGTACTTAAACCTATCCCAAAAGGTTACTAAGTCTCCCACTTGTCCCTAAGATTAATTCAGTAATTTAAGGTCCCTTCTTCTGCTTCTAACCTTAAGTTATCACTTATACGAATTTAATTCACAATCTTGCATCTTCTAATAGTAACTCACTCGATGGACACTTGTAAGTTTAACACTAAGTTCAAAACAAATTCTAATATGTTGCGGGTTTCAATTACACCCTTACTGGTCTTCCCTAGGTCTCAATATGTTCACATAGTCCCCACCAATAACTTTCAAGAGTCAGAATCGATAATATATTAAAAGGGAAAAATATCACAAGCGCAGGGGGATTCGATCGATTGACTCAAAAATATCGATCAATCGACTCAAAAATTTTGATCGATCGACCTATGAATGTCGATCGATCGAGCGAGCAGTTATAACCCAGATTTTCTGCATTTTTAGCCCTAGTTTTATCTTCAATCTATATTACATGATCCCAATTTCTAAAGTGAGCGTACCTAATGTTATATTAACCTAAATTCAAGGTTTCTAACGTTCCAGAATCATCAAATCATCACAAGAACCGCATATACATCGATACATTCAGCGAATTCTCATGTTTAACCCAAGTGTAGTTTCTTTCAATTCAAGATAACTAAATACTCAATTTTAATCTGGGATTTCTATCACAATCTCTATTATTTCCATAATTTAACTACATGCAAAACCTACCCATATTCAGATTTAATTCTCCCAATTTATGAAATTATCAATTTTCCAAGTCTAGCCTCCAATTCTAAACTACATGGATAATATATTTGTCGAATCATAACAAGTTAAATCACTTTATTGAAAAATGGTGGTTTTGATCCTTTGGAGCAGATGGTATGGGAGTGATCCTCTCTTCCCGATCTAACCGGTGGTGGTGATGGTGGTGCAAAGCGTCCAAGGATGGTGGTTCTTCTTTGGAAACTTCCTTCACTTCCACTCTAATGGTCGTTTGTGATTTTTGGTTGTGAAAACCCTAGGAGACCTAAGTGTTGGCTGATATAATCAGTCTAAAATTCGTGTGTTACTATTCCTCAAAAGTCAAAATGACTAAAATACCCTCCCGGGTTGCCGATCGGGCCTAAAATGCCCCGAAACCCAAACTAAACCCCCAGATATTGTTTTCTAACTATCTCGACCCTTCCGGACACGTTGGTGCACTCAAAATGACCATACGGATGTTATAAAAATAATTACTTTCAAATCCATTAAATTGGTTCCTGACACGACTGACAAGCGCGTCCCAACTTAATTATCGAAACTGTCGTATTTTCATCTCGCGACAGTTTTAATAAATTCAATAATCATATATTTCCATATTCACTCAGTAATATTCAACATTATCATCATAATCAAATACTAACTCTTGTCTCACTAGTTATTTAAATTTCAATTAATTTCCAATTAATTATCCCAAATTAATTTAATTAATCCCATAATTAAAAGCAATTTCATTTAATTAATATCATTATTAAAAGCCATAAAAATATGGGGTATTACAGGTATGTAGTTTCTATTGCCCACACTAACCCTTGATATTTTAATCTTTTAGATCATATTAACACTTAATATTTTCTCTTGTTGCAAATATTAACAACCTGAAACTTAGCAACAATCAGGAGAAGAGGGTTGAGGACGCAGGTCGCTTAGCTGATTCGGAGAAGAAGTTTTTTAAACTAGTCACTTCTAACTCCCTTATTGACCAAGGATACTTTTCTCCAAGGAGACCCCCGAGAAGATGACTGTGAAAGGTAAAATTCACTTGCAATATTTCATTCTAATATTCTTTTCGGAAACTCCTCACATATATAACCCTTTGTTCGTAATTTTAGGTGATGAGATTGACCATGATATTTTAGCGGACCAATTATTAGAGATGGATGAGGATGCCACGGTCCTTAACTGCAGAAAAAAGGGGAAAAGAGGAAGAGGGCACAAAAGGAAGCATCCGCTGTAAATGAACCAACTGTTGAGCCTCCACAGCAAACTACTGCGGCAGAGGCTAGGGTAATTCCTCTTAGAGAGAAGTCTACAACCCCTGATAACATTGTCATGGTAGGAGAGAAGTAGATTGATGATGATATTGCTGATCAGCTCACCGCGGCAGGAATAATGTCCCCTGGTGACTTTTAAAGTGGGCACAACCCCTGCATGTTTCCATTTCTGGATCTCCTCCTCCGCCAACGCAGAATATTGTGGCAATTAATGCCAGCTTGGAAACCCCTAAAAGCAGGAAAAGAATGGGCCTTGATGGTTGCCCGCAAGCCAACTGAGGCAGCCTAATCCTAATTCTTCATGGGATACAGCTGCCAGGGTGGTCAATAGAATTAGGAAAGTAGCAGACAGTATTAACCTAGATTGCCTTATAGAAGAAGACCATGAAGATTTGGAGGAATATGTCCTCCACAGCCTGCTGTTGTTAAGAACTTGATTTCATTCAACAGTGTAATTTCTTTTTTTACTAACCACCCTTTTAAAAATATCAGGCCGTGGACGATGTTATGTTCCAGAGGGCCAAATATGAAGTCCTATTCAAGCTGTATAGGGCTACGGATACAGTTCATAAGACTGATCTGGAGACTAACAGGGCCACCTCTTTTGAGGCAAGAAAGAAATCATCTGCCGCAGCACTTGAACTGGCCAAAATCAATTTGGAGGTTGCCACCAAGGCAAAAGATGAGGTCAAAACTAAATTTCTCAGATGCCATAAAATCCCTTCAAATTGCCGAGGCTAAGGTTGTGGAGGCTGCCAGGCAAGGCATATCCTTTGAGAGTAAACTTGACCTCCTCCAATAAAAATACGATCAATTGGAGTAGAGCAGCACCTCCTCACTCCAACAGATAGATAATAATCATGCTGCAGCCCTAAAACAGAAGGAGGAGGCCCATGCCGCAGCCTTGATAAAAGTTGCATACAAAAAGTCAAGGGACTCATTCCTTACAAATAACAAAGCCTATCTCTATAGATTCGAGGATCTTAGGCACAGGGTGATAAAAAAAACTTCCCTGAATCTAAGGTAAAAGTCCTTGCCTAGGGACTCAGGGACGCTGAGCATTTGGAATGCGTGGTCGAACTAAAGGATGTGGTAGAAGAGAGTGCCAAGCAGCTGGAGATTAAGACCGCGATAGGTGAGGAAATAGAGACTACGATTGATGACGATGTTCCTCATAGTTGATTGTCCTTATGATCTCTTTTTGTAATGACTTTAACATCACATTTTTGTAACTCCCCCATACCCTTAGCCGTACTGAACATTAATTATCACATTTTGTAATGATTCAAGATTGCGACCCTTTTTGGAAAGGCGGCAGCCCCTAATCACCGTTTGGTAGCCACATTTTTCATATTATTTTTCTCTTCATCTTAAGTATGTTGAATGCTTGAATGTTTCACTTTGACCTTTTTGTAAGAATTTCCTTATTTATCCTAAAAATGATTTTGGTCTAAGAGGCTGCAACTCAAAGACTTTGATGAATGGCAACGTCCTATAATATTGAACTGGCTGTAGATATAATCATAAGGCTGCGACAACCTCTCACCTGTTGACTTTTTGTTTGGTTGAATGCATTTGTCATAGAACTTGAATGTCGCAGATGTTTTATTTGCAGCTGTTTGCATTAAGAAACATGCTTTGCATACGCCGTTGTCAAATTCTTGTGCTGTAAATTCACAAGTTGCGGACAATTAGATCTTTGGCCCATATCTATTCTGCAACACTTGAGAGAAAATAACTGTTATTGATGGACTTGTTGGCGATTGAAATATCCTTCCATAACATCAAACAAATATGTTCCTGGTTCGCGTTCTTTTCCACCATCCGCTGAAGTTTCTTGGGGACCAATCAAGCCTCCCTAGGTTGGGTTCACTATCAAGCCACCTATCGCTATAATTGGATATATATCAAGCCATCCCTGGCTGGGTATTATGATCCCCCATGGCTAATGGAAGCATCCAAAAGCTAAGGATGGTCATTGTAAGCCACCGTGGCTAATTAAAGCATCAAAAAGCTAAGAACGAGCATTGTAAGCCCTCGTGGCTAATTAAAGCATCCATAAGCTAAGAATGGGCATTGTAAGCCCCCGTACCCTCGCGTTGTGAGGGATGAAATTTCCAACCAAGGCCATCTCCTTAATAGACGTTTCCTCCCGTAATAAGCAAATAATCTCCGGGATAATTGGTCATCACGTTCCATTAAATTTGTTTAAGATTAAGGTCACTCATTAGATTTTTAAGCAGGAAAGCAAGAATATATATATGACTAATGATTTCCATTCATTCATATAAATAAATAAATAAATATATATATATATATATATATATATATATATATATATATATATATATATATATTCATTTAACAAAATACAAAAGTCTGGTAGATATAGCTATGAAGAGCTACACATATAGAGTTAAAGAAGAAGAAAATGGGATCAAGTAGAGAACAAGGCTGGAATCTGATAAGCGGACTCACAGGTATCGACTGCACCCCCTAAGCATCCTTCAGGAATCGCTGAAGCACTCCTTTACTGATGAGCCTTTCGATCTCATTCTTCGGGTCATGGAAATTGTTCGTGTCGTGGTTATAATCACTATAAAAACTGCACCATTTGGTCCGGTCCCTCTTATGAGGAGGGTACCTTAGCTTCTCAGGCCACCAGAGCAATTTTTCTTCTCTGATGAGCTCCAAAATGTCTTCAATTTGGTAAATCAGTGGGGTTCAGGTCTCATAGCCTTTTCCTAGTTTTGGCTGCTCCAGTTTCCTCTTTTGAACTTTGACAGTGACAATTGGTGCCTTTATCGCGGAATTTATCAAGGATCTAAAGGTTACAGCTTCTGTTGATATGGCCTGTGATGAGGTGAAGGCTACGACCTACGATGTTAGAACCCTATGCGTCAGGAAGTTAACTTGGTCCTGGAATGTGGATCGACAGTCATACAAGTGATCAATGTAGCTCAGTAACTGAGCAACTTTTTCACTCTGCTATGTGCTTGTCTTTGAGGTTCCCTCCATGGCTTCTGTTATGTTAGTCTTATAGATTTATATATTATGAGATCAACCAAACAATGGTGAGAAGCCAAGGAATTAAGGAAAAACTAAGTATTATAATAGGTATGTAGTCTTTTGCTATCTGCAACATTATTCTTCCATGGATACGGCCTGAGGCACATATGCAAGTACTACTGCGGTCGTATCAAATGGAATTTCCCAGATGAATTGAAAAATCTGTAAAGACCAACTACCTTAGGAATATTACGGCACTCTGGTAATAAAATTGCCTGGCCACATCCCTCAAGTAGCAGTGAAGGGTGTGATCCCAAAAATAAGCTCAAGACAGAGATCGATTCATAAAATATACACAAAATATGCCTACTAGGATTTTACCAAGGGCAGAACAGCCTTTAGGTGTGAAAGTAGCACCAACTTAGTAATAAGCCCTAGATTATAGGTGTAAAAGATAGAAATAAGTGAATAGAACTCTTCCCTAGTCACCCACCTTTAGGAGGCCACTGCCTTTTGTGTCTTTTAACACTATCTATGTATGGTAACATCATCGGGGTATAGAAAACAGATCTATGGTCATAAAAAGTAAGACTGATAAATAGATATGAAAAAGAATAATTCCCTCATCGGGTTGTACACAAATGTAAGGTATCGATCATAGGTGAAATAAGGCATTTGGAACCCTAAATAAGAAGAAACAAGATAGAAATACCTCGCTTCGTACACACGGTGCCAAAATGATGATAACAGAAGTCGAACACAATCCATTCTCGAGCATCATATCAAGTGCAGAATGCAAGTAAAGCAAACAATAAGGAAAAGAACACAGGATATAGAATGGTTCGATTATAAAAATGATCCGACATCCACTTTGTTGCCATACTCTCATTATATGCTTTGTACAATACAATATAAGTGGGCCTAAAGAGGCATACAAGTAAGAGTGTAAAGGAGAATACATGAGAATAGTGAATCCCGGAAGATCAAATATGAATTGTAAGGCAGTTTGAGTACTAGCCGTGGCTTAGCAAGCCCTCAGGTGGGTGTAGCTCTAGAGAGAGAGGTAGTGTAGAGATTTCGGTAGGGTTTTATTGGGTGATTCTCTTCTCGATTCCCTTAATTATTAGGTGAGCACCACTATTTATAGGAGATACAATGGTGGGTCACGTGATTAAGACACGTGATGTACGGACAAGTATGAAGAATGAGGAATCCTTTTAGAAGATGGATAGTTGGAAACTATCGTGTATGAGTAAGGGCTGCAGCCTATTTAAGCCCAGGCAATAATAAGTCAGAAGGAAGGGGTCGCTGCTTGTTTGATCCCGGGCATCGACCATACTAAAGGGGGTGTCGCGGCCTATCTAAGGCTAGGCATCTGCTAATATAAATCAAAGCTAACTATATGGTGCCGCGGTCTGTCTGAGCCCAGGCAGCGGCCCTTGATAAATCCTCCGCGGTAGTAGGAACTATATTGGAAATATCATAATATGGACGCATGGGATACATTTATGTTTAACATATACCTCTAGCCAGATAACAAATGGAAAATGCATATAAGAGAAGAATCTTTGGCCAGGTTAAGAGAAATGATTCGTGGAGTTGAAAAAGACTGGCTAGGGTCAAGTAACGACATTAAAAGGCTAGTGTTGACCAGTAGAGTATTTGGGCGAGATGTAGGTGATGCGAAAAATGGATGACTTTGCCAATGATATGGTCATTCTTCAAGAAGCTATAAATTTTGCACTTGCAGATGAACTGCCAGCTGCATCAATGTGCCTGGAAGCGACATCTAACGGTGACATACATGGAGGGTATTCTTCTAGTACCACAGGTGACTTGATTGACTATCCAAACCAAGGAGATTATCTAGTCAGCCCAGAGTATACATCTAGTGATGACGTAATTGTTCCTACTTAGAAAGAATCTAACGTTAAAAGTTATTTCAAATGTTGTAGAATATAATTTTAGTTGTACTAATATGAGTGTTGATGTATAATAGTACTGTAAAAATAACTTTATGTGAAATATAGTAGGTTTTTTTCTTCATTGTTGTTTATAACTTTTGTAATTTAAACTGTACAATTTTAGGATGGTTAGTACTTGAACCAAACTGCTGGAACTCAACCTGAATAGACTCAGACTAAAGGAATCATGTGGTGTCTCCAGGAACTTACTATGTTAGCTCGAAAATGTCAGACTACTCGTTATACTCCTGAGAAAGTTTTCGAAGAAATTTGTAAACCACAAGTGTTGTGTAAAATAATTTATCAATTTTAGTCTTGACCTAATCATGCATTTAGGGGAGTATAATAAAGAGTAAAATAAGTAAATCATAACACAGTGATGTACGAGGAAAACTCACAGCAGCAAAAAACTCTGGCAGCCTAGCCACACAAGTCCACTAAGATATAAGTCTAGTTACAAGGACAAATTAGACTTACTCACAGACTCAATGCCTTCAAGCCTTGGCGAACTTCACGTCCCTTGTTACCCTATTTGCAACAACTGTTGGATGCCTTCCAATAGCCACACAAAGCAGGCGCTTTCCCACGTCTCGGTATCCAAACGATCTTACTTCTCTCGTGAATAGTTCAGTCGATGCACAATACCAAACACAATATCATAACTGGAAACGCACACAATATAAAGAGCAAATTAGTTTGATTCAAAACATGGAGATCTCAAAATGGCATATGTATGTGTGATTCTTGGATCTTAAACATGAGCTTAAAGTATGGTTTTATTTTTGAAGACTTCTTCTCAAAACAAACTCATAAACTTTGAGAGCTTTTTAAACAATTTTGGAAACTTAAAAGGCATGGAAAAGTCTCACCAAAAGTTACTGCTTAAAAAGCTTGTGAAAGTCTCACAAAAATCTACTACTCCGCACTCCTAATTATAGGAGATTTTCTAAAACAGAGATAGGAGATAAGCTTGAAAAAACATTTGGAAAAACTCGAATTCTTCAAAAATTTGCCAACTCATTCGAACGAAGCACATGATATCATTCAAAAACCATTCAAATGACATTTCCAATGAGATTCCAGAGCAGGCCAAAAGTTGTCAATATCAATCTCGTTCGAAGTTCGTTCGAAGTTGTTCTAATGACGTAGATGCACTCATTCGAATGACATCTCTAATGTCATTCTAACGACCTTACAAAAAAAATTGCTTCTAAAAATTATTAAAAGAGATAAAATATTTTTTTTAAAACCTAACACCCAAAATAAAATTCAAGGATCAAAGATAAAAATGTATTCAGACCTTATTGAGATCCATCGGATGAAGAAAACGAAATGCGGCTCGAAACATGATGTATACTTTATGTCGCGTTATCTTTGGCCACTACAATATTCGATAACACGGGGTTTTTTTTTTTTAAAAATTAATTCGATTGAAGGACAAACAACTCAAGTCCTAACCTATGACACGAACAAGTTTTGTCCAAAAATGAAATATGGTCAATACATACAAATTAATTCGATTCATCTTTCTTCACTGACTTGAGTGTTAGACTGGGATGTACAAGTTTTGTCCAAGTACCGTCCAGGCAAGCAAGCATGCATAAGTGTTTAGATTGGAAAAAATATGCCAACTTTTATATTTTGAAATGCATCTTTCTATACTGACTTCTTCTTGTCATTTTCATTTGGTGTTACGTCATAATTCTTTAAGTTTGTTACTTGAAGAATCCCGTGAATATGTTGTATCTTGGAGGTAATTTTCCAAGACACCCATTAGCACATTCATTGTCTAGGGTGGAAGCAAATAACAACTTAAACACAATAGATTCATATGCGTCAAATACAACCTTCTCAATCTACCCTACCATCGACATGAATGATCTCAATGGAAAACCATTCCCATAATATTAAAAAAAATATTACCACATCTATCACTCTAGAATCCGTACATAAGTTATCCTCGCCACCCCTGGCGCGATGCAAAATTATGGTTCTGATTTAAATGATAATGTTGAAAAGTGAATACTTTTATAAGGTTTTTAGAAATTTTGAAAAAGTTAATACAAGGGTATTTCGTTCAAAAAATGTGTTTAGGGGGTGATGCTAATTAGTACGGGTTTGCAAGATCCAAACCAAACCTATTTCATCAACCGGTCCAATCCAATTAAAAACATAACTGGATTGGATAGAATTTGGTTTTTCAAACAAATGACCTTAATTAGATCAAGTGTGATTCTGCATATGGAAAAACCGATATACATATTGTCATTTATACTACAGATTGATTTCTATCATTTGATTAGTTTTATTACAAAAGAAAATACTAAAGTTTGAGTCAAATTCCAATTTCTTTCCTCGTATTTTAAAAGTTTCAATGGTAATCTAAGAAGTAAAAACAAAATAAATTCAAAATGAAACTAAATACTAAATTGATTCAAAATGATACTAAAAACGAAAAAAATTCAAACACTTGTAACACCCCGCTAAATTCTGGCGTCGGCCGCCACCAAAATAAAGCCAGACGATAATAAACTAAATATTATCCTTAGCATGTGACAGTTGTGAGACATATAAATTTTAATACACAAGATAAACATTTTAAATCAGTCCCAAATATTAAGGACATCCAACTAATTTATCATCAAAGTGCGATATAAAGTCCGTCACCTGCAATCTCTGAATTTCTTAATTATTACAATAAATCAAGTCCAACTGAAATCTCTTAAGACAACTTTGGAACCGAAAGGCCCAATCAAAATCCAAATATAGTCTCACAATAAAATACGACTGAAAAAGAGAATAAATAAATCACTAAAACGATAATATAATTCCAGCTGCACTTTCGAAGGATCTCCAAAAATATCTATTCAGCTACAATAATTTAATTCCTGAAAATATTAGTCAACGCATGTATCAGAGCCAAAGCCCTGAGCATGAATACCAGCTACTCCTTTCAAATAGGGTCCTTGAACCCAGAAAATAGTGCTATACATATCGACCATAACAATAGAATATTTTAATTAAAAGAAAGTTTATAATCCTTAATAATTAAATTTCCAAAATACCCCCAAGGTTTAAATGTGCCACGGCAATATTATTTTAAATTTAACCCAAGCCCCACGATGTTAATGTTTTTTAATTAACCAGGATGAATTGTCCTCACTTTATTATTAGGTATGGCGGTCCTCCCGCCGTGGGTGATTTACACCAAAATCGATTAATATTACCACACATCCCCTTGTCAAGACCGTCGTCTGATCCGTTTTTATTATGCGGCCATCGACATATGACAAGGTTCCACACACAACACACATCCCCTTGTCATACTCTCCGTCTGATCCGTTTTTATCCTGCGATCCTCGACATATGACAAGGTTCCACACACGACACGACATAAACGCCCTCTGACCCGGTTAAACTGTCGGCCCTGGACACATGATGTTGCCACCAATTTTAATACCAGTTTTAGTCTTGCGGTATTAATTTCTCAAAACGTGAATACATAGTTGTCAACCAAGGTGAGTGTACTCACTGGAAAGAGATATTTGTATCTTGGTATTGATATGATCATAATATAATGAATATGAAATTGTTCATTTCGGTTTACCGAAATGAGGGGTTACTCCTCGACCAGGAATGGGGGAGATTTGTCTATTAATGACAAGGGGTTACTCCTCGACCAGGAATGGGGGAGAATTGTCTATTTAGACAGGATATGTGAATCATGATTCGAAAAAAGTTGGTCATTCATTATGAATGAGCCGGATAAGTTAATTCATAATTATATGGACATGATATATTGCATGTAAATTTATGCAGTAGTTTAGTAGTGATGCATTCACTGGGCTATTTTTGCTCATGGTTCCTATGTTCACATTTTTCAGGTAATGCGACGTCAGTGCCAAATCTAGGAGGTCGGGTTGGGTTAGCCAGGAATGGAAGAAACTATGATTTTGTGTAAATGTAAATGATGTAATTAAGTTAACTTATCCTTCAATAAAGTTTTTATGGACATGATTACTCTGATGTTGTAAAAAGGTTTTCAGTTATATGGATTTACAATGATGACTCTGAAATCAAAACTCGTGATTATGGTTTGGTTAGATTAATTATGGTTTGACTCACTTTGACTTTCAAACTTAATTATAAGTAACTAGGTTGGGGTGTGTCAATAGTGCTATACATATCGACCATAACAATAGAATATTTTAATTAAAAGAAAGTCTATAATCCTTAACAATTAAATTTCCTAAATACCCCCAAGGTTTAAATGTGCCACAGCAATATTATTTTAAATTTAACCCAAGCCCCGCGATGTTAATGTTTTTTAATTAACCAGGATGAATTGTTCTCACTTTATTATTAGGTATGGCGGTCCTCCCGCTGTGGGTGATTTATATCAAAATAGATTAATATTACCACACATCCCCTTGTCAAGACCGTCGTCTGACCCGTTTTTATTCTGCAACCCTCGACATATGACAAGCTTCCACACAAAACACACATCCCCATGTCATACTCGCCGTCTGATCCGTTTTTATCCTGCAATCCTCAACATATGACAAGGTTCCACACACGACACGACATAAACGCCCTCTGATCCGGTTAAATTGTCAGCCTTGGACACATGATGTCGCCACCAATTTTAATACCAGTTTTAGTCTTGCGGTATTAATTTCCCAAAATTTCTCACACTAGTTATCCACAATAAATTTTCCCCACCCTTAATAGCGATGTGAAAATCCTCAAAATATTCCTTAGTCCCAATTAAAAGTTCCCAAAACACAATTTCATCCCATCATTTATAAATGATGATTATAACAATTTTACTTCACCTAGATATCAATTCTAGGTTAATCACAACAACAGTAAATATAGAGAATTTGCCCCCACCCCAATTTATATAACCCGCATAAATCGTAACTAAGGCCCACTTTATTAGTCCCATACCTAACAAGTATACTATAACGAGGGGTGAAAACCAATTATCTAAAATACCAACGTTCTCGAAATATTCAATATTATAATATTTCATAATTTACATTATCCACAATTTATGATAATATTCTCAACAATACTAAATTCCCAATAAATAATTTTTAATCCAAATATGGGGAAATTAAGAACACATAATTATTATAATTTTCCTGAATTATTTTTAATTGTAAGTTCCATAATTATTATTTATTTTCTAGCACAAGTAATTTAATTATTTTAGGAATTTACATAAACATCCCAATTAAATTACTAAGGGATCCTCTACATGTATATGTCCACAATATCACCAACTAAGTAAATACAATCAAAATAACAACAAAATTATAATTATTTGGTATAATTAATTATTTTTACAAAATAGCCCCATAATTATTTTCTTCAATATATTAAGTTCTTAATTTATTTTAGAACACATGAGTTTTAATGGAGGCTATAATCAAGACATATATCACTAAAGGAAAAGAATAGGATAAACATGCTTGATTTTCAGATGTTGAAATTGACGAGAGATTCGGGTTCTCCTCGGATGATCGAAAAACTCTCTTGCATCACTTTGAAATAATTCTTTTTTGACCCCTAAAAATAAGCCTGAAAAACTGTTTTAATGGTGTTTTGCGTTTTGGAGGTGGAAGATGAAGAGAGAAGGGTGTGTTGGTTGCTAAGGGTTTGCAAAAGTTGTGTGTTGAGATTCCTAACCCGAGCTTCCTTTTTATAGTAAAGATTGAGGGTTAAAAATATAATTAAAATTCTTTATTTCGTCAACCATCGATCGATCGATGAAAATGATCGATCGATCTATCATGCCAAAAATCTGGCAGTTTTCCCTAAAAATGCCATAAGGCAAAATATTAAAAATTCGTTTTAAATCCGATTTCAATTCCGCTTGAAGTTATATTCTTCTAAAATCATAACCAACATATTTAACCATTAAAATTCAAAATTTTATTTTTCTCAAAAATTCCAATTTTATTTAAAATATTCCTTTAGAATTTCAGGTTGTTACATACTTCCCCACTAACACGAAATTTCATCCTCGAAATTCAGCAAGATTAAATGTGTACACAAAATAATTAGGCGCCCATACACCTAATTCTACCCAAGTGGAAATTATTAATACTACGCATATAATAAAATATTTTACGTACCAATCCCCAAATTAGCCACGTCGTGGCTCCTGCGGTGCCTGCTCCTCTCAAGGCTGTAATTGGTAGCACCTCACATAACCAAGGTTGGTTGGTGCTACAGCCACACCATGTGCACCAAGTGTTGCTGGTGCTGCTGGCGCTCCCTGAACGCCTATTGTCTCCAGTAAAGCTGGGGCTCCCCGCACCCCGAGCCCTGCCGGTGCTGGAGGTCCTTGGCCTTGCTAGCCCTGATTAACTTGACCTTGTATAATGGGACCCTGATGGTTCTCTCTCCTGAGACACTTATTTGCTTTGTGTCCCACTTTCCCACACTTGAAACAAGTACCGTGAAAAGGCTATGAGTTCCAATTTTTCTCACCTTGACGACCTTGCCTCTGGTTGTCATGGTGAAAGTTATTGTTCTGTTGTCCTTGGTTCGGCCTCTGCCTCTTCCATGTTTGGTCATTGCGGCCCCTATAGTCTCCGCCCTGACTTTCAGGTTCTTACCTCTTTCCCAATTTCTTTTGATGGTTTATTCTCTCCTGTCAATGTAACATCGCGACATCCACTACTTGGGAGTAAGCAGTGTACGCCGGATTTCCCAAAACCATTTGTCTGATGGGCCATGACAGACCTTTGATGAAGCATTCCATCTTTTTATTTTCGGTATCTACTTCCTCGGGTACGAACATAGATAAGTTTGTGAACTCTTGTTCGTACTCTACAACTAATTTTGAACCTTGGTCCAACTCTAGAAATTCTCACTTCTTCGCACTTCTAATAGCATAAGGGAAGTACTTGTTGTTGAACTTTATTTGAAAATCAGTATAAGTCAATCTATCTCGTTCCTCCGGTGTGGTGGTGCTCTCCCACCATTGTAAGGCATTTCTCGACAACTGAAATGTTGCTAACAACTTCTTTTGCACTTCAGTGCATTCCACTAATTTCCAGTGTCGTTCAATGTCCCTCCTCCACTGGTGAGAGACCGTGGGATCAGATCCTCCGGTAAAGGTAGAAGGATTTCCCCTAAAAAATCTGGTCCTCGCCCTATCCCAATTTGAGACAGGTGGTTCCTGCTGTTGTGGTACTAACGTCATCCCTCTTTGTCTCTTGATTTCAATACCGTCCGTTGTGGCCTCTCGTACGATTGTCGCTAGTGCTTCGGCATCTAAGGTAAACAGACTTTGTCCCTCCTGAACTGCGGGACCGAAAACAGACCCCTCCCTCCTATTACCATTTTTCCTATTGTTCGTCATCTGAAAGATAAGAATAATTATCAGGAGACTCATAAAATCTAAGAGTACAAATCATTGAAAGGAAATCAAAGGTAAGCAACGCGGAAGCTAAACAGACTCATAACCTATGAGACCTAAGACCATGCTCTGATACCATCTGTCACACCCCCGCTAAATTATGGCATCGGCGGCCACCAAAATTAAGCCGGGCATTAATAAATTAAATATCATCCTTAGCATGGGACAGATGTGAGACATATAAAGTCCACGAGATAAATTAAGGACATCCAACTGATTTATCATCAAAGTGCGATATAAAGTCCGTCACCTGCAATCTCTAGATATCTTAATTATTACAATAAACCAAGTCCAACTGAAATCTCTTAAGACAACTTTGGAACCGAAAGGCCCAATCAAAATCCAAATATAGTCTCACAATAAAATACGACTGAAAAGGAGAAGAAATAAATGACTAAAACGAAAATATAATTCCAGCTGCACTTCCGAAGGATCTCCAAAAATATCTATGCAGCTACTCCAATTTAATTCCTGAAAATATTAGTCAACGCATGTATCAGAGCCAAATCCCTGAGCATGAATACCAGCCACTCCTTTCAAATAGAGTTCTTGAACCCAGACAATAGTTGTGACAACCCGAATATAATTTTGATAAATTATATTTAAATCATGTCTATATTATGTGATATGAATAATGTGTTATTAGTATATCTAATATTAAGTGCTTATGTTTAGTCTAATCCTACTTTCATAAATCATGAAATGTCGAGTTATGTACGAACACAAGATTTGGTTATTTTCGATAGAAATGTTCCTGTTTAAGACTAGTTTTGACCATTGTAACATTACAATTGACTTGAGGTGAAAACTAAATAGTTGTAGACATGTGAGTTAGGGTCGTAACACAACAAACGGATGCTCGAGGAAGAAGTTAGGTCGAAATTACGAGAAGGGGCAAATCTGACAATTCCCTTAAGTGGTAAATTGCCTTTTATTAAACCAAATGGTTTAATTTGATTGGTTGGCTTGGGAGGCAGCCTTGGCCGAAATTATACCCTTGAAATATCCTTATCCTTCATCCAAAACCAGCCATTAAAGGGTTTTAAGCTTAGGGAAAGAGAAAGTAGAAGTTAAGGAATAAAAGTGAGGAGAAAAAGTGTAGAAAAATCCGTAGAAATTACGTAAAAAGCCCTGAAGGTAATCCTAATTGTAATTCTTGTTATTTATCTTATATTACTGATTTATATGATATAAATCATCATAAGTTTATGAAAGTTTCAGCCCTTTATATATATGTATGGTTAGATGCAAGCTTATGTTAAGTTGAGTTTAGAAACCCTTAAAATTGCTTTGTGTTGAAACCCCTTGTATTCAAATCTGCATATCTCTTTGTGTGATTACTGGAATTGAGAAATTACAATTGGACATGAAATTAGACTCATATATGCATATAATATATGAAAATTAGAATTTATTTCCTTGTGGTTAGGCCGTAATGATGATTTCAAGTTGGTACATAGTTTCTGTTTTTATACTTCATTTCGGTATGCCCTGAGTTTAGTCAAGCTTTTGAGATATCAAATGAAGTCAAACAATTATAAAACTTTAATTATGTACGATTAAGTATGTGTACTGAAAATGGGTTGAAAATCATGGAAAGTTATGCTGAAGAAAAATTATGAAAATTCTTGGAAGTTGAAGGAACAATAGAGGAGCTTGTAGGGCAGATTTCTTGTGTTGTAGAGAAATGATCATAACTTGCCCTAGGAAGCTTGAAAAATTACACCATCACTTGTACTGGATAGTATATTCATATATGTTTTCATATTGATGAGTTTGGACCCCTGTATTTGTACAATTTAGGAATATAGGATGGTTAAGCAAGTAAGACCATAATTTCAGGCCATACTGAGTACCCTTTGAATGAATGTTTGTATTTCTTCCTTACAAAGGGTACTTTGAGTACATGTTTCATGTGTATATACATTGATGAGTATAATTTCATGTTTACTTGACTTTGGTTATAAATTCCTCATAAAGTATTTCCTACGGTTGAATGTCCGTAACTTTATCAACATGTATATCATTGTTTTGCCTTTACCTATGTTTTATGGAATGTGACTTAATTGGAATTATATTGTTGATGTATAGTCATGGAAAGTTACATAATTATGTTTGGATAATATTTATGATTGAGGTTCAGTACTGATTTAGTTGGATTGACAGGTGTAAGGTCTAATCAACCCAGTTCAGCTCCACCAGAAGAAAACGTGAATACATAGTTGTCAACCAAGGTGAGTGTACTCACTGGAAAGAGATATTTGTATCTTGGTATTGATATGATCATAATATAATGAATATGAAATTGTTCATTTCGGTTTACCGAAATGAGGGGTTACTCCTCGACCAGGAATGGGGGAGATTTGTCTATTAATGACAAGGGGTTACTCCTCGACCAGGAATGGGGGAGAATTGTCTATTTAGACAGGATATGTGAATCATGATTCGAAAAAAGTTGGTCATTCATTATGAATGAGCCGGATAAGTTAATTCATAATTATATGGACATGATATATTGCATGTAAATTTATGCAGTAGTTTAGTAGTGATGCATTCACTGGGCTATTTTTGCTCATGGTTCCTATGTTCACATTTTTCAGGTAATGCGACGTCAGTGCCAAATCTAGGAGGTCGGGTTGGGTTAGCCAGGAATGGAAGAAACTATGATTTTGTGTAAATGTAAATGATGTAATTAAGTTAACTTATCCTTCAATAAAGTTTTTATGGACATGATTACTCTGATGTTGTAAAAAGGTTTTCAGTTATATGGATTTACAATGATGACTCTGAAATCAAAACTCGTGATTATGGTTTGGTTAGATTAATTATGGTTTGACTCACTTTGATTTTCAAACTTAATTATAAGTAACTAGGTTGGGGTGTGTCAATAGTGCTATACATATCGACCATAACAATAGAATATTTTAATTAAAAGAAAGTCTATAATCCTTAACAATTAAATTTCCTAAATACCCCCAAGGTTTAAATGTGCCACAGCAATATTATTTTAAATTTAACCCAAGCCCCGCGATGTTAATGTTTTTTAATTAACCAGGATGAATTGTTCTCACTTTATTATTAGGTATGGCGGTCCTCCCGCTGTGGGTGATTTATATCAAAATAGATTAATATTACCACACATCCCCTTGTCAAGACCGTCGTCTGACCCGTTTTTATTCTGCAACCCTCGACATATGACAAGATTCCACACAAAACACACATCCCCATGTCATACTCGCCGTCTGATCCGTTTTTATCCTGCAATCCTCGACATATGACAAGGTTCCACACACGACACGACATAAACGCCCTCTGATCCGGTTAAATTGTCAGCCTTGGACACATGATGTCGCCACCAATTTTAATACCAGTTTTAGTCTTGCGGTATTAATTTCCCAAAATTTCTCACACTAGTTATCCACAATAAATTTTCCCCACCCTTAATAGCGATGTGAAAATCCTCAAAATATTCCTTAGTCCCAATTAAAAGTTCCCAAAACACAATTTCATCCCATCATTTATAAATGATGATTATAACAATTTTACTTCACCTAGATATCAATTCTAGGTTAATCACAACAACAGTAAATATAGAGAATTTGCCCCCACCCCAATTTATATAACCCGCATAAATCGTAACTAAGGCCCACTTTATTAGTCCCATACCTAACAAGTATACTATAACGAGGGGTGAAAACCAATTATCTAAAATACCAACGTTCTCGAAATATTCAATATTATAATATTTCATAATTTACATTATCAACAATTTATGATAATATTATCAGCAATACTAAATTCCCAATAAATAATTTTTAATCCAAAAATGGGGAAATTAAGAACATGTAATTATTATAATTTTCCCGAATTATTTTTAATCGTAAGTTCCATAATTATTATTTATTTTCTAGCACAAGTAATTTAATTGTTTTAGAAATTTATATAAACATCCCAATTAAATTACTAAGGGGTCCTCTACATGTATATGTCAACAATATCACCAACTAAGTAAATACAATCCAAATAACAACAAAATTATAATTATTTGGTGGTCAATCGATCATGCCAAAAATCTTGCAGTTTTCCCTAAAAATGCCATAAGGCAAAATATTAAAAATTCAATTAAAAATTCTTTTTAAATCCAATTTCAATTCCGCTTGATGTTCTATTCTTCTAAAATCATAACCAACATATTTAACCAATAAAATTTATAAAATTCAAAAATTTATTTTTCTCGAAAATTCTAATTTTTATTTAAAATATTCCTTTAAAATTCCGGGTTGTTACAACACTTAAACCAAAATTGATTCAAAATGAAATTCATCAAAATGTCAAGAAATCGGAAATCAATGAACAAAAAACCTCTACATGGTTTAGAAGTATCAACAATTCAACCTTGGTCGACAACACCATTGAATCCTCCATAACAAAAGACACCACTGTATGGCCACCTCCAATATCATCACACCACTTCCAAACCACCTCAAACCACCTAGAAATGAAAGCCAACACTAACAATAACCTAAGCACATAAACCCCTTTTCAAAATTAATCTAACAGAGAAATGAATTAACATGATTAACGTGTGTGTGTGTGTGTGTGTGTGTGTGTGTGAGAGAGAGAGAGAGAGAGAGGTCACTTTGCCTAAGGGAAAGAGGGATTTAACATCCACGTGTAATGTCGCGTCATTTTTTTGGGAGTGAGATAGGTTGGCAAGAATTGAGAGCAACATTGAAACTTTTAAAAGATCATGGGAGATTGAAATTTAACGCCAAGTTTAGGTATTTTTGTGATAATTATTGAATTTATTATTTTGGATTGGAATGACTTTATAAGATCAATTGGATTAAATCCAATCCAATTATGAGCGTAAAAGTCCCAAACTAGAGTTATCGAAACCGATAGAAAAAATCAATTCAATATGATCTTAATTGGATTAGATGTGATTGGATTTCGACTTTAACTCGAATTCAACAGGATTCTGAAAATGAAAAAAATGACTTCAATCGTATTGCATGCAGTTCTCTTCAAATACGTCAATTCTGAACCTATGCACACCCCTAATAATCAGCAAATAAATGTTTTTTTAACAACGGTGGAAAAAATTTGAAGTCAAAAGGAATTATCAAACTGGGGGTAAATCAAATAACTCGTTAAGAAGTGGGGCTAAATCAAAAATGTCCATCAATTTATTTCATGAACTTTTATTCTCAACTATTAAATTCGGCATATTTTGCACACCCCATAAAAAATACACCTTATCAAAAGATTTATGTGCAGTACTATTTGATTAAAGAACCACCCATTCAACAGTCGCAGTATACCATCTCAAAATTATCAAATGTGATGTAGCATGGTGGGATTACAGCATGGTTAAATCAGGCCTGGCCTTATAAAAAAATAATAAATAAATAAAGTGGGTGGAGGAGGGGAGGGATGAAATGTAAATTTAACCTTGAAGTTTAGGGTGATTTTTAATTTTGGACCCGTTGTTCTAAAAGCTGCAATGTTAATCGAGAAATTTGAAAATCGATTCAATTTGGCTACCGTTGAAAATTGTAATGGAGGTGATGACTTGGCAGTCCACCTAGATTTTTTTTATTTATTAGAATAACTAATCAAATACTAACACGTGGATTAAAAAATAATTAATTAAAAAATAAAAATTTCCACATATATAAAAACCAAAATAAAATTTATTAATGTAATAATGATTTGAAAAAATTAATTCTAACATATCTCTTGATGTCTAAAAATGGAGTGGTCCAATTTTATAATCACGGATAAATAATAACATCAATCTAACCAAACACACAAGAGACAAGATTTTTAATGTGATTCAGGTGTTAAAAGCCTACATCCACTGTTGGTATTACTATTGATGTTTATAAGAGCTCACTACGGTGTGCTTGAGGTTGATTAAATTCTCCATTTAAGCTACGGGAGACGGTCTATTAATAGTGGTCCAGATACCTAGAGACGGAATGACTTTATATTTCTAGGGATTTACAGTTGTGTACAATAAATGAGACTCTCGTTATTCAATTTTGGTATACCTTCCATCCGAGTAACTTTTGATATTCCTGATGATTCACATTCTAGAGTTGGTCGGCATTCCAGTCGACTAGGTTCCTCTAATGTTGATCAAGATAGCTAAATGGCCACATAGGATGACAAGTGTATATTGTTCATTGCACCTCAAGTGGAGATAATTTTTACATACAACAAAAGCCTCCAATGCTCCATGCTTAATGATTGATCAAAAGTATGGAGTATTTATTCAAAATGTTGCTCGGTGTGTGATCTGAGCGTTGTTCGCTAGTCGATTTTTGGTCTTGTAAAAAAATTATTGGCACTGTGGATAATGGTATTTTTGCAAATAATTCGAACCACTAAAGGGTATGCTGGTTTTTTTTGCGCTTTGGGAAGCGTACAAATGGTGGTAGTTCAATTGTTCGTGCAATTAATCATCTCGTCTCTACTATCGAGGCAACCTATAAATAGGCAAAAATTTCCCTCCTTTTCTTTTCACCTCAAATCTTCTGCACTTAGAGTTTTTTATTATTTTTTAGCTTTCCTTCTTCCATCTCTTGTTGCCTACTACCCGTCATCATTTTTCCATCTTTCCTGTTGTCTTTAGATTTCTGTAAGCTTTTTTTCCCTTTTCTCTGTTTCAACCATGGTTTACTTCGTGGATGAGGGTTCATTAAAGGAATTCAGGGAGAAAAGGATAATTCATAACTGGGTAAATCTATAAGGTGTATTCTTTAAGATAGGGTCATTGAATTCCCACTATTTTCATTACTGAGTGTGGTATCACTTTTTCCCTAAACCCTTTGTTTCTTCAATTTTGTCAATATTTTGATGTAGTTCCTGCTATGATAGCCTAAAACACGTGGAGTGTGGTAAATGTAGTACATATGTTGAATGATATTTATGGGATGCATATTAAGATCCCTAAGTTGATGTTCTGTTACAAATGGGGAACCATTGGAGAGAGCACTTATTATTTGAAGACTATGCAAGCCAATAGGGCTTTAGTAGTTAATCTTACATAACTTATAATGCAGTGGGGCCTCAATAAAAGAGTTAGAGAAGAACACCCAAGAGCTTATTCGGTAGTGTCAGAGTACAAGAGATCAATTACATCTTTTGTTGCTCGGTCATCACTTGCACTGCCCCAGGTTGCCATTAACTTAGAAGAGGAGCATGTATCCACTTCTTTGGCTGTAGAATCAACTGGTGATTAATCTAAGGAGAAACTTTTTCTTGCTTTGAGTCTTTGTACATCACTACCATCCCGATATCCCCTCCAAGCGAGATGGTCAAGAGAAAGATCCCCCTGTTCCTTTAACCGAGGAAGATCTGGTAGGGTTACTCGGCCCAGATGCCTCCGACCAAGTGAAGGAATCTTACATCCATCTTCATTGTCTTTTGGACAGAGTTGTAGACAATAATACTAGTTATTATGAGATGATTGAGCAGATGCAAGAAGACCATAAACTATTCAAGGCACTGCTTCATTATGATTATAAGGCTAAGTATCAAGCCTTGAGTGAAGGCTAGGGATTTGATAAGAAGTTACAAGACATCACTTCTGCCCTATATAAGAAGGAATTGGCCTTCAACCAAGAATTAGAGAGCGCCCAATCAATTGTTGTCTAGTTGGAAAAAAGAACATGATGCTTTAAGGAATGAGCTTGACAGTTTGAAGAAATCATCCACCATTGGTCCAGGGGTATCATTTCTGGAGACTGAAAATGCAAGGTTATTGGAAGAGTTTGAAGCCTTGCGGAAAAAGAAAATCAAGTCAGGCCAACCTCTAAGGAAAAACATAGTTGTTCTTCAGCCAACTATTGAAGAAGAGAGAACTAAAAAAAACTGACAGCCCAAGCTTCTAAGCTCAAAGAGAAGAACAAGACCATCAGGAAGCTTCAAGATAACGTGGACCAGCTTACATTCCATTTACATAAGCAATCCAAAGTTGTTTGGATGGATGGGTGTGATAAAACCCTGATTTACATGGATAAACACATGGAGCATGTCAAGAATGAGGTCTATAAATGGGGTTGGATGAATCTTATTACTCTGATGAAAATGCCTGAGGATAATGAATTGTGGTACTAGCATGACCCAGGACTCTTGGATTATACTGATCATCCCTTCTCTATTAATTTCAATTGGATTCCTCTTGATGCCATCCCTCAGAGATTGATTAAAAAGTAGATTGGGGATTTAGTCCTTAAAGGAGAAGTGGTATATATTCGTCCCCAACATCTGCTTGATCGGACGACCAGCAGCAAGTGTACTAGGAGGAGAGATTTCAGGTTTATCAATCATCTTAGCACCCATCATGAACCATATGTTGGGATTAACAAGGCGAATGGAAGGCGCCCAGTTGAATAAACCTGTATTTTGTGCTTTGTTGATCTTTATTTTGTCATTCATATTCATTGGAATGAAATGAAGTTATTTGAGATACTTTGTCTTTTCTATTTAACCTTATGGTTGCTATCAATCTTGTTGTCGACCAGGTAATCAGTATTAGGACAAGTTAATCAGCCTATTGATTAAATGTCCTGCTTAAATGCTAGATGTTTGATTCGTGATTGAATCGGATTGTAATGTCTAAGATTATTTTAATGTCGTTCTTAGATAAAATTGTAGATAGTTTTGTTTAACTAAGTTGTAGCATTAGTTACCAGTGGCAACCAAGTGTATTATGAATGTATATTTATCCCTGTGTTTTAACTTAGTCGAATAAAACCTCTTGTGTTTGACTTTGAGTCTTATAGGAGGTTTTACTAACTTCTTGCTCGTAATTTGTCCAAGAGGAAATCATACATGAAGTTGTTAAAGATAAACTTTTCTGAAGTTGGAAAAGTTTGAAAAGAACTTTTCTGAAGCTGAAAAAGTTTAAAAGAGAACTTTTCCGAAGTTGGAAAAGTTTGAAAAAGAAAAGTTCGAATTAAATTATGCCTTTAATTAAAGGTGGTACCACATCATACTCCAAAAAATAAAACATAAAAATGAAGTATAATGAAGAGAAACATGAAATTTCATTAACTTGAATAAATGATTACATTGAAAACAAAATTACTGATAATATTTACGAAGATGGTCGGCGTTCCATGGGTTCTTAAACTCCTCGCATTCCAATATTTCCTGGCAATATGTTCCTGGTTCGATTTCTGCCGAGATACGAAAAGGACCATACCAGTTGGGCTCCAACTTGTCATTTTTTTTAATCACTTTCTTCAGTACATGATCTCCCTCTCTCAAGTTGGTCAGCTTGACGCGCAGATTATAGAACCTAGCAGTCCTTTATTGGTAGGAAACCATCCAAATTACAGCATTTTCAATGACTTCTTCAATCATCTCCAGATCTAGTCACCTCATTAGATCACTCTTGGGGGGAATAAAAATTCAGTACCATGTGTGTTAGCAGACCTATTTCCGTTGGTACCCCTGCCTCATTGTCGAAAGCAAGCATATAGGGAGTCTCTCATGTTTTCGTTCTTGATGTAGTCCTGTAATCCCAAACAATGATGTGCAATTCATTGATTCAATTTCCCTTAGCGTCATCCAAGCACTTCTTTAATCCATCAAGTAAAGTTTTATTAGTGATTTATGTTTGACCAGTGCATTTTGTATGTCCAGGTGCCGAATGTAGTTTATGTATTTTTTATCTGATGTAATACTCCTCAAACTCTTCATTAGCAAATTGAGTATAATAATCAGAGATAAAAGCATAGGGCATTCCATAGCGACATATGATCTTCTTCCATATGAACTAAAATACTCTTTGATAGGGCGTATCGATCAAGGGCTCAGCTTCCACCCATTTGGTGAAGTAATCCACTGCAACAACCAAGTACTTAAACCTTCCTTTAGTGGTTGGCAATGGTTCAACCAAATCTATTACCCAAATAGAAAAAAGGCCAAGGAGAAGTAATAGGAGTTAGGTAAGCACCTAGTTTTATGTAAATGGAAGCAAACCTTTGGCACTTGTCACACCTCTTGGAGAATGAAACACAATTTGCCTTCATTGTTGGTTAATAGTAGCCTTATATGGATATCCTTTGTACCAAAGATCTTCCGCTTGAAGGGACACCGCGTGAACCTTTATGTACCTCTTTAATCAAATCATTTACTTCAGTCGAAGGGACAAAACCAAGTAAAGAGACTGTGTAACCCATTCTGTAAAGAATACCTTTTTCCAAGACGTAGTTGGCTGCTTTATATCTCAATTTCCTTGCTTCCTTTTGGTCGGCTGGTAACAGTACCTTCTCAATGTAGTCTCTGATTGGATCCATCCAGGAAGGCCCCAATACTATAGAAATGATGTTGATTGCTTCCACATAAATACTCCTGCTGGTGAGAATCTCCATTAGAATGGCGTTATCTACTCTTGGAATCTAGACCATATTGACTGCAGGAAATGAGGAAATAACTTCCTTGGTCTTATTCAAGGGTCTCACCACTGTTTCTCCTTTAACTCGGTATATCTCAAGTAACTGATGAACAATAAGTTAAGAATCAATGTGCGTCATCACCTGATCAGCACCTAATGATGAGGCTAGCTCTAAACCAGTAATTAATGCTTCGTATTCGGCTTCATTATTGGAGGCCTGAAATTAAAAACTCAATGCGTACTCTACGTCCAAATTGTCTGGAGTATTGAGAATTGATCCAGCTCCACTGCCACTTGTGCACAAAGAGCCATCTACGAACAATTTCCAAATTGGGACATCACTATTGAAGTCTGCGTCCACCAATACTCCGTATTTGAAAACCTTCTTACCTTGTTTAGTCAGTCGGAGAGCTATTTCTTGAATATCTTATGATTCTAGTTAGTCGGCAACCATCTCATTTTGCTTTTGAGCTGAGCTCTCTTTCGGAGAAGTCTGCTCGACAGGCAAACTTGGTGTGCGGGGTACCTCTGTATAAGTGAATTATGTTATGAAATTTGCCACTGCTTGCCCTTTAAATGAGGTTCTTGGCTCGTACACAATTTCATATTCTCCAATTTCAACTACCCAAGAAATTATCCTTTCTGACTTTTCAGACTTGTGCAAAGCTTATCGAAGAGGTAAGTCAGTGTATACTACAATGGTATGGGCCTAAAATTATGGTCTCATTCTTCTAGCTGCTTCAATGAGTGCCAATGTTAACTTCTACAAGAATGGGTACCATATGTTTGCTCCTCGAAACACTTTTCTGGTGTAATACACTGGCTTTTGAACACCTTCATCTAATCAGGTCAAGGCTGAACTTACAGCAGACTCTGAAACAGCCAAATATAAGTATAACTTCTCGCCCAAAACTGGTTGGGAGAGTAATGGGGGAGATCCCAAGTGTTGACGCAAAAATTCTTCATCTACGAGGACCAATCAGAAAATGACACATGCCATCCTACGTGGTAATATTTATACTTGTTCGACACCCGAGGAGAGTTAGTCGGCACTCGAGGAGAGTTAGTCGACACCCAAGGAGAGTTGGTCGGCATACCAAGCAACTCAAGGTGTGCAAAGCAATGAGCAGGTGTGCAGAGCAACGAGCAGGTATGTAGAGCAACGAGCAGGTGTGTAGAGCAACGAGCAACTGTGCAGATCAACGAACAACTGTGCAGAGCAATGAGCAACTGTGCATAACAACGAGCAACCTTGCGTGCAGAGCAACTCAAGGCGTGCAGAGAAACTCTAGATCAAAGGATAACTATGCATTTAATGTGCATTAATGATTATAACAACTCATTTAATGAGCCTTAATGCACATTTCTACTGTATCAATAGATGTCTACTAGATGACAACACATCGCCTTTTCAGATTGACAACCTCAAAGCTATAAATACATATATTCCCTTAACCAAAGGAACGGACAACCAAGAGACCATACACAAGATACATACTATTTCTCTCTCTACACCATATTGTGCTCAATCCCAGACATCATCCACGACTTACAATTTGTTGGTCAGAGACATTTTTTTTTAGGTCGGCATCAATGGTCAACCAAATTCCTCCTCGACTATAAATTTCAGGTCTTTTATGTTGGTCGGTAATTTCACCAATTCATTTTTTATGATCGATAAAGATCCATTAGTAATGTTCGCTTAGTTCGGCAACACCTATTGTTGGTCGGCCAAAGTCGGTACCTTTTATATAGTTGGTCGGCAACTCTTAAATGCTCAATCCTAGACATCATCAACACCAACTATTTCTCCTCTATTTTGATCTAAATTACGAACAAGACAATTTTGCCTGGTCATTTTGTTGGTCGGCAACTCCTATATGTTGATCGGCGATTCTGGTATGATGAACAAACAAGGTTGGGAGCAACTTTACTACAGGTCGGCGACAAATTTTCGCAGGTCGGGGGCTTCCCGACCTCATATACCTGGTCAAAGACATCGTCGGACTTCTCTTTCTTGATCGTTTCGTAGATCCATGAACCTGTTGATACTCATTGGCATGCGAACAATGGGATCTAGGGTCGATTGCCTTCAACCCATTGACCAATATCGTTAAAAATTCCACCCTTGGTGGTCGGGACCATTTACAAAGAAGAAAATTCAGGCGACACCTCACGGTGCCAATGTTAAGTCGGCAAAGAAGAGCACTACATCAGAGTGTTGGTCGACTAAATTTTTGGGTTTCAGATTTGGCATGGAACTTAAATATATTTAAGTCTATAAAAATGTTTACTGAATAAAAGAGTCTTAACAAACAACTTAGAAATATTTTTACCGGACTTAAATTCGAGCATTTGTTTAAAATTAAAATGCATACTTGATTATTTTCTGATTTATTAAATCACAAAAACTTCATGTGAAAAATTTTTCTAGACCGAAAAATTATATTTGAGCATTTACTGAATTTCAAATAATTCCTAGAGTGATAAATAATTTCAAAAAAATCAACGTATATTTGGTCTTTACTTAAAATTAAAATGTCTGGCATTTTTTATAAAAATTTATCCACATTGACACACATTTGGTACAAAACATATTATTTCATATTTTTGAAATTTTTATTGCCTTATGCTGATACACATTATAATTGTTTGGTTGAATAATTATTCTCATAACTAACTATCTGATCTAGTCTCAACAGGTATTCGGGCAGCTTATTAAAATTCCATAGGGACATGATTCAATCCCTACGAAAGCTCGGCCACGATCTTAAACTTCTGGAAACTATTATTGCTCGACATCAGGCAATGTTACCTCGATCAACCGGACATATATTATTCCATATTTTGAAATTGATAATTTTTTCCCGAACAAATACATATCATATATTGTAATGACCCCACTTTTATATATAGTTTGTTTTTACACTCTTGTGTTGCTTATTATCTTATAAATGTTGTATTATTAGATATGTGGTATTATTGGCTATCAATATAACAAACCCCATTTTTAATTACGAAGAATCAACTGTAAATTGGATCAAATCGAAGTCTTATGGCATATCTTAAGGCAAATAATAAGTTTTGGGGTAGAAAATATAATTTTATGAAACTTTAAGGACTAAAATAAAAATATAAAATGGCCATTTTGTAAATAAAATATTTTCAAGGACCTCTAAGAAATATTCAAAATATATTGTGTGAAATTACCAAAATACCCTTCATGTGTTAAATGACCCTTATACCCCTATCACCTTTCCACCACGTGCTGGTCACCTCCACCATACACGTGTCGTCATTAGAGGAGAAGCCAAAACACGTGTCGTCGTTAGAGGATAAGCTAAAACACGTGTCGCATTCTAGTGAAATAAGACTACAAGATACGTCCGTTACGCGACACGTCAACGCTGACTCCCATTGTAAAAGCTTGGTCATCATGGACACGTGTCAATGCCGTGATATCTTTGGAAAACTATAAATAGGGCCTTTGGGGATCATTTGAAACTCACACCAATTCCTTGAGAATTATAGAAAGAAATAGTGAGAGAAAGTGTGAGAAAGTTTTAGAAGAAGTTCTTAGGGATATTCATCTTAAGGTAATCTTAATGTTATAATGCATCTTTATAGTTTTAATTTATTGTTTTATAGCTTTACTTAGTAGTTATGCTGGTAAAATACAATAAAGAATTCAATAATCAAAACTTAAAATTTAGAACAAATCCAAGTTGATTTTATAGCTTTACTTAGTAGTTATGCCGGTAAAATACAATAAAGAATTCACTAATCAAAACTTAAAATTTAGAACAAATCCAAGTTGATTTTATAAACTTGTTTGAAATTATACGCTTTTAAAAAAATGATTCTTTTTAAGGAAATTTCTCGTTATTATAGAATCCCATTTAAGTGATTCCAAAGTCAGGCCCGGTGAAATTCTGTCTAGACGAGATGGTATTTAAGTGGTGCCCCTGTGACCCTCCATCTCTACTGGGAATGAATCCGGAAATGTTCTGTCTAGAGGAGATGGTATTTAAGCGGTGCCCCTATGACCCTCCATCTCTACTGGGAACCGACTGATTAGGAAGAACTATGAATTGAATCCTTTAATTACAATCAATAAGTTTTAAAAGTTAAGAAAATAGTTTTTTAGTAATCCTTTGAAACAAGTTACTATTAAAATACAATATGTAGACTGGATCTTGTTTAGAATGTATACTTAAACCTTTATCGCATTTGTTAGATTAACGTGCGATCGAAGACTCGTTATCTATAATTTCGACCTCTATTTTAGGTGAGTACTCTATGCAATTTCTTGCGCATTTTGATTATATTATATTGTGCAAACTATGTATATTTTGTGAAATGATTTTATTCTCAAAATGCATCTGATATCGATGATTTCGTCGTTTGTTATATGTGTATGTCTCTCGATATATACATCTGATTTGAATTCTGAAATTATTGATTCGGCCTATGGAAACTCTCTTACTATGTTGGCCTTGACTACCGGGTGGAAATATTTGGGTGGTACCTTCCCAGCTGGTTTATCGCTGGTGTGCCCTAAATAAGGCGTTGTTCCAGAAATCATGATTTTCTGTCTGTGATGTTACCGGGTGGAAACACTTGGTCACGCTATCTGTATGGGTATTAGAGTGTACATGGCCACTAAAACTGAATAATTGACATATGCTCAATTGTATTATCTGCTCTGTTCTGAACTATTTATTCTGAATATATATATTGTCATTTACTTTATATATATTACTCGAAATTCCTATCTCTATGTATATACCTTCTGTTCTAAATTGAATAGGTATCTATTTTCTGAAAACCTTGGAATATTTGGAGATTGAATCTCATTCGGCTTTTAGCTGATGTTTTATAATTAACCATTTTTCAGGAAATAATTAGGCAAGCGTATGGAACATAAGGGGACTATGTTGAAGATTTAGCTTTTAGAGCTCCTTTTGTTACATTAAGTAGAATTTTGTTCTATTAGATGAAGGATGTTTGGCTCTTTAATTAAAAGGCTTTAAAATTTCTGTCAAGTTGTAACTCTTTGATATTTTAATATAAATGAAGTTTCCTTTAGAAAGCTCTGATGATGTAATTCCTTCACCTTCAATATTTTACGATTCATAACCATGTGATTATAATTCCGCTACATATATTTTAAAAGAAAAATTTTAATGTCAAGATATTGGATGCCTTGGTGGCATGTTAAGACACTCGTTCCCTACGATTTTTGGGTCGGGGTCGTGACACATATTGATTATATTGACTAGATTATTCTCATGATAACTAATCAAGTCAGCCTACACATATGGTAGGGCAAGTTATTATTTTTTTACTGGTACAATTTTCGGTCTCGACTAAGTATTCGGCCATGATCGCCTGGGAATCTTATTAATGCTCTGATATATATATTCGATCGAGCACAAATAGCTACTCAGCCACAATCCTAAACTTCTAGAAAATATTATCATTGTTCGGTATTATGAAGTTTTATCCCAACGAGGCATTATATATTCTATTATTGCTCTTATCTATGCTCAAGCACGAATCATTCTCTATATCCATTCGGATGCATATTATATATTCATCTCATCGTGGAGCTCGACGAGATACTTATTCAGTTCCGAAGAGAACTACAACATTTGTTATATTTCACCCCCAACGGATAGTTGGTCGGGTAATTCTTATTTATATTCAGGCCTGGCAAAGTACTCGTCCATTTTCTTATATTCTGGAAAATATTATTCTTGTTCGGCATTATGTAAAATTTTTCCTCGACAAGATAACCCGAGGAGAACTATAACGTTTATTATATTTCACCCGCAACGGATAGTTGGTCGGGGTAATTCTTATTTATATTCAGGCCCAGCAAAGTTCTCGGCCATATTCTTATATTGAAAATATTAGTCTTATTCGGCATTATGCAATTTTGCCTCGACAGATCAGCAAGACAATTTATTATTATTCTAAATCATTCTTTATGTCTTTGCATGTTTTATATTTATCTCAGTATGGAGCTCGAAAGATTTCCTCTATATATATACATTCAGCTTCAAGAAAGTCTTCAACATGTATTATCTTATTCCCAACAATCTGTTGGTCAGCTCCGAGGATGTCTCCAGCATTTATATTATCTTATTCCCAACAATCTGTTGAGGAGGTCTCCAGCATTTATTATATCTTATTCCCAACAATCTTTTGGTCAGCTCCGAGGAAGTCCCTAGCATTTATTATCAATTACCACCAACTCCGATTGGTCGAGAACTCAATTACCACCAACTCCGGTTGGTCGGGAACTCAATTACCACCAACTCCGGTTGGTTGGTACCAAACTAGGCAAGAAGATGGATGACCTCTCGGGGCATCCACTTTCTAGGCAACCAGGTAATCTTAACGGGATTACTACAACTAAGCAGGAATATGGGATGAAAATCATTCCATTGCTTAGGCCCAAAGAGTGATAAGTCACTATAATTAAACAGCAGGTGGAACAAGTTTCATTGTCTATGCAAAACAGGATAATTTGTCCTTCTATATATATATATATATATATATATATATATTTATCAGCAAACAACAAGGAAAGAATCTTGCAAAGTGTTTCCAAGAAAATGAAAATGCAAACATGCAAAGATCTCAGGGAGTCATTTTGAGGGAACATTTCCTCGGCCTTATTTTTCTAATAAGACCAACATAATTCAAGGCCAAGAAAGCATTCAAAGTTCATATTCCACACTTGGGGGCTTCTATTATAGATGTAGTTGTTCATTCGGTGGCACATTCTTATAACATCATGCAGTCGAGCATTAAATTCAACTCCATAAACTTACACGGTCGGGTCCCCGACCAATCATCATTCAGGAGTTGTTTTTCTTGCTCAAGAATTAGTTTTGCTATTGAAGTTCAGGAGGTATATTGAAGTTTAGGAGGCATATTGAAGTTCATAAGGAATATTCAGGAGTTATTATGAACATGTTGTTGAAGTTCAGGAGTCAAATTTAGCTTCTACATCACTGAGATCTTTACTACTACTGTCCCGATCAACATTGAAGAAGAAGTTGTATGAAAATGTTTCGAAGTCCACCACTAGCTTGGTACTAATCAGATTGAAGAGTTGGGTTCAAAATCTAGTATGTTACTCGACAAAGTATTCAGAGGAGCATAAAGCAGAAAAATCAAGCACGTGAAGTTAACACTCAGTTGTTCGGCACAGGAGGCAGTTGGTCGACTAGACAACCAACCAACATACTTGAAGATTATGACAAGCTACAAGATACAAGTTGCATACTATGGCATGGTTGTATCCAAATTCCCAGCGGTGATACATAGCACACGGGGTTCTTCAAAAGAAAGATTAGTAACCATCGATCATCTTGCATCATATGCCATCCAGGAGATAGTACACTTTATGTTGAACAAATCAAGAAGGAAGATCAAGAATTTCACGAGCACCGAGCAACACTGCGGAATAAATACTCCATCCTTTCAGTGAACCATCAAGCATGGAGCATTGGGGGCTTCTGTTGACGCAAAAATTCTTCATCTATGAGGACCAATTAGAAAAGGACACATGTCATCCTACGTGGTAATATTTATACTTGTTCGGCACCCGAGGAGAGTTAGTCGACACCCGAGGAGAGTTGGTCGGCATACCAAGCAACTCAAGGCAACGAGCAACTGTGCCGAGAAACGAGCAGGTGTGCAGAGCAACGAGCAACTGCGCAGAGCAACAAGCAGGTATGCAGAGCAACGAGCAACCTTGCGTGCGGAGTAACTCAAGGCGTGCAGAGAAACTCTAGATCAAAGGATAACTATGCATTTAATGTGCATTAATGAAGATAATAACTCATTTAATGAGCCTTAATGTACATTTCTACTGTATCAATAGATGTCTACTAGATGCTGTAAGAGAGTAGTCTAATTTAGGGGAAATACTTAATTTTAGTACGTGTTTGACTTGAGCAACTTCGGTTGGGCCTACGTATCCGTTATGCTCGGAATCAAAGTCAGCGTAGTTCGTGGGTTCGTACTATTCGCCGAAAAACTCATTGTGTTGGTTTTTGGAGAGATGGGAGGTGTTGCCACTCTTTCTCAAAGAACTCATCTCAAAACTCTCTCTAAAACCTCATAAGATAAGAAAATCACCCTCCTCTTCCAAGAAGATCCCCCTCAAATGTATGGGGGTAGGGCTTATTTATAGCAAAACCAACCCAAGTGGGTCGCCACATGTCAATTAACTCGTGGTGACACATGTCCTATTTTAAGTGGCATGTGTCCCATAACATATGTCAAAACTCTCAATACTAGAATATTGTCTAGTTAATATGTAAATAACACACAAATACGCGTGATATGTCCGACGCGCATAATAATACCTCAGTCGCATAAACACATGGACTTTTGTCAATATTAATCATCTCTAATCTCATTTAATAATTTAATGAGAGGCTTATCATTAAGCCCCTCCTACATTTGCCCCCTCGTACATATAGTTGATATATTGACACATGTCTGAAATATATCGACTGTATGTACGAAATAATTTTAGTCAGTTTTCATATGTTCGATCGACCTGTGGATCGTGGGTAATAATCTCATATCTCATTTCATCTTGATGATGTACTTTTACCTCATATATCACATTTCATGATATAATGCAATCTCATATTTCATATCTCAGTTATATGATATACATCAATTTTATATCTCATATCTTAAATCCCATTTTGCAGCTTTGATCTCATAGGTTATTCCGAAGGACCTCGTTTATCATTATTTTCATACGAATGATATACACCGAGTGTTGCCCCCATTCCTATTTAAATGATCATGCATCCACATTTTTATTGCGATTGTTTGTAACTCTGCTTTGGTAAAGAGTATTATCATGAACACATAATAACTACCTCAGCATTCTCTTTCGTCATTCTCAACCAAGCTTGGTGAAAGTATTATTACGGTTTACATAATAACTACTTCATCGTCCTTGATTAATCTTTTAGTGCATGCACATGTTGTTTGACTTGTTTTAATCATGATGAGGTTTCTTGTGCATGCATGTATTATTGACTCGCTCAAATGATCACTTTTTAATGTTTTTTCACAAACTCACACCTATAAGGTGACTTAATGATGAGAACACACTTGTTAAGATTTTTCACAAACTCCACCGTTAGGGGTGACTTAACAATGAAAACACACTTGTTAAGGTTTTTCACAAACTCCGCCGTTAGAGGTGACTTAACGATGAAAACACACTTGTTAAGGTTTTTTCACAAACTCCACCCTTAGAGGTGACTTAACAATGAAAACACACTTGTTAATGTTTTTCGCAAACTCCGCCCTTAGAGGTGACTTAACAATGAAAACACACTTGTTAAGGTTTTTCGCAAACTCCACCGTTAGAGGTGACTTAACAATGAAAATACACTTGTTAAGGTTTTTTGCAAACTCCGCCGTTAGAGGTGACTTAACAATGAAAACACACTTGTTAAGGTTTTTTCGCAAACTCCACCGTTAGAGGTGACTTTAACAATGCAAACACACTTGTTAAGATTTTTTTTCGCAAACTCCACCGTTAGAGGTGACTTAACAATGAAAACACACTTGTTAAGGTTTTTCGCAAACTCCACCGTTAGAGGTGACTTAACAATGAAAACACACTTGTTAAGGTTTTTTCGCAAACTCCACCCAAAATCCACCGTTAGAGGTGACTTAACAATGAAAACACACTTGTTAAGGTTTTTCCGCAAACTCCACCGTTAGCGGTGACTTAACAATGAAAACACACTTGTTAAGGTTTTTCACAAACTCCACCGTTAGAGGTGACTTAACAATGAAAACACACTTGTCAAGGTTTTTTCGCAAACTCCACCGTTAGAGGTGACTTAACAATGAGAACACACTTGTTAAGGTTTTTCGCAAACTCCACCGTTAGAGGTGACTTAACAATGAAAACACACTTGTTAAGGTTTTTCGCAAACTCCACCGTTAGAGGTGACTTAACAATGAAAACACACTTGTTAAGGTTTTTTCACAAACTCCACCGTTAGAGGTGACTTTAACAATGAAAACACACTTGTTAAGGTTTTTCACAAACTCCACTGTTAGAGGTGACTTAACAATGAAAACACACTTGTTAAGGTTTTCCATAAACTCCACCTTATAACGGTGACTTAACAACGAAAACGCTTGTTAAGATTTTTCGTAAACTCCACCTATAACGGTGACTTAACAACGAAAACGCTTGTTAAGATTTTTCGTAAACTCCACCTATAACGGTGACTTAACAACGAAAACGCTTGTTAAGATTTTCCATAAACTCCACCTTATAACGGTGACTTAACAACGAAAACGCTTGTTAAGATTTTTCGCAAACTCCACCTATAACGGTGACTTAACAATGAAAACACACTTGTTAAGATTTTTCGTAAACTTATTCTTCTGTGCCAGTTTTTTCGGGACGGGAGCCCATACCTGCCGAATGGCAAACTAGGAGAAATTCTTCGTCTGTTTCCATCAATGACCAACTTCTTCGGACGAGTCAAGTCATAACGATCGTGGTTCAACTACCGACCAATTTGATAAAGTTTTTTGGAATATAATACACCTCTGTAGAAGACTTATTTCAACACTCGCAAAGTTCTCATAATATGATGTCATATCTGAAGGATGACTGACTTTGTCAATTTCTGAGTGATAACTAATTAACCCGTTTGAACTCTTTGTGAAAGAAACTGAAGAAGCTTTTGTAATGGCCTGCTTGGATGTTACTATATACTGAAGGTTCATCAATCTAACCTTGGCGTGGATGATGTCGAAGAAGCTTTAGACTAGAAGCTACGTTACATCATAATATCCATTTGCCCCCTTTATTTTATTTTATCTTAAGATAAAATAAAATAAAATAAATTACATATATCCTTTACAATTCCCACCCGAAAAAAAAATGAAAGCAACCTAATTATTACATTTCATGGGGTGTATCTCAAACTGTCGAGTCTTTGAACAATGATTTGATATTTGTGTCGCTCAATATCTACTCGTTCAGAAGCCTCTGCAAAATAATATCTTTCTGACACAATAATATAATATTGCAAATGGTTAGTAAAACTCAGGAAATATCCAAGTACAATTCTCATCATGCCCCCTTTATTTTATTTGATATAATAAAATTTAAATAAAGTCCGGGGATATTTGTGTAATGAATCGTAACCACCCATACTCGTAGGTGTATCGTGGACAATTTAATGTCGTTTAAGCACACATCCTTTCAAACTCACGAGTGTGTAAAATATCCAGGGTGAATTTTGAATTGAAGCATACTCGAGATGTTTTGTAATATATTAATCATGTTCAACATGGTCTCCAACTATAAAATGACATTTACAAAATGTTTTATAAAACTCGGTATTTAGATAAAGGTTCATTACGCTCCTTCTAACTCACTTTTAGCTTTATATTATAGCATAGCATATAGATATATCATGCCAAAGATCATACTAGAAAACCACAATAGTTGTATCTCAGCTGGCGTGGTTCATCGCGTACACAAACTCCAGATGTGTATCATAAATAAATTCAAGAACTATGCGCCATGTTCAATATATTCCAAACTCATAAAATAACTTTTGTCGATATTTATGAGATTCCATAAAATATTCGCATATGTCCCTCGATTATATTTTATTTCATGTTATGGAATAAACTGAAAATAATAAAATATATTATTGTCTCCAATCTTAGAAAATAAATGCGTAGCTAATAGATATAGAATTATTTAATTTAATGGCCGAGTTGTGAAGCTACATAACTCATCTCTTCCCCACAATAAATCAGGTAAGGCAATGTATACTCTTTAATGTCCAATCAAATCGCCTATCAAAGTACCAAAACACACCTTAGCATCTGAGCTACACTAGGTAGTATTTGCTTTCGGCAGTTGATAGTAAAAAAAATGTATGATTGTGTCTTTTCAACCTTGCAAGAATTAATGAAAATTGTGTACTTTGAATTATCCATCACTTAATCAACCAAACCTCTCCATTCAAAGAGCCACACAACTACACATAAGCCTGCCTATTCAAACGTTAAAAGCGTTGGGTCTTTAAATATGTATCAGCGTGGGGCCCAAAGGAGTTATCATGTACAGATAACAATATGTAACATAACCATGAAAACCTCTTTAATAATTAATCTGACAGCGCAGGGCCCAAGAGCCTTATAGAACAAAATTCTACCAACGTGAAACGAATTATAAAGCTGTTAGCTGTCAGGATGGGGGGCACACGGCATCTCATGGTAAGTCTAGAAAAGAAAAAAAAATGCTTAGACTTACACAAACGTGGTAAGACAAGCATATGAAGTTAGTTCATAACACCTTGTCAGAACCAAATGTTCTGAATAACCTAGTGTTGGTTTCACGTGAGCTAACAGTTATCCATATTGTGATACATGATTTTGACAACATGTAAATCTTTTTAAAATACTGTATAAATACGAAGGTCATTACAACAAGTATGGGACCCATCACATCACCCTTAAATTGTATTTTTTTTTTAAATCTTTGCTTTGGAACTCTTCTCTTTTGAGCAAGACGAAGATGGTTTTCAGTAAATGGTTTTCAGAGCTTATCTAAAGGCAGACGAAGATGGTTTTCAGTAAATAAAAAAAAAACATACTACTTTGTGATAACAAAATATATCTCAAATATCTCTATATGTGAGCACTCTTTCTTTTGTTTCTTTCGCAAAGTTTTTTTTTTCAATCCAAGGGAGATGGCCTGCTTTAACTGTTTGCTAAAAAAATAACACTTTTTTTTTCGATCTCTCGTGGGTGGTTCTAGCATATACATTACCATTATATTCACTCATGCAGGTATGAATAACCATATTTTTTTTAAAAAACGTACTATGTTAACAGAGATGTATGTCTGTGTGCTTGTAATTTCATATGCCAAGTAGGACAATCATAAAATCGAGATAGAGATAGAGTTTAGAAATATTATCTGGAAAATGCACTCCAATGAGAATGATATAGTTGAATAGAAGATCCAAGGATTGATCTTTCACTTTTGAGTTTTTCGATCACGAACGAGGCGTTACGTAATAAAAATCACGAATACCTCCCCAGCGGAGTCGCCAAATGTAGGAGGGTACTTTAGATTATATATGGAGGCGTAACCCCTATTGAGTATGGTAGTGACAAGTTAGTTTAGCCAAAGCTTTGGATTAATGGCAGAACATATAAACATGGACCCAATGAAGATAGACTCAGCTTAAACTCACAGAATCTCTCGTGTATAACTCAGGGAATAATAATGAACTTTAGAAGTGGCTTAGCTAGAGGGAGAGAGAAGTAAGCATCCTAGATACACCTTGATAGGCAGGTAGAAACACACCAAACACCGTCAAGAATCTCTGTCAAGTATTAAAAGCTTTATAATAAATGACAATGGTGAGTGAGTAAGTTCTCTGGTTTTGCAATAACTTCAGAACTCTCTCAAAAAGTCTCTCCTTCCTCAAAGGTGGTTGGGGTCCTTAAATAGCCCTCCACACCACCCCCGAGGCAACTCAGTCATTAAAACTATGAAAAGACATCTCTCATACTTTATGTCAGAACATTAAATGCCTGATGCACTAGTTGTCTCTACGTCATAAACATTAAATGCCAAGACATGCCTTTTTCCTAACCACTGTGTGTCAGGGGGCTGTTGTCGCAGAGGTGGCTCACCAACTGCCTGACAGCCCCAAATACCACGGTGGTTTACTCAAGTGCGGGTTCTGACATTGTTTAACTGGCTAGTGACATCACCTACAGTAGATGTGACATTAAGTAGAGGGCTACTCGGTTCATAACTCAACGCCCGATGGAACTCCAAGCTGCTCCGCTTGAGGTTCCACGGCCAGGGTCCTTCGGTGTTTTACCAGGTGTATCCAGTATGGTCAGGACAAGCCCCAATGGTGCCTTACTTCTCAAACCTCCAAACCAGTTCCCTCTAAAGTTCCCACGGTGAGGTCATCCGATAGAGCATGAAAGCTCTCCCAGGCCCTGCCAAGCCTGGTCTCTCGCGAGTACCGTTTGACCTCATACAAACTCTTTTGTTATTATCGTTACGTCATTACAACCGTTATAGCTTACAGTCAATACAAACAAAGATACAATATGACTAATACAACAAGCTAAAATATGAGCTGCCACACCAAGCTGCCTCGCTGAGTTGTCACGCTTGAGCTGCCTCGGTTGCTTAATCTCAAACACTGTTGCTAACTGGGGATTTGTCCCTAATGTCAAGATTACCTTCAAGCCCCCTCTACAGGTGTGCAGAGCAACGAGCATGTATGCAGAGCAACGAGCAACTGCGCAGAGCAACGAGCAGGTATGCAGAGCAACGAGCAACCTTGCGTGCAGAGTAACTCAAGGCGTGCAGAGAAACTCTAGATCAAAGGATAACTATGCATTTAATGTGCATTAATGAAGATAATAACTCATTTAATGAGCCTTAATGTACATTTTTACTGTATCAATAGATGTCTACTAGATAACAACACATCGCCTTTTCATATTGACAATCTCAAGGCTATAAATACATGTATTCCCTTAACCAAAGGGACGGACAACCAAGAGACCATACACAAGATACACACGATTTCTCTCTCTACACCATATTTTGCTATTGTACACCCCTGGAATAAAATAACAGTGGACGTAGGCTTTATTCATAGCCGAACCACTTTAAAAACCTTTTGTCTCTTATATGTTTGATGTGAATGTTTATCTTCATCTTCAATCTCATCCTCATCATTTATCTGCTGCCATTTTAGTGGCATCAACACCAAATACTTCTTCAAGTCCAAAAAAGATTTGTCACATTCGTCGTTCCATTTAAAGGTCTTTTTAAGAACTTTGAAGAATGGAAGATATTTATTTGTGGCTCGAGATACGAAACGATTTAGAGTTGCTATCATCTTTTGCACATCCTTTTTACTAGTCGGACATTGCATCTCCAGTAAAGCCTTTATTTTATCAGGTTTGGCTTCAATTCCCCTTTGATTCATGATGTACCCCAAAAACATACCTTCTTGTACTCCGAATATACACTTTGTCGGATTGAGCTTCATATGATGTTTTTCCAGTTGGTCAAATGTTTGGGCCTAATCAATAATATGGTTAACATCAAACTTGCTCTTGGTAAGCATATCATCTACGTATACTTCCATATTCTTATCAATTTGGTCCTCAAGGACTTTGTTTACCAACCTTTGATACGTTGTTCGAGCATTTTTTAGGCCAAAAGGTATAACATTGTAGCAATAGGTTCCATGGGTGGTAGTGAAGGATGTGCTCTCCTTATCCTCTAGCTTCATCTTAATCTGGTTATAACCAGAATAAGCATACATGAAGCTAAGTAGCTCGTGACCTGTTGTCACATCTACCAATTGATCAATCCTTGATAAAGAAAAATGATCTTTTGAGCATTCTTTGTTGAGGTCAGTGAAATCCACAGACATTCGCCATTTGTTGTTTTTCTTCTTGACCATTACCATGTTGGTCAACCAAGTTGGATATTTAACATCCTCTATAAACTGTGTTTTTTACAGTTTTCCACCTCTTCTTGGATTACCATATTCTTTTCGAGACTGAAAACTCTGCGCTTCTGCTTGATTGGTCTGGCATCTATGTAAATGTTAAGTTCATGGAAGATGAAGTTGGGAACAATCCTTGTTATATCCTCGTGACTCCAGGTGAACACATTCTTCCTATCTCTAAGGAATGTAATTAATTCCTGTTTGAGAGATAAAGTTAGTCTTGAGCCAATCTGGGTGGTCCTTTCTGGTTTCTCGTCATCAAGCACTATAGTTTATGTTTCTTTCATGACATGTTCTTTCACCAAGTCCTCTTCTTCCCGAGGATCCAAAGTATCACTATGGAAGTGCCCATCTTATCTCCTATTGGTCGGTCGAGGTATAGTAGCATTCCCGGGCTTCCATCTGGTTACCATTCACAACGCCGACTCCATAATTGGTAGGGAACTTCATGCATTGATGCACAATAGATGGCATTGCTTCTAATTGCTTCAACCCCACTCGGCTAAGGATTATGGCATACGCTGAAGATATGTTTTTGTCCAGTACAAAGAAGCGAATTCTTTTCTTTCTGCTCGTTGGCCAAGTGCCGGCCAACACATCTATCTTGATAGTTCCTATGGGATATACCATTTTTCCTGAGAATCATATGAGAGGCCTATGGTATGTTTCTAGTTTACTGTCTCGTGGCCCTCAGCTTTGGAAACAGTTATAGAACATTACATCTGTTGAACTCACATTGTGGATCAAAACTCTGGCCACTCTACTATGGTGAACTCTGCAAGTGATGACTAATGGATCATCATGGGGATTAAAGCACCCTACTCAGATCATTTTTGGAGAAGACGATCACCAATTTGCCTTTGTTGACTATCTTAGGCCAACCATCACTGTTCTCGGACATATCAATCTGCCTGATAATGGGACAAGCTTTTACCTTAGTTAAGTAGCCCATCATTTCTGCAAGTTCGTCTCCTCCACCGGCGTCTCCCCCTGCGATGAAATGACAACCAAAGAAAATCATGCCTACATCCATTTCTAGATCATCGGGCTTCTTTGGTAGGTCAAGGTCATCCTCATAGTCGTTGTTGCGTGCCCTTTTGGTGTCGTCTTTTCCTCGACCAGGTGATTCAGACCTTCCCCTAGTATCCCGGTTGCCATTCCGATCAACAAATTTTGCCAACTTTCCCCGCCGAATAAGAGTTTCAACATCATTCTCGAGGGCTATGAAACTATATGTAACACTACACCAAAACTGGCGATTGATCACGGCCAAAATCCCTGATCAAAGCTGTGGGTCGCGGATTTGGGCTGTGACCATTTCTGGCGTGACCATTTTCGTCCATTTTCGTGGGTCGCGGCCCAAATCCGTGACCAAAAAATGGTCACGACCGAGAGGGGTCACGGCAGATGGTCGCGGACTTGGGCCGTGACCCATACCGTGACGGGTCGCGGCCCTAATCCGTGACCCACAACCGTGACAAATTGGTCGCGGTCAAAGTCCGCGACCCATGTCCGTGACCCAAAAAAAAAATGGTCGCGCCCCTTAGCCGTGACCCACAACCGTGATAAATTGGTCGCGGCCAAAGTCCGCGACCCACGTCCGTGACAAAAAAAAATGGTCGCGGCCCTTATCCGTGACCCACAACCGTGACAAATTGGCCGCGGCCAAAGTCCGCAACCCACAGCCGTGACAAAAAAATAAAAATAAAAATTGGTCACGGCCCTTATCCATGACCCACAACCGTGACAAAAAAATAAAAATAAAATGGTCGCGGACTTTGGCCGCGACCATTTTTATGCGCGACGAAAAAAATAAAAATGGTATATTTAACAATAATTTAAAAATATATTTTTTTTTTGTCCAATCCTAAAATTGGGGGTCCTGTGAGTGCACCGTCGGTTGCTACGTGTAACGTTGGACGCGTACGAGGTGTTACAAATATTTATTATTAGCAAAACAATAAAAAAAAATCACATTGCGAATCGAGAACGTTGTTAATAAACAAATAAATATTACACGTCTTAATAATCACAGACCAAAAAAAAATTGGGCAGAATTTCTTCTATTTTCTTAACATTCCAAAACCTGTAAATGTAAAACCTGCTTATTATAAAGCCCGCACGGCCATAAAATTAAACAATAAAAGCCCGCACGGCTGTAACACAAAAAACAAAATCCTGAATGTCCACAACATATAAACAATCTTCATGCTGTAGACCATTGCCTCCGTCGTTTGTTCCGCGTGCAAAAATCCTACAAATGATAGGATACATAAAAAAAATATCAGTAACCAAGTAGGTTCACAAAAAAATTAATCAAGCTGGAAAATTGCATATATGAGTTAAAATTATCAGTAACCAAGTAGAAATATGCAAATTACCGTCGTATTCTCAAACCGGGAGTCCCGCGGCTGCGTGGTCAGTTCCTACGAGTTACATTGGTCCCGTGGGAGGTGTTTGTGCCACCCACGGGGACGTTCGGGGGTTGTTTCGAGTTTTCACCCTCTAACGCCATGTTTTTAAGCCTAACTCTAGAAATATGCAAACTACCGTCGTATTCTCAAACCGGGAGTCCCGCGGCTGCGGGGTCAGTTCCTACGAGTTACATTGGTCCCGTGGGAGGTGTTGGTGCCACCCACTGGGACGTTCGGGGGCTGTTTCGAGTTTTCACCTTCTAACGCCATGTTTTCAAGCCTATGTCTAGAAATATGCAAATTACCGTCGTATTCTCAAACCGGGAGTCCCGTGGCTGCGTGGTCAATTCCTACGAGTTACATTGGTCCCGTGAGAGGTGTTGGTGCCACCCACTGGGACGTTCGGGGGCTGTTTCGAGTTTCCACCTTCTAACGCCATGTTTTCAAGCCTAAGTCTAGAAATATGCAAATCACCGTCGTATTCTCAAACCGGGAGTCCCGCGGCTGCGTGGTCAGTTCCTACGAGTTACATTGGTCTCGTGGGAGGTGTTTGTGCCACCCACGGGGACGTTCGGGGGCTGTTTCGAGTTTTCAATCTCTAACGCCATGTTTTTAAGCATAAGTCTATAAATATGCAAATTATCGTCGTATTCTCAAATCGGGAGACCCGCGGCTGCGGGGTCAGTTCCTACGAGTTATATTGGTCCCGTGGGAGGTGTTGGTGCCACCCACGGGGATGTTCTGGGGTTGTTTCGAGTTTTCACCATCTAACGCCATGTTTTGCTTAAGTCTAGAAATATGCAAATTACAGTCGTATTCTCAAACCGGGAGACCCGCGACTGCGGGGTCAGTTCCTACGAGTTATATTGGTCCCGTGGGAGGTGTTGGTGCCACCCACGGGGACGTTCGGGGGCTGTTTCGAGTTTTCATCCTCTAACGCCATGTTTTTAAGCATAAAGTCTATAAATATGCAAATTACCGTCGTATTCTCAAACCGGGAGTCCCGCGGCTGCGTGGTCAGTTCCTACGAGTTACATTGGTCCCGTGGGAGGTGTTTGTGCCACCCACGGGGACGTTCGGGAGCTGTTTCGAGTTTTCACCCTCTAACGCCATGTTTTTAAGCCTAAGTCAAGAAATATGCAAATTACCGTCGTATTCTAAAACCGGGAGTCCCGCGGCTGCGTGGTCAGTTCCTATGAGTTACATTGGTCCCGTGGGAGATGTTTTTGTCACCCACGAGGACGTTCGGGGGTTGTTTTGAGTTTTCACCCTCTAACGCCATGTTTTTAAGCCTAACTCAAGAAATATGCAAACTACCATCGTACTCTCAAACCGGGAGTCCCGCGGCTGCGGGGTCAGTTCCTACGAGTTACATTGGTCCCGTGAGAGGTGTTGGTGCCACCCACTGGGACGTTCGGGGGCTGTTTCGAGTTTTCACCTTCTAACGCCATGTTTAGTGTGATAATAAATATGGTCACGCCAAATATTGAGTGGGTCACGGCCCAAGTTCGCGACCAGCTGGTCGCGGACTTGGGCCGTGACCCACTGGGCGTGACCATTCGCAGGATTTGGTGTAGTGTAGTATGCCCATGATCTCAATGAAAATCATAGTATTTGGACTTATCCCTCCTGTTGGGAGGTGTCCTCAATTTTCGAGGCCAGGTCAGATCTTTGTTACCCCTTATTTCCTCCAGGATGTGGTGGACACCTTTAGTGAGTGGAGTATACTCGTCGAACTTCTTGATCTTGTCAGACTTCTTATCTTTTTTATCTTTCTTAAAAGAATTATTCTTCTGACCTTCAGCTTTGCTCTCTGGTACTTCTTTTGTTGACATGGCTTCCTCGGCGTTCATAATCTTTCCAACCTTTGCCATCAACTCTGCCATAGTTTTGAGTGGATTTTTTGCTAGGGCATAGTAAAGATCTTTGGCCTGTAACCCACTCATCAAGGCAACAATGGTTGTCTTTTCTTCATAATCCACCACTTTTAGCTTCTCATTATTGAAAAGGGTGATATACTCCAGGGTACTCTCTCTCCAGGTTTTTGGCACACGGTCCAAAGATGAGTAACACTCTTGATCGGCGTGGCCCAAAGCAAAAGTTATCAATGAATAATTCAGCCAAGTGATGGAAACTGAAAATTTTACCTCTAGGCACATTATTGTACCATATTTGAGTTGGGCCTGTGATGGAACTGGAGAAACCCTTGCACCTCATCTCATCGGAGACAGAATAAATGTCAGCAACAGCTTGATACTGCTCAATGTGGAGGACTAAATCAGTCTTCCCATCATATTTAGGAGTGACAACCGGTGGCTTGAATTTGAAAGGGGTGGGGTAGTCCACAATAGCTTATAGACAAAAGGTGAACCTTTAACAAAACTCCTTCGTAAATGATTTTTTTTTGCCATTTCCCCCAGCCAATCTTTCAGTCACTGCATGGATCCCTTCCAAGAATGTTCCTCCGGCTTGGATTTGGCAGAAGCAGATTTTGTTGTTTTACTGTGCCTATGTGTCGAACTCTCTTACTGAGAAGTTTGCTCGGCACGCACAGAGTCCCTCATACTAGCTCTAAATCTTACAGATCCTTCTTTGTGCTCACGGCGACGTTCTTGCTCCCTGTACTCGGGGACCTAAACGGTCAAAAGTGGATTCCCTACTTAGCCTTTCCAATACACTTGGCCTCTCCTTGGAAAAAGACCTACCGTCATAGTAATCTGTTGATCGGAATGAAGATGTTGCACCAGGACGGTATAACCTATCATGAGAAGACTGGGAGTGGTAACTCCTTTCATTCCTATCTAGTAGAGGTGACATGTCTCTCCTAGAATTGGAGGATTTGTCTTGCATCGTACGAGCCAATTGACTGACTGACTCTTGCATGGCTTACTGTCCTTTAGCCAAATTGAATAAAATTCTCTAGAGGTTTGTCTCACTAGGAGCAACAGACATATCTGGATTATTGCCTGCAGCCGAGAGGCTGGTTTCAGGAACAGTGGTCATCATTCAAGCTAAAGAATGAACAAAGAAATGTATAAAGTAGGGAACGATGACAAGTAGTCGTTCCCACAGACGGCGTTAATCTGTTGATGTCAAAAAATGGAGTGATACAATTTTATAATCACAGATAAATAATAAGAGCAATCTAACCAAATACACAAGAGACAAAAGAATTTTAAAAGTGGTTCAGTTGTTAAAAGCCTACGTCCACTATTGGTATTACTATTGATGTTTACAAGAGCTGAGTACTGTGTGCTTGAAGTTGATTGAATTGTCCCCTTGAGCTAAAGGAGACTATCTATTAATAGTGGTCCGAAATCCTAGAGACGGAATGCCTTTATATTTCCAGGCATTTACATCTGTGTAGAATAAGTTTGCTCGACATTCCAACCGACTAGGTTCCTCTGATACCGAATCAAGAAAGCTAAATGACCACATAGGATGACAAGTGTCTATTGTTCATTAGTCCTCATGGGGAGGTAATTTATACATACAACAATATCCATTCAAACAAAAATAAAAAATAAGAACAAAAAAAAATATCCACCCCTCCACTCAATGTCGCCCGCCTCCCACCCATTACCCACCACTTATCGTCGTCCTCCTTCCAACACCGTTTCCTTCATACACACATACCATACACACATACCCACACAAAAATATGCCAATATAACTTTCATACCATACACACAAAGCCAAATATATACGAAATACATCGATCCATGTACATATACATGTCGAGAGAGATATTCACTATTCACATGCGTGGGAGAGGGCAGCGACTAATGTTCAGGGGAGTGCGGCGGTGGTGGTGGGGAGTGGGAGGGTGGAGTGCGCAAGAACAGGTGAGGAGGTTTGAGGGCTAAGAGGTTTAAGGGTGAGGTTGTGTGATAGGCCCACTGTTTTTCATGTTTTTTCACATTTTGTTGATTGATTTTTTAATTCTTATAAGAGATTAATTAATTCTATGTGCCAAACTCTCATTGGACAACGTAATTTTTTCGACACATAAAACATTGAATCAACAACTCTATTACAATTCTTTACGAGAAATGTAACCATGAATCTAATTGAACCAATTTTCAAAATTTAAGACTAATATTCCAACTGTTGGAAGGAACATCGGATATAAAATTGAAAATCATCCCAAACTTTGGGGTTAAATTTGTATTCTTCCCAAAAAAAACGAAAGTATACATTCTCCACCTCGCGTGTTTGGCATTTCAGCATAATACAGGATACAGAATCATAATAATTATGAGATATTTTCAAAAACAATTGCAAAGCTCTTTCCTACCCAACCTGTCTGCAGTGTATATTTCCAACGTTCGCACGCGTATCATCATCGTAAACCCTCCCCAAACAAAAAATTTAAATTAAATATTAAATAAAAATACAAACATCGTAATCAACTGATGATGCAATGACAGGATACGATATATTCTTCTCTTACGATACATGTCATGTTAAGATTAGAATCATCTTCATTCCCAACTACACAGAAAATCATTAACGTTTCTCCTATAATAATAAAAATAGTGATGATATTAATAATAAACATATCATCTAATCATACAAGATATTTTGTTCATCTGTACCAAATTTCACAAGGGATCAAATTATGAAAAAATTATCACTTTTATCACCATCTAATTTAAACAATATCATTTAAGCAAGGTTGATTTGTACCGTTCTGAGAAGATCATTATCATGTCGTATCACAAATTGTCAAACGTCGTTTTGATATCCAGTATACTAACAAATAACTTGCATTGTAAGAAAGAGGGGAAAAGATCCTCTAATAGAGTGGCAAAAATGAAAAAATCACTAAAACTCATATGCAGCAGTAGTATTAGAGATCAAATCCTGAGCATCTAAATAACAGGGTGAATAAAAACTGTAGCCATTACTTAGCTAACATACCTTGACTAATATTTGAACCAGCAAATAGGCAGATGTGGACGGGTCAAAAGTGGTTTGGGCCAGTTTTTGGCAATTAAAAAAAGGGCCGCCGCATGAAGCGGGTCGGATTTGGGTCGAGATTTAATAGGGTTTGGTCGGGTTTACCCTCACCCCCCACCCCTTCTTCTAACACTGAGTTCTACGGCATTCTGTGTAGGTCAAAATGCCCAGAAACTGAGTTGTTGCATCAAGAAATAGTTAAGGGGGAACCTTGGAGAAGAAGTTAGGTCACACAGTTATAAACTCATCAGTTCTCCCCCCCCCCCTTCATGACCCGCCAATAACCCGCCTCGAGCCAGAAGAGCTCGTCATTAAACCCATTTCAAACCGGCAAAACAAAAGACAGGACCCAGGAACTATTGTTTTGGGTGGTTCGCAGGTGGATTCCTCCTCTTTTACTCATATTGTCGGCTCAACTAATAACCAGCAACATTTCATTAGTCAAAAGTAAAGACCAGATCTCAATTGAATTCAAGAGGAATTGGTTTCTGTAGATATTTACACAACACACAAATGACAGGACTAACCTAATTCGAACTGAAATGGAATAGGTACTAAATTGAATTCAACGGCTAATAATTATATACTGAACTCAAATTGTAAAAGTTTCAATCACAGCACATCTATCAACCAACAAGAACCAAAAGAAACTACAACCGGAGAAATGAAAATTTAAACCACGACAACGTAGAAAAATAATCACTTACAAACATCAGCAGCAGCAACAACATCATCATCATCAATAAAAACAACAAAATACATGCACCGAGTTCCACAATCCAATTGATCCTCGAGGAGCTATTGCAAAATCGACACAGTAATCTAAAATATATGTGCAAACTTACTGCAATGTAACAGTTGACCTAATCCAAAACAAAAGCCTGAGAGACAGAATTTATCACCAGAGCGACAGCTATTCTTCTCAAACTACGACACTAATATGCAATAAGAAAGAAAAATAGTCAAAGGCGAAAAAAAGATAAAACACCTGTTAGATTCTGAAATCATTTGAGAACACTTTAGTACTTTGGTGATCTGTCCACGCTTTGAGCATCCAAAGAAAATGATGGGACACAGGAGATGAAAGGTACACCCCCACCCCCACCCCCACCCCCACCAACCACCACCACCAAAATATTCACAAAGATTATTCTGTCAGTTACAACAAATACAAAAGCAGCTGCAATATTACAATCATCTAAGAATCTTTGGACAAAGATTGAAAAACTAACAAGTGTCCACTGCTCTATCATTGCTGAATTTAACTTACAAAAACTATTGTACAGTGCAGCAAAAGAGTGATAGTTTGCCGCCGAGGCACCCTCCAAGAGGCCCTTTCTTAGCTTTCTACTACATGCCTATGTTCCCCTTCTCTCTCCAAGATTCCTCCTCTCTGTATTGTTCAGTTTTAGCATAATGCATTTTTATGGCAGCCACAGGGTCCGAAATCCCCCCTCCTCTCCCCACAACATTTATCTCACTTCGTCTTTTCATCTGAGAGAATAATATGTCCTGGCACTGCTTCATATCTACTGTAAAAGGCTGCACTTTGGCATCATCTCGGTTCCTTGTTTGGCGAACTGATACACCATTAGAATTCTCACCATTACGGTTTACAACTGAAGGTAATTGGTGCTGTTGTTGTATATTGGACAAAGGCATCGGGTAATTACTAAATGCAGCCGGATATTTAGCCAGCAAGATTGCAGAGTCGGGTATAGCAGGAAATCCAGTTTGTATTCTGTTTCCATCCCAGTAACCATAACTACTCCTTACTGGAACATCCTCAAGACCTGAATTATTATTAAGGTCGATTTTTGAGACAGCTGATTTTCCATCTACTTTCAATTTCATGTTAAAAGAGGATTCACCACTTAATTTAGAGTGTTGACGGACCTTATCCTCATTCTCGCGTTTACTACTACAAGGTTTATGGTGAGAAGCAGGGTTAGTTAGGATCTGACCAAAGAGCTTTACATTACCATTCCTGCATGGCTTTACTTCATCCGACGAACTAAGTTGCTGGGGTCTTGGATCAACCCTCATCTGTTCATGGGGAAGGAACTGAAGTTCAGCCACAGAATCATGGTGTTTTGAACTATTACACTTCTGAAGAAAGCCATTCTGTGATGAATAACGATCAGAATGGGAATTTACATCTAGTTCTGAGATCCTCTGAAACAAAGCCGGTCTCTCACAACTAATATCCACATTCATCCCATTCGTGGTTGATACTGGATAGCCCCTTAAAATCTGCGAAGATTCAACACGATCTGACAAAGTGAGATGCTGGTGATGATCATCTGTACTAGCTGTCTGCTGACACTGCTTACGGCTGAGATTATCAAAATCAAATGTTGGTGACATATGAAAAGATTCAGGTGCATGAAGACAAGCATTTCCAACAGATTGATGTGCAGAATTTGAATATCGTGTTAAGCAGTTTAAGCCACTTGTGGCAGCAATATTGGCATCACTGTTTTCAGCTCCAACATCATGCATACTACTACTTTCAGGTATCACAAGTTCATGTCCCAGTATTACAGCTCCAGAATACTCACCAGAAACCTCACCCACAACTTCTTTCTCAGCATTCCCACCTGAGTCATTTGCATCTTTAGTAGAAACAGATTTCTCCACAGTGGCATGTCCAGTATCTTCATTGAGCCCAGCTTCGGTATCAAAGGGTATAAATGCATTCTCATGGGCCTGCAAAACTGGAGTCTCACTACCAACACTATTTTCAATATTGGTGTCACCATTAAAATTCAGTTCTGCCTTCAAATCATAATCATAAGAAACCAATTTGCCCGGCTTAAGCTCCATCTCTTTACAGTCCTCTGATCGGTTGAGGTCACCAGGATAAACATTGTGGTTTCCTTTCAAGTTTGTCAAATACAGCTCTTCATCCATCTTAGACCCTAACTCGGTCTCCACGAGGCAAGCATCCTCTGTATCACTCCCATCTCCATTAGCATCATCACTAGTCAGCATTCCTTCATTGGCAGGTCCACGATGCATCATATCCAGTCCAAGGCATTTCCGGGCCTTGCTAAAAAAGACCTTGCACTGATTACTGGACTTCGTACCGATGCGCCGTGAGATCATTGTGAAATCCTTACCATATAATGCCACCGCCTGCACAAAGATAGATTTCTCCTGATCAGTCCAATCAGAAGGATCCGTCATCTCAATGTAACTCTCATCTGAACAAGTCTCGTCATCAACGTTCTGTGTGACCTCAGGTGTCAAAGGCCGTCCTGTAGATGAACCCACTCTATGGCACTTGAGCTCCTGGTAGCCCTCCCCAGGGTCAACGGAACTGGTAATGCAAGAACTCATAGCTTCTGATGATAGGGAACCACAGATACCAGCCAACACATCAGCAGCCACTGTTTCCCTCTCGTCATCAAGACTACCTGGCATCTCTAAGATGGCATCAACATTAGCTGCTGCCACTGCTGTAGCTGCACCCAACATATCAAGAGAAGCAGCATTGATCTCACGATTCCATCTTTTCCCAGATGTTACCAAGTAGGTATTGGTAGAATGGGACTTCCCTTTCTTTTCACAATCTGGTTTCTTCTTTGTTCTCTGAAAACTATCTGACTTGTGGTTCTTGTAGTAAAACTCGACGCAATCTGCAGTTGTTTTGTGATCAAGAAAAGAAGCAATTTTTCTAAAGTCTTTCCCACAGGTAGCAAGCTTATCCATGAAAATTTCCCTCTCATCTGATGTCCAAGGGTTGATCATAGACTTTTCCTTCTCAACAGCACAGGAATCTTCCACTAATCCATTACTTGAGATAAACCTCGATACCATCTTGCCCCTATTGCCCAAGACCATAGCAGGCATCTTCAGCGTACTTCTGTAAATCTGTACCTGAGAATCTGAAAGCAGCTTGCTTGTAAAATCAACCATCTCTGTCGTGGGGACTAGGCTCAGATTCCCCGCTACAAAGACAACAAAAACAAAGCATATAGTTTATAAGAATGGTGAAAGCCTACTCAAATCAAGAGATCTGTTGCAAACAAATGAACCAAAAACTTATTTGCGGAAACAATATTATATAAATAATGGTCAGGTCCTGCTTTAATGACATAGTTTAAACTTGTAAAGAGTGGAATTCAGGTTGAGGGTACAACTACATCATTGCCAAATTAAATGAACTGGTAAAAAGACAGAAGACTGATATTGAATAAAGGACTCCATATCTTCACGAAATCCAACTACCAAATATGAGAAGGTAATTTCACTTTTCATGTGCAAATTTGAAATCCGATGTTAAATTCAAAACATCTCTATCTAAGTCAGTCTTAGGATTAGATTTAATAATACCAAATAAAGCAAGATAAAGGGAGTGGCTAAGATAGACGACACATAATATGTCATGTTGCAGAACTCCATCAGTCTGTCAGTTTTCTTTAAGGCGCTCTTCTTTTCACAAGATCTCAATGTTGGGATTTAATATATGGGAGTTTTGGGGAAAGGTCCTCATAATTCTCAAATTGTATAAAAATAGGTCACTCCACGTAATATTATAAATTTCATCCCTGTATGAAAAACACCATGAAAAATGGTAAAAAATGGCACGGACCAAAAAAATGAACTCCTCACTCTAAAGGGACCACACAAATAAATGCTATTGTACCACAGGGACTAAATTTATAAACTTGAAAAGCATTGTCCTAAAAATCCAAATATATGAAGGAAGGTGACCTTTACCTTAATTCTCTATTAATACATATATAAAAGATCCTGGGAGTTTGAATTTAATGTATATCATATGTATATGACTTTACACAATGGAGTTTGCCCTTTGGTTAACAGATTAAAAAATTTCTCCTTAGAAGAACAAGAAGATTTTACATTTAAAAAAAACGATTTGATTTCCCAAGACTTAGAACATGTGAATTGCAAATTCAGGGGATTCCCAAAATCATACAAAAAGAGCGCTACCTAAATCAGGAAAGACTTCACTTTCACGCTAAGTTTGGGGGTTTCAGAGAAAAAAGAAAAGAAGAGTGTTAACAAGAGAGGGGAAGAGAAAGGGATGTGATTTTTTTTCCTTTGCGAGAGTGTTTGGAAGATGAGAAGAAATTAGTTTTTAACTTCCTCGTTTACTAGTTGGGAAGAAAAGACGAGTAAAAGAAGAAAACTACTATTATACCCTTATAACTAGACATATCTACTTTAGCATGATATAGTAATTTGGAATTTAAATAAGGGTAAAAGATTCGATGAAGTTAATTCATTAACTAACACTCTCTCCTCCCCGCTTCTTTCCAATTTCGAGAGAAAGGGTAGGAGAGACAGTTTCATTAAAACTTTAAAAAAAAAAAATCGCCTCCCATTTCTCTCCTAATAAAACTCCCAAACAAGAGAAAGGATACACTCTATCTTATTTTCCCTCCATTTTATAACTCCCAAACAAGCTGTTAATTCGAAGGTTTGCACATCTGTACCATGTTATGTAAAGCTAATGTCCTCTATAGTATTTGAAGATAATTACAGCTGGGCTGCATAATTTTTGTAAAATGCAAGAAATGGAGCATAATTAATTATAAACACAAAACATCAACAGAGATCAAAGTTGTTAAATCTGCCTATCAAACATATGAAATGTATGCAATAAACAGAGGAACTTGGGTGGGAGGGCTCATAAATAGAAAATAGAGATCTCAAATTTGCTTACCAGGGGAAGAGAATCGAGAACGACTAGAGGATCGATGCTTTTGATGACCACTATGCACAGTCCGGGAGGTTAGTTCAAATCTTTTCTGAGACTTTGCACAACATCTTCTCATAGAGAGCAAACGCATATCTTCCTTCCAGAGGTGCTGAAATGCCCTATACTTGAGGGTGATAACTCTCTCCTTAAATCTTAAGAAACGCTTCCTCTTCACAAACTTTTCCTCGATCAATGCATCTTTTGCCCGACAAGGACTACTTGCAGCTCTTGATATATCAATAATACATTGGTCAGATGGCAGTAACTTACTAAATACTTCAGAAGCTCTATTAGCGGTATCTTTGTTTGAAGCTATTATTAAATCATATAATATAATGTCTCTATCACAACGTACACCCTCAGTAGAGAGAGAATCAACAGAATTGTTTGTTATCAGCTGAATACCATCCCCACAAGCTATATCAGACGGAGAGTCAGTCTTCCCTAGAGGCAGTGGTTCAACAGATTTGGATGTTGCAGTGCCCGGACTATCAATGCCCTCATCTTTAACTACACCATTTTCCTCTTCAGGGGCACGAAGTGTTTTCTCCATAACCATGTCCCTAGAAGAAATAAGATCAAAGGGAGCACACGGTTCATCACAAGGCTTTTCACTGCACACCACTGGCAAAGAACTAGAAGCAGCTGGACAAGGACAGTCACTTCCGCAGTGATAAATCAACGATTTCAGTTCGTTTTCAAGGGAATCAATTTCAGATTCAGTCACCTCCAGTGCCTTGGAAATGTCAGCTTTCCATATCAACAACTTCTTCATTGCTGTAGATTTCGCAAAAGCCGAGTCCAAAGAGCTCGCATCATCAGATTGTAGCAATTTATTGAGTGATGAGCTCAAATTAGGAACTGAAATCAAATCCAAATTCTCTAGATCAAAAGCTAGATCCTCAGAATGATTCTGCGACAATAGACATGACGATGCGCTCAAGTTACTAGTACCAGTATCAACATTTGCTAACTTGACAAATGATTTTTCATCTGTACCTGTCACATGAACCCAAAACTTAAAAATCAGAAGCATCCCTCACATAATGAAACACCCCTATGGAAAAAACTCTATTAAAGGCATCTTAACGTTGGAGGTCACAGTTTAAAGATATTGTTAGGATATACGGGGGCATGCTCGCACGAAATACGGAGCAAGGAGAGAGAAGCTCACAAAAGCCCAGTCAAACTTACAATATTCAATTGTTGAGCATATCAAGAACACTTCGTCCGCCCTATTGTCAAATAAAAAGTAGATATTCTATATATTAACTAAGAGAAGAAAGAGAAGATTTAAAAGTGTTCCCTTATAAGTAGGGTAACATAGCCTGCATTCTCAACAAGAAATTACAAAGAACCAAGGATGTGATGGGTATTAACAACTGCCATAATTATACTGCACCATAAAAATGAAAACCGATAACTAAAAGAATTTTAGACTATGGGATCATTTGACAAAACTATGCATAAGACACCGAGGTTTTCAGTACATTGCGTTAATTGGAATGAGGTCTTCAAACTACTTGTTTCAGTAGACAAGTTGCTCCCTCCCTCCCTCCCCCTTCAAATTTAAGGTTCGTCTTTTTATGTGATAGCTATAACATTATGCAAAATGCAAAATTAACCTTGAAGTTGGGGTGATTTTCAATTTTAGATTCGATGTTTCAAAAGTTGCAATGTCAAACCAGAGATTTAAAAATTGTGCAATGCTATTCACCGTTACATCTCCATTAGTAGATGTAACGGAATGCTGATTAGGTACTCAATTAAGGCTTTTAGATTAATAAATTAACCAACCGATAAGCGACACGTGGCTTAAAAATAATTAATTAAACAATTCACTTAAAACATGCCACCTATGATAAAAATTAAAAAATTTAATACACCCGTACATGAGGGGAAAAAAGCATTAAAAATGAACACAAATAATACTGCCGCACCGACCGCCGTCGTAAACCCTCACCGTGTTGCCTCCATCTATTATTCACATTACCACACATACACAAATACATACAGATGTACACTATACACACATACATCACAAATGCATGCACATGAACACACACACACATGTATTAATAACAAACTAGAGTCACATACATACATGCAACTCACATACACACATACGTACATGCATACCATACAAAGGCAAATACACATAATTTGTGTATATTATCACATTTGTGTATGTATTACACAAATCCACGTATATATACACTATATATATATATATATATATATATATATATATATATATATATATATATATATATATATATATATAGAGAGAGAGAGAGAGAGAGAGAGAGAGAGAATTTGGGTGGTGGGGCTCCAACCCATTTGCCACGATTTTCAGTGCCAGGGGGGATTTTGCATCAGAGGGGGGTTGCTGAGGTGGGTGGGGAACCTTTTTTTTTTTTTTTGGGGGGGGGGGGGGGGGGGAGAGAGAGTATGGGGAAATGGGGGCGATTCTCTTCCTTTTCTTTTCTCTTCCTTTTTTTTTCTTTTTGGTTTTTGAATTCTCCGATGTTAAACAAAAGGTTATTTATTTATTTTAAAGAGAATAATTTTCAGGCCAAGTGCCGATCTATTGGACAGTACAATAAGTTTTGCCACATAGGATGTCTTGTCAGCTTTTCCTTTACATCTATTCACGGAAACCCCAAACTTCAGGGTTCCTTTTGCCTTTTTCCCTTCACATTACCAAACAAACAAAATATTAAAGTGATTAATTTTAATTCTTTTAAGGAATATGATAGCATGCAATAAAATCTTCAATAAATTTGAGTTTTTATCATATTAATCGTGACAAACAGAGCAATTAACAACACCAAAAAAGCAGCATTGGTTATTTGAGAACAGAGCCATCGCTATCTGATATATTGGACTTGTACTATAAAGAATAATGAGATGAATTGGAGAAACATCCAGATCTCTATATTCTAAATATAGAATATAGAACAAGGAATCCTTTTCATGACATAGTAGGAAGTTCCTATAACATGATAATTCTATTACTTTGGGAAAAAGAAGATTTTTTCAATATTCTTTTATTTCAAAGGGATATATTAACACGCATTTGGATCAATTGATACAGAAAGGGCCAGGGTGTGCCCATCCCTACCCTTTTACCAACAGCTCAACTTGGACCAGTATTGTCATATACCACCTTTGGCATTGAGTTACCGGTGAATTCCTTGACGCTTTTTTTTTGTCATCACGAAACACTGGAGCACTCCAATGTGGATCAAAAAGCCTTCAATGCTCTCACTGCTCTCTCTCACCTTGAAACAATCCACGACTCCTGCACACCTTCGATTCCCTCAACGATTCTTCTCACCCTCACAATTGACACAAGTGCACTGCTAGCTGGAGCCGCCACTGGAATCTTGCCTTAAGTTCTTCAGCAGCTCATCTTTCTTCATGGTATTGAGTATCACGACAAAGTTCTTGACAGTAAATGTAGAGGCCATCTGCCTTTACTTGACCCATCGATAATCGTGAGAAACCCGAGACATGTAACAGCATAGGCAGACACCATTTTTTACCTTCGAATTGAAACTTTAAGGCGTAGGTATAGGTGTAGGTGTTCAACGAGTCCATCGTTCTTTCACATTTTTCTTCAAATTTTTGCTCTCTTTACTCAAAATTTCTTTGAGCTCCTCCAACTTCAGCGTGTTCAGAACCCCGAACCTGAATCGAAATCGGAATCCGATTGATAGTGAGTGGCATCCAAGACTCGGGACGACTCGTGATAAAATGAAAAATAAAATAAAAAAATAGTATCACTATACACACTAGCACCACCAAAAGCAGAACCAATATATAGCAATTGCAGCAGAAACTACCAAAAATAATATTCACTCAACCAATGAGTAAAATGCTCAATAGCTCAATCGTCTCTCAGATGAGGAAGAACCATATTTATAGGTTAAAAGGATCTTGGAGACTAAGATACTTAATAAGATAGTATACTAAATAGCCCTGAACAAATTGAAGAATATTTCTAAGAACTAGTCCTTATGCTACTAATATGAACACAAAACTTGATAAACAAAAATACAATTTAAGCATTAATTTGGAACCCTATTGTACATGACAATTCTTCATGTGCACCACAACTTCCCTTCTCCCATCAGAACGCCAACTACTTCAAACAATTTTATTTGTCATTCCGGGTCTCCATTGGGCATAGACATTGGACCCCAAATCTCTTGTATTGAGGCGGAAATGGAGCATTTATAAATAGATGTGGCATCAAACACGATAATGGAGCATTTATAAATAGTCTTGCGGAGGCTTTTGAGATAAGATTAAATTAATGGGATACATAGGAAGGGTTTTAGGAATTATTTGAGAATCTCCGTTTGCAGATTTAAAGCTATATAAAGAAATAGAAGATGAAAAGGGTTGCATTCAATGAGAGAGACTAGGAGAGAGGAAACTAAGTATGAGAGGGGATGCATTAATTTGATAGAGAGTGCATTTGAAGAGAACCAACTTGAGAGACAGAGAGGAACCACCAAAGAGTAACGTATCAATCTAAAGTAATTAGGGCAGACATGTGGAGGTCTCGAAAATGAAGACTCCGATTTTACATTTATTTATATGATTTAGTTCAGTCACACCAATTGAACAATATTAATGGGACACTATATAAGCACACTATTCTAAAAGGCTCTAAGCGGAAGGTTTGAAAGCGGGAGGCCGCCAGATATAATAACAAAAATCAACAACTAATAGAAAGTTTAATTAGCACAATCCATGTACCAATAACAGTACATACACCAATAGTAGCCAAATATATATATTAGGACAAGGCAAGATACACCTTGCCTAGAGCCTAGGCAGGGCCTAGGGAATTTATTCATACAATACATGCAAACTATATATAAAGTCACTATCAGTCGGTTCTCCCACATACCTCATTAAACATACATAAAGAACAAATCAATTGTTAAAAATAGTAAAAGATTGAATTTTTAATCAAACTTGGTGGAGATGAACTTCATAGTGAAAGATCATATATTAAAAATATCAACAAAAAAATTCATTCTATTAAGTAATTGAGATGATAAATAAAATATTGGACAGTCAAAAATTCAAATATACACCCAATTTGCATTACATCCACTTCCAGAATGAAATTCTCGATGAATTTTTCATTTATGACAATTTCAATATCGAGACTTCTCCACCGAGTTTGGTTTAAAAATTCATTTGTTTAGGCCCAGTTTGGTTGCGCAAATTGTTTGATTATGTAAATTGTTTCATTGTGAATTAGTGAATTATAAATGAGTGAATTTGAAATGAGTTAAATCCAATTTTACACGATGTTTGGTAATTTGAAATTGATGTTAAGGTTCTATGAAAAAAATATAAAAACAAATCAAGAGAGAAGGGGAGGGAAAGAGAGAGGGAGAGGGGACATGCACTTAATGTGACTTCTATTTCAAATGGATTCATTTCACACTTTTTGTGAAATGATCCAATTTCAGATTTTGCACATGAGCTAAAATGGGACAATTAATGAATCATTTCATTAATGAAACCAAACACAATTAATGAGTCAATTTGTAAACGGGACAATTTATTAATGATACAATTTACAATTTTGGGACAACCAAACAGGGCCTTAATATTTTAAAATTTTTGTATGTTCTTTAGATATGTTTACACTATTACTTATACACATGAATCTTTGGGGTGTCGATTCAGAACCCTATTGGGTGTTTTAAATCAAACACCGAGTTTTCATTTATACTAAATGCATTTGACTCCACGTGATCTTCCTATTAGGTGTTTAAAATCAAATACTTTATGTACTTATTTATATTAAAAGCATTTGACAACACACAATCGCTCACATAAAACACAAAATCCAAAGAACTTTCAAGTCCAGGTGACTTGATTAATACTTGGCGGAAGTTGTATTCTCGTAATACTAAATATTATCCCGATTACAATTAACTCACAATCAACAAAACTAAAACCAAGTTCTGTCAAAATAATAATGGAGTTTCAGAAATGGGACTCATAAATGTCGTGGCCCTCCAACCATTCCAATAGCGCAATTAATTAATAGAATAATAAGAGGAGCAATAAAGAAAATAAATTTTACCAGGTGAGGAACTGCAAGCAACTGAGGAGGGCGTAGCAGGAGATGCACAGTCCGAGAAACTTGTAACTCTAGGGCTTTTGTCGGCCACATTTAAGGCATGAGATAAAAGAGGTCCGGCATCACTACCACAAACAGACATTCCATTTTTGGTTCCATCATCATCAGGAACTTCAACTTTCTTCTTCTCAAACTTTGCCAATCCCTCGCCCCATCGAAGGCGTGGCTTCTTCCTAGAGCTTGTATCTTCATTAGGAGCTGCAGATGTCACGCAGGCAGTAGCATCCCCGGAAGGAGATACTACAGCCTGTGTGGCATCAACCTTTGTATTGCTAATATCTACTCCGATGCTTTTGGAGCTACTTGAATGGCTAAAACCAGAACCCCGTGACGACAAACTTCCAGAACGGGTCCACTTAAAAGACTTCAAATCAATTGAGCCCAACGAATTCTCCCTCATAAATCTCTCACCTGTGCCCAAGCCACTGACGCCATCATTTTCATCGTGTTTGTCTTTGACGTGAAACTTATCCCAATTATTTACAAAATCAGAATGAGAATGAGAGTTGAACATTCGCTTATCGTTCACTGACCTCTGGCTATTCACATCGGCTGGCCGGCCTGGACCATTTGGCAGAGTAGCAGTTTCCCAAGACTGTCCTTTCCAACAATAATTCTGACGAAAGGAACCCTTGTTTTCCCTACTGTTTCTGAAGTATTTACCTTCCGGCCGACAGCTCTCATCATCCAAAATCTTGTCAATGGACCGAGTTGGTGCAAACCCATGACCAGATGCTTCAGACGGTAGATGCCAGCCACCCTGCCTACCATGACCTTTAGCAAAAAACATTCAAATAAACATAAAGAAACCAATTTAATACAAATAATAATAATAAATTAAATATCATATAGATAAAATCAAAGTCAAATACAAGGGTGCGTTAGATTAGTGATATTTCCCCTGGAAAGTACGAAAGATTTCGTGTTTTTCCAGCTTTTGATGTGGTTGAATTCTTAAATTTGTATTGGAAAAATTTTCAAAACCTAAATTACAGCTGATAATGCACACTTTGGATATTTTCCATGCCGTTTAACATTCCCTCGATTTTCCACAATGCATAATTAGCCGAGAGACTTGTCAAATTATATGCTTTATTAAAGGACATCAATTTTCTCACCTCCATGCTTTATTCATCAAAGGGTCCATAGATTGGCATTGATTTCTTTTCCATGGAGAACAGTTATTTTAGTTTATTTTTTACTTATACTTGATTTCGAACACATTCTATTTGAACAATACTTATAAATGAAATGTGCTCCATAGTTTATCATTATCCATGGAAAACATTTCTTAGCTAGGGTCCTTTGATAGCACAAGTTGGCCAAATTTGTCATGACAAAAATAGAATCTTTTAGATTTGCCATCTTTAGACATGTTTGATAGCCTTAAATTTCCAAGACAAATTTGACAACTTGCACAAAGTACCACAACATCCATGCACCTTTTGATGATTTTCCATGGTAAAATTCGCAACTTGTGCTATCAAATGGACCATTATTTCCATCAAAATCTCCAAAAATAAGACCAAGCAACTCCCAACGTTTTCCACTCATTTTTAACTTCTCATAAAAATAAACCATGTTTCAATCATTTTCTAACTATGTAATCAAACACACCCTACCCTAACCGTGTATCAAGGAAACTGGGAGATCCTGTAATGACCCTTTAGCCATAGGCCCTAACGCTCATCATTTTTAGCAGGCAACACAACTATTTTTACACTTTCGGTTGAGTTCTTAAAATTTAATATAACAGTATACACTCCCTATGACACTATTATATAACAATATAAATGTGTAATACTAGGAAGCTTTCTGTCATAATTAGCTGAGTGACGTGTCAAATTATATGCTTTATTAGAAAATATTTACGGACGGTAGTCATTTACAAGTGTTTGCTCGCACACAAAACACCCCTATTTTCCAATTTTGTGATCAAGCACACCCTAAGAGTGTATTGAACAAGAAAATAATGGAAGTTTCCTTGTTTCCATAAGATATTTCCTTAATGGTATCTTACTAAAAATCACGTAGTGAATATTAACCATCTGTTTTCCAATAGTGTTTTCTAATACAACCTGGGATTAATTTCTAATACTATTTTTACAACCTAGCTACTTTGCAAACAAAATCCAAAATCTCCAGTTAACAAACACACAAATAAAGCTCAGATCTATAAAAACAGGTGAAAAACAGCAGACGAGCGTATAAAAAGTATACGTAAGTTTGTGTAATAAATACAAGCTAGATGGTAAATAATTAATGTCCTGGAGTTAGCGGGCGTGTTGGTTCAGTTAATTGGAAATAAATGTAAAGGTAATAAATAAAGTTACCAGAAGGTCGGCGAAAATCAGGAGATCCCCAACGGTGATGATGAGGAGTCTCTCTCCATCTGGAAACGTAAGAACCTAGGGATTCCGAAGATCTCTCTCTCTTCCGATCCCAACGATATGGCTCCGGCGGCATCAAATTACAACTAATCTCAATCTCATAGGGTTCCCAAGCTCAGCAACAGCTCAAATACGATATTAGGGTTGGAAAAAACAGAGCTAAATGTGTTTTTGGGAGTAGGGAGTTTTTGTTTTTGGCTTTGCTCATCAACAAATGGGGGAAAGTGAGAATGAGGCGATAAGGGACAAAGAGAGCCTAGACTTTGTTTTCATTTGGTGGGCCGGATCTCAATGAGGGGATTCAACTAAGTTTTGTTTTCGTTTCGCGTCCGCCAGGGAGGAGGAGAAAAGGAAAGAAACGAGTTTTGTAAGTTGGAAGGGAAGCCTCTAGGTTTTGACTTGGGAAGGAGTATTTAATTGCGGAAAACGAATTCCACACTCTCACTTAATAAGTCAATTATTACCTCTCTTTAGATAATTTAACCAAAAAAATCTATCTAAACCGGTGAGATCTGGAGGGGGGGTTTAATTTTTTCTTTATAGTTTTCGATCTATAAATTTAAAATTAATTTTTTATCAATTAGTCTCGTTTATTAACTATGTAGTTTAATAAGTTATATTATCTCTTTTTTGCTCCGACAGATCTCATGAAAAAATATTTTTGCTCCAATAAATTCTATTTATAAACATAAAATGAATATTCACTATATATATAAATAGGACCTATTGAAAAAAAAATGCTATGATAGGACCTATTAAAAAATGACTTATGTAAAAAATACTTAATTTTCAGGCTCCCTTTTAAAGTCTACTCCCATGTATTTATAAAACAAGATTCATATTTACTTTGGAATTTTGAAGAAAAATGACACATTGAATTTGTTATATACTTTTGGTATGGTAAAATTTTACATGAAAAGTTTGTATTTGTTTTGACTAAATGCAAAATTTTGTATAAATATGTCACATCATTTGATTTGTCTTATTATTTTGGAAGGAAATGTTAGTCAAGTTAAAGTATGTGTATATAATACAAACTCTAGATCAAAAATTTAGTATAACACAAAATATTAACAAATATATATGAATAATGAAGAAGACCCCACATATGTCAATGGAAACTTACTCTCTCTGACCGTATTTAACATATCTCAAAACCCCATTCATATCCATTTAATATGTTCTTGTAAAAAAATAAAAAATAAGATTTACTAAAGTCTACAATTTCGTATATACAAATATATTATTGTTTAGCCATGACGTTTGGTCTTTTTTTGTCTTTAAATCGAAAGACATGGGTTGTATGTTTACGGTTTGTTTGTATATGTTAAATCCATCGACATTATTGTGTAAGTAATAAAGTTCAACCTTCTAAGACCTCTCGACGGGGAACAATAAATTTGAAGATTGTCTTCCATCCAGGTGCAAGTTCATTTATGGTAACGGTCAAAAGATTAGTTTTTTTTTTTTAAATACTTATGTCATTGATGAACGATGGGAGAGATTTTCCTCTCCATCTTTTTTAATTATCCTCCAAACTTTAAGAAATTAATCAGAGAGTTTAGAGATGACAAAGAAGAGGGGTATACAAATATTTATAGAATCACATTTGGCTTTCAGATAAAGAGAGCATAAAAAGAAGGGTCGAGGAGGAAAAGGATGAAAGGTAGAGCGAGAAAGAGAGTGAAAATGATACACCCTAGGTGATCTAAGTCAAATTAAATAAATATTGATTAGTCGCGCAAATTTTATATCAAATTGTGTTTTAATTGAACCAAATTTTAATTTTATTGAATAAAATTAATTAGTTCAATTACATATTGGTAATGCAGTTATAAGTGCGAAAATATAAAGAACCACACCATGAACACAAGATTTTTATAGTGGAAACACTTGTGGGAAAAACATTATCTCGCCTGGCCTCAATCGATCCAATATTACTTGATCAATTATGTCTTACAATGAACAAACATAACTTGCACATAAGATAACGATAATCGCCACGGTGTCTCTCCCTTGCGTTTTGCTCTAAAATCTCTGCCCGTATTAAAATCGAGCTACTCTTGCCAGACACAACTTGCACAACCTTCTGGTCTCAATGTCACTCGATCTTGACTGATGCAAGATCAGCCCATATGAATCCACTTGTTATTGACCCACATTATTTCTCGTGATTAAATCTTCGGGTGAAAGATGCAGGGAATTTGTTATACATAAAGTTATTTTGAAAATATAAATTATATACTTTCTCTCACTCACAAAAAGATCTCCTCAAAACCAAATTAGGGATTTATAAAACTAAGTTAAACCTTGGGAAACATCTTTTTAAAGTTATTTATACATTGATGCATAAATGAATGGTACTAAAACATATTTTTTAATGTTTTATCCCTCGTTCGAATGATATAATCTCTCGTGCGAACTGTTGGAGCAGGAGCTACAGGGTCTATTGATTACGCGTATAAGTCAAACTATAAAAAAAACTACATATACGTGAAACCCTATAAGGAGGAATTAAGGTTTACATTTGATATCTCTTTGTTTGGATCTCATCTCAGCACGAATAGTATGTGATGATTGTTGATGTAAAAAACTAGATTTGATCTAATTATTTTAATCACAGATAAAAATAAATAAAGAAGTACGAGACAGTTGATTTTTAAAGTGGTTCAGCCTTGAAAGAATGGCCTACGTCCACTGTTTTTGTTATTGCTCGCTATTTTCTTGGAAATCTCTATAATGGATTTACCAAGAAATTTCTGAGTCCCCTTCTAAAGAGGAGGTTACAATGTATTTATAGCTGTGAGGTTGTACATGAGAAAGGACAATACGTTGTTATCTAGTAGACATATACATCTGTACGATAATAATGGACATTTAATGCGCAGTCGTCTCTTTGATTCTCTTGATTTGAGTGCGCTGTACGCTAAGCAGCTCGGACTGCTTAAGCTGCTCGGACCGCCTTAGTAGCTCGGCATGCATGAGTTGCTCGGGGCCCATGAGTTGCTCGGGGCGCTTGAGTAGCTCGGTGGCAGTGAGTTGATCGGTAGGAATAGATGTAATTGCCACGTTGGTTGACACGTGTCTTCAAATGATAGGTCCATGTCAGCAGATTAAATTTGGTATCAACAGAAGCCTCCAATGTTTCGTAGTTTGATGTTGAAGAAAAGTATGGAACATTCTGCTTGAAAACTGCATAGATTATTGGTCTGTATGGTTTTTAAGAAAGTATTCGTTGTATATAACTCCTTTTTGAGTGCACAGTATCAGTCCTCATAAACATTTTGAATTTTCATGACCGCTTCGATATTTGTGCTCATTTTCTTCTTTTAGCTGTCGGATACGCAAACGTCCTCATTTGTAATCATTACTTTTCTCTATTCCTGAGGTAAAGTATTTAAGCGCGGCAAAAATCCTATCGTCTTTCACTTTTCAAATTTATATCTTTGAACTCTTCATTTTCTCTCTATCTTGTGCCCTCGTTCTTTCTGTCGTTCATTGTCACCTGATCTCTTTTTCTCTATAAGATTTTCTTCACTTTCTTTTATTTACTTTGTTCATCATGATTTATCTTGTGGAGTCGTTGGACAAATTTCGGTCTGAATTTTCAATCCCTTCGTGGGTTATTTTGGAAGAACTTTCTTAACCTTCTGATTATTTTTCTTTAGCTGAGGGTCATTGATTCCCAAGTCTCTTTGTGGCTGAATGTGGCTTTTCTTTTCCTCCAAATCTCCTATGTTTAGAGTTCTGTCAATATTTTGACGTTGTACCTGCAAAAATAGCTCCAAATACCTGGAGGATAGTTAATGGCGTACATAAATTGAATCAACTTCATGGAACCCGTTTAGGGATTCTTGAGATTATGTATTGCTATAAATGGGTTATCAGTGATTCCACCTTCTATTTAAAAACTAGGTTTTTAAATAGGGTGAAGAACGTGTGTGCTCGCGTTCAAATGATCAAATTATATATAAAACCCTTTTAACACAAACAAACCCTAAACATGCAGCAGTATGTGATTGAATAAATTGATAATCTATGCAAGAACATTCAAACACGTGCAATTAAGGGAAAATCCCCCTCAGGGGCAAAAACCATTTATTTTCACTATAATTTGTAAGAAAACGGCTTACAATCGGATTACAATGAAAATACAAGTTGACTAAGAATTACCCTCGGGTATCGGATTCTGTAGTCGCGGCTGGAATTATCCCTTTCCAGTAGGGTTGCAATGAAGAAGAAGAACGGTCTCCTCCACGAGGGTTGAACAAACCAAAGTTGTGTTCTTGGGTTGCAAAAGGATTCACAAAGGTTTGGCAATTGTGTGAATCAAAACATGAGTCTTGGGACTCAAAAAATATGAAGACTAGAGTAATTTGGACTCTCAAAAACGTCTTCTAAAGTCTTGCAAAACAACTCTCCCGAAGTTGGTATTTATAGGGAAATACATGAAGAAACCCACGATTTTAAACTGCTGAAATTCTATCCAGCGTACAGGTACCCCGAACCGGTTCGGGTACCCCTGCGAACCGGTTCGCCCCCCCGAACCGGTTCCAAGCTGGGTTCGGGAAAGTGTGCTGGGAACAGGTGCTTAAACACTTAGAAAAATTCTCAGAATTTTCAATGAACATATCTCCATTTTCAACGGGCCATAACTTGTTCACCGTAGCTCGGATTGAGGTGCCGTTTCTTCCAGTATCTTTGTTGCGGCAAGCTCTTCAACTTTCCAGTTGACCGGTCCTCCGGACGGTGGCTGTAAAATTAACAATTTGCCCTTGAACATCCCTATCATGCCTTGTTTCACTGATTTGACTTCTCTTGCGTTCCACTTGCATTACGAGCCTACAATCAAGGAACGTGAAGTCGTTGATGCAGATAAGGGACATATTAGTGGAGATAATGCATGCTTGATTCCCGGAATTCGGATAGAGGCCGTCATGTGAGATCGTGAGGTGACGTGTCAAATGTAGCGGCGTACGATATAAATAAATGAAACATTTCGGACATGAGAAAAATGTCCTTACGAATCTCCCCCTATGTCTATGCCGGTACATACATAAAAAATCCGAATTATCAAATATGAAATTGCCTATACAAATCTACCCTCCCATGAACCCAAAACTGAAAAAGGTACAAATGAATAGTCTTCATCGTTTGTTCTTCAATTCTTCAGGAATCTCAAAACTTTTCTCATCAGGGTGTGCAACATATAGATCTGCAATCTTCATACCTACACACATGAGACAAAGCAAATACCACGTGACATATCGAGTTTGAAATGAGATAACATGGATATCAATATATGATAAAAACATAAGCAACATCTCAAAAACTCCCCCAAAATTCAAACTCCCCCATAATATGATAATTCTTTCTCCCCCCTTTTTATGATGTCCCCAAATAGACAAATTAGAGAAATAAATGAAATAAGCAAGTGTGGGGTGTAACTAGGATAAAAGCACACCATGAATAAACAGAAAGCACCCAAGTCGATGATAGTGTAAATGAAGTGGTGTGATCAAATTCGATAGAAAAATCAATGCATACAAACATGACATATGTGCACGATGAATATTGGATATTCCTAGCGAATGAACTCAAATGCTTCCTTTGGTGTAAAAGAGTGACAGTATAAGATATTGACTCAATCAAATCAACAAATCAAAGCTCAAAATGATTTTCACACCAATAACGTCCAAAATGATTTTATGCTTTTGCAGGACTTTCAAGGAAGTGCAAACCCGTTTAAAGATTCTCCAACCAAACTCCCTCAGATATAATTTTGAATAGAGGCATTCTAAATTCTCAAACTTTGGAGAATTGATGGTGAAACCTAAGTGGCCCATATTTGGCATGAATTGCTTTTTATTGCCTGTAAATTTTTTCGGGCTCTTTTAACCTCTTTGGACCTCGGATATTAAAATTCCTCCATTTTTAGGTCCTTTTTAACGGTGGCTTTTGCGCAAAGGATAGATGATTACCTTTCGCAGCCCCTCCCCATTATACAAAAACACACAGTCTCACCAAAACGGTTTTTACATGCATTCCAATCTTGTCAAGTTTTATCGCATATAGTACATTGTATAGACAGGATTGAGATGAAAACACGCAATCCAACATGAGATAGACAAGTGCAATAATCAAATATAGCCGTGCATGTGTGCAATAAAGGATATAGGAGTCAAACATGTAGGAAGATATCACTAATTACATCTCAAAGACTCCAATCAATGTAAAGCACATGGATGAAATGATGTAGCCTCTCAAATCTCTATCAAACAGTCACATGGATATATAGAATGGAGTTGTGACTTGGCTAACTTAAATGCTCATCCATAAAAGGTGCAAAAACAGAAAAATCTTTTTGGCCTTTTTCAAAAAATATTATCAAAATAAAATCTTTTTGTGCTTTTTCTCAAAATTTTTCTTAAAGGAAAATCTTTTTGTATTTTTCAAAAGAAATATAAAAAGCAACAAGAATAAAACAAAGTTGTACAACTGAGCAATGGTACATATAAAACAGACTAGCAATAGGAAGCATATGATACGAACATGAAGGAGCATCTTATTCTAGACATAGACTAACCCTTCAGCCAACTGTGCAAATCCCTAAAGATTTCCTAAGACTCTCAAATCTAAGGGCATCTAAAGGTTTCGTGAAAATATCGGCTAACTGACGGTCGGTGGGAACAAAACTCAGGGATACGACTTTCTCTTCAACTAGCTGACGTATAAAGTGCTCACGTATCCTGATGTGTTTTGTGCGCGAATGCTGAACTGGATTGCGGGATATGTGTATCGCGCTCGTGTTATCACAGGAAATGGTCATGGTGTCCTGTGATATCCCATAATCCTCCAGCATTTGCTTCATCCACAAGAGTTGTGTGCAACAACTCCCGGCGGCTATGTACTCAGCTTCCGCAATGGACAAAGAGATGGAATTTTGCTTCTTGCTCAGCCAGGAGACAAGAGCAGAACCAAAATAGAAACACCCACCAGAAGTGCTCCTACATCCATCTACATCCCCAGCCCAATCGGCATCCAAATAGGCGGACAGACGGTCATCGGTATCAAAGGAATACTAAATCCCGTATGAGAGAGTCCCACTTACGTATTTAATAATACGTTTTAGAGCAAGTAAATGTGACTCTTTTGGGGATGCCTGATATCGCGCACAGACTCCAACACTAAAGGCGATGTCGGGACGACTGGCAGTCAAGTAGAGAAGACTACCTATCATACTCCGATATAAGGTTTGCTCTACGTCCTTGCCTGAAGTGTCCTTACTAAGCTTGGTAGTGGTACTCATAGGTATACGGGCATGCTTAGAGGAGTCTAAACCAAATTTCTTCACTAGGTCTCTAGCATACTTGGATTGGGAGATGAACATCCCATCCTCTAGCTGACGAACCTGGAGACCAAGGAAGAATGTAAGCTCACCAACCATGCTCATTTCAAACTCACTTTTCATCTCCTCCTCAAAGTGATGAGCATGCTGGGAGCATGTGGATCCAAAGACTATGTCGTCTGCATATACCTGGGCAACCAAAATAGCACCGTCATCTCTCCTGACGAACAACGTCATATCTACTCCCCCTCTCTTGAAGCCACGAGCTAAGAGATAGGAAGTAAGCCTCTCGTACCAAGCACGGGGTGCTTGCTTCAAACCATACAAGGCTTTCCTCAGATAGTAGACGTGCTCAGGGTGCTGAGGGTCTTCAAACCCTTTTGGTTGTTCCACATAAACCTCCTCCTGTAGAATGCCATTCAAAAAGGCACTCTTGACATCCATCTGATACACCTTGAAGCGCAGATGACATGCGATGGCGAGCAGAAGACGGACGGACTCAAGCCTCGCAACAGGAGCAAATGTCTCCCCAAAGTCTACACCCTCTATCTGTGTGTAGCCTTGAGCGACCAACCTAGCCTTATTTCTGATTATGGTACCATATTCATCCATTTTGTTCTTGAAAATCCACCGGGTACCTATCACATTAGTCTCACTAAGTCGGGGGACTAATTCCCAGACATTATTCTTTTTAAACTGAAGCAACTCATCCTGCATAGCAGATATCCAGTGTCCATCCTTGAGTGCTTCTTTATGGTTCTTGGGCTCGACTTTAGACGTGTAGCAAAGATGGCTAACAACGTTCTCTAGCTGAGCACGAGTCTTGACCCCTAGAGTGGGATCACCAACAATGGCAGAAGGGTCATGACTCTTGCGAACCCAAGCAGGAGTGTCCCCTAACACAGGAGTAGGATCCACAGAGTGTGAGAGAGGAACAGGTAAATCACTGTCAGAACAATCCTCATCCTAACACTTAAGGTTAGGATCAGTAATCGTCGAAGGTTCGTCATCTTGCACGGTAACGTTTATTGATTCCATAACCCTAGAGCTCTTCAGGTTAAATACCCGGTATGCTCTACTATTCGATGAATATCCTAGAAATATTCCCTCGTCGCTCCGGGAGTCGAACTTTCCTAATTGCTCTCTATCCCGTAGGATGTAGCATTTACTCCCCAAAACACGGAAATACGCCAGGTTGGGCTTCTTGCCGGTCCACAACTCATAAGGTGTCTGTAGTGTGTGTGGACGCAAATAAACCCTATTCACCGTGTGGCATGCAGTAGACACTGCCTCTGCCCAAAATCTCCTAGAAACTTTACGACCTAGAAGCATAGATCTAGCCATCTCTTGGATCGTTCTATTCTTTCTCTCAACAATCCCATTTTGCTGAGGAGTTCTCACAGCAGAAAACTCATGTTTGATCCCAAGGCTATCACAGTACAAATCCACCTTTGCTTCCTTAAATTCAGTGCCGTTGTCACTACGTATTCTGTTAATAGTGACACCATGTTGATTTTGCAGGACACGGCACTTAGTCGTTAAGAAATCTACAGCATCGGATTTCTCTCTCAGAAAACCTACAATGGAGTACCTGGATAAATCATCTACCATCACGAGGATGTACCTCTTACCACCTAGACTCTCAGTACGAGTGGGACCCATAAGATCCATGTGAATCAACTCCAGAACACGAAAGGTGGTAATGGAATGCAACTTCCTATGAGGACTACGAATTTGTTTTCCCAACTGACAGGGTCCACAAACGGTTAAAGTTGACTTTCCAAGAGATGGTAAGCCACGTACTAGGTCCTTTTTAGATAAACGATTAAGATCTCTAACATTCACGTGACCTAGACGTTGGTGCCACAGATCCATATGAGTGATCGTGGCGTTGTTGCAGACAAGTGAGGATGTGGGCTCAGTCCCATAGCAATTATCCTCGGTCCTCACCCCTTGCATCAATAGTTTACCGGTTTGATTGTAGACTTTACACGCGTCCCGGTCAAACTTTACTGCAAGGTCAGTGTCGCACAGCTGGCTAATGCTGAGAAGGTTTGCTTTCAAACTTTTGACGTACAAAACATTTTCTAGCTTAGGAAAACCAGGTAACTCGATAGTACCTCGTCCTATAATGCTAGACTTACCCCCATCTCCAAAGGTGACTCTGCCATCTTGATAGTCCTCAAGAGTGGTAAAAAATGAGGCATCACCTGTCATGTGTCTGGAGCACCCACTATCAAAATACCACTGAGAGGTATTATGTGCTTTGAGAGCAACATGAACAACAAAAGCCTTTTTATCTTTCTTAAGTACCCAAGTCGAGATGACCTTTTGTTTGCCTTTGTTGTTGTTGATTTTAGCTGGAATGTGAGAAGCATTCACTAACGACAAAGAGATCCGTCGAAATTCTTCCATTAAACTTTGAGTCGTGGCAGCTAAGAACTCAACTCGCTCTCTCAGACTAGAAAACTCATCAGTATGACGTGGTGGAGCAGTAGTACGTCGTGTCCGACCCATGCTATAGCAAGTTTCCCTAAGGTGGCCTTTTCTTTTGCAATAAGTACAAAAGAGCACAGTCAAAGGCGGACCTTGGTTTGCTTTTCTTGGTCGAACTCTCCTTCGAGGTTTTTTACGGTGACCATAAGGAGTTGTAGTAAACTCAGGAACTGGTCCAGGTGCAATTTGGGACGTGGAGGCACCATCATATCCAATTCCTTGACGATCACCAAAACCTAAAGCGGGGCCGAGGAGCATCTTTCCCATCTTCCCAGATCTGTCCTCGATTTGTACCTTGACTTCCCGTGCTTTCTCAAGGTCATGAGTCAGCTGGGCAACAAGGGCTTCAAGTTTCTTTCGAGTCTCCACGGAGGAATGGAGCTGACTCGTAAGACTAGCCACTTGTTTAGTCAAGTCCCCTCTCTCTTTCTCTAAAACACTCTCTCTCTCTCTCTAAACAAAATCTCTTTCCCGACACATGCAGATTCTCTCTCTCTCAGGGCGGTGCAAGTGGAGAACTCTCTTTCTCTTGCTTTCTTTAAATCTTCCTCTAAGCAGGTGATCTTAAGAACTAACGCTTTGTTACGCTTTTTAGTTTTAAATGACTCAGATATAACTCAGCGTAGGCGCGTTGTATATCACTCTCGCTCTCACTTGTGTCATCCTCCCCCTCACTCACATCGATCTCACTGTCGAGGTGTCCCTGTGAAGCATCATCCTCAACGTCGTGAGGAGAACTAGGAGTGCTCACTTGGCTGGCCATGAATGCGGTGAAGTTACACTCATGCGGTGACTCATCTCCATAATCCACCGTCTCGACCTCACTGTCGTCACTAAGGGTAACATTAAGAACAGCTTTCCCTTTCTCTCTATTCAGACGATTGGTACACTCAAAAGCTCTATGACCCCCACCATCACACTCAAAACATATCTCACTTTCTTTCAGAGGAGGATTTTTGGAAACTTTTTCATTTTTCTTTTCAAACTTATTTTTCTCAAATTTCTTTTTATCTTTAAAATTGCCATTTTTCTTAAATTTGAGAATCCTCTTGAATTTTTTTGCGAAAAAAGCCAAATCATCGAAGTCAAAATCGCACTCAGAATCTGACGTGTCAGTCTCTCTCTTTCTAGATGACTCTACCCTCTTTCTAGCTGACCCCTCACTCCTTATCTCTTGGGCTTTAAGAGCAATTCCCTTATCTTTAGATTTAGCATTTTTAGGGAACATATCAATTTCATAAGTTTGCAAATCTCCTACAAGTTCTTCCAATTTTAGCGTATTTAAATTACCCATAGAATTTAGCACAGTGACTTTAGGGATAAAACGCTTAGGCAAAGAACGAAGAATCTTTTTAACAACTCTAGCATTCGGAATATGTTCACCAAGATTAAAACTAGTATTCACAATGTCAGAAAGTCTCGCATAAAATTCATCAAAGCATTCAGAATCATGCATGGTGATTGTTTCAAATTGAGTTGTCAAGTTTTGCAACTTAGACTCTTTCACAGCATTAGTTCCTTCATGGGTGAGTTGTAAAACATCCCATGCCTCTTTTGACGTGGTACACGTCATTATGCGTTTGAACTCATCAGGTGTGACAGACCCAGAAATAGCACTTAGACCCTTAGAATTAAAAGATGACCATTTAATTTCTTCATCAGTCCAAGAAATGTCAGGTTTCAAGTTGGTCACATTATCAACAGTCACGGTGGGAGGAGTCCACCCTCGTTCAACCAAAATCCAGACACGTTCATCAATGGCTTTTAAAGCCGACCTCATACGGGCTTTCCAATAAGCATAATTTGTCCCGTCAAAAATAGGCATTTTATAATATGACTTCTCCATTTGAACACGCACTTTTTCAAAAATCAATTTTTTCAGAAAATTGATATCTTAGAAAAATTTTGCGGAAAAAGGAATACGCGATAGATTAGCGTAACCTGCTCTGATACCAATTTGAAGAACGTGTGTGCTCGCGTTCAAATGATCAAATTATATATAAAACCCTTTTAACACAAACAAACCCTAAACATGCAGCAGTATGTGATTGAATAAATTGATAATCTACGCAAGAACATTCAAACACATGCAATTAAGGAAAAGTCCCCCTCAGGGGCAAAAACCATTTATTTTCACTATAATTTGTAAGAAAACGGTTTACAATCGGATTACAATGAAAATACAAGTTGACTAAGAATTACCCTCGGGTATCGGATTCTGTAGTCGCGGCTGGAATTATCCCTTTCCAGTAGGGCTGTAATGAAGAAGAAGAACGGTCTCCTCCACAAGGGTTGAACAAACCAAAGTTGTGTTCTTGGGTTGCAAAAGGATTCACAAAGGTTTGGCAATTGTGTGAATCAAAACATGAGTCTTGGGACTCAAAAAATATGAAGACTAGAGTAATTTGGACTCTCAAAAACATCTTCTAAAGTCTTGCAAAACAACTCTCCCGAAGTTGGTATTTATAGGGAAATACATGAAGAGACCCACGATTTTAAACTGCTGAAATTCTATCCAGCGTACAGGTACCCCGAACCGATTCGGGTACCCCTGCGAACCTGTTCGCCCCCCCGAACCGGTTCCAAACTGGGTTCAGGAAAGTGTGCTGGGAACAGGTGCTTAAACACTTAGAAAAATTCCCAGAATTTTCAATGAACATATCTCCATTTTCAACGGGCCATAACTTGTTCACCGTAGCTCGGATTGAGGTGCCGTTTCTTCCAATATCTTTGTTGCGGAAAGCTCTTCAACTTTCCAGTTGACCGGTCCTCCGGACGGTGGCTGTAAAATTACCAATTTACCCTTGAACATCCCTATCATGCCTTGTTTCACTGATTTGACTTCTCTTGCGTTCCACTTGCATTACGAGCCTACAATCAAGGAACGTGAAGTCGTTGATGCAGATGAGGGACATATTAGTGGAGATAATGCATGCTTGATTCTCAGAATTCGGATAGAGGCCGTCATGTGAGATCGTGAGGTGACGTGCCAAATGTAGCGGCATACGACATAAATAAATGAAACATTTCGGACATGAGAAAAATGTCCTTACGTAGGGCTTTAGTTGTTAATCTTCCAGATGCCAATAGGGATTAATTTGAGCATGGGGTTGTTATGAAAAATTGACAACACGCTCCATTAAATAGAGATGATGTATATCAAGGTCCCAGGTGTCCCCCTTATGGCAATGGAATAAGTTATTTTTTTATTTTTTGAAATCTTGTTTTATTTGTGTTTGATAAAATGTATCACTGACATTTGTTTTTGTTTATTGCAGTTGACAGTAAAAGAAAACCTCCAAAAGAAACTGACGTTAATTTAAAGCATTTGAAACTCATCTGGAATTTGCACCAATCTGTTGCCGAGGAACATATTAGATCTGCTTCCTACTTATTGCAATACAAAAGCTATACTTCCTCTTTTACTGCTCGTCCTCGTCTAGTGGTGGTTAATTTTGACCAAGTGCCAGCCTCTAAGACTAGTGTGGAAGGTTCTTCCTCTGAGTCAAATGTTCCCATCACTAACTTAATGAAGATGAGAAGAGCTCCTGCTTTCTTTGATAAATCTGCCTCTACTAATGTGGAGGCAAAGAAAAGCAAACAAGATGTCCCAGAAGAAGGGACAAGAATCACTGATGCACCTCATCCTGCTGCTGCCAAGAAAGCTGTTGAAAAGCCCCCAGTGGCCCCGAGCAAGATTGTTGTTGTTTCTCCTCGAAGTGAGGTTATTATTATTTCACCAACAAAAACAACATCTTTAGTTGGAAATGTTCCTGCTCCTTTGAGGAGGTTAAAGAAAAATTCTTTTGAGAGACCTGCTGAACCTGTCTCTCAGACTTCAAATGTTGAAGGCGTTATTCTATCTTTTGTTGCTCCGAGCTCCGCTATGAGTTTGGTGAGATCTTGGACTGTCCCAGAAGTCCAAGGTATTGAGGACTCCCTTTCTCGTGAGAGAATTACCACCCTTGCTGCTCAACACATCACCTCAGTAAGTTTTGTTAGTTTGAGTCATTCACTTTCTAATATTATGTTCATATATTGACCTAATGTTATTTCTTTTTTCAGCTAGTGACGTGTTTCATCAGCATCTTGAAGAAGGATAAAGCTATAAAGGCTTCAAGCTCCTCGGGAGGTGTAGAGGAAGCTTCTATTGGGCTGACCCAATCTCTGAAAGATTCTCGTCAGAAATACGAGGAAGATAAAGTTGCTTGGGAGAAGCAATTCCAGTCCATTGAGCAAGAAAGAAATCAAGCTGCGAATTCCTCCAAGGATTTGGAGAAGAAGTTGACGGAGTCTGAGCAGAGAAACAAAGTCCTTGAGCAAAACAACAAGGTGCTGGAAGTTAACCTCAAGTCTGCTGAAGAGGAAGTTGAAGGTTGTCGAGGAGCTCCTTAGGGAAAGGACCTCCTTGGAAAAGGCAAAAAGGAAGAAGGCAGTTAAAAAATCTTTCAGCGCTGGTTGGGATAAGGGCTGGAACAAGGGCCTAGCTGCCATGTCCTCTTAAATGGAGTATGCAGGTGTCAAATTCTTTAGGGATGGATGGGTGGCTGCCTTGAAAGAGATGAAAGTTGCTGAGAATTCTGAATTATTCCAGCAACACACTCATGGCTCTCATCCCTCTCCTGGAGAAGAATAAGAGGATGAAGCTGATTCAGATGAATCTTCAATGATGACTGGAGATCAGGTCCTTGTTGTTCCTATTGTTCATCTTTCCGAGCAACCCCAACCAGTCAGTACTTCTATCGAGCAGCTAATTTTGCCCTCCGAGCAACCAAACTCTTCCTCAAAACCTTATGAGGAAGTCATAGGAAACAAAGAGAAGGTGTAGAGTTGCTCGGGTGTTTATTTTGTTATTCTAGTGAATGTAACCTCAGATTTTGTATTTTCCCTTTGTGATGAAATAAAAATTCGAACTTTGGTTATATTCATCTTGACTTTTTCTTTTTCTTGTTCTGTCTGCACCCTTATTAATTCTTTTTATTTCTTCTCTTTGTTAGTTTATGGCCAGGATGGAGCTCTTATCAGCTCATGACACAGAATTAATGAATAAATGCAACGAATATTTTAAAGCTGGTCATACTGATCTAAATGAGGCTCAAATCATTGATATATTGAGTTCTGATGCTTCTGACCGAGCAGTTGAAGCTTACCAATACCTGAAATATTTGCTCGATCGTGCAGTTGACAATAATACGGCTTACTATGAGATGATTGAAGATATCCAAGGAACGATCGAGGAACTTCAGTTGCAGTACAAAGAGTCCTCCACACTTTTGCATCAGGGATATGAGAGGAAATATCAGAAATTGAGTGCTAATAAAGGATATGATAAATTCATCTCTGCTTATGAGAAGAAAGAGAGTGTTCTGAAGCTTGAAGTTGAAGAACACAGACATATTGCTAAGTTGTTGGAACAGGAGAACATCGCCTTGCAGGAAGAAATAAAAATAAAATAACTAAAATCTGCTGCATCTTCCTCGGGAGCCTTGGTCCCTGTTAATGATGAGGGTTTCTCTTTCTTGGAGGTATAAAATGTCAACTTGCGAGATGAGTTGGAAACTTTGAAAAGAGTTGGACCCTCCACCTCTACTCGTGGACGAGCAAGATCTTCTTCTCGGGGACGAGCAAGGGCTGGTCGGGTTTCTATTGAAAAAGCAAGAACTCAAGCAGCCTTGGAGAATCAGGCATTTCCGTTGGTGACGAAGAATCAAGCTTTGGCAGAGACGTCCAAGAAAATCTCGAACCTCAGCGAACAACTCTCTATCCAGAGCTCTGTCTTGGAAAATAAAGAACTTCTGGTGAAGAATCTCCACGAGCAACTGGAGAGGTTAACTTTCCAATTTCATAAACAACCCAGAGAGTTTTGGATGACTGGATACAATGAAGCCCTTTATCATCTTGATGCTCGGATCCAGCAGTCAAATAACGAAGGGTACAAGCAGGGATGGTTGAATGCCATGTGTGTGCTTCAATTGGAGCAGGGTCATTACTTATGGGATTATTATGAGCCTGGAGTGCTCGATTTGCCCGTGCCTCCTTTTAAGCTCGATTTTAGTTGGATTCCTGCTCGTGCAATTCCTCGATGCTTGATCTCCAAGTATCTCGGTGACTACAGTCTTCACGCCAACTTTGAGATATCTCGCCCAGAACATTTACTTGATTGGCCATCTGTAATGAATGTTAGAATGCTGAGAGATGTAAATTTTATAAATTCTCCTTATGCCTTAGATGATCCTCCTACTGGAGTAGAACCTGTTTCAAAGGCATAAGGTAAAAAACCAATAGAATAGGATTTTTATGTAATGAAGTGTACATCATATGTATTTCTACTTGATTTAAATGAAGAAATTTTTAGTCTTTTGCCATTTTATTTGCTTCTAAGTAATTTGCAGAATGTCTTTATTTGTGCATATTTTGATATGTACATTCTGTTTTATTTTTGGATAATAGAACTTGTCCTATCTATTATTTGATTATAGTGACTTGTCACTTTTTGGGCTTAAGCAATGAAATGATTTGCATCATATGTTCCTGTTTAATTTAACCAACCGAAGTTGATTATAATTGACTTACCGACCAACCGGAGTTGGTGGTAATTGATTTGCCGACCAGCTTGAGTTGGTGGTAATTTGTTCCCGACCAACCGGAGTTGGAGGAGATTGATTCCCGACCAACCGGTGTTGGAGGAAATTTATTCCCGACCAACCGGAGTTAGAGGAGATTGATTTGCCGACCAACCAGAGTTGGAGGTAATATATTTGCCGACCAACCGGAGTTGGAGGTAATTTATTCCCGACCAACCGGAGTTGGAGGAGATTGATTTGCCGACCAATCGGAGTTGGTGGTAATTTTTTCTCGACTAACCGGAGTTGGAGGAGATTGATTCTCGACCAACCGGAGTTAGAGGAAATTTATTCCCGACCAATCGGAGTTAGAGGAGATTGATTCCCAACCAACCGAGGTTGGAGGAGATTGGTTCCCGACCAATCGGAGTTGGAGGAGATTGGTTTCCGACCAATCGGAGTTGGAGGAGATTGGTTCCCGACCAACCGGAGTTAGAGGAGATTGGTTTTCGACCAACCGGAGAGTTGGTGGTCATTGTTCTGAACTTGATGTGTAGTGTATAGCACTAATACTCCGAAAAATTTCAACAAAAGAGAGAAACTGGGTAAAACATTTAATGCTTTATTCATACTGAAGCAACTGCGTTGTATAGGAATTTCAATTACTGATAATACTTGTGCAGATGCTCTGTATTCCATGCACTCTTGAATTCTTCTCCTTCCAATGTTTCGATCATGTATGTCCCTGGATGAACAACTTATGTTACTCTGTAGGGACCATACCAGTTAGCTTCTAATTTGTTATTCTTTTGTATTACTTTCTTCAGCACATAATCCCCTTCTTTCAAATCACACTTTTTCACTCTTTTATTATAGAACAAAGTTGTTTGTTGTTGATATGTTGCGTTCCTAATTACTGCTTCCTCTCTAACTTCTTCGAGCATATCCAGGTCGAATCTTCGCATCAAATCACTGACAGAAGAATTGAAATTAAGCACCCTATGCGTGGGTAGACCTAATTCAGCAGGTATGGCAGCCTCACTCCCAAACGCTAGTATATATGAAGACACTCCTGCTGCTGTTCGTGGGGTGGTACGATAAGCCCACAGCACAAAATGTAGCTCGTTAATCCAATTTCCTTTTGCATCATTTAGTCATTTTTTCAAACCGTTCAGCAGCGTTCTATTTGTCACTTCAGTTTGCCCATTGCTTTGGGGATGGCCTGGTGCAGAGTGGATCTTCAACACATTGGATTGATGACAATACGCAGCAAACTCCTCGTTATCAAACTGGGTTCCATGGTTGGTAATGAATGCATATGGGAGACCAAATCTGCAGATGATATTCTTCCAAATGAATTGATAGACTTTGTCGTGTGTCATATCAATGAGAGGCTCAGTTTCCACCCATTTTGTAAAATAATCCACAGCAACCACAAGGTATTTAAATCTTCCCCTGGTTGTTGGAAGTGGCCCGACCAAGTCTATCTCCCATGTGGCAAATGGCCAAGGGGGCGTGATGGGTGTTAACAATACTTGGGGAGTTCTTAGGATAGAAGAGAAACGTTGACATATATCACACTTCTTGGCATAAGCTATACAATCAGCTCTCATCATCGGCCAGTAATACTCATGCATTGTTTTTCTTCGTAAAAGTGTCCGACCTGCCACATGGGCTCCACAAGATCCTTCATAAATCTCTTCGATCAAATCTTTTACTTTGGAGGGGTGGACACATCTTTGTAGCCCTGCTATGATCCCTCTTCTATATAGAATGCCATTTGTTAATACATAACGAGCAGCTTTAAACTTCAGTTTTTTTGCTACAAGTTTATCAGTTAACAAAGCCCCCTCTTCAATATAGGGCCTGATGGGGTCCATCCAAGATGGTCCCAAGTCGAGGGAAATAAAGTTCATCGTCAAATTCTCATCTATGCTCCGATCAACCAGGATTTCTATTGGGATTGTTCTTCGTAGCTCGGTGCGTGTGGCTGATGCTAATCGAGCTAATGCGTCTGCTCTTGCATTCTCCAGTCTTGGTATTCTGATCAACTGAATTGCAATAAAACTCGATACAACCTCCATTGCTTTTGCATGATACTTGATCATTAATTCTCCTTTTGCTGCATACACCCCTGAAATTTGATTTATAATTAACTGTGAGTCACTGAATATAACGACCTGCTCTGCCTTCATGGTTTTTGCCAAATTGAGACCCACGATCATAGCTTCATATTTAGCCTCATTATTAGAAGCCTTATATTGAAAGCGCGGAGCATACTCCACATCAATTTCATCCGGGCTGTTTAAAATAATCCCTGCTCCACTGCCTATAGTGCAAGAAGAGCCATCCACATATAAATTCCATATAAGTACTTCATCATCAAAATTTTGATCGGACGGAGTTCCTCGGTGGAATATCTGGTGCTTTCTTGTGTCCTCCTTCGGCACTTCTCGTTGCTCGTTGATCATCCTTTCTTGCTCGTCCCTCAACGTAAGTTGGTCGGGGTTTAAATTTGATGATCCTGTAACATCCACAGGCTGGTCGGTATTCAACTTCTGCTATTCGGAGGTATCTTCTTAAGTAAACTCTGCAATAAAGTCCACTATTGTCTGCCCTTTGAGCTACGATCTAGGTTCATAAATTATATCATATTCACCCAGTTCTACTACCCAGTACATCAATCTTCCTGATTTCTTTGGTTTATGCAGAGCTTGCCTTAATGGCATATCTGTATACACCATTATAGTATGGTCTTGGAAGTATGGCCTCATCCTTCTCCTTGCTTCGATTAGTGCCAGTGCCAATTTTTCCAACCTTGGATGTCTGATCTCTGCTCCTCGGAAAGCCTTGATAGTGTAATATAATAGTTTTTGCACTCCATCCTCCAATCTTATCAATGCCGAGCTCACCGGATTTGCTGAAACTGCCAGGTATAAGTATAGTTTTTCTCCCATCACTGGTCTAGACAACAATGGAGGTGTCCCCAAATATTTCTTGAATTCTTGAAAAGCCTCCTCGCATTCTTCATTCCATTCAAAAGTTTTTCGGAGTGTTTTAAAGAATGGTAGGCATCTGTCAGTTACTCGTGACACAAACCTATTAAGTGCTACAACTCGTCCTGTGAGACTTTGTATTTCCTTCTTCGTCGTTGGAGATCGTAGCTCCAATAGAGCTTTGATCTTTTCAGGGTTCGCCTTAATTTCTCGTTGATTAACAATATATCCGAGAAGCATGCCTTCTCGTACTCCGAATATGCATTTGGTGGGATTCAACTTCATTTGATATTTCTCTAGTTGATCAAAGGTCTGACCTAAGTCAACTAGATGATCAACAGCTTTCTTGCTCTTCGTCAGCATATCGTCAACATAAACCTCCATGTTATGACTGATTTGCTCTGCAAACACCTTGTTTATCAGCTGCTGATATGTTGCACCTGCAGTTTTAAGGCCAAAAGGCATAATATTATAGCAATAAGTTCCCCTAGGGGTAATAAAAGAGGTACTCTCCCTCTCCTCAGGCTTCATTTTAATCTGGTTGTACCCAGAATAAGCATCCATAAAACTCAACAATTCATGCCCCGAGGTAGCATCTACCAGCTGATCGATTCGAGGCAAAGGAAAGTGATCTTTTGGGCAAGCTTTATTAAGATCAGTGAAGTCCACACACATCCTCCACTTATTGTTTTTCTTCTTCACCATTACTACATTTGTTACCCAATCAGGATATTTGACATCCTCAATAAAAGAGGCTTTTTGTAGTTTTTTTACTTCTTCCTGTATAGCTTGGTTCTTTTCAGGACTGAACACTCTTCTTCGCTGCTTTACTGGCTTGATTTTCTTATTCACATTGAGCTCGTGACACAAGAAATTCGGATCTATCCCTGGCATGTCTTCATGACTCCATGCAAAAGTCTGCTTTCTACACCTTAGAAATGCTATTAGTTCTTGCCTTATCGATGCATCCAGTGAAGCACCAATTTGAGTTGTTCGTTCTAGATCCTCGTCATCCAGAATAATATTTTCAGTAGCCTCCACGACCTGGCCTTTAACGAGCTGAGACTCATCTCTAGGGTCTAAAGTTTTAATCTTCGTGTCTTTTATTTCATCCACCTGATAAGTAATAGTCTTCTTCATGGATTCTTCACGCTCCTCCTACTCAGCAGATGAATAGTAGCATTACGTAACTACTTTTTGGTCGCCTTTCACCACTCCTACTCCAAAGTTGGTTGGGAATTTTAAACATTGATGTACAGTAGATGGTACTGCTTCGAACTTCTTCAAACCTACTCTTCCCATGATGATATTGTAAGCTGATTGGACATTTTTATCCATTACAAAAAAGCGTACTCTTTCTGTTCGACAAGCAGGCCATGTACCGATAAGCATATCCAACTTGATCATGCCAAGTGGAAAAACTTTCTCGCTAGTAAAACCAAGGAGGGGCCTATAATATGGCTCCAACTGGGCTAGCTTCAGATTCAAACTGTCAAAGCATGAATAAAATATGATGTCTGTCGAGCTACCATTATCCACCAGTACTCGTGAAATCACCACTTCCTTCATTCTCATCTTGGTCACCAATGGGTCATCATGAGGATATAATACACCTTCCAGGTCATTCTTGGAGAAACCAATGACCAACTTGTCTTTATTCACCTTCCTCGGGTGATCATCTTCAGTCAGATTTATTCGCTAAATGTACGAGCAAGCTTGAGCCTTATTGAGGTAAGCTTTCCTCTCTGCAGTCATATCCCCACCTCCTGCATCTCCACCTATAATTAAATTACATTCAAATGATCCAAAATGGATTGAAAATACCTCACGTTCTGGCTGCTTTGGTCTTTTGGGGAGATCGGGATCATCTTGGTCATCTTCTAGGTCTTCTTCATGACTTCTCTTCTTGTCTTCTTTTGCTCGTCGAGGAGATCTAGACCTCTGTCTTGTTCAGTCATTGACCTTTCCACCATTTCGGTGATCAACATACTTGGTTAATTTTTCCCGCTTGATGAGCTCTTCAATTTCATTCTGGAGAGCTATGCAATTTTTGGTCGTGTGACCATAGTCTTTATGGAACTCGTAATATTTGGATTTATTCCTCTTGTTAGGATCCGCCTTCATTTTTTTTTGCCAGTTTAACTCCTCGCTGTTCTTGATCTCTTCCAGAATGTGGTTTATATCTACCTTCAAAGGAGTATAGTTTCCAAATTTCTTCAACTGTTCCAATGATTGCTTTGATTTCGACGGCCTGTTGCCACTATTATTCTTCTGATCCTTCTTTTCAGTCTTACCACTTCAACCTTGACCTCCTTATTGTCTGCATTATTCTTTACAGCCATAGCTTCCTCGGCATTCATGATTTTGGCTACTTTTGCCATCAGTTTCACCATGGTTCTGGGTGGATCTTTGGCTAAAGTATAGTACAATTTATTTGGCAATAGCCCACTCATCAGAGCAGTAATTGATGTCTTCTCCTCATAATCAATTACCTCGAGCTTCTCATTATTGAAACGAGTAATATAATCCCTGGTGCTTTCACTTGTCTTTTATCTAACACTCAGCAAGTGCGCTACTCGTTTAACTGGTTTTGCTCTAAAATAGAAGTTCCCTATAAATAGCTCTGCCAGTTGAAGGAAAGTTGCAATCTTCCCCCGAGGAAGGTTGTTGTACCATATCTGAGCTGATTCGGTAAGAGTTCCTGAGAATGCCCTGCATCTCATATTGTCTGGAACTGCATAAATGTCAGCAGCAGCCTGGTATTGTTTTATACGAAGGACAGGATCAGTTTTTCCATCATACTTAGGCGTTACTACAGGAGCTTTGAATTTTGACGGTGTGGGAAAATCCACAATTGCCTGTACAAATAGTGTTCCTTGGACAAAAATTCTTTATAGAGAATTCTTGGCCTTAGCCATTTCCCCTAGTCTGTCTTCCAACCTCTGAATAGAGCCTTTTCATGCATCATTTCCCTCCTCGGGCCTATTTATTTGAGCGACTGATCGCGTTGAATTAGCCTCTTGGGATCTTTCATTACGAGCAATTGGTCGTGATTGGGTAGAGCCTTCTCTTAGATCGGATGGTCATTGAGAGTTCCTCGACACAATCCTAGGGGGACTTTTATTCCTCCTAGGGCCCAAACGATCAAAAGGAGAGACTTTACTCAACCTTTCAAGAGCACTGGTCCTTTCTGGAGATAAAGTGACATTTTGTTGAGTATCTGTAGCTCATACTGAGGAAGTTCGACTAGGCTGATAAGAAGGATCATTAGATCTCTCAGTTCGATATGAATTGGTGCGTCTGGATCGAGATTCCTCAGGGAATAATGTTCTCCTAGTTCGCGAAGAGGGTAAACGAGTATTTCTCTGAACACTTCGTTGTCCTGATTGAGCCGGCGCTCCGCCTTGAACAATTTGTATAAGTTGTCGCATGGTTTCTTGCATGGCCGTTTGTCCTTGGGCTAAACTAGCCATTATGCCAGCCAGATCTGACACATTTGGGGGAATGGATGGATTTGGGGGGATCCCAGCATTTTGATTACTGGATTCCGGATTATCAGCCATTGATGATGAATTATTTTAGTGAAAAACGGTAAGTACAGTCGTTTCCCACAGACGGCGCCAATCTGTTGATGTAAAAAATTAGATTTGATCTAATTATTTTAATCACAGATAAAAATAAATAAAGAAGTATGAGACAATTGATTTTTAAAGTGGTTCAGCCTTGTAAGAATGGCCTACATCCGCTGTTTTTGTTATTGCTGGTTATTTGCTTAGAATTCTCGATAATGGATTTACCAAGAAATTTTTGAGTCCCCTTCTAAAGAGGAGGTTACAATGTATTTATAACCGTGAAGCTGTACATGAGAAAGGACAATACGATGTTATCTAGTAGACATATACATCTGTACGATAATAATGAACATTTAATGTGCAGTCGTCTCTTTAATTCTCTTGATTTGAGTGTGCTGTACGCTAAACAGCTCAGACCGCCTTAGTAGCTCGGCATGCATGAGTTGCTCGGGGCACATGAGTTGCTCGTGGCGCTTGAGTAGCTCGGTAGCAGTGAGTTGATTGGTAGGAATAGATGTAATTGCCACGTTGGTTGACACGTGTCTTCAAATGATAGGTTCATGTCAGCAGATTAAATTTGGTATCAACAATGATAATGATTGATTTAGAATGCAGGCTCGATGCACCTCGTGATCTTCTACACTATTCCCAATATGAATAGTCACAAGCAAAGTGCGGGATCTTCCTTCGTGATCATCTTTTCTTCTCACTTTTTCTCTCTGCTACCGCTCTTTCTCACAAATTCGAATTTTTTAGCGTTAAGAGTGACGACTTACTTGAGGAAAAAGTAGTCTTAGGTGTACATAGGCTACGATTAGGGAGCATAAGGAGAGATAAGGACATGGGTTCTAATGGGCCTGAGAAAACCTAATCCAACTCGAATTTTAATATCAGTCCATTAATTATAATTAATACCACTACATAATTATAATTACAACTGTAGTCCTTAACTCAAAATTATATTTTGAGCGCCTTATTATTGATTACCCAATTATCCCCATGTTAAGGTTACAAATACTCGTTAATAAAATAAATTACTGATAATTTATTTGATTAACTTATTTAAGTCCTTGAGCGGTCCACCTTAACTTATTTGTAGTGTCGAATTAATATAATCCATTGCAGGGCTTAACACATACAAAACTTATAAGCATCTTAGGGGTAAATCGCCAGTCTTTATTTCGAGATGTGGATTCCATCAACAAAAGACTTTCACCACACATTAATCCCATTTACCCAATCTATCGAGATTATTGATCCAGTAATGAATCACATTTGATAGGTCAAAGTAATAAATAACTAGTGCATGTATCCATCAATCATATTCGGATTAAGAGTCTTAAGTAAACCTAATAATCATGAGGTGTACATTATCTTATAAAATAAGTATACAGACAATGACCTCTAGGTGGTCCCATTTAATACACACAAAGTGTATTAGCACAATAAGTTGAAACTATACTATTTCCCTAACCAAGATAGACCTACTAAAATATTATTTTACAACCTTACTTATAGTATGTCAAGTTTCATCTAAGATTGTGAACGATAAAACTTATATTCCACAAGAACTGGTGATGTGATCCTCTGTGTGTGAATCCTACTCTACCCACCAGAATACCTACAAAGCAAAATAAAAGACACCAGCGATATATAATATAACTAGCATGTACCCCGCGCGATGCGCATGCATACATGTAGTGAACATCATGTAAATGGTTGTAAATAGAGGTACAATGAATAGATATAAAGAATATGTGAATGAAATAAATTGCAATTCAAGAGTATTGAATATAAAGAATATGTAGAAAAAATCCATAGCCAAAAACCAACTGAAATTGTTTAACTTTATGGTTGTAATAATAAAAGTGCAATGTAATTATCAATGAATTTAGACAAAGACGTTCCACATGAAATTCCATATTTGTTAACTTCCTATTTCATTGGTCTATCTTCCTTTTCTTCCATGGCATTCCGAAGTTGTTCACTCCATCAGTCCTTTGCCTCTTTTCCTTTGCTCCTGAGTTGTAGTTAAAGTATTTTTATAAAGTTTTATAATATTGAGTATATATTTTAAATGTAAGATGAATGTACCTGGAGGATTTGATTCGCTTAGTTGATCTAATGGTGTTTCCATCATTGTCTGTTTGAATTTCCAGGGAATGACCCGTTGAATGTTCAATGTCATGGAAAAATGTGGCCTAAAAGATGAAATAATTGTTATGAATAATCTTTAATCATAGTCAGTCATAACAACACTGAGGTTTTATTTATGTTAAGTGTATGCAATTTGAGTTCATACTAAATATAATCTTAATGCATTTTGAAAATAGATGAGCGATATATCAAAGCTCATGCATTGAATCTTTGTACGTATTAAATTTTCTTAAATACGAAAAAGTTTTGCATAATGTATTTGCCTTGTCCGCAGACATTTCAGCGTCCAAATGATGAGCTTCCTATTCATTTGTTCCCGTCATTTGCTGATATATTAAAAAAATACGTTAAAAATACGTTGAATACAAAAAATAATGCATATGGCCCCTGTAATGCAATATTTTAAACAAACATGTTGGTCCCAAAAGATGCATATATTTTCCAGCTATAATATTTCTAGGGTGATAAAGAATGATAATTATCTTATCTTTGTTGAACAAATGTTTTAAATTGATTTAAAGGACAGGAAAATTATGGAGAATAAGCATTGTATAAATGAGAGCCTTAAATGAAAGTCGTTGTAGAATTTTATCGTGCAATTGGGCTCATATGATGAAGTCAATTCATGAAAATAATTCAATATGTGGGGCTCATATGTGTAACTGCATTAAGGATATCATCAAATCTATTGGTGTCCCGTGTAAACCTCGAAAAGTTATAAAAATCATTCTAGTAACTAACTGTGGCAGCACATCGAAACAAATGAATTTTTAAAAAGATAATTTCCAAACGATTAACGTAATTTGGCTATTAGTGCACCCAAACATGGTAATACTAACCATCTAATAGATAAGGTAGAATCACAATGATAGTTGTGTAAAGCACAGCGCCCTCATTTGATGATATTGTGTATAGACTTTTACACGTAATGAGAAGTAGTCGCATAAAATCCTATTCGTATACAAACTTTTTCCTACTTATAAGAAGTTTGAAAGCAAAAATCGTATTGGTTGTTATTGCGAAGGTTTAAATAAGTCACTAATATAAAAGAAGTGGAATAACCTAGTGATCATGTATCTTTTATTCTATTTGCTACCCAATCTGATGTAACTTTTCAGGTGTTGTTGTCTAAAAAATATAGTCGCAGGAAATTTGGTTATTTAGCAATCATCCATACGAATTTCTTATGCGAATTAGTTTCCCATACGTTTAAACGATACACTTCCAGGAATTAGAAATGGATAATTTTTTCTATTTATGAATACGTTAGTAAACATTATTAATACTTAAATTGAGTCGCAGTGCTGTTTACGACGTTATTGAACGCTGCGATATGCGTTTCACTGACTTTAAATCAGCCCCATCCACATTGTTCTCTTCAATACTGCTTCCTGCTACTAGTTCTCACATTTCAGAGTTTGAGAGATAGTGATAGTTATTCGTATAAATTATCTTAAATCGCCCATCACCTTATATTTACAGTCAGGCCCGTAAGCAGAACGCCCTCATTTGATGATATTGTGTATAAATATGTATACATAAGGAAAAGTAGTCGCATAAAAACATGTTCGTATACAACCTTTTTCGTGCATTTAAGAATTTTCAAAGCGAAAATCGTACCAATCCCTTAAGTTATCGCAAAGGTCTAAATGAGTCACTAATCTAAAAGAAATGGAAGAACCTAAGGAACATGTATTTTTTATTCTTTTTGCTACCCAATATCATGTAACTTTTCAGATGTTGTAGTCTAAAAAATATAGCCGCGAGAAATGTGGTTCTTTAGCAATCATCCATACGAATTTCTTATGCGAATTAGTTTCCCATACAAATGATTCACTTCCAGGAATTAAAAATGGATATTTTTTTTACTGATGAATACGTTAGTAAACATTATTAATACTTAAATTGAGTCGCAGTGCTGTTTACGACGTTATTGAACGCTGCGATATGCGTTTCACTGATTTTAAATCAACCTCATCCACATTGTTCTCTTCAATACTGCTTCCTGCTACTAGTGCTCACATTTCAGAGTTTGAGAGATAGTGATAGCTATTCGTATCAATTATGTTAAATAGCTCGTCACCTTATATTTTCAGTCAGTCTCGAAACACAATATCAACCTAGATAAGTGTGCCAATAATAAATAAAAAAAGAAACCTCTGAATAAAGAAGAAAGACCTGTTTTGAATCCAAGGTTTTCCACAAACAAAGCAACCCACGTTAAAAAAAGACCCAAAACCATATATAGAAATGAAAAGTATATGAAACTTGAACACCATGTTAAGCAAAATTCTACGTGTAGCAAAAAAAACGTACGAATCCCCAAAACTAAATCGAAGCTATTTAATCGTGTTATTCGTAGCCAGAAATCCATTAATTTAAATATTCCCTCCATATCAAAATAATCCATAAAATGGATGATATACCGGGGATTCATAGCGTGAAAGCATGTTGTTAGTGGAATGTTCCCAAGTTTGGGATGGGCATTTTATGTTTTGGATTTGTAGATAAAGTGAGAATCTTATGTTGGGAGATATTTTTTGTGTGGGTAGATTATTATCAAATTAGATGTTGACTTCATAAGTGAACAATGAAATATGTGTTGCATCTAATCAATTCCTTAGTTGTTTAAGATAGCAAAAAATTTTCCTATCAAAAGCGTGGACGAAAGTGGTGATACTCTGGACTACATAATAATTGGACACAAATTGCAAATAACCAAGTAAACAATTGTGACATATGTAATTGCGTACACTGTACTTTACGAAAAAAATGAAATTTTAAATATGTGTAGGCGCGGGAATGTAGCGTTAAAATAGATAGGTTGAAAATGATAAATCTGCCAATATATAAAGTACTATTCATAGTGTTGATATTTCATTGACGAATTGTTGCGATTCCGATTCAGTAGTTCCCATGATTTGCTGAAATATGTACGAATGTCGTTAACGATACGCTGAATAGATTTTTATGAGGTAAACATTTTATGTATAATGTACGAACCCGAGAATCAACGTTGTTATTGAACGTATTCTACTCTTCCGAGTCAGAATTTCCAGTGATGTGCTGAAATATGAACAAAGTGAATTAAAACAAACTGATCGATGAGGAAGAAGAGAACAAACGTGCAAGAAAGATGACAATAAATGTTCAAATTTCTGTGATTTTACCGTTCACAATTTTGTCATTACAATATAAAAATTAATGTTATCTTCTAGTATGTGATGCATTCAAACCATGCAAAGCACAAAGCTATACACCATGGCCAAAACAATACGTTTACTATACGAAGGTGTTATTGGATAACCGATCATTTCCATTAAAGCGACGTTTTTTGGTTAGTAGTCAAACCTAACATGTGCAATTTAACTCATTATAAATAACCAATTTTTCCAAAAAATATTAAATTACTTATAGAATTCACCCAATATTATTTATTAACATTAACAATAAATGTAGTTATAATTGAAAAAAAAATATAACGGTAATGAAAAGCGCAGCAGAGCGTATAAGTTGTAACACTAAGAAGGCAATAATGAGTACCTAAGTTTCATTTTTATTTTTGTGATAATAATGGTAATAAAACCAATCTATTAGTATTAAGATAACACTAACTTTATTACTTATAGGTATTATTGGATAAACAGATGGATATTTCGTCTCATTAACAGATTGTCCTCGACGAATATAAAACGGTTTGAGATGTTTTTAGAGTATACTACATCGTAAGAGCATATCCTAGTTATTATACATATGAACTTAGTATACAACAGGAGTTATATTGATGTAAAGATGTTTTGTAATATTATAATTGACCGATATGGTTTATAGTTATTGTATCTCTGTTTCAAAGACTATAATCTAAGATGGAAGCATAGAAAACAAATGCGAGAATGTAGATCATCTAATCAGTTTGGAGCATCAAATTAATAAGTCTGAGATGGAAGTTGTGAAACTGAAGAACTCTGATAACAGTTGTAGCTACAGAGGTAGACATCATTGTTGATGCAAAAAACTGGACCGAATCCTATTTTTATGATCACAGATAAATAGATGAAAGCAATCCAATCAAGCACATAAGAGACAAAGATTTTTAAAGTGGTTCGGCTATGAATAAAGCCTACGTCCACTATTTTTTTTTACCAGGGGTTTACAATAGCACAATGTGGTGTAGAGAGAGAAAAAGGTGTGGATCTTGTGTATGGTGTCTCTCATCCTTGTCGGATCTCCCCTTTTTTGGCTAAGGGAATACATGTATTTATAGTGATGGGAAATAAAGAGATTCATTGTATGTAGACATTTATGTCTACATTCAACGAATCTAATTGTTGAATTGCTTGGTATGCTATGTGTTGTCATCTATTAATACAATTTAAATGTACATTAAGGCTCATTAAATGCGCTGTCATCTTCATTAATGCACATTAAATGCATAGCTATCCTTTGATCTTCCTGGTTGGTATGCCGACCAACTCTCCTCGGGTGCCGACTAACTCTCCTCGGGTGCCAACCAACTCTCCTCGGGGGCCGACCAACTCTCCTCGGGTGCCGACTAATTCTCCTCAGGTACTGACCAACTCTCCTCGGGTGCTGACAAACACTCCTCGAGTGCCGACCAACTCTCCTCGGGTGTCGAATTTTGCCACGTAGGATGACATGTGTCCTTTTCTGATTGGTCCTCATAGATGGAGAATTTTTGCGTTAACAGAAGCCCCCAATGCTCCATGCTTGATGGTTTACTTGAAAGGATGGAGTATTTATTCTGCAGTGTTGCTCGGTGCTCGTGAAATTCTTGATCTACCTTCTTGATTTGTTCAACATAAAGTGCATTATCTCCTGGACGACATATGATGCAGGCTGATCGATGGTTGCTAATCTTTCTTTAGAGGAACTCCGTGTGCTATGTATCACCCCTGGGAAATTGGATGCAACCATGCATAGTATGCAGCTTGTAGCTTGTCATAATCTTCAAGTATGTTGATTGGTTTGCTAGCCGACCAACTGCCTCCTGTGCCGAGTAACTGAGTGCTAACTTCACGTGCTTGATTCTTCTGATTTATGCTCCTCTGTATACTTTGTCGAGTAACATACTAGCTTTTGAACCCAACTCTTCAATCTGATTAGTACCAAGATAGTGGTGGACTTCGAAACATTTTCATACAACTTCTTCTTCAATGTTGGTCGGGCAGTAGTAGTAAAGATCTCAGTGCTGTAGATGCTGAATTTGAATTCTGAACTTCAAAAGTATGTGTATAATAACTCCTGAATATGCCTCCTGAACTTCTGAATGCCTCCTGAACTTTAGTATGCCTCCTGAACTTCAATAGAATGTGCATAATAACTCTTGAGTATGCCTCCTGAACTTCAATAGCCTCCTGAACTTCAATAGCCTCCTGAACTTCAATAGCATGTGCATAATAACTCCTTAATATGCCTCCTGAACTTCATAAGCAAAATTAGCTCCTGAGCAAGAAAAATAACTTCTGAATGATAATTAGTTGGGGCTGAATCTGATGCTCGACTGCATGATGTTATAAGAATGTGCCACCAAATGAACAAATATATCTGTAATAGAAGCCCCCAAGTGTGGAATGTGAACTTTGAATGCTTTTTGCTTGATCGCTTTCACATACTCATACTTTGTTTCCGACCAACTGTAGTTGACAACTTCTTATTTCCGACCAACCTTAGTTGGTGAATTTTTTCTTAACGAGCAACTTTGACACTTTCTGGAATAATTTTACCTCCCAAGGAATACATAGTTTTACTTCCCGTAGGAATACATAGTTTTACTTCCCGGAGGAATACAAGTTTTACTTCCCCGGAGGAATACAAGTAGCTTTACTTCCCGGAGGAATACAAGTAGCTTTACTTCCCGGAGGAATACAAGTTTTACTTCCCGGAGGAATACAAGTAGCTTTACTTCCCGGAGGAATACAAGTAGCTTTACTTCCCGGAGGAATACAAGTTTGATAATAAATGATAGAGACTTCATCGGAGCTAACCAACGGATTGTTGGGAGTAGAATAAGATATAATAAATGCTGGAGACCTCCTCGGCGCTGACCAACAGATTGTTGGGAATAAAATATAATAAATGCTGGAGACCTCCTCGGCGCTGACCAACAGATTATTGGGAATAAGATATAATAAATGCTGGAGACATCCTTGAAGCTGACCAACAGATTGTTGGGAATAAGATAATATATGCTAGAGACATCCTTGGAGCTGACCAACAGATTGTTGGGAATAAGATAATATATGCTAGAGACATCCTTGGAGATGACCAACAGATTATTGGGAATAAAATAATATATATGTTGGAGACCTCCTTGCTAAAATAAGAATAGAATATGCATCCAAATAGATATAAAGAATAATTAAAAATAACAAAGTGCCTCGTTGATCTGTCGAGGTAGAATTGTATAATGCCGAACAAGAATAAGATCTTCCAGAACATAAGAATATGGCCGAGAACGTTGTCAGGCCTGAATATAAATAAGAATTATCCGACCAACTATCTGTTGGGGGTGAAATACAACGAATGTTGTAATTCTCCTTAAAGCTGAATAAGTATCTTGTCGAGGCACAATTGCATAATGCCGAATAAGAATAATATTTTCCAGATGATAAGAATATGGCCTAGAACTTTGCTGGGCCTGCATATAAATAAGAATTACCCCGACCAACTATCCGTTGGGGGTGACATATAATAAATGTTATAGTTCTCCTCGGAGCTGAATATGATAATAAGTATCTCGCCGAGTTCCATGTTGAGATGAATATAGAATATGAATCCCAAGGGATATATAGAATAATTTTTGCTTGAGCCGATATCTGGGCCTGAATATAAATAAGAATTGCCCCGACCAACTATCCGTTGGGGGTGAAATATAATAACTGTTGTAGCTTTTCCTCGGAGATGAATATATAATGAGTATCTCGCCGAGCTCCATGGTGAGATGAATATAGAATATGAGTCCCAATGGATATATAGAATCATTTGTGCTGGAGCAGATATCATAACAATAATAAAATCAATAGTTCCTCGCTGAGGTGAAATTTCATACTGCCGAGCTATGATAATATTTTTCAGAAGAGTAAGATTATTTCCGAGCATTCGTCGGAGTTGAATCTTGTACCTGTAAAAATTAATATCTTCCTCTACCATTTGTGTAGGTTGAATTGATTAGTCGTGAGAATAATTTAATCATTCAATAAGTATATGATAGGTATATGTTTGCGAAATAAAAATATTAATTTCAAAAAATGAAATAATATATGTTGGCTGATATGTCGAGGCACAATTGCCTGATGTCGAGAAATACTACTTTTCCAGAGGTTTACGAGAGCTTTCATCGAGATTGAATATCGTCCCTATGAAATTTTAATAGGCTGCCCGAGCACCTGTCGAGACTAGAGAAAATAATTATTATCACGAGAATAATTATTCAGCCAAACAATATGTGATGTGTATCAGCATAAAACAATAAAAATTTCTAAATATGAAATAATATTTTTGTGCCAAATGTGTGTGAGATGGACAAATTTTTATTAGATATGCCCAATAAATAAGACGTATAGTTTTTTGTAAAGTTATTTAATCTCCAAAAACTAATCAGGTATAAGTTGCTGTTTGAAAATTATTTATCACTTGGTTTTAAAAATATTTTTGGGGTGATCACAAGTTAAAAAAGACTTAAGCCCCCTGTTTGTCCCCAAGCTGAACTCGTGTTTAAAGAAATATCTGGGGTGCTTCGCATTTTTTAATACCCCAAGATTCTACTGCTGCCGACAAACGGCATGGATGTTGCCGACCAACATTTAAGGATATCTTAAGCTATAGAATATATGGTGTCGACCAAGAAGCAAATGGTCCCCGACCAGCTGAGCAATTTTATCGATCAACAAAAATGGTGCATTGACAGCACCGAACAACATTAGATGTCACCGACCAAAAAGTGTATGGTTGGATAGTTTCCGACCAGTAAATTGAACCCTCCGAACAAGACTGAGATGTCGCCGATCAAGAAGTAGATGATCGTCAACTTGCAATTGGTTCCACCGAGCTACAATATGGGGCTCCGACGAATAATAAGATACCTCGTAGTTGGATAAAATTATTTCAACGTTGCTGATGGATCTTCACATCTTATCTCCGACAAACAAAAATGGTCTGGTTAAGCTTCTCTTTAATAAAATATGGCCCAAGATGATGCCGACCAACAATATGTATGGCTGACCATAAATAGGGGCTGTAAGTGGACAATTTCGGACAGCTATATGAGCCGCGGTGGATAATTTTTCGTGAGATTGCTATGTCCCAAAATATCTCGAACCAATAGATAAAAAAAAATAATATTCGATGTAAAATTTAAGCATTAAGAATGTTAATTAAATGAATAATTATCTAATCCACTAGATCGTGTGATTTCGACAAAGAAACCCTGTGATGTTATGAACGAGGGGCCAATATATCAAATTTGTACCCAGAGTCTTGATATGGTCATGATTATTTTCTGATCCTCTTTGACAAGAGGTGGGTAATGATTTTTTTTGGTTACATCAAATTATTTTTTATATTGATCCCTTCCTATTCCCCATTTGCATAGATAAAAATATGGTGAATGATCGAAATTATTACCAAATTTATATAAAAAATCAATCAATTTGACTTTATTGACATAGATGGAAGATGAGCCAAATATAGTTCATCAAAATGAATGCAAAGAGACTCAAACTTGAAGAGAGAGAAAGTAGATCTGGGTCATGATTTCCATGAGAAAACTTTTTATTGTCTTTAACCTTTTCCCATTCTCTGATTAAAAATGTAATGGGAATTTGAATAGTCATCAAAAGATCTTTCAAAAATTATTTCAAAATCAACAATGAAAATTATCAAATCTTATCATCGTCGTATATATTGGTATATGTAATCATTTAAAATATTGATTCCATGATATAAAATTGAAACTTGAGAATCAAGCAAAAAGTTATAATTTATGAAATCCACTATTTTTCAAATTTCTAAATAAGAATTAATCTAACAGTTATGATTTTAAAATCATGATATGCAATATTTTGCAAATAAAAATTGGACAATTAATTTATGTATATAAACATACAAATCATGATTGACTCAAAAGATGTATGTATAATTGATTATATGTAGAGAAAATAAAAACTTAGCTTTTGATGGAGAACAATGCTTGTAACACGTTCCCACAGACGGCGCCAATCTGTTGATGCAAAAAACTGGACCGAATCCCATTTTTATGATCACAGATAAATAGATGAAAGCAATCCAATCAAGCACATAAGAGACAAAGATTTTTAAAGTGGTTCGGCTATGAATAAAGCCTACGTCCACTATTTTTTTTTACCAGGGGTTTACAATAGCACAATGTGGTGTAGAGAGAGAAAAAGGTGTGGATCTTGTGTATGGTGTCTCTCATCCTTGTCGGATCTCCCCTTTTTTAGCTAAGGGGATACATGTATTTATAGTGATGGGAAATAAAGAGATTCATTGTATGTAGACATTTATGTCTACATTCAACGAATCTAATTATTGAATTGCTTGGTATGCTATGTGTTGTCATTTATTAATACAGTATAAATGTACATTAAGGCTCATTAAATGCGCTGTCATCTTCATTAATGCACATTAAATGCATAGCTATCCTTTGATCTTCCTGGTTGGTATGCCGACCAACTCTCCTCGGGTGCCGACTAACTCTCCTCGGGTGCCAACCAACTCTCCTCGGGGGCCGACCAACTCTCCTCGGGTGCCGACTAATTCTCCTTAGGTACTGACCAACTCTCCTCGGGTGCTGACAAACACTCCTCGGGTGCCGACCAACTCTCCTCGGATGCCGACCAACTCTCCTCGGGTGTCGAATATTGCCACGTAGGATGACATGTGTCCTTTTCTGATTGGTCCTCATAGATGGAGAATTTTTGCGTTAACAGTCATCGTAAATGGAGAGATTGAGATTTAATCTAACCTGAGATGGAGAAATTGGATATGAAAATTAATATTTTTTCCAAATATAATATGTGTAGATACGTAGAGATAGAATTATCTTCTTTTGGGTGAACAAATGTACATACCCAAGCATCAATGCTAGTTTTGAACGTAATCGTCACTACTGAGTCAGAAGTTCCGGTGATGTGCTGAAAGATGAACAAAGTTATTCAAAATAATTAGTACATTGATACCAAACAAAAGAATATTAATAAATGAGATTTATGTTTTTTGGCTCACCTTTAAAGGAGCATTTTTTTTAAGATGTGTTTCCAGAAAATGGTCTGTAACAATTTTTATAACGGTGTTGTTTTGCCATCCAAGGACCAAGTTGTGGGAGGTGAGCTTCAGTTGAAACATGTGCATAGTGCCAATCAAATTTGTAAGTTGGCTCAGTATGCTCCTTTGGTTGGCCTGTTTTATAAACTAATGTCAGTTGATAATGTTATTTGCATATAATATTTAAATTCCACGTATATGTTGCTCATTGTCATAAATAATCTTACGATGCTTTCTGATTTATGAACTGTTTCAATTTGTGTTAGTAGCATGGACTCCGCAACTCTGTCGAAGAGGACGAATGATGTGTACGCTGAACTGTCCTTGACACGTACTTGTAATTTGTACCTATATGGAATAAAAAAATGGTCGATTGTAGTAATTGTATTCCATATGTAATTAGAAGTGTAAATTGTTAAAATTCTATAAGTTTTAGGTAATTATATTTAAGGCTTACTATTTATCAACTTAGTAAATTGATGATAAATGTACATCAGTTTTGGATATTTAACATCAATGGTGCATATTTAACACCAATTATGATTTCCAACCCATTGAACCTTTTTATTACAGAGATTGCATGAATTGTAGTACCATCCACGTTCAGTTTTGATATCCGTTATCGTTTGTTTACAGCAAATCCATTTCAATTGTTGTTAAAAAAGCGATTAATATAAATTATGCATTAGTTATGAATATATTTTTCTTCATATAAAGGTGCATGTTTCACCTTTTCTCTTGATTGTCCACGTAATTCCAATATATCAACGATGTTGAAGACCTTTGTTGCTATCTGACTCCCACTTGTTGAGTTTTTCTAATTTTGCACGGTGTAGATGATATTACGCGCCTCGCCAGTTGACCTTATAATATTTGTTTTATTGATTAATTTTTGTCATATAAACGTTATTTGAATAAAACTGGGTTTGGGAAGTACATACATCGTGTTGAATTCATTTACTTCTTGGATGGGAGGATTAATGTAAACTTTGGTAGCACTTGTTGTGGAAAGTGAGTGACGGCCTATAAAACATGAAATTGGTATCATTTTTTCACAATCGTCATCTATGTAGAAACTTTATTTTGAAGAATAACTAATAAAGACTATAAAAATGTATGAAAGTTACCGTTGAAGAGCTTCACAGTACATGACGCTACAATTACTATAACTAATGATGAGCAGTTACGACAGTCTTCCTCTATAATGTCATTAGCGTTATCTCCCTAGAGAGTAACACCTATTCTTTCTCCTCCACATTACATTGTTAGTCATTAATATTGAATTATGGAATTAATGGTAAATTTAAATTATTATGTAAAATGTGATTTAAATATGAGTAGTTAATACCTCTGATTGTCCATCTCTAAGAACCTTTTCGTTGTCACTCTTTCGTACGACGTTTGAGTAGATGCTGGTGATATGGAAACAACTATCCCAGTAACATCTAATGTGAATCTTTGAATTAGTTATATAATTGTAATAGTTATATAGAATTTATATAATTTATGATAAAGCAATAACCTGTAAAATCTGTGTCCTTTTGAACTCGAGATCTTAAGGCGCTGAACTCGACTAAGTTGAAGAGATACATTTGTATCCTTTGTGCATACGGGAGCTTCTTTCACGATAGTTGACGGTAAGAATTGCAGCCTGTAGTTGTGTGGAACAAGTTTGTAGTTAATTCTATTTTCAAAGACCATGATGTTCGACATATAATATACTTTTCCTTCGATGAGTTTGCTCTTGTATTTATCCAACATGTACGATCGGATTGAGACGTGAATAGTATGACCCTGTGTTAGACAAAATATACGATTCATAAGATGAATGTCAATTAAAATATAAGTAATTTTTAAGACAGGGTTAAGATGTATGTACGTTCTCATCAAGAAGCAGCATGTCAAGTGAAATAGTTTCGTTTCCCCACTTAAAGTTCTTCGGTTTCCATATCCTCGGGAGATGTACTTTTAATGTCCAGTTGTCTCTTTCTTTGCGGAGTTCGCAAATTTTATGGTAAGTTTCGAAGGCCATTAACTACCTCTATTTGTTATAAAGTTATTTATATATATGATTGCCATGTACAAAGTCATTTTAATGTATGAATTTTCGTGAAATAATGCATGTATATTACATGTTATTATAAACCGTATTTGTAATTATTTACCATTTTTCAACAGGGAAAGCACTTCTTCATACACAATGTTTTTCGTGTAGTTGTAATGTTCTTTATTTTTATTATTAATGAAGAACTTCAAACCCGAACTACTCTTTACCCTTAAAACAACCACGTAGAGTTGTCCGTGACTAAACACTGGTTTAGGAAGGTATATGCACACTTGATCAAGTGTTTGTCCTTGACTCTTGTTGATGGTCATTGCGAATGAAATCCTGACTGGAAATTGTATTCTTTGCATAATAAAAGGCCAATTTGAATCAGTTGCGGACATTATTATCCTTGGTATGAAGACCTTGTTTCCCATGTGGGATCCTGTAATGATTTTTGCTTCAATGACCATTGTAGCCACTTGCGTTATTATTAGCCTAGTTCCATTGCAAAGTCTAGCTAATTGATTGATGTTTCTAAGAAGCATAATTAGTGAACTGACCTTCAATTCTAACTCGCGGTTTGGAACTCCATTGAACTTCAAAGTGTTGAGGAATTATGTTGGGAACATTAAATATTGGTCTTGAATGTTTCCTGACATCTTGGATATGGAATTTGAACTAAGGTACATCTTTATTTCCCATGATATTAAGCGAATCATATAATCGTTGACTTTATCAACTGTTTGATTAGTTGGTGTCAATACTGCTCTTCCCCTTAAATATGATGGATCTTGGTAATTCTTGAGGAAATATGGGTATGTACTGGAGACGATTCGTGGGATGTGGTCATCAGTTTGTTCAATGAGGAAATTGTTCAGAATTTTAATCCAACAGGGTTCCTCATCTTCTTTGAAAGTCTCCATTGGTATTTTTCCCATCACCCATAGACAATACCCATTCAGATAATGATGCAGAGTCATGTATGCACATGTTTTGTGTGAGAATTAAAACACGACATGAGTCCCAAAGGTAGGACTTGTTGATAGAGGCTTTAACTATGTCTTCTCTACTCCCTTTGGGCACAACGGGCTAAGTTTGTCTGAAATCCCCACCAAGAAAGCACGGTTAAACCCCCTAATGATTTCTTTAAAGAATCTTCAATATCTGAATGCAAAATATCTCTTAGAGTTTTACCAAGAGCTTCAAAAGCGAGACGATGATTCATGGGTGATTCATCCCATATTATCAGATTTGCCCTTTTTATCAACTCCGCCAGTTGGGTCCCTTGGTGAATATTGCAAGTTGAATTCGTATTAATTTCAATGGGAATTATGAATCTTGAATGTGTAATACGGCCTCTGGGAAGTAACAAAGAGGTAATGCCCGACGAAGCGACTGCTAAGGCTATTTTTCCTTCAGACCTTAAACGTGCAAGGATGGTCTTGTATAGGTAAGTTTTCCTTGTTCCCCCAATCCCCTGAACAAAGTAAATTCCTCATTTATTTTCATATACAGATTGCGTCATAGCATTAGATACATTGAGTTGTTCAATGTTAAGACCGTTGAATAGATTGGCGTGTTCATCCTCCATCTCCTTTTTATCGTAACATAAATCCTCTATTAACAAACGATTCCCCTGATCATGTATTAGAGATGGGTCGACTTTGGCATTAGGGGAAAATCAAATAATGACTTACCATTTTTCGTTAGAATCTCATCTAGCTCATGTAGGGCATAATTACGAATTTGATCTTCGCTCAAGACCAGATTATCAAAGTTTAACAACTTCTTTTGTTGATACAGTATGTCGTTTGATAAATAATCCCAATGTGCTTCCCATAGTTTTTCGGGATCACTAACTTCACAAAATATTAGAATTACTGCGAACAGTTCTCGTAGTTGATGGTCAGTTGACCATTGAGAAGCTTACAAAATTGTGTCATGCCATTCTTTGTCATATTCAAGTAAGCCTCTGGCATAACATGCAGCTTTATAAGTTGGGTATGCAACACCGTCAAAAGTCCTCACCTCTTCGTAACTCCTTGCTCCTCGGACAACGTTTAACAATAATCTTAAGTAAAATCTTTCTCCAGATTCTAGATGTGCATATACAATACGACCAAGGCATGTGCCTGACTTTTTTTGTGTCCATCGCTTCTCCAAAGAATTCCAAGTCCTCTCTTTTAGAAATTCCGCATTTGTCAGTTTTCTTGCGTCCTCATACTTGTTGTTTGCAACCATACATTCTGTAAACATGGTCTTCTCTATGTCAATTCTATCAATCACATTTTCAAGATGATCGGAATCCTTAAAAGTCACAATTTGTTGTTCGGGCAGATGGAATGTAAGTCGTTCAACCCTAATGCTTCGATATTGTATATCAAACTCATATATTCTCCAACACGCTTCACATGCAGATAAGTATCGATAATCGAGGAAGTTTTTAGTCTCATCGACTGTGGATGGTTGATCTTCACCATTAGCAGATGTTCTCGCTTCATCATACAAAACGAGGGGTGGGGTTTATCCCATAAATCCAAATGGGGAATCTCTTATTTGTAATTGTGTGTGTGTGTGTGTGTAGAAAAAGTATTTTAGTTGTGAGAAAAGTGTGGGAAAAGTGTGAGAATCCCTACTTGGAATTTATGAGCAAAACCTCTTTTTCTTATTTTTTGGGTTTTATGAAAATAAAAGATGTACAATAATACTAAATAAAAAGTATATTGGGATGTGTGAAATGAGATAATAAAAGTGCTAAATAAGAAAATAAGTTATTGGGAATTTAAGAGAATTTAAGAGAGAGTTTGAGAAAGTTGGACCTTCTTGAAGATCTTGAGCTTGATCTTGAATGTTGGAGAGCAGACCTTGCACTTGGATGATGATGGAGACTGTCTAATTCACCAAGTTTTATGAAAAGGATGATGAAAAGTGGAAGTAAAAAAGGGATTTGAAAGTTGAAATCACGCTGCCTTCGAGAGAGGTTTCTGGGATTCGTTCAGAGAGATTTTTATCAGATCTGGGATCCCCTTGCAAATGAGGTGAAGGACTCCTTTTATAGGCCCAGGTGAGTGCCGATCGGCATAGACCCGTTCCTGCCTATCGGCAGGTGCCGATAGGCAGGGTCTGGAACCTGCCATTTAGCAGTGCGCTTCAGGCTTTTTCAGAAAATCGATCGCCGAGGGCAAACCATTGGTCAGAATCGTACATGGGGCATATCGTTGGAAATTTAATTCAGATACCTTTGAAAGTCCTTTGGATCGCCCCCGGGTTCGGGAGTTGACTTTGGGTTAAATATGGCTCGGAAACATTTATCGGTCCATTGGATGGGGAATCGCTCGGACGCAAACAGATCGTTCGTCCACATGGTAAGTCCGAAGTGCACACAGGGTGAACCGTTGGAAAGATTAGGAGATTTACTGCGAATTCCAAAGAGTTTAACCCGATTTGGGGAGTTGACTTTGGTCAACCGGGCCCGGAAAGCATTCGGTGACCTCTCAGAGTCAAACGGATCGTTCGTCCGCATGGTAAGTCAGAATTGCGCACGGGATAGACCGTTGGAAAGGGTATTCAGTGCCCTTTGAAGATTCATTCAGCCTCGGTCGAGATAAAGAGTTGACATAGATCAAACAGAGCTCGGGAGTGCCCGGTGGCCTCTAGGTCAAGTTTCGGACGCAAACGGATCGTTCGTCCGCATGGTAAGTCAGAATCGTGCACGGGGTGGACCGTTGGAAAGGGTATTCAGTGCCCTTTGAAGATTCATTCAGTCTCGATCGAGATGAAGAGTTAGACTTTTGGGTCAAATTGAGCTGGGGAGTGCCCGATAGCCTCCAAGTCAGTACTCGGGACATAACCTGGGTTTACGGTGATGAAGGGAGGTACTAGGGACCTAAGGACAGTTAGGGGGTAACAAAATGGGGTGTCTACATTAGGCTTTTTAGCCCTCTCGGGTACTTTAATGCCTATAATTATGCTCGTTAATCAGACAACCTCTGTTTTATATGCTAAAATGTTATTTGAGGTATAATTGAGTTATTATAGGTATTAAAGTGCTTAGTATGAAGTTTGGGCCGGTAAAGTTTCGTACCGATTCGCACGTTCAGGGGGATTTTCGTAATTTCACACTTTGGAATTTTTGTTCAAAGCATTCACAGAAGTTGTAGCCCTAGGGCCAAGCTTTGTGTGACCGTAAATGGTGCGCGAATCGAAGTCCGAACGAAGAAAATACGGACCTTTAATCGGGAAAGAATTATAAGGATTTAATTTATTATTATTATATTAATATTTTAACAATTCATTTAATTACCTCCATGTCCCTTTCTCTTTCAAATTCCAGGAGACTCCATAGGCGATTTTTGGCTTTGGCTCGGGTTGTGCTCGGGTTTTGGGTTTACCCAAAATTGGTACTTTTCGTCCGAAATTGAAGCTGGGGTCGCGTACGGAACTAGTTGTGGGTCGTTTGGTTCGGATTTTTGGAATACCCACTTTGGTATTTTGTTGGCTTTGGCCATTTTGGGTGGAGATTTGTAAGGTCACGGTTTGGGCCATGGTGGCTGCTCTCGGCGTTGTTGGAGTGGGTATTGGCTGCACATCATTGGGTTTTGATCTCCCTCTTCTTGGCTGGGGTTGGCAGCGATTTGGTACTCTCGGTTAGCTGCCATAGCCATAGAAACCATGGATTTTGGGTTTGGGTGGTTTTCACTATTTTTGTGCTGAGCGTGAGCTATCCCCATTGTCGTGGTCGACCGGAGGCCAACCCGCGATCGATCGCGTTTTGTGATTTTCCCGTGGATGGTAGACAGTGGAGTCCTCCCATTGACGCGGTCGACCGACCTTGGGACCCCGGTCAATCGGTCCCTGTTTGCACTGACTTTCTTTGCTGTTATCCCTCTTTTTCTATTTTTTTATTTTGTTTTCCCTTTTTCTTTTTGGTTGTTAAAAGAGACTTATCCCTTTTTATTTTATTATTTCTTTTTCTTTTCTTATTTTATTTCCACTTAGTATAAAAGAACCCTTTGTTTATTTTTGGAGATATCTTGTAATTTAATTAGTTTTTAGGTTAGAAATTGAGAGCTTCTCTCTCTTATGTCTTTTTTTTTCCATTTTTTGGTTTGTAAAGCACTATTCCTTCTCCTCCATTAATGTAAGTTCCAATGTTATTTATGCTTTGTTCCTTTTATTTATTGCTTTGTTAATTTCATGCCTAGAAAAGTGGTGTAATTAATTTATTTCTTGCTTTAATTATTAATTAGTTATTAAATTAGTTTAATCATGTGTGTTGAGTAGTTAAATAGGTTTTGGGTCGTGTGTCCACCATTGATGGGAGTCGAGATCCGAAAATTAGGTTTCGTGTAAAATTATATTTAATTGAAACCTTGCGAATTAAAATGGGATTATTATGCGTTTAACTTTCATTGTCACGCAACGTTAGTATTTAAAGCAATAATCCAATTTTAAGATGCGTGTCGCCATTTTTTATTAAATATTTAGTCTCGCATTGTTGGCTTAAATTCCTTCACGTGTGATGTTTATGATTAATTAAAAATGCTCGATTAAATGTTTTCGAACCGAAATTCTAATTCCGCGTGTTTAGCCCATGGCGGGTACGCGATCCCGACCCTCGTTTTATTAATTATTGTTTAGACTTAACTTCTTATTTTTTTCCTTTTATTTACAACCACCCATCACATTTTACATTTTTATTCATGAAATAATAAATCGATTAAAATCTGTCGAACACTCCCTGTGGATTTGATACCCGACTTACAGCTATAATTGCATCGTAAGTGTAGTCGTAATTTAGGTTTTTATATTAAAGCGGTGAACAGAAAACAACGATCGGCGTTTGACACGCGCTACTTTTCACGCTTGATCAACGGCGCACTAAAACCTAGAATCAATTAGCTTAATATTGCGTTCAACGTGGATTTTAATTCTCTCTTCTAACCAACAATCGATCTTCGTATCGACAACGATATCGTAAACAACCATTAACAATCGTTTTTAGTGTATAATATAATCATAACCTCACTGATAATTAATAATTCAGCCCAGTGTAGTTCGTATTCCTTTCGGGATGAACATGTGCTATTATTGCACAATTAAACAAATGCACTTTAATCTTATTTCTGGAAACAGAGTGTGTCAAAATGAAGACAATCCTTTTCCACCCCTTTGTTTATACCAATGTATGTAGTTCCTTGAGGATGTCATTATAAAAAAACCGCCGTAATGTTTTTTAGAATTATTATAAATAAAAAACAGTTTGAGTGTTTCTGAAACGTACGGTAAAATTTTTATGAAGCAATAATTCCCACGCGGCTTGTTTTCAAGATACGCTTATATTTCTCATGAAGGACGCATTAGACAACTCCTCATAATATGTTTTTATCTCTTCACAATTTATTTTGTAGAAGACGTGAACTTGGTATCATATATTAATACTGGTTTTACACTGTGTAAGGAAGCGCGTGAAATTTCACATATCACCAATGCATTTATTTGAAATGAATGCATTTGACAATCATACCCAACTAACTTCCGTATACATTTTTTAAATGTAATCCAATCAACTGTCCAATATGATCATGAAATAAAACCATATAGAGCAGTAAACAAACTGGTAACAAAACTATAAATTCCAATCATGTTGCAAACATATAAATTATCTCAAAACATAAGTCCTAAAACGGTTTTGGGACAGCGTGAGTTTGATACCCTACTAACTTCATGGTCAAACAACTTTAAGAGGGAGAAAATTTTAAATCGTACCAAATGAATGATGAAATATTAAAAAAAAATCATAGAGTAAAAGAATCAAACACGTAGTATGCAACATTCAAAACATAACTTTGAAAAGATGTAAGGGCAGGAGCCAAATGAATGATGCAACATTCAAACAAAAAAATATTCATAGACTAAAATAATCAAACACGTAGTATGCAACATTCTAACGACAACTCTGAAAAGATGTAAGGGCAGGAACAATAACTCAGTTTTAATGACGATTCAACAATAACGGAAATATTGCTCCAAATAAATGAATTGCGACGCATTACATTTCTTGAAATCTCCAAATATATACAAAATGAGCAAAACTTTACATATTCCATAGCAGTAATGAAACCATACGGATAGATGGAAGAGAGAAAGGTTAAACGATTTAGCCATTTGAAATAGAAAAACGCTTAAATTTCCTTGGAATATGGAGAGTCAAAACTGAAAGAGTTATTGAATGGAGTTATATGGGGTATCATGATAGGAGTTTCTTCACTTAAAGTTAGATGCAATAGCCAGTTCAAATAGAGAAATGCTTAAATTTCCTTAGAAGATGGGGAGTCAAAACTGAAAGAGGTATTGAATGGAGTTATATGGGTTCTCACGATAGGATTTTCTTCACTTAAAGTGAGATGCAATAATGACCTATTAAAACCTCTAATACTATCGTATTAGAGGTATATAATAGATGTAAACATTATGTCCATACATGATTCTCATTAAAATAGGAAAAAATGGCTTTATTTTAACAATAAATCCATAATTAAAACTATTACATAAAGCATAATTTTGAGTCTATTGCTCTAACAATCTCCCCCTTAGACTCAAAGTCATTCTGCAATGCATCTCACTCTCATCCCCTCTACGTGACTATCAAAAGTCTTGGTTGGTAAGCTCTTCGTGAAAGGGTCCACCAGGTTATTTTCTGATGCAATCTTAGTAACTGCGACATCACCCCACAACACAAATTCTCGAATGAGATGATACTTGCTCTAGGTGGGTTTACCTCTCTTATGGATCCTGGGTTCCTTGACTTTGTAACCGCGCCGCTATTGTCACAATAAAGTGTAATAGTCGATTGAATCAAAGGTACCACTCCTAGATTCATTAGGAAGTTCTAAAGCCATATTGTTTCCTTAGTTGCCTCAGAGGTTGCCATATATTTAGCCTCCATGGTGGAATCAATAATACATTTTTGCTTGTTACTCCTCTAACTAATGGTTCCACCTCCTAAGTTAAACACATATCCCGAGATAGACTTTCTGGAATCTCTATCAGACTGAGAATCTGTGTCGGTATACCTAATAGATACTAAACTTTCTACCTGGTAAATTAGTAATATCGTGTCCTTTTTAGGTACTTGAGTATATATTTTACCGTAGTCTAGTATTCTTGGTCAGGGTTATACTGATATCTACTAACCATGTCAACATCGAAGTAGATATCGGGTCTAGTGAATAGCATAACATACATAAGGTTCCCAACTGACGAAGCATAAGGGGTGCCTTTCTTCTTCTCTATCTCATCAGGTACCTTTGGAAATTAATCCTTGGATTGAAATATTCCATGCCTGAAAGGGAAGAACGCTTTCTTGGAATCTTACATGCTAAACTTGGCAATAACGGGATCGATATAATCCACTTATGATAAGCCCAACATCTTATTCTTGCGATTTCAGATAAGCTTTATCCCAAGGATGTGATTAGTTTTTCTTAAGTCCTTCATATCGAGTTGGATGGACAATCACACTCTAATCGAAGATAACACTCTAACACCGTTTTAAATAAAAATAATTCCATCCACATATAGTACTAAAAATAACACTACGTTTCCGTTGCATTTTTTGTACACACATGACTCATTCGAACATTGATCAAAACCATAGATTTAATTACCTGATCAAAATGAATGTTCAAAGATCTAGATGCTTGCTTAAGTTCATGAATGGACTTTTTAAGCTTATATAATTTGTGCTCTTGGACTTGAGTTATAAAATCGCTTGGCTGCACCATATAGATATACTTGTCAGGATTCTCATTAAGAAATGTAGTATTAACGTCTATTTACTAAATTTTGCAATCAAAATGGGCCGCAATGGATAAGAGAATTCGGATGGACTTCAGCATAGCTACTGGAGAGAAGGTTTCCTCATAATCGATGCCCTCTTTCTGAGTAAATCCTTTTACACTAAGTCATGCTATGAAGGCTTCAACCTTCTCGTCCACCCCCTTCCTCTTATAGGCCCACTTGTATCCTATGGGGTTTATCCCTTTGGGTGGATCTATAAGATTCCATACCTAATTGGAATACATAGATTCCATTTCAAAATACATAGCTTTAAGCCAAAGATCTCCATTATTGCCTCTGATAGCCTTGTTATAGTTACATGGATCAACTTCGAGCTTATTAGGGACCTTGTCGTAAGACTCTTCCAAGAACATAAACCATTAAGGTTAATGTAAAACACTCCCACTATAATGAGCTAGTCCTGGTGCACTAGTATCAATACGTTATATTATTTCATTCTGTATTGGTGGTGTTGAAGAATCTTATTGGTTCCCTCCCAACTCTTTAAGAACGACTTTATTTTTGAGTTTATGATCCATCATATAATCCTCTTCCAAGAATCGGGCATTGGTGCTAACAATGATCATCTCATTCTTAGGATCATAAATTAAGTAACCCTTAGTTTTCTTAGGATATCCTATAAAAGAATACACGTCTGATATTAATTCCAACTTACTGTGATCTCTCTTTGGCATATGCGTAAACTACCCCAGATCTGAATATGTTTCATATTGGGCTTGGGCCCAATCCAAAATTCACTGGGTGTAGTAGAGACCACCTTTGAAGGTACCAAGTTTAGTAAATAAGTGGTCAAGCATATCCCCAAAAGGAATCAGGGAGATTTTATAAAATTCATCATGGACCTAATCATATCCAAAAGAGTCATATTCCTCCTTTTCGTTACATAAGTTTGATGAGGCATACTAGTTACTCACCACCGTGACCAGGTCATAGTGTCTTGATGCTTTTACCTTGATGTTTTTCCACTTCTACCCTATAAACTTTGAATTTCTCAAAGGCTTCAAACTCATAGTGCATTAGGTAAATATACCCAAACCTTGAGTAGTCATCTATAAAAGTCAAAAAATACTCAACGCACCTTTTTGATCGGGTTATCATCGGCCCACATAGATCATAATGAACTAATTTCAACGGTTCTTTGGATTCATATCCCTTAATCGAGAAATGCCTCTTTGTCATTTTACCTTCTAAACACGATTCATATCAATTGTCCACTTACTACCAATCTACAAATCCTTTTTTGATTAATATGATATGGGCGTAAGTGCTAAATATATGTTTGGTTCACTAAGGAGGGTTCCTTCCTCTTTAAATTTGTCTAATTGAATTATGCAAAATATTATTTTGTTGTATGGGAGAGATAGTATTTACAATATAAAGACTATCAACTAACGTATTAGAACAAATAAAAGATTTATTTTTCTTAGTAACCCCGAGTTTATTGAATAAACTGAATGTCTATAAGAGGCTAAGAAAGAAACTAAAATCAAATTCCTTCTAATGGAAGGTACATAGAGATAATCTTTTAAAAGTAAACTCCTATCACTATTAAATCTTAAATGAATGTCTCCCATAATAACTATTGTTACTCTCGTAGCATCTCCCATAGTCAGATAATTGTCTCCATCACTATGTCGCCTATTTTTTAGAACCCCTGCAAAGTATTGCATACATGATTAATGGCTCTCATATCTACACATCGGGTACTGGTAGTCAAACCACAAACTGTGATTCAATAACGAGTGAATGGAATTTACCTATGCTGTTCTATTTGTTAAGGAAAATTGGATAATTGTTCTTCCAGTGTCCTGACTGCTTACAATGGAAACACTTGCCTTTGGGTTTTTTCACACCTCCTTGAGGCCCACGAGTTGTCTAAGGGACCATAACTTGTTTCTGATCCTTCTGCTTCTTCTTCTTGCCCATAAGCTTATAAGTAGAACATTTCTCAATAATAAAGCACTTCCAGACTTCGTGATGAGACCCTCGGCTGCTTGTAGTTCTTTAAGTAGTTCCGCCAAATAGTAAGAAAGTTTGTTCACGTTGTAATTTAGGCGTAACTGCTTAAAAGACTCAGGCAAAGACTGAAGAACAATGTCAACTTGGGTTTCCCCATCGATTTCCATTCCAAGGATTTCAATCTCATAGAGAAGAGACATTATCCTTAAAACATGTTCCCTCACTAGGGTCTCCTCGTCCATACTTGTGTTCATGAGTTCTTTCATGACAACCTACCCGTGCAACACGATTCTGATCTCCAAATATATTTTCGAGGTTCGACATCATGTCATAGGCATGGGTCATCGACCGAAACTGATGTTGCGGAACATTTGACATATATCCCAAAATGTAACACCACGCCATCTCATCAACTTTGATCCATTTTTAACTCGGGTTTCCTTTTTTGTCTCCCCCTCACCAGGTTTCTCAGGAAAAATCTCGTAGAGCACAAACTTATACTCTTTAGCGGTAAACACTATATCCAAATTCCTTTTTCAGTCATTGTAATTAGGTCCACTTAATTTGGTTTCCTTGAGAATGATAGCATAATAATTAGCATTCCTTGTCGAAGGGAAAACTTATTATTGAAAGTGTACAAGTCCTTGATGGAGACTGTGGGATTTGCTCTTGGCAAATTCCCTCTCCCACTTAGTAATTTATAAAATTTTCTAAAGGTCATAAAAAATATGTGTCCAACTTTTAAAATAATTTGAAAAGGCTAGGACATTTGATACATTTTCAAATATATCAGGATACCCCTATTTTAACATATCAAGAAAATGTGTGATAGATAAATAAAATTCAAATACCCTAGATTATTATTTAAAAAAAATATACTCGATTTTTAATTTCTAACTACACATATTAATGTCCACAATTCAAAATAAGCATAAATTCACTAACATCTACATGATCTAAATTCGGTCAATTTTTTATGTTATCTATGATTCCAAGGGAACCGTTACACGTATTAACAACCCAATAATTAAAATATGAATAATAAAGACATAAATCAACATAAATAAGGAAATCAAGATATATAAGGATTGCCCGCTATTATGGTTAAAATGCAACTCTGTTATAGATAAGAGTCCTCAACAGTCCTCCTTGAACCCAAACATTTCATGTTGCCACTACCCAAACACCATGTACTAGTTTACATTTCCCAAACAAATTTCTGTGCCAAAAATAGCCTCTGACCACCGATTTGGTTTTCCAATCCTCCATTGAAAATAATGATCAAAACAACAACAGTTCTCACATGTCCAATGCCTCGATGAAGGAGTTCACATTATACATCACTATTACATTCATCTAGTGTAATAAAAAATTAATCACGAATAACCATCGTGGGATCCAATCACATAAAACATTTAAATAAATACGTGGCTATAATAGTGGAATTAGATCGCTGAAAAATAGAAGTTAATAAGCTCTATATTCTACCCAACATCCATGCATATATACGATTATTGTAATTGGAATAAGGATCTGATACCTATTGTTGTAGCGGTAGCCTGAGGGTCTATCGATTATGAATATAAATTAAACTAAAAAAACTACACATACATGAAACCCTACAAGGTGAAATTAGGGTTTACCTTCGAGATTTCCCTAGTTTAATCTCGTCTCGGTACGAACAGTATGTGGTGATGATAATTTATCTAGAACATAGGCTCGATGAACCTTGTGATCTTCTACTGTATTTATAATATGAACAATTACAAGCAGAGTGTAGACTCTTCCTCCGTGACCACCTTTTCTTCTCATTTTTTCTTTCCGATGCGTATCTTTCTCGTAAATCCGAATTAGGGTTTTTGAGTCTCAATAATGACGACTTGCTCGAGGAAAAAAAGGAGCCTTAGTGCATATATATAGGCTATGGTAGGGACCCTAATGAGAGATAAGGACGTGTCTCCTAATGGGCCTGAAACCTAATCCAAACACGATTATAATCCTATTCCATTAATTATAATCAATACCACTACATAACTATAATTGCAAATCCACTCCTTAACCGAAAATTATATTTCAAGCTCATTATTATTAGTTACTTAATCCCCCCTGACCACATTAAGGTTACAGATACCCATTAATAAAATAAATTACTGATAATTTATTTGATTAACTTATTTAAGTCCTTGAGCGGTCCAACTTAACTTATTTGTAATGGAGGATTAACATAATCCACATGCAAGGTTTGACACATACAAAACTTATAAGGATCTCAAGGGGGTATCACCAGTCTTTATATTGATACGTGAATTCCATCCATAAAGGATTACCACCATACATTAATTGCCATTACCCAATCTATCAAGATTATTAATCCAATAATAAATATCACCCGATAAGTCAAAATAATAAATAACTAGTGCACGTGTCCATCAATCATATTTGGATTAAGAGCCTTAAGTAAACCTAATAATCATGAGGTGTACACCGTCTTATAAAATCACTAAAAAGACAATGACCTCAAGGTGATCCCATTCAATACACACAAAGTGTAATAACATAATAAGTTGAAACTATACGATTTTTCGTAATTGTGACAACCCGGTATCCGAAATAAGGGGTGGCCAGCCCGATACTCCAAAAATACAGGAATCATCCTCAGCATCGCGACAACATAAAGAGTATACGGGATAACCACACAAAATTTCAAAAAATGGGTTGTCAAAAATTTTGTTTTGTAATTTAAAGAAAGCATTGTCAACAACCCATAACAGAAAAGAAGGCGGAAACCCCAAAAGTATATATATAACAACAACAACAACAACAATTATACAATAAAAGGGCCGAAGGAAATATCGGTCAACAAAATTTCATACAAGGAACCACAAGTTTCATTAGTTACATATTACATTCATTATACAATTACAACAGTTTGGGCCACACGCCCGAATAAAGTCCCGATCATAACTAGAAAACAACAATGAAGGCGTCTACACAAAATATCTCGTGAAATCCGCAAAATGTCACGGCTCCTCAAAAGACACTGGAATGGGGAGGTCATTACGGGCGACCTTGCGATGGAGCACCTGAGCGGATATAATATATATATGCACAACAAGAAAGAAGAACGAGTCAGGGCCTGGTTTTATGTGATCACCAGATAAATGACAAGTATGATAATAATGAACAATGAAGCATGGATGATAAAGATGACATTCTAGCATGATAACATCATATAATGAACTAAGAAAATTGAATGATTATAAGGTGAAATTCAATTATATAAGAGAATAAGAATAATTATAAGCCTTTTTCATCTTTCACCATTTTCATTTTTCATCTTTCCATTCCTTATCAGGAATACAAATTTTATCATGTGCTCTTTGTGTCACGTATTTCAACTGTATGCTCTTTGTGGCATGTACTGTGCTCTTTATGGCATTAATATCCATCAAGTCCAACTTGATGTTAGAATAGTTATAAGTATACATATATAACGATTCTAGGACCGCCCGTCCGGGTTTTCCCACTGTGCGCGTCCCTAAATAACCATCATCTTCCAGGGCCTATCATCAAGACAACTTGGGATCCTAACGAAACGTCGGGAAGCGGCCATATGCCTGCGGGATAGTCAAGACCACACTCGGAATCTCCTACCCATCGCAGAAAATATAAAATAAGCGCTCATATGGCCTAGGACTATATCCACCCTGCATTCATTAGTCAGGGGGCTTCACCTTACGCCCGAACTTCCCTTATGATGTCATTTAGAGAGGTGTGTTTAAACCATTTTATTAATTTTCGTTGCATGATTTAGTAAATTATCATTTACTTTATCCATTTACAATTTATCAAATGCATTCTGGTTATCCGGAACTATACGTGCTTCACATCATCATGATAAGCTCGATGAATATTTAAACTCCCAAGTTATTTTTCCCAAATATCCTTTTTGTACTTTATATAAACCATCATACCTCAAATTAATTTCTAAAGTCTCCCAATACGATTTAGTAATCTCCTAGACACCTACTAGTTGAAAAAGGAAAGTAATGCCTGAACATCACTTCGCGTAACCTCGAAATAATCCGCATGTAACCCAATTCTAGTCTAGGGTAGTAAACTAACTCACCTAGAACTCTATGACTCTAAGTTGACTTCATATAAGAAGGTTCCTATGTCCTAAGACTAGAGAGAAGGGGTTGAAAATGAAAAAAAAAACAAAATTAAAAATGCAGGATTTCCGAATCGATTCGGCCAGAAAATATGGGATTCTGTATAATTGTCGAATCGATTCGGACCCTCCGAATCGATTCGGTCAGGTAAATTGGGTTTCTGCATAAATGCCGAATCGATTCGGAATAGCCGAATTGATTCGGTTCACCTAAACCTGGAAACTGTCCCTGGGCGAATCGATTCGGCCAGGCCGAATCGATTCGGTCCTGCGAATTTCGCCAATCTTGGCTATGGAGTCTTAGACTCCAAATTTACCCTAACTCAAATCCTTTCAAACCAACTCATTTATTGTCACCAACACATCATAAATACTACTAACTACTACCATAACCATCAATAATCATCCAAATCATTCTTTAATGATTCAAGACCCACAAATACACAAAAACCCTAAACTAGTTAAACCATGATCAATACACCATTATCACAACTAATCATTTATCTTAAACCACATATAGCAAGTAGAAAAGTTGCCTCAATCTAGCAAATGCAGATTTTCCTTGTGTAGTAGCAAGAATTCCTCCTCAATCTTCAATCTCTTCTTCTTCCGCTACTCTTTCTCTTTCTCTCTAGGTTTAGGAATACACTTAGGGAAAATAGGAGACTTAAATCAAGACATAAATCGTGTCTTTAGTCTACAATTTACAGTTAACTGGTAAATACCACATTAAATGATTCGCAACTACACATATATGTTAAAACCAGTCAAAAGTGCCCAAAACCTCAAAATACACTATGGCATATATTTTGACTATCTCGCATGTTCCGGAACCAACTACGACCTCCAAATTATCATTTGAATATTTTATAACTCGTTTTAAGTTCCGGTTCCATTTTAAATCATAGGGTCATTTTAAATTCTATGACACTATAAAGCTCATAAAGAGGATATTTACATACTCCTACAGTAAATATACAACAAGTTAGTAAATATTAACTTTTCTTCATTACATTAACACTCACTCCATATTACAACATTTCATATTTAATTACCTCACATAGTAAGTAAATATAAAATAGGCTCTCATAAGCAAGGGTTGTTACAGTAATCAAGATAAACCTATTAAATATTATGCTACAACCTTAGTGATGGTGTGTTCAATTCTATCTAAGATTGCGAACGATAAAACTTATATTCCACAAGAACTGGTGATGCGATTCTCTGTGTTTAAGTTGTACTCTACACACCAGAACACCTACTAAGCAGAGTCAAAGACACCAATGATATATAAAATAATGCAAACATTATGTCCATACACCATTCTCATTAAAATATGAAAAATTAATTTTATTTTAACAATAAATTCATAACTAAAACTATTACATAAAGTATGGTTTTAGTCTACTGCTTTAACAAATGAGAGCTTCATACAAGGGAACCTTCCTGTAAAACCTATAACTTACGAGATGTCTAATAACCTTAAGAGGTCTCTCATGCAAAGTCTACTTCGTACGATATTCTCTTGTGAGAAACTAGTCTTTATACAAGGACTTGTGTTTCAAATAAATTTTTTACAAAACAATCTTCATACGAGGGGTCATTTGAATGAGAGGATAATATTCATAACCCCTTGTAAAAAAACCAAAAAATAGATTAAAATGAATCTTTAAAAACTAATTTTGTCTCATCAATTCTTAAACTTCAAAATAAAGCTTAAGTAATTTATAAAATAATAAATTGTTACCAAACCTTCAATGTGATGAACTTTTTTGGTTTGATAATGTAGTTTCTCGGTGCTTTATCTTTAAATTATTTAATTTACAAATCATTAATAAAAAAGACACTTACTTAGTTTTGTTATGTTTTGGAATAACACCAAACCCAAAACTAATATGGATATAAAATCATGTCCTTATATATAGAGATGGGAAGATGTAGGAATAAAGCCAACAAAAGGAAGAATAGAGATTAATGGATAAAAGATCAAGAGGTTGGAATAGATAGAGAAAGATGATAGGAATGGAAATGTACACCACCGTTAAAAATATATTATAGAATTTAATAATCGTGTAAGGATTTTAGTTTATTGAAAAATACAAAGGGGAATGTGTTTTTTTAATTTAGTAACGCGAAATAGAGGGATGTATGAGAGAGAGAGAGAGAGAGAGAGAGAGAGAGAGAGAGAGAGAGAGAGAAAGAGAGGGAGGGGAGAACAATGTGTAGTTATTTATTTGTTATCGAGATAAAAGGGGGGGGGGGGGAGAGCATGAGACGTTGATTGAGGGAGATAAAGATAAAGATGAACAAAGCACAAGACATTTGGAGTAAATGGTGGAACAACTAGCTTGATTGCACGTGGCAAAATGTGGGTATTAAACAATGTGTTAAAGGTTTAATATATGTTTGTGTATATTGATTTAGTCGAATAAGAAGAATTTAACAATATATACTAATCCAAATATAAAATTGTTAAGTATTTATTCTTTAATTATAAGAAAATAATACTCTTAATTTTATTCTACAAAGAAAATAAGGGAAATAGTATGTCTAGTATCAGTTGTTGATGATGATGATGATCATAATAATAACAACAACAACAACAACAACAACAACAACAACAAAATAATAATAATAATAATAATAATAATAATAATAATAATAATAATAATTGTAAATTATAGTAGACCCTTAAACTGTAATGGTTTTACAACAGTAAACCCCCTTGAACAAGTTTTATCAACCTCATTAAATAACGTGTGTAGATTTTCATGGTTCATTACTTTAGGGGGCCCTTTCTCGGGTTTTTTCGATCGATGGGTGATATGTGAAATTGTTATAGCTTGGGGATTATAATAATAATAATAACAACAACAACAACAATAATAATAACAATAATAACAACAATAATAATAACAATAATAATAATAATAATAATAATAATAATAATAATAATAATAATAATAATAATAATAATAATAATAATAATAATAATAATAATAATAATAATAATAATAATAATAATAATAAGAAGAAGAAGAAGAAGAAGAAGAAGAAGAAGAAGAGGAGGAGGAGGAGGAGGAGTTAAATGTGTAAGTAAGCAAGTCAGAATTATAAGAGGACGGGTATTCAAACCCGATTTATGATGGGAAGAGATTGGTGTTTTTTTTTTCCTCCATGAATGAAACAATGAGAATCCATGACACTTAAATGTGCCATACATTAATGATGGTAAATGTTGGTTTAGGTGGACAAACTCATGTGTGTGTGTGTGTGTATGTGTGTAAGAGCGAGCGATATATATATATATATATATATATATATATATATAGAGAGAGAGAGAGAGAGAGAGAGAGAGAGAGAGAGAGAGGGCTGCCAAAATAATATATGATAGAGTATAGTCATGAAAAAATATAATTTCAATTAGACTTTTATCATTATATCTAAAACTGAATTTAATTTCACGAGTGTAAAGAAAGTTAATATGAACTTTCTCATTGGAAGTTGAAATATAATTGATATATAAGAATCCCTAGTTAAAAAAAAAATATTTGGAGAATTTTTGTTAATAATATTAACACTTTAGAGGTTAGTACTTGGGTTGTTCCATGAAGTATCTTTGAAAATTAATAAATTAACTTCACGTGGTTATAAATGTGAGAACTAAACATTAAAGTAAAATAGTTTGAGTTTTCACTAATATGTATTCACGTTAGGGATTTAAGAGTGAACTCATTTGAAATTTACATTTACGTCACATTTACGAGGACATTGCATCACATTGTATTATACTCAATCAACTAACCTTTTATGTTGGCATTTTTTATTGACACGTATAATTTACAGTAATTGTACATCGACACAACTTTACAACACATTTTAGTGTGGAACACTAACATGTCATGTCCTCGTTGATTGGGTTTGGTTATGACAGCTAGTGCACTCCAAACAACAATCAATGTATACATGACACGTTAGTGTGTCACACTAAATGTATCTCAGAACTGTGTCGGCGTAGGATTGCTTTATAATGGTGAAATAAAGGGCCAGGAAAACCTCACGTATTAATCAATACATCGCTAATACGACACTGTTTAAATAAAATCTATCAGCCTATAGTATTTGCGTGGCAAATTTCATTAAAGTTTTTCATGCCTATTTTAACACAAGAGATAAAAAACTCTCTCCTATGACCGGTACAATTTACAATTACAATAATTATAGTTTGGACCCCAAACTTTTTAATTATTGACCCAAAGTCCCCCAAAACTAAACACATACAAATTAAATTCTAAAATTCCATTTAAATCTATTTTAACTTTAAATCATCAATATTATTATCCAAAAAAGCTTTAAATTAGCAAATTAAATTATAATAAATAAAAATTTCATTATTAATCAAATTATCTTTTATTTAGTTAATTATTAATCCCTTTAAAAATATGTTGTACTACAGTAGATATAAATAAGTTATAGGCATATAAGGATGATATTGACTAAGGTACAACCCATTAAAGCATCAAATTTGTTTTTTCAACATAAAATACTCATAACATCCAAAGTACAAACCCCAATGTATCTGATTCAAACCCAACATTCTTTTAAACCCAAATATATTCAATACGACAATCAAAACATAAACAAGTTACATATTAAAACCTGTTAAAACAATATATTTCTTATTTGTTAATGGCGGTTGAAGGTCTTTGCTTGATTTCTCCTCTTTAAATCTTTAATTTTATCCCCAAAAGCCTTCCTTTGCTCTCCCCAAACTTCTATGCTGCTAGGGTTTTAGGGTTAAAGTGAGTGACTAAAGTAAAGAAGGTTGATTCTACTTAAATACTCTTAATCTCACAGTTCTACTAAAGGTATAATTTTAGACCTCCATATGGGCCCAAAATACTATCCAGACTAAACCAGAACTTATTGACATGTTAATTTAATTTTGTAAATCATGAAGAATGTATTAATAACATATCATTACAACATCAGGTAATGAAGAACAAAATGAAGACCAAAATTACAAAATATATCCCAACTCAACACTAGCATTCGAATATCACGGGTATAATTAGTAATAACTTATTTGAGATGGTCTACTTCATTATTATTAGGTTGAATTTATACAATATTAATATACTACATTTGCTACAAATTGACTTGGTTTATTTTTTGGTAACTTTCTGTTAAATTTTACAGACAAGCATATAAACGTCATAAAGTCAAAAAATCAGTTATATCTGAAAGGCGTGAAGTAATTTCCTTTGTATTTAAAATACAATGGATGATGCGGAAGCGTTGAAAGATGATGGTTCAACAACAATTAAACAAAACAAATTTTGGTTTAATTGAACAAGATTAAATCAATTCATTAATCCAAGTCCTAGAATTTGCCTAAGTCATAATTTTCAATTATCCAAAGTTAGGCGAAACCAATTTTAGCAAATGACTTGAATAAACCAAATTTACCCAATATTTAATTTAGTCCCAAATTAAATGAGTGTGATAATTAAACCAAATTTTATCTTGAATTAAACCTAAAGCATGGATTCTAAATTATCGTGCAAGATAAAATAAACAATATCACACTACGCCGCGATGTACGAGGAAAAACCCAAGACGGGAAAAAACCTCGGACGGCCCTAGCCACAAGTCCACTGGATATGGAATTACAATTACAAGACAAAAGACTTACATCCTCGACTCGAACCCTCTCAAGCCTTGTTGCTCCTTCTTGTAGAAACCTCTTCCTAGCGGACAACCACGGAGCTCCACCGCGATCTCGGAATCCACCGATAGGACTTTGTATGGTCACCGTCACCCAAGCTTGGAGCCTTTCTCCGAGTGAGTAATACCGCAACAAACTTCTTCTTCTTTGTGATGGGATGTAGAAGCAAACCCGAAACGTCTCTTTTTCAATTCGGTAGAGAAAACCGGTGCCAAAACTCCAAGTAAAGATATGTATATAGAACTTGGATAAACAACTATTGGGTGTAAACACTAGAGTGTGTAGGCTTTTTCATTAAAGAATAACACTCAAAACTTGATCTTTTTCCTTAAACAAATTTTCTCTCAAAACACTCTCTAGGAGTTTGTATGGTATGAAAAAGATTCACCTTCAAAAGTGATTCCCGTCCTTAATTAAGCCTTAAAAAATCAGTTAAGAAACAAGTGGGATAATGGGGTGAAAACTGCCAAAAACTGCTCAAAACTGTTCCCGCTTGGCATCTCGTTCGAACGAACTTGACTCTCGTTCGAACGAGACTTCTAACGAGCAACCAGACTGGGCTCGTTAGAAACTCGTTAGATATCTCGTTAGAACGACCAAACTCGTTCGAACGACATATCGAACGACTGACCAGTTTAGGGTCGTTGGCAAAACTCGTTCGAACGAAACCTCGTTAGAACGAAAAACTCGTTCGAACGAAACTTCGAACGACTTCCAGAAATTTTTGATAAATTCAATTTTTGGCCCAGAAACTTTATGTACTTTATTTTAAAGTTTCAATTAAATTATTCTGAAAGTAAAACATGGTTTTTATTAAACCTAACACCCAATAAATATTGTTCCAAGCTCCTATATAAATATAATTACATTCATACCTTGGGAGCATGGAACCTTAGTTGATGACGTAGAAACGAGGCACACAAATCGGCATTTTGATGAAGCTTTAAATTCTTTGCCGCTACGTCTTCAACACATACTTCATAGGCTTGAGAGTATTACAATAAAACACTAACCTATGAAAAAATGTTTTTGTCCGGAATTGAGCCAACACAATACATGGACTCAATTGGAAATTTGTGTCCTTACAAATCTCACCCTTTGGCTATTTTGGGACAAAAACCAAAACAAAAATCCTAAAGGGCCGTCAAGCTCACTAGACTCAAAACATAACCCGCCCAATCTTGACTCAACCCAAGGATTAAACACTTTGCCTTTTAAAGTTGCCGCTTTAGTAGAATACCTGCACACTTAAGAAAACTCATCAAATGCATAGGGAATATCAAAATATATTAATCGCAATTAATTAATGACTCCCCCTAAAATAATTCTCCCCTTTATCAAACAATGACATTTACTTAAAAAGACGTCTCCCCCTAAGATAAATCTCCCCCAAACTTAAGATGCGATAATAATAGGATTAGATACCATTTCTCCCCCTATCATCATTCTCCCCCTTTTTGTTCGGGAATAGGCAAAGGATAAAGAACTAATAAACAGCATGTGGAAGCTTAAAGTGAAAAGACATGAAAGCATATGGGCAATAAAAGCAAGACAAAGACAAATAAATATCATATATATAGATACTAAAAATATACCAATAGAGCACTTGCATATATATATAGATATAAACACACACATGACACAAAATACAATAAGTTTGCACACTCTTATGGCAAAAAATGTGTCATATGGAAACGGAAGTGTAGGGGTGTGTACTAGCAACAATTAAATTTAGACCCAAACACTTAAGAAACGTTCACGGAGTTCTCATTTGAATGCAAACTTCATCACAGTTAAATATAACCTCATGTGACAATATAAAGATTGAACTCAATGAACAAACACACACAATGCATACAAGCCTAGCATGATGATGATTCTACAAACCAAATAGAGTCATGACATTAAAGACAACTAGGATAAACGGACATTGTGCAAACCGTTGATATACCATCCAATTCTCCCTCAATGAGCATATATATTCTTTTGTTTTTGAATGAATATATCAAACAAACATAGGCCTTGGCAATTGCTTTCTGTTTAATGCCAAATATACTATTTTTAGGCCTTTGGATCACGTATTTCTTTTAGATCGAATCAACGGTGGCTTACTATCGCAAAGGATTTAATTCATCCTTTCGGAGCCCTTCCCCGTGCATATATTAATTTATCATGTTTTCATTTTTCACACAAATCTCACATGCAATGGATTTTGGCATGCACTAGTCCTCCTAGGTCATAGATATGTAGATGACTAGATTGATAGGAGAACACCTCAAAAAGCTCAAATATAACATGTGACATTAAGATTTCAAAAGAGCTCGTGCATGTGTGAAAAGAGGCATATGAAAATAGAATCCATTTAATCAATACAAAATCCAACTACTCCATATAAAACATGGTAAAGAACATTTTAAGGATTGGAAATCTAAACCAAAAGTTCTAGCCACGTGGGAGCGTAAATGATGGGATTCAAACACAAATATATGTCACAGAAAGTGTGTCAAACAAAAATACACACAAAACAAAATCTTTTTGAGTTTTTAACATTTTTAACCAAAAATAAAGATATATACTCAAACGACTAAACACAAATCATTTGTATTTTTCATTAAGCTTAAAACACAAATGATAAACAAAAATCTTTTTATATTTTTAATTAATTCAAACACAAAATATAATACAAAAAGATAAACAAGTCATGATTTCTAGCATGTGATATGAAATAAGGCAATGACTAGAAAATGACTAAACAAGCATACATTTAGCATATGAATTTAGCATGAAGTACAAACGCTAAAGTATGCAGACACTAACACATTCATCCATTAGATCTAGCAAGGGAGGAAGCATGCGAAAGTAAATGAGAATCAAAATCCCTATTTTGTAAGGCAACCAAGTCGAATTTCCTAACCCAAATTAATGAGGAATGACTATCTTGGGGTGTAGGAACGTTAACTACCGTGGTTACTTTACTATGGGGTTTTTTAGGAATTCGTTTAATATCTAAACAAAATTTCCTAAGATGACCTTGTCGACCACAATGTGTACAAGAAAGAACATGTCGAAAAGATTTACTTAAGGAGTGATCTTTAAAAGTATTCCTAGTTGATTTTCCTAAAACATTGGTTTGGGCATTATGAGTAAATTCATTACAAGGATTGAAGCCTAAACCACAAGTGTCATTTTTAATTTGGACCGTTCCTAACATTTTATCTAGTTTTTCTGAACGACATTCCAAATCAAATTTGACATTACTAGAATCTTTTAATTTATTTTCCAATTCTGCAATGTTAGATTCTAGTAAAACATTTCGCTCTTCAAAAGCAAGAAACTCCTTTTTCAAGGATTCCATTAAACCCCTAAGGCTATCTCTTTCGCCTTCTACATAATCAAGCTTCTCTTGAAGAGTCCTCACATGTGTCCTAAGGTCTTCTATTAAAACATTTTCATCAATGACCTTGACACTTTCTTTTAAACTAGCTTCTAACTTCAAATTAGCTCTTTTCAATTTAATAGATTCTTTATAAAGTTCTTGAAAAGCATTTTGAAGTTCACTCACATTAACCTCTTCTTCATTTTCACTCTCACTTTCTTCTTCACTCTCACTATCATCAAAAACAAGAGAATCATGTACAATGACTTTAGAAGTGGCATATTCTATCGTTTCATCAATCGATGAGTTGTCATAATTACTCACATGACTAGCCATAAAAGCCACAAAATTTTTCTTAGTGGGGGAATCGGGCTTTTCTTCCTTATCACTATCACTAAGGGTTGCATTATATGAAATGGGTCGCTTACCATCTTTCCTTAGTTTAGTGGGGCACTCATAAGCCCTATGGCCATAACCTTCACAACCAAAACACTTGTTAGACTCGTCCCATTCTAAATTGTCATTACTTGGTTTAGGGATCCTCTCGGCTTTAGAAATCTTCTCGCTTTTATCATGTTAAGAAGTATCAAATTTCTTAAAATCATTTTTAAATTTATCTTTGTTAAATTTAAGAAATTTTCTAAATTTGCGAGCAAACAAAGCCATATCTTCCGAGTCACTTTCACTATCGCTCTCTACTACTTGTTTGACCTCTTTTAGGGCTTTTAAAGCAACACCCTTTTCAATTTTCTTTTCAGTTTTAGAGGGAAACATATCTAGTTCATAGGTTTGTAAATCACCTACAAGCTCTTCTAATTTCGTAGAGGCTAAAGTGGGTAAAGAATTTAAAACGGTCACTTTAGGAATAAATCTATCGGGTAGGGACCTCAAAATTTTCTTTACAACACGGTCGTCAGGTATTTTCTCTCCCAAGTTAAAGGATGAATTAACAATATCATAAAGTCTAGCATAAAATTTATCAAAAGTTTCTTTTTCATCCATTTTGATAGTTTCAAATTGAGTGGTGAGGTTTTGGAGTTTTGAAGCTTTAACGACACTAGTTCCTTCATGAGTTAATTGTAAAATATCCCAAGCATCTTTAGCGGTTTCTCACGTCATAATACGTCGGAATTCATCCGGTGCGACAGCGCTAAACAAGACATTTAAACCACGGGAATTAAAATTAGCAAGTTTAAACTCATTTTCAGTCCATCTATCGACGGGTTTGATAACACGTTCATTTTCAACTAAATAGGTTGGTGGGGAGTACCTGTTAACAACAAACATCCAAACTCTCTCGTCGATAGATTTTAGTGCCGTTCTCATTCGCGCTTTCCAATACGCATAGTTTGAACCATCGAAAATAGGAAATTTTGAAAATGGGGAAAAATCCATTTTAGCCAAAAAATTATTTAAAAAGATCGTTAACGAAATAATTTATCGCTTTGGCTCTGATACCAATTTGAAAGGCGTGAAGTAATTTCCTTTGTATTTAAAATACAATGGATGATGCGGAAGCGTTGAAAGATGATGGTTCAACAACAATTAAACAAAACAAATTTTGGTTTGATTGAACAAGATTAAATCAATTCATTAATCCAAGTCCTAGAATTTGCCTAAGTCATAATTTTCAATTATCCAAAGTTAGGCGAAACCAATTTTAGCAAATGACTTGAATAAACCAAATTTACCCAATATTTAATTTAGTCCCAAATTAAATGAGTGTGATAATTAAACCAAATTTTATCTTGAATTAAACCTAAAGCATGGATTCTAAATTATTGTGCAAGATAAAATAAACAATATCACACTACGCCGCGATGTACGAGGAAAAACCCAAGACGGGAAAAAACCTCGGACGGCCCTAGCCACAAGTCCACTAGATATGGAATTACAATTACAAGACAAAAGACTTACATCCTCGACTCGAACCCTCTCAAGCCTTGTTGCTCCTTCTTGTAGAAACCTCTTCCTAGCGGACAACCACGGAGCTCCACCGCGATCTCGGAATCCACCGATAGGACTTTGTATGGTCACCGTCACCCAAGCTTGGAGCCTTTCTCCGAGTGAGTAATACCGCAACAAACTTCTTCTTCTTTGTGATGGGATGTAGAAGCAAACCCGAAACGTCTCTTTTTCAATTCGGTAGAGAAAACCGGTGCCAAAACTCCAAGTAAAGATATGTATATAGAACTTGGATAAACAACTATTGGGTGTAAACACTAGAGTGTGTAGGCTTTTTCATTAAAGAATAACACTCAAAACTTGATCTTTTTCCTTAAACAAATTTTCTCTCAAAACACTCTCTAGGAGTTTGTATGGTATGAAAAAGATTCACCTTCAAAAGTGATTCCCGTCCTTAATTAAGCCTTAAAAAATCAGTTAAGAAACAGGTGGGATAATGGGGTGAAAACTGCCAAAAACTGCTCAAAACTGTTCCCGCCTGGCATCTCGTTTGACCGAACTTGACTCTCGTTCGAACGAGACTTCTAACGAGCAACCAGACTGGGCTCGTTAGAAACTCGTTAGATATCTCGTTAGAACGACCAAACTCGTTCGAACGACATATCGAACGACTGACCAGTTTAGGGTCCTTGGCAAAACTCGTTCGAACGAAACCTCGTTCGAACGAAAAACTCGTTCGAACGAGACTTCGAACGACTTCCAGAAATTTTTGATAAATTCAATTTTTGGCCCAGAAACTTTATGTACTTTATTTTAAAGTTTCAATTAAATTATTCTGAAAGTAAAACATGGTTTTTATTAAACCTAACACCCAATAAATATTGTTCCAAGCTCCTATATAAATATAATTACATTCATACCTTGGGAGCATGGAACCTTAGTTGATGACGTAGAAACGAGGCACGCAAACCGGCATTTTGATGAAGCTTTAAATTCTTTGCCGCTACGTCTTCAACACATACTTCATAGGCTTGAGAGTATTACAATAAAACACTAACCTATGAAAAAATGTTTTTGTCCGGAATTGAGCCAACACAATACATGGACTCAATTGGAAATTTGTGTCCTTACAATATCCAACATAAATAATGTAATTATTGAGTTACATAAATAATGTAATTAAACAATTATATTATTTATGTTGGATATAACTGATTTTTTGACTTTATGACGTTTAGGTGGTTTTTATCTGCAAATTCAAATGCATAATAGAGGTACACTATATCATATCAAGGTGCATGGTGGTGTCCATAAGTATAGGCATGAAATTTTCTTTACTCAATTTCCATATATTTTTGAGTTTTTGGTTTTGACATAATTCAGTAAAATGTATATTACGAAAAAAAATTACCATTGGTAAAATTGTGGACTTCGGTCTAATAACAAACTTTTGTAGTAAAAAAGGCATGTCAATACGGGGACTAGTAACTTCTAAGTTTACTTATGTGTAAAATATCGCTGAATTTTTATAACATACATTTATCCAACAATATTTTTAAGTTATATAAATTCCTTACAAAAGTAACATTCTACATTATCGAGAGAGAGAGACAACCATTACAATTAAATAAATTTACCTAAATTGGCTATATTCAACTAGTTGTAGCTATATTTTAGAATTCACCTAACAATATTCCATGTCATGTTTCAATGAACACTCTAAGAAATCCAAGCACTAGTGGTTTGACACTAAAATCTCATTTCATATTTTTTACAAGCACCTTGTGTGCACTAAGAGCTCTGATACCAATTTTTTGTTCCCCACTACCTAATTTATTTTGGGTCACCTCCATTAACCATGAACTCGTATAATCAACATATTGTAATATCCCTCCCCGGTAAATTGATTAAAATTATATATGGATTATAAATGGAGAGTCAATTATAATTAAGGAAGAATTATAGATGAAATTGAATAAATATAAAAAGAAAAAGAAATAGAGTTTTTCAAACGATATGTGGTTGTCGTTCGAACACAGTGTTAAGGTTGCGAGATGGATCGTGAGTAGCAGGACATCTAACAACGTGCTACTGGTTTACAGTAGCAGGTCACGCAAAGGGTCGAGCGATCCTTAGATCGAACGACATTAGAAGTCGTTCTAACGACATATGTGGTGTTGTTCGAATGACATAGGGGAAGTCGTTCGAACGACCTTCGTTGAGTTTTTAGTTTAGATTACCCTTGTACGCTGTCACAATTTGGAGCGTTCGATCATTGAGTTGTCAAGCCCAAATCATTCCAGGAAGGGTAAAACATGGATCCAAGCTTTGGAGAGGGTTTTATAAGGGTGTGTATGTGTTATATTGTTGTTGGAAGAAGGAGAGAGAGAGTGAGAGATAACGGGGGAGGTGGGTGGTCTTCCACTTCCACACATTACCATTCCACCACCAAACCACCACTCTCCCACCATTTCCATGGTGTGTTCAACCCAAAAATACCCATTTCCACCTTTGATAAAGGAGAGCTATGAATTTTGGGGTTAAGAGTTTTGGAAATGAAGTTGGAGTGTTCATAGAGAATGAAGAGGGATTTGACGAAGCTTTATTGGAGGCAAACATGGTGGTGTTAGACAACCCCTCTTAAGGTCGCCTTAGGAGGTGGGGGGTTGTCATCTTCCTTGGCCTTCTATGCCATCCATTGTTAGATCTTCAATTTAGGTGACAAAACCTTACTCTTAGTGTAAATTGTTATTTTTACATTTGTAGTCTTGTAGTTAGACTATTGAATAGGGTGCATTTTGTAAAATGATAAAAAAAGATGTATAGAAATAATAAACATTTTTAAGAAATAAAAATGTTGGCAAATGGCATTTTGTTGAAAATGGTGAATAGACAATTATTTCAAAGTTTTGAAATAATGAAAGTTGACGTTTTTATGAAAATTGGATAATTATTTCAAGGTTTTGAAATAATGAAAGTTGATATTCTTTTTATGAAGATGGTGTATTTTCTAAAAATATTGATGAAAATATTTTATGAAATTAAATATTTAGGATAATGACATGTTTTGGTGAGCATTGATGAAACAATATTCTTGCAAAAAAAATCATGACTTTATGAAAATATACATTTGTTGAGTTTGAAGAAATTAAATGTCTTTTATGTCTTAAGAATGAAATTTTTGCAAGTATAATGAATTTCTAGAATGAAAAATGTGTTTATACCATGTAGTAGGGTTTTAAGGTTAAAATTCTTCTTCTCATGCATAAAAACTTGTAGTATTTTGATACTAAATGCATAAATAAGTTTAGAGAAGTTTTGTTGGGTTTAAACATAAAATATGAATAATTAAAAATTTAGTCTCCAAGGTGTGTGAAATTGAGACTAAAAGGTATAATGAACAAGAAATTATAAGACTACATATGTTGATGAAAAGAAATGATAATTTCTTACAAGAGTAGTCTTAGTGCAAGAGGAATTTCTTAAAGAAATAAGATAAGGAATGTGTGGTTTGGGAAATTGCTAATGAAGTTATTGAATAAGGTGTTAATGGGAAAATATGGTAAAGTTGGTAGAAAATGATTAACACTTATGGAAATTAAAAGGGATTAAAGGTGTAAAAGTGTTTTCAATTAAGAAGAATATTACTCCAAATGTAAAAAGGTGTTAAAAGTGATAAAACACTTAGGAAGTTGGTACGAATAACTTAATAGTGTTTTTGGATAAATTGACACTTATGAAAGGGAGTAAAATGTGATTTTGGAAACAAGTGAGTAAAATGGTAATTTTACTTAAAGTGAAATATTTTTATGAAATAAAAATGTTGGAAAAGGTGTCACAAGAAAACGATCCTAAATGAATATGATTTTTGGGATAAAAATCAAGGCTAAACTATAAAGGACATAAAATGGTAAATTTCAAAGTGTAACACAAATGGGGCGGTAAAGTCCCGGGTTTTGGCTTTGGCTGGATAAAAAGGATAAGTGGAATAATATGAACATTTGTAAAATGTTAAAACACATTAAAAGAACACCGATATAAAGCAAGAAGGGCCCGGAGCCCTTGGGTGAAAAGCCCTAAACACTGGCCAGAACATATAGTGCACACAACCGACGGTGTGGAGCCCGTGAAAGTATGCGATATAAGAATATTTCGAGAAAAGAAAAGATAAAGAAAATGTGGAACATGTTAAGAAATAGGTTGTATGGTAAAATGTATTAATGCAACCTAACTTGAATGAATAAAATAAATGTTTCGGTAAAGGTGAAGTGGAGAAGTGAATGTGTAAATCTATTAACGTCCATAAGATAAATAAAAAGGTAAAGTGGGTGGTAAATGGGTGGTTAAGCAACCAAGTGGTTAAATCCAAAATTAACACAAGAATGTGTTTTAAAAAGGTTTTCAAAGATTAAATAAGTACTTTCTGCACGATGCTTGCGTGTGTTGAAAGCACAAGTTTCAACGAAAATGCTAAGGTCTATTGAAATAAATAAAAAGAGTAATTCCGGTAAAATAATGGGTTCGGATAAATCAAACGGAATGGTTTCAAGTGTTGAACCAGGTGTGTTAAACACAACGAGTAATGCTAAGTGTGGGTAAAGGAAGTCTTAAATAAGATTAAGGTAAATTAATCTGGACAAGCAAGATTTTCGGAAGTAAAACAGTTAATATATTGGAACATGTATTTTCAAAGGTATACATATGTAGATATATACATATTTTTTCATGCATGTGGTTGTAGCGTGTGAGTATTATTTCTGCTGTTCATTTCTATATTGCCTTGTATATTCCCACTGGGAATAGGCTCAGATTCTCGCTTTGTTACGGCAGGTTGGGAGTGGTTTCGTATTTTAAGAGCGTTATACAAGTAAGTATATTTTATTTATGTTTACGTTAGTAGCTCTGTTTACTTGGACTTCAGGTGCTCTCCATGGGTCCCTCAAGTAGTTTATCTTGAAATTGGAATCGCATGCTAACAAGTGAAATGTTAATTAAAATAAAACTAGACTAACAACATTATATTGGTTGTTCCATTGCACTTCACACCTAACGTTCGAGTCGAATCGGGTTGACTCACGGGTAACCCATAAATTCGGATCGGAGCGTTACACATATGCTGGTAATGTTAATAATAATAAGACAGATGTTTAAAAGAAAAATAATAACAAGAACACCAAAATATGTGGTTCACCGATTTGGATACATAAACAAAGAGGGTCGATTCCACTAAATTTAAAGAAATTAAAATTACAATAGAGGATAAAACCAGGGATAAATCATATACCTTTTATTCTCTTTATTAAATCCCAAATAGCCATTGTACACCAACTCTCTACCCCGTTAGGATTATGGAGTTGGAAAAGTTATAATGGCCAAGGGACAGTGTCCAAATGAGTCATGTCAAGCCAAGTATAGAGGGATCTTAAGGCTATTGTCACTAGAGGAAGCCTAATACCCCGTGCCAAACGGATTGATATATTGATGAGGTCCCTTCGGGGCTGGTCGTTGGATTTCCTAGGCAACACGAAATGAGATAGAATTACAAGAATGTAAGCTAGAAATTCTAAGGATGTACCTTGGCCTTGGGCAACATCAGAGGAACCATCCTTAGAAGGATCTTGGAAAAATTAGCTAATAAAAGGAGTGAACGTGGCTTTGTTGGATGAACCAATGCACCTTCGGCATATGCGATCCAACTCTAAGCGATCAGTAGAATCTTCGATGTTTAGAGCTTCATTGGAGTAAGGCACATCGCCTGTGGGTTCGAGGCCTAAAAGCTCATAAACATCTTCCACTGTAACGGTAAACTCACCCCACGCAACTGTGAAAGTGTGGGTGGTAACGTTCCAGCGAGAGACCATAACTTAGAGGGCAACATTGTTCTTTGAAAGAGTGAGCTCTCCAAATGACTTAGACCGATGCAACCCAACTTTAACAAAAGTCACAGCGTGGGACCTTTGCATGTGAGCATTCCGAGCAACGAAATGAGCTGAAAAACCTCCAGGCCCCTCGAAATCAATTTGGGACCAAGGGAAGTCACCTCGATCAAGACGAAAACACAGAGTTCCTGTGACACCATGCCTAGTTAATTACCGGGTGATCAGTCCTTAATTAATCAATTTTAGAATATCAAGTTGGTTCAGATAATGCACCACTGTCGAAAAACTTAGATTTTATTTTAATAAAATTAACCACCTAGTATTTAAAAAGGGTGATGTCCAAATTTTATCTTGTCATTAACTACTACTAAAAGAATACCAATAAATACCATGCATCATAGTAAACATAAGTAAAGTCTGAATGAAGTAAAATAAATGTCTGGAGTAAACATCTCCAGGAACAATCCCATACAATAAATCCAATAAAAGAGACCTAATATAAGAGAGAGAATTTAAAATGACTAAATCTCTGAAAGTGAACACAAGTAAGGATGACATGTCCAACAATAATGGAGGACTAAAAAGAAAGAATGAGCTGAGTCGTCTACTAGCAATAATCCTGCAACTTCCACAACAGCTACAACACGACAATTGAAAAGAGTCTCTCAAGGTTGGTGTCCCTGTGGCTGGGTGATAACGTGACTTTTGCGTATGTCGTTGTTGAAAGCCAAGTTAGTCAAATCCTCAAATATCTACAAAATATAACAATCTAAAGTCTAGTGGTAAGTAAGGGTATCAATCGACTTTCAAGGGTGTAAGCTAGAGACAAATTCAATTGTAATTCACTTTTTATTTTCTTTTTTGTGCTTTTTCACTTTTCTACTTTTTTTTAGCTTTTTCGAATATTAAAACAATAGGGTGAGGTGATGATTTAAACTAAACTAAATTAAAGTGTGAGATGAAAACAACTAACTAGAAATTTACTAAAATGAAAATTAAAGTCTAAACTAAAAATAAGAGATAAATGAGGTAAATAATTGTGAGAACAATCAAGGAGTGGGATTACACCACAAATTTTAGTTATTCTAATTAATTAATTTAATTAATTGAATCCTCCCAAATTAGTATCAAAATTACAAACCAACTCTCGTTGCAAGTGTAATTATAATATTAATCTTTTAGAAAATTAAGTTTAACATCCCACAACTCTAGAAAATAGATCTACACTCCTTTTAATTAATCACCCGCTAGGTTGATCGATTAAAATTCATGTAAATCTTAGAAAATAATTTTAGAGTTGAAATTCAAATTATAATACCCCACTTAAGAAACCCCTATCTCTAGTTCGTATCTAAAATGGGTATTATAACTAGAATCTCAATTTTCTCTCGAAAATCATTTACCCTCTCTCGAGGCGTAAATTTAAGGGTGAGGGATTAAAATTAACATTCAAAGGGACTTTTCAAGTAATTAAACTAATTAAAATAAAATAACATCAAATATGGGTTTTACCCCACCCCTTGAAAGGGGTTTTATCCTAACATGATATGAAATATAACAAATTAATAATCAAAGGCATAAAATAAATGAGAAGAGAAGAAAATGATCAAACCCCAATCTCTTGAAGTGAAATTGAACTTCTATTCCTTGAGTTGAAATTCACATCCCTTAATTTGAATGATTCAAACAAAATTACATCAAGAATCTCACTCAATTTAATCCTCACAATAATTTATTTTCTCCTCACTATCTAAAAATAATAAAATAAAAATTCTAATCTAAAAGTACACTAAATTGGTATTTTCTCTCTCTACAAATTCCTATATAAAAGCTTCCTCCTAAATGGGGTTTTCAACTTCATTTATAGTAGGCACATGGAGCATGGGGAGTGTGCACATGGGGGTAAATTGGGAAATGGAAGTGCACATGCGCATGGCAAATGTGTGAGGTAAGGAAGGTATATGGGTGAGGGAATTGGGGGATAAAATTCTGATATGATTTATGGGTATTTTGGGCAATAGTTAAAAGATATGGTTGGGGGGCATTTTGGGTAAATGGGTAAAAAGGGAATAAGTGGCATATGGGTTTTTAATTTTGGTCTTTTTGGTATTTGGTTGGTTTAGTTTTTGGCAGGTCACGTTTTTTGGAGAAGAGGGGAAATGGGTGATGTGGGTTTCAAAAGGAGATGGGTTTTAGTTTGGTTTCCATGGAGGGATAAGGTTGGATGAAAATGGGGTGGGTAGTTCAGGTGGGTTGTCGGTGGAGTCGCCGGAATGGAGGAGAGGTCCGGGGCGGGTTGGTTGGAGAGCTCAGGTGTAGGGTAGGTCGCCTGAAGGGGATCGGACAGGGGGTTTGGAGGTCCGATTGGGGTCACGACCGGGTAAGGTGATAGGGGATTGTGTGTCAAGAAGGAAATTTAGGTTTGGGCAGGAGATTCGGCCATGGGTTTAAGCTAAGGGGCTTTGGTTATGAGGGTTAGTGAGAGGAGAGAGAAAGTGAGGTTGGGGAAGAAGATGGAGTGTGGGGTTGTGTGTGGTAGGGTGTGGAATGTTAGGGAGAGGGTGAGGGAAGTTAGTTAGATGTAGGTGAGTGTGTATGGTGGTTATGGTGTGTGTTAAATTTATGACCCTAAAATAACACTAATAAAATAAAATTAATAAACTAAAATAAAATAAAAACCTAATAAAATTCTATTTTAAAATAAAACAAAGACTCAAATAAAATTGAAACTAAAAAAAAGAAATAAAATAAAAATAAAACTAAAACTAAAACTAAAACTAAAATCCTAAATATGTGTAAAATCAAATTAAACTAAAAATAAAATCAATCAAATAAAACTAAAAATAAAATCTAACTAAAAATAAAACAAACTAAAAATAATAAAAATATAAATGTTAAAACTAAAAAAATAAAATCCTAAGCTTATAAAAACTAAAATAAAACAAAAGAAATAAAAACATAAAATTAAATGAAAACTAAAGTTCTAAAAAAAACATAAAATATAATAAACTAAAAATGAACTCCTAAAACTAATCCTAATAAGACTAAACTAAAAGCTAATAAAAATCAAAATAAAATAAATTTATAATAATAAAGATAAAAATAGAAAATAAAACCTAGAAATCCTAAATAAATAAAAAATAAATCCTAAAAATAAAAATGACTCAAACTAAAAATCTAAAAAATAATAAAAGGGCACAAGCAAAACACACACATGGTTCGGGGTAGGTTTAGGCTAGATTTAGGCTCGGGTAAGGGTTTAAGCAAGTTTAGAGACAAGGTATTTAACTCCATTTATGCGCAATTGCTTTGATTTAAATGCTTGAACTCTGGAACGCACAATTTGACATACAAGATAAACATTTAAGCACATAAGACCCATATTGCAGAGAATTAGAAACTAAAGTACATCTATTTGGGGTATAAATTGTACAATTTTGGGTGCTTATCACTGGGCACCTAAAATAATGGAACAGTAGAAAGATAGACAGAAAAACAGGTCAGAGCCCGAGTTTAAAACAGTTTTAAATAGAATGTGCTTAAATTGATTCAATTAGCACAATTATTAATCAAGTTAACTTAACGTACTCACTTGAGATACTCACCCCTCAATCTAGTGTGCACGTCTAACGAGCAAGTGTATAATATGAAGTTTGAAAGTCTCTTTAAATAACGTAAAAACTGACGTACTTATGATTTCGATATAAAATTAGGATTTCTTTAGATTATTCTCATATTCTTCTAAATGCCCAACGGTTAATACCATAAATGTATAAATAACAATAGTGACAACAACATAAGGCACCAAACATGATTTTCGGTATACACACCTTATTCACTTTACGTATACATATCAAATTATATAAATATAGCAACATCACACCCTTGGTTAAGAACCCATTAGTACTACGCATACTCGGCTATCTAGTCCACTTGCAAAGCTCACGCATGAAGGACAATAGGTTCAATCTCTCGATAACCAATAGAAACATAAATAAATATTGGAGGCGAACATAGTCACAAGCCGATGGGATACGCACATAGCTACGCACCCATACGATTGTCATCACTATCATTCTCACAGATAGCCCATACCTAGGTTCCATGTTCTAGTGGTACAACTCTAATTCCCCCGAAGGCACACAATTTTCGATTCTCCACAATGCATTAACCTCCGTTCGATAGCCAGTAGCTAGGTATGTTATACACATAATATTTTGAACTATAAGAACGCACACAACTTATATAAAATTCATTAGCTTTCCCACAGTCTAGTATTTACAGTACGTATATTATATCTCTTATTATAACCCATACTTTATTTGTGTGTACTCTACCTTGCATTTTTGCACCTCCTTAATTCTATGGATTTTATACCTTCCAAGGGTCGACATATTCTCCGCTCACTATTAATTATTAATATAAGTCACTCAATGATCATACTGGTTTAACACTCACTTGAATAAGCCTACGGGAAGTTCGAAACAAAATTTAGGCTTAAAAAGGCCATTCTGGAATCTCGTTAGAAGACCCAGAAATCTCGTTCGAACGAGGTCGTTCGAATGAAGGTACTTCGAATGAACCACCAAACTCGTTAGAAGTGCTACTGGAATCTCGTTAGAAGTCTCGTTCGAACGACCTGGGCTGAACTTTTAACGAAATTTCCAAAGTTGCCTAGTTCATCTCCAAAGTCTGTTTTTCCAGATTTTCTCTACTCAAATATTAACCTAAATCCATTCGAACTCAATTGCAAGGTTACCAAACTACTCTAAGGCACGTTAGAACACTTTTTAACATAGTTTTGGGGTCAAATCCTCCTAATCATAATGTAATTACTATAAATTCCTAAATTTTAACAATAAACCATATTAACCTAAACCCAGAATTATTTAACTTTAAAAACTCCATTTTTATTTCGTGATTAACATCTAATTCACCAAATTTCACATTCTAATTAAGGGTAAAAATCCTCTACATGCAGGCCCCCATCAGATTTTTAGAATTCCTACCCTATTTCATCATAGAAAATCCCAAATTGGGTATTAGTTGTTCTAAAACCTCAACACATGATAACATGAGTAATAATTGCTAAGAGAAGAGCAAGATAATAACTTGCCTTAAAAATGAACTTCTGATTCGCGGATTGAATTTGTTATAGGAACGATCCTTTTGACATGATCTACGCACTGGTGTACTTTTTGTTATGAAAAGTTGAGTTCCTGGCTTAGGGCTCTAATGGAGTCTCCTTCTTCTTCCTTGGTTCCTTTTCTCTTTTCCTATCTTCTCTCATAGGTTGCAACTGATAGACCACTAACTTTAAAATGCTATTAATTAACCTAATTTTCGTCCATTTAATTACCCAAAAATCCCTAAAGACCGAAATACCCCTCCGGGGATGCCATTTTGGGTTAAAAAATCCCGGACTCCAATTAACATACCTGAATAGTATTTTCTGACTATTTCGACCCTTCGAGACACTCTGGCGCACTCAAAATAGTCGTCCGAGTTATACAAAAATAAATTATCTTTTAACCCCCCAAATATATACGAATGATGCGACTCATACGCGTTCCAAATATTTATAACATAACTGTCGTGTATCTCATTCTCGGCCATACCATTATTTCAATAATTAATAACTCTCATCCCGCAAGTGATTATTATCATAAAATTAGATTAATTTCGAATTTAAATTTTCTCCCTTTAATTTAATTAATCCCCATTTCCCATTAAAATAATTATGCGTAAAAATACGGGGTATTACATACTTCCCCCTAATAACAGAATTTCGTCCCGAAATTCGGAGAAGAATATATATATATACTTGAAAAAAATAGCTCTGGATAACGTTTACGCATGTCATCCTCACGCTCCCAAGTTGATTCCTCAACATTGTGGTGTCGCCATTGGGCACGTATTAGTGGTACTACTTTCGACCTCAACTTCCTCTCACTACGGTCTAAGATAGCAATCGGCCCCTACTCGTATGAGCTATCAGGTTGTAAGTCTATCTCCTACAACGCAATATGAGTATGGGCTAATTCATCTCGAAGAAATCTCCCCAGCGAAGAGATATGAAATACATCGTGGACTTTATGCAAGTGTTCCGGTAACCCAAGTCTATCAGCAACTGGCCCAATTCTTTCGATGATGGGGAATGGCCCTACATACCTAGGCGCCAACTTTCCCTTCTTTCTAAAATGCATAAATCCCTTCATAGGAGACACCCGAAGTAATACCTGATCCCCAATGCTGAACTCTCAAAAATAACATTTTGCATCAGCATAACTCTTCTGCCGATCCTGAGCAACTCGAATACGGCTCCGTATCAACTCTATCCTTTCCTAAGTATCCTGAATTATCTCCGGACCATGTAGCTTGTTGTCCCCCACCTCTAGCCAACATGCTGGGGAACGATAAGGCCTGCCGTATAGGGCTTCGAATGGATCCATACCGATAGTAAACTGGTAGGAGTTATTGTAGGCAAACTCCACCAGTGGAAGGTGTTACTCCCAACCTCTGCCAAAATCAATGATGAACATCCGTAACATATCCTCCAACATTTGGTTCGTCCGCTCTGTCTGACCATCCGTCTGTGGGTGATAGGCTGTGCTCAGTTATAACTCTCTACCCAACGCTTCCTGAAAGCACTCCCAAAATCGAGAAACGAATACCTTGTCTCTGTCAGATACGATATTGAGAGGCACTCCGTGGAGTCTAACTATCTCTGCTATTAATAACTGGGCGTACTGTCCAGTGGTATAGTCTGTCTTGGCTGGCAGAAAGTGGGCTACCTTGGTCAGCCGATCCACTATCACCCATATCGAATCGTGACCCCTCTGCGATGTAGGTAATATCGTGATGAAGTCCATGGACGTGCTCTCCCATTTCCATATAGGAACCTCTAATGGATGTAGAAGTCCCGCCGGTCTCTGATGGTCCACCTTTACCAGCTGACAAGTGGCACATTTTAAGATGAACTCGACAATATCCTTCTTCATTACGCTCCACCAGTACTGTCTACGCATGTCTTGGTACATCTTGTCCCCTTCGGGATGCACTGCAAATTGAGAACCACGTGACTCTGTCATCACCTTGTGTCGCAAATCTTCACCTTCAAGAACAACCAATGCCCAATTGAAACGTAGGCCCCCGTCTGAACCCATGGTGTAAGACTGAGCCCCCTCGGCTAGAAGCTTCACTATCTGACTTTGGTAGAACGGATCATCTGCCTGAGCTTATACAACTCCCATAATAACCTAGGGTGTAACCGTCATTACAAACATAAATGATCGATCCACTGCATCCTGAATCCCTAACTCCTTCCATTTCGCTTTCCATACCTCGACCACCTCACCAACCGGCCTTCGGCTCAACGCGTCTGCTGCCACGTTAGCCTTCCTCGAGTGGTATTTGATATCAAATTGATAATCCTTTATGAACTCAAGCCACCAACATTGACGCATATTTAACTCCTTCTGCGTGAAGAGGTACTGTAATGACTTATGGTCCGTGAATAAGTGAAATTTCTCCCCTAGGAGGTAGTGTCTCCAAATCCCAAGTGCGAACACGACTACTGCTAACTCCAAGTCGTGGGTGGGGTAATTCCTCTCGTGAGACTTAAGCTTACGGTAAGCATAAGCTATAGACTGATTTTCCTGCTGAAGTACACCCCCAAGTCCTAATAAGGATGCATCAGTGTAGACTAGATACTCCACTCCCGGCCTGGGTAATGCTAACACTGGTGCTGAGGTTAACTTATCTTTCAACTCATCGAAGGCTAGCTGACATGCATCACTCCAGATAAATGGCACCCCTTTGCGAGTCAAGTGCGTCAACAAACCCGCTATCTTTAAAATCCCTCGAATGAACCTCCTGTTGTATCCAGCTAAACCTAAGAAACTACGTATCTCAGTTGGTGTCATGGGCTGCCCCACTCCCTCACCGCTGACACTTTCCCCAGATCCACGGATATCCCTTTATCGGAGATGATATGCCTAAAAAACTGTACCTCCTTTAGCCAAAACCCACATTTCTCGTATTTTGCTGGCGCAGTGTATGCAAAACTTACCTCAAGTGTTCGGCATGGTCCTCCTCGGTCTGTGAGTAAACCATAATGTCATCTACGAATATGATGATGAACTGGTCCAAGAACTCTCTGAACACCCTGTTCATCAAGTCCATGAACACGGTTGGGGCGTTGGTTAGCCCAAAGGGCATAACCCTGAATTCATAGGAACCATATCTAGTTAGGAAAACAGTCTTTAATACGTCCTGTTCCTGATACGTAGCTGATGGTACCCCGATCTCAAATAAATCTTTGTGAAGAAAAATGCTCCTCTCAACTGGTCGAACAAGTCATCGATTCAAGGCAATGGATATTTGTTCCGTATTGTGACCTTGTTCAATTCCCTGTAATCAACACTAATCTCAACGATCCATCCCTCTTCTTAACAAATAATACGGGAGCACCCCACAACGAAGTACTTCGACGGATAAACGGGTCACGCAACTCCATCATCTCTCCTGGAGCCATACGGTAAGGTGCGCGTGCTATCGGTCGAGTATCTGGTGCTAAATCAATGACGAAGTCTATCTCTCTACTCGGTGGTAATCCTGGAATCTCCTGAAATACATCGGCAAACTCTCGAACTATAGGAATTGAATCAAGCAGTACCATAACCTTCGTAGAGGTCACCTCCTCCATATAGTATAAATACGTTCACGATCCTCCCTCAGAACGAGGCATCGCCAACAGAAACATCTCCTACCCGAGTATGGCAAAAACTACACTCTTACTATAACAGTCAATCATGACCCTATACCTGACAAGCCAATCCATACCCACAATCGCGTCGTACTCGGACATGTCTAATACGAGCATGTCAGCGGGTAAGATAAACCTCCTAATCTCTATACCTACTCCTCGAAAAATAAAAGAGATAACGGAACCCCTACTCAAAGGAGAATCCATACAAGTGGCTGTATCCTCTGCTGTATCAAATAACCCCATAGTACGCGCAAACCCCATCGTAATAAAGCAGTGTGTGGCTCCCGTGTCAAATAAAATGCGCCCAAAGTCCCCTGGATAGAAAACATACCCTCAATCGCTGGTGGGTCCTGCGGGACTGCAGCGTGGTGCAGATTATAAACTCGTCCATACTGATGCTGCCCTTGTTGAACTGGAGCGGCTGGGATGGGTGACAATGCTGCCATCTGTGGAGGTGTTGGAAGGGCTGCGAGAAATACCGATCTCTGGGGTTCCTGACAAACATCCTGCTGCTACTGCTGGCCACTACCCTTCCGAGGGCAATCCTGGCGTTTGTGGCCAGTGTTTCTAGACGTGAAACATCTCCCTGGGAAAGGTCCCCGCCTCCGTCCCTGCTGCTTTCCCCGACCATGATGGCCGTTACCACCCCTCTCTTGGCCGTTCTGGCCCTGCTGAAACTACTAATGGACCTGATGGCCCTGATGGCCATGTTGGCCTTGATGGCCATGTCGAAAGCCTCCCTGCTCATGCCTAAAACCTCCTGATCTGAACCTCTTAAGATCCCCTTGTTGGAATCCTGATCACCGTGCCTATGTTGGCCCTGAACTGTCTGTTCCCCACCGGTACTATTTACCCCTGCCCTATTGGCTAGGCTCTCCCACCTTCTTAACCTCGGACATGTGGAATCGGATGTCCTGGCAGTGGAGTAGTGCTGCGTTGACCACATCTGAATAAGTGGCCAATGAGAGATTGCCTATTAGGTGCTGGAGGATCCTCCATGTCAACCCATCCATGAAGCGCTGAATCTTTTTCTCTTCGGTTGGAATCTCACTCGGTACAATGTTGAGGAGATTAGTAAACTCTGCCTCGTATTCTGCCACGTTCCTTCCCTCCTGCTTCAGATTTGCTAACTTTCGACTAATCTCTGTTGGACAGCCGAAGGAAAATACTTGCGATCGAACCGCACCCAAAAATCTCGAATACTGAGAGTGTCTCTCTCCTCAGCGGTTGTGATGGACTCCCACCACTACAGTGCTGCCCCCAATAGTTTGAATGTGGCCAAAATCTGACTCTGTACTTCCGTGCACTCGTGCATCCTCAAATTCCTTTGGATGTCCTTTTTCCATTGGCTTGCTACGACTACATCGAAGCTCCATGAAAACTCCGGAGGATGCGCCTTCTGAAGAGCATCCCTAACACGTTCCCAAGCAGACGGGAAAACCTGGGCCTAAACTGGAGCCACCACCGGTACCTGAGGTGGTGCCTGTTGTGCTACGGTCAAAGCAGCGTTGACCGCCTGAACCACAATGGCTGCCACTTCAGCGGCATTCATCATACCCTGAGTAGGTACAGGCTGAGCCTCTGGTTGGGCTTCCCTGGGAACTCTTTGTGCACGCTTTGGAGGCATTTGAAAAGAGAGAAGAGCATCATAAGTCTACAGTTATATTCTCAAATTAACAAAAGAACGTAAAATAAAGAGTACAATAATCCTGAAATATAGGGCTCTATATCAAGGACGCTACGCGAAAACATAATAAGCCGTACAGATCCTACGGACACTAGAATCTGATGCTCTGATACCACCTGTGACAGCCCACCTAATTAATTACCGGGTGATCAGTCCTTAATTAATCAATTTCAGAATATCAAGTTGGTTCAGATAATGCACCAGTGTCGAAAAACTTAGATTTTATTTTAATAAAACTAATCACCTAGTATTTTAAAAGGGTGATGTCCAAATTTTATCTTGTCATTAACTACTACTAAAAGAATACCAATAAATACCATGCATCATAGTAAACATAAGTAAAGTCTTAATGAAGTAAAATAAATGTCTGGAGTAAACATCTCCAGGAACAATCCCATACAATAAATCCAATAAAAGAGACCAAATCTAAGAGAGAGAATTTAAAACGACTAAATCTTTGAAAGTGAACATAAGTAAGGACTACATATCCAACAATAATGGAGGACTAAAAAGAAATAATGAGCTGAGTCGTCGACTAGCAATAATCCTGCAACTTCCACAGCAGCTACAACACGACAATTGAAAAGAGTCTCCTAAGGTTGGTGTCCCTGTGGCTGAGCACCTAAAATAATGGAACAGTAGAAAGATAGACAGAAAAACGGGTCAGAGCCTGAGTTGAAAATAGTTTTAAATAGCAAGTACTTAAATTGATTCAATTAGTACAATTATTAATCAAGTTAACTTAACGTTCTAAATTGAGATACTCACCCCTAAATCTAGTGTGCACATCTAACGAGCCTAACTACCCATACTAGTCATGATACCCTGATTGACTACTAAGTGTATAATATGAAGTTTGAAAGTCTCTCTAAATAACGTAAAAACCGACGTACTTATGATTTCGATATAAAATTAGGATTTCTTTAGGTTATTCTTATATTCTTCTAGATGCCCAACGGTTAATACCATAAGTGTACAAATAACAGTAGTGACAACAATATAAGGCACCAAACATAATTTTCGGTATACACACCTTATTCACTTTACGTATACATATCAAATTATATAAATATAGCAACATCACACCCTTGGTTAAGAACCCATTGTACTATGCATACTCGGCTATCTAGTCCATTTGCAAAGCTCACTCATGGTGGACAACAGGTTCAATCTCTCGAGAACCAATAGAAACATAAACACATATTGGAGGCGAACATAGTCCGAAGCCGATGGGCTACGCACATACCTACGCACCCATACGACCGTCATCACTATCATTCTCACGGATAGCCCGTACCTAGGTTCCATGCTCTAGTGGTACAACTCTAAATCTCCTGAAGGCACACAAGATTCGGTTGTCCACAACGCGTTAACCTTCGTTCGATAGCTAGTAGCTAGGTTTTCATTAGCTTTTCCACAGTCTAGTATTTACAGTACGTATATTATATCTCTTATTATAACCCATACTTTATTCGTGCATACTCTACCTTGTATTTTTGCACCTCCTTAATTCTATGGATTTTATACCTTCCGAGGGTCGACATATTCTCCGCTCATTATTAATTATTAATATAAGTCACTCAACGATCATACTGGTTTAACACTCACTTGAATAAGTCCACGGGAAGTTCGAAATAAAATTCGGGCTTAAAAAGGCCATTCTGGAATCTTGTTAGAAGACCCAAAAATCTCGTTCGAACGAGGTCGTTCGAACGAAGGTACTTCAAACGAACCACCAAACTCGTTAGAAGGTCTACGGGAATCTCGTTAGAAGTCTGGTTCGAACGACCTGGGCTGAACTTTTAACGAAATTTCTGAAGTTGCCCAGTTCATCTCCAAAGTCTGTTTTTCCAGATTTTCTCTGCTCAAATATCAACCTAAATCCATTCCAACTCAATTGCAAGGTTACCAAACTACTCTAAGTCACGTTAGAACACTTTTTAACATAGTTTTGGGGTCAAATCCTCCTAATCATAATGTAATTACTATAAATTCCCAAATTTTAACAATAAACCATATTAACCTAAACCCAGAATTATTTAACTTTAAAAACTCCATTTTTATTTCGTGATTAACATCTAATTCACCAAATTTCACATTCTAATTAAGGGGGAAAATCCTCTACATGCAGGCCCCCATCAGATTTTTAGAATTCCTACCCGATTTCATCATAGAAAATCCCAAATTGGGTATTAGTTGTTCTAAAACCTCAACACATGATAAAATGAGTAATAATTGCTAAGAGAAGAGCAGGATAATCACTTGCCTTAAAAATGAACTTCTGATTCGCGGGTTGAATTTGGTATTGGAACGATCTTCCTGACACGATCTACGCGCTGGTGTACATTTTATTGTGAAAAGTTGAGTTCCTATCTTAGGGCTCTAATGGAGTCTCCTTCTTCTTCCTTGGTTCCCTCTTTCTTTTCCTCTCTTCTCACGTAGGTTGCAACTGACAGACCACTAACTTTAAAATTCTATTATTTAACCTAATTTTCGTCCATTTAATTACCCAAAAATCCTTAAAGATCGAAATACCCCTCCGGGGCGCCGTTTTGGGTTAAATAGTCCCGGACTCCAAATAACATACCCGAATAGTGTTTTCTGACTATTTCGACCTTTTCGAACACTCTGGCGCACTCAAAATAGTCATTCGAGTTATACAAAAATAAATTATCTTTTAACCCTCCCAAATATATACGAATGACGCGACTCGTACGTGTCCCAAATATTTATAACATAACTGCCATGTATCTCATTCCCGGCCATACCATTATTTCAATAATTACTAACTCTCATCCCGCTAGTGATTATTATCATAAAATCGGATTAATTTCAAATTTTAATTTTCTCCCTTTAATTTAATTAATCCCCATTTTCCTTAAAAATAATTATGCGTAAAAATATGGGGTATTATAGTTCCCTCTAGGGGGAAGAAATCCCATTCATTTGAATCCTCGTCTTCGTCACCAAGAACCAAAGAATCACACCTGGCGCTAAAAGTGCAAGGTTTGCATAGGACTGAGAAGTCACCGTCTTTGCTAAAAATCAGAGACCGGCGGTAAAAATGTAATTGCTCTTGGCGAGCATCATCCAAAGCCATGGCACCCATAGTGGCAGTAGTAACAGCAGTGGTAGCGGCAAAAGTTGGCTGAGCACCGGTGCTAACAACCTTGGGAGTACCTGAAGAGGCCATTTGCAGATGGCGGTGAGAGTAAAAGATCGTGGGGAAGAAGAAAGAAGGGCTTAGTAAGGTGGAACACAGTCGCTAGACATGGTGAATAACGCAAAGAAAGAAATAATAAGAAGATAAGCTTGGTAGCAATGGTGGTTTGATGTTTTCTCTCTTTAAAGCCTCTGGGAGTTTGAAGAAAATGAAGGTAAGGTAAATGAAAAAAATGGATAAGTGTTTGAATAATAGCCGTTTGAAATTCTTAAGTTGGCTTTTGAGTTTCCCACCACCACACGTGAAAAGCCGCCCACAATCATTTCAAATGGACACATGGCACTTCGAGGAGTGTCCTGACATTTGAAAAGACGACACTACGTTATTAATGAAGTGACACATGGGGAATAGAAAGGGTTTCTTTCAAAACAAGTTATGATTTTAGCTCCAAATTATTTTTATCAGACACATCGGATGTCCCACAACACAGAAGCTGTTACCACAGTTCAAAAAGTTACGATGTCCCCTCGTCACAAGTCCAAACAGTGTTTAGTGGTGACTCAGGTACATTGGGGAGAATTTTTTGCTTTTCGAACAAGATGAAACAATGGCACCCAGATAGGGGAGAAGTTTACTTTAGAAGAGTCAGAACGGATGAGGCACGATGACAGAAAAAAGTTACCATGTCCCTTCGCCATTCGCCATTCGTCGATCACTTTGATTCAGGAACATCGGGGAGAATTTTACTTTTTCTAGCAGTGATAACGGCTAAAGTTGTAATGTAGACAGATATGCAAGAATTTTTTCACAAATAGGAGGTTCATAGGATTGAGAAGTTTTTGTTCAGACATTTCTTGTTACCGCAATAAATCTCTACACGAAGGGGCAAATGGAGGGGGCTTGAAGATAATCTTGAGATTAGAAATAATCCCCCCAGATAATACAACAGACTCAAGGGAATAAGGCAACGAGGCAGCTCAAGCGAGGTAGCTCAGTGTGGCAACTCAAGCGAGGCAGCTCAGCGTGGCAGCGCAAGTGAGGTAGCTTAGCGTGGCAGCCCAGGGAGATCTTTCAGTGAAGTAACTAGTCGAGAGGGCTCATCTTTTAGCTTTGTTGTCTTACTTAGTCATGTTTTATCTTTTTTTTATACTGGATACAAGCTATAATGATTATAATGATGTAACGATTATAGCGCTATTTAGTGTGAGGTCAAACGGTACTCGCGAGAGACCAGGCCTGGCAGGTCCTAGGAGCGCTTTCATGATCTATCGGGAGACCTCGCCGTCGGAACTTCAGAGGGACTTGGTTTAGAGGATTGAGAAGTGAGGCAGCATTGGGGCTTGTCTTGACCATCTTTGATACACCTGGTATCGAAAGACCATTCATTACGAAACCTTGGGAGGAGCGGCCTTGAGTTCCATCGTGCGTTGAGTTATGAACCAAATTGCCCTCCACCTAATGTCACATATACTTTAGGTGATGTCACTAGACGTTTAAGTAATGTCAAATCTTCACTTGAGTAAACCATCGTGGTATTTGGGGCTGTTAGACAGTTGGTGAGCCACCTCTGTGATGATAGCCCCCTGATGCATAGTGGTTAGGCAAAAGGCATGTCTTGGCATTTAATGTTTATGACGTGGAGCTGACTAGTCCATCAGGGATTTAATGTTTGTGACATAAAGTATGAGGGATGTCTTTGACAGTTATAAAAGACTGAGGCACCTCGGGAGTGGTGGTGGTGGTGGTGGGGTATTTATGGGCCGCAACCACTTCTGAGGGGGGATGATTTTTTTTAGAGTTCTTTCTAGAGATTTATTGGCGAGAGAGAGAATATACCAGAGAGAAGTTATTGCAAACCAGATCTCTTACTCACCCACCATTGTCATTTATTGACAAGCTTTTATAGTTAACTAAAGATCTTTCAGGGTTTGTTGGTGTGTCTGGCTGCCTGCCAAGGTGTATCTAGGGTGCTTACTTCTCTCTCCCTCTCATCGAGTTATTTCTGAGTTTCTTTTATTATTGTTTAGGTTATACACGAATGTATTGTGAGTCCAATCAGTGTGTTGATCAAATACAATATTGTGTGTTTATTTGTGTCCATTGAAGAGTTTTTGGGTTATTATTTTATCACCATACCTATAGAGATTACGCCTCAACTAGTATTACCATACTCCCAGGCTACAAGGGGACTACCCTCTTACAGAGTTGAATTATCTAAAAGTTTGGGTTAGGGAGTAATTTTTATAAGCTTTAAACTAAGTGTTTTGTTTGGTATTATGGTTTGTGTAAAAGGGTATTTAAGTCTTTGTGCATATCTTTTGTCATTGGACAAGGCATGTGTATTTAAGCTTTGGACCGCATTATCTGCGATGCTTAATAATTGACAACAATTCAGTCATTGCAGTGTTGGAAAAATTTTAAAGGGAGAAAAGGAAATTGACTTTGGATGTTGAGAGTGCTAAATAAATGAAAGGTCTTGATTTTTTTTCTTGGGGGGGGGGGGGGGGGGTTAGGTGCGAGGGATTACGGCGCACACTTAGCTGTAAGGTTTCTTTGATTTGGGTTTGCGGCGCTGGGGGGAAAAGGCATTGACGACATCGTTTTTTGGGGAAGAAAAATTTCGGTAACAAGGATTTGTACAAGGAAAATGGCAACAACCTTCAATTAGGTAATCGTTGGCACAAAAATAAATACCATTCTCTCAACAAACATTATCCCTTTCTATTTATTTTTCTTGGAATTAACCTACTATTTCCTAACCTTTACACCCATTATTCTTCAATCTTTCACCCAAACTTAGTCCATATTATAAAATCAAACCCTAACTTTTATGCTTCAATTCAATATTTAAACATAAGGTTTTAAATCCTTTACAAAAGGGATTCAAAGACGATTTTCAAAACTTTTTTCAAAATGGATTTTCATGGTTTTTCTTCACCAACAAAAAAATTAATTTGGGGACAAAAGGGATTCATAAAGGCCCTTTAAGAGTTTTTCAAACGGAGTTTTTCAAGGGATTTCTTCACCAACAAGAAATTTAATTTGGGTACTCACTTTGAGGCAAGTTTCTTTGTACTCCTTTCCTTTTATGTTTTTGCTAAAATTCACCTAAACGCGAGTATAGCATTAAAATCAATTAGAAACCTTTGGAAATTGTATATTTCTAACCTATTATTGTAATTAGATTAATTATAATATTCTCATATATTTGAAATTATTTGTTGAGCCATAATAAATATGGAAATTGAATATTAGCCCAAAGTATGAATATAGCATTTTAGGGTTTGTACCCCATTTATAGAAATTGATTAATTGAGATTGGAAAATGGCTAATATGGACTTAATTTAGAATATATAAAATTTGAAATTTCTAACGTACTTATTAGGGTTGTACTTTATGCTTTACAGGTAGTACTCTTGGTAGTTATGTCCCAAATTGATGTAATTTAAGATGAGGACCTTTTTCATGATATAATAACTTATGTGAACATATTTTAGATGAATTTGGACACTTGATTAATTAGTCAGACCCTTGATATGAAATGCACCCTTGTAAATCTAATTGCATGGTTCTTTTTATGTAATATTATGATACGGGCCTTTATTTGCGATATAATTGTTTTAATGTTAAATTGACGGTGTAGACAGTGAAAGAGTACAAGATAATTTGTGTTGGTTCTTGGTTTGATGGTGGTGTTGGACTAGTTGATTGGATTATGAATTTTGGACACGTAGACATTTAATTTCATACTTTACTCCCTCATAATAAACTCATAATTTAAATGTATTAACAAGTACCTTATCAAAACGAAAGTGTATAGAGGGGGTCCTCACTTGGATTTCATTTCGGTGAGACATACCACTCACGGAGTTTAGAGACGTTTAGGAGTGACGACTCAATCCTTTAATAAAATCATCATGGTTTTACTTTAGTGTTTTATTTTACGAGAAGTCACTTGTAGGATCTTTATACCCTTAGATCCTTATGTAATGGATTAAAATATATATATTAATGGATATAAATGGTAATAATCGAAAGGTGGGATAAATGGGTATTGTGGTTATAGCACAGAACAGTAAACGATGAGTTAAATTGTGAATATCACTGATAAATGATTATATGAAATGTGAATGAATGGGTGAGTGCCGAGGATGAACACCCCTATATTGAGATGTTTGATGAGCATGATTTATTTCGAGAAATTATTATGTCCCATGGTTTGTGGATTTATGGCATTATGTAGCAGGGTGGCTACATGTTTACTGGTGCTGCGAAATAAGCGAATAACGTATATGTGACTGTTTGATTTGACGTACCAAATATTTTTTAAATGGCCGAGAGGAAGGGGCGTATGTCAGTTATATGTTAATTAATTAATGAGAATAATTAATTAATGTATGAATTAAGATAACTCTAAAACTGATGGGTATTTAAATCATATGAGACCTCAGACCCAACGAGTTCTCCCCTCTGGACCTCGGACAGGTAAAAAGGGGGAGTGTTAAAATGTGAGACAAGTATTTAAAGGGGTTTGTACCCGAGCGGAGGGTCCGTCGTCCACTATAAAGGATGTTGTACTATTTATTAGATCGTAAAAGATTTATTACAATCTACGAGACTTCTTGGTCTTTGGCCAAGAGAGTCTGAGGATCTTGCGGTCTTTGTCACTAATCATAAGGGCCTTAAAAAGTAACTGATAGACGTCTATAAGGGTTTCTGAGTATTAATTTAGGGCTCAACAAGAAATACAATATGTATACTAGCTAGAAATGACCTAAACTATGATTTTACACTCACAACAGTGGGTTCAGAGATTAAGGAACTAGAGATATCACTTGGAAAAGCTAATACTCTTTATTCTATGGGAGTATGATGATTTAATGAGTCCTTAACCTTTCTTCAGCCTCCTATTTATTTGTAAATTCTTGGAAAAAGAATGAATGGGTTGTTACAACATGGTTGTGATGTCTTTAAGGTTTGGTGGCATCCGTAAAATGGTGAAGTGTTGGACATAGGTTTTGAATATGGTGTAAGGTAGTTGTTGGGAGTATTAAATGTGGATGGGAGCCATAAATGCAAGTAGGATTAAGTGGTGGAAGTAGGTATAATATTGTTATGATTTCCATTTACTCTGTCGGACATACTGCAAGTGTTCATCCAAAACTACGAAGGTCCAAAAATATCATTAGTTGATCCTGGGATCTTGATGTATGTTATGATAATTCGTTTTTTGGGATGAGGACTACATGACCTTAGAATGACATTTCCCTTCAAACTGAGGTATGTTGCTACGTTAGACACGAAGAAACTTTGGTGTGGTGGTATCTAAGATTGGTTGGAGAGACATGTTAGAACGATTAGGCCTTTAGAATACTTAGGAAGTTGTTGAGGTCTGCTATAATGTTGTAGTACTCCAAAAATGGAAAGTCATCATCAAATCCTCTGATGAGGAACCAGTCGCCTCCGAGGGTGAATATGACCAACCTAAGGGGAAGGTTGATCTCCCTCCAAGGATTAAGAAGGTCCTCATTTCAGTCAAGGAGGCTATCTTACCGAACTTCAATTTTTCTCCTATTAAGTACTTGATTTTTTCTTCTTTTTCATTGTTCTCCTAATCGTTGGTTCTTTATTAGTTAACTCTGATATTATTACTGGTCTAGGAGATGAATATGAGGTGCGAATGATGGACTGAAAGTTTCTAAGAGAGCCCCTATTGAGGCCGTGGTTAGTAAGAAGAATAAGTTCATATCCATCAAGCGTTTGAAGCTCATTACATCGATGAATATTCTAATTCTCGTGGAGGAGCCAGATTAGAGTCTATAAATTAACTCTTGTCCATACAACAAGCATCTTTGGGGGCATGTTGAACCTATGGGGTAACCTAAAGAGATTATTCTATTCCAGGGGACTTGCAGCTCTTGGTCTACAAAATTGAGGAAGCCTTGCGTGATCCCTTTGCCAAAGGGAAGCAGGTGGTGGTATCTCCTCAGGAAGGGGGGGGGGGGGGGTTAAAGAGTACTACTCAGGGCCTAGACAAACTATTATTGTGAAGAAGAATCTTCTGACCTCAGGAGTTGAGGGGTACTCATGGCCTCCTTCGAATGAGGGGATGGAATCTTATGCCTCGATCATAGATGCACTTCGTTCTCTGGCCAAAACAAATTATTCTAAGATGGTGGCCAAGCAGAGGGGTCGAGGGACCTTCGCTAATGGACAGGAACTAGTCCATCTACTGGACAAAGTACTTTTTCACCATTATTGACCTTTTTTATAATGTTCTTTGTGCTTTGTTCTCATACCTTTTCTACTTTTTAAGTGCTCAACACTTGATAGAGATCCTAATGGCTGATGTTGTTGAAGGCTGAAGAGATTGAAATAAAGATGTGAAGTTGGCTGATAAGTCGGATCTTTTTCAAATGTAACTGAACCAGATAATTACCAACCAAAGGTTAGATGTGGTTACTCTGGATAAGTAAAGGGTTGATCTGAGGTCTAAAATTACCTTGCTAGAACAGGGAGCGATTCTCAATTAAAAGACCCTGAGGGATAGTCCCTCTTTCTTGATCACTATTCGTGACTCCTTGGTTAAGATTGGGGAAGATCATGCATTGGCTTAAATTGAGCTCAAAGTGATGACGTAGGCACTTCAGGACGAGACCCTAAACCTTCAAAAAACTTAAGAGAAGTTTCTTTAGGCTGAGAAGGATATAGATTTTCTGAGGCAACAGGTGGTTGATCTCAACGAAATGAAGGAGCAACCAACCTCTAAGGGCCAAAAATAATAGAATGACTATGATGAGTTCCTAGTTGAGCACTCAAAGCTCCATGGGAAGATTCATGCCACAGTGAGGAGCAACTTGGATACATATCTCGAGTCATAGACCTTCAAGAAGTTTTTTTTCCTAGAAGTACAACTCTGGGATTGAGGCTTATAAGGCTAAGGTGCAGGAGATCTTTCATAACGTGGATGTTTTTGGCTTATTTGCTGAAGCCCCCAATCTGGTGATGAGAGCAATAATGGTGATGCTATTGCTGAAGCCTCTGCCTCCACTGTCTAGGAAAAAGGAGCCCCAAAATAATCCCATATTCATGCCAAGTCCTCCCGAGGAAAAAATGAAGCCCTTGTGAACCTTATCAATCCCTAGCCTTAATAAGGCTTTTGTGTAGTTTTTTATTTTTCTTTTGAAATATTTTGGGCCATGGGCCTATTGATGTAAACCTTTGCTCTCTATCGTTTAATGACAATGGTTTGGTTTTTGAAAATTTCAACATCTGTACTATTTTACTTTGCTTCATACTTGTTGTAAGGATTATATTTACTTCGTACGTGCTTTACTTTTGCTTTATTAATGAATCTTTTCATAACATTCTTCTGTTTAAGGTCTGCCAATAGATAGTATTATTGGGAATGGAATTCTTAAATATACTTAATCAACATATTAGATTATCAATATTACATAAAAATTGTAAGAACTGTATACCTAAATCCATAGGTCTTCCACAGACTAATACACCTCTCTCTATGAGTTCTCTCTCAGTAATGGGAAATAAGGAGGAGAGTGTGTGTGTACATTAACCTTGGGGACCGAAACCCTTCTTTATATATGCATCTAATTAGAACCCCATAAATTATAATTAGGCGACTCTTGAGTAACAAATAGGTGACTCTTGGGTAACCATTAAGTGACTCTTGGGTAACCACACATTACAATTCTCATACCCATTTTGGATGTCTTATCGATCTCTATAAACTAGATTGCTTAATTAGCCCAATAGAATGGAAGCCCAAATACAATTGCTACTTAATATGTAAGCCCACGTTAGAATATTAAAAATATTCCAACAATCTCCCACTTGGGCTCATATTAATTCTGAAGGCAATTATATTTGATAACCTTAGGTATGCACCATATTTTCTATCTATTCTTAAAACATCTCCCGAATTACTCTGGTCCATCTCTTATACCAGTATGAGATCAAAGCGACCATTGTTACATATATTTCCTAACTCAATCTATCAATGATCACCATACCAAATATACTCAATGACATAGATTAAGTATGGATGTGTGGATGGAAATCACAAGCAATGTGATCTCATGCATGCCTATTTCCAATTGTCCTTACTTTATTCCGTAGTGAGATCAAACCTTTGTCTTTTAAACCTTATGTTATACCACAATTAAAAGACGACACGTTCACGGTAAACAATAAAGTAAAAATACCATCAACTTTATTATGCAGAAAACCGAAACATACACAAAGTATATCAATAGTGTCAAAGAAAAGAAAATTATAACAAGGAAAAATTCCCACTAAGACTTCATATCATTAAATTAAACAACACCCATATGAGTAGTGTGCTCATGAAAGACTTTGGGTGGTAAGCCTTTAGTGAAGGGATTCAATAGCATGGAGTTTGTTCCTGTATGTTTAATAGAGACCATCTTACTCTGAACTCTCTCCTTAACAACAAAAAACTTGATGTCTATGTGCTTAGACTTCGACGAGCTTTTGTTGTTATTCGAATATTGAACTACCGAATTATTATCACAATATATCTTTAGCAGTTTTTCAATATTATCCACAATTCGCAGCCCAGTGACAAAATTCCACAACCGTACTGCATGATTTTTTGCCTTATGACAAAATATGAACTCCACTACCATAATGGAAGGTGCAATGAATGACTGCTTAGCACTCCTCTAGGAAATAACACCTTCAGACAACATGTAGACATAACCAAAAGTGGATCTCTTAGTATCTTGAGAACCCGCAAGATTGGTGTCAGAGTACCCAATGATTTTTAAATTATCCGACTTCCGATAGATGAGCATGTAATCTTTTATTCTTTGTAAATACCTTATAACCCGTTTGCCAGCTTTCCAATGATACATCCCATGCTTACTCAAATATCGGCCCAACATACCCACTATGTACCTTAAATCTGGAAGCGTACATACTTGAGCATACATAAGATTCCCTAAAGCTGAAGCATAAGGAACCTAAAATTATCTCCCTTAGCAACGGGATTATCTCCTTATTCACAATATTTTATCCCAAATCTAGCGAGTACCTTATCGATATAACTCTTTTGTGATAGCCCAAGGACATCTCGAGAGCAATATCGGTGTATCTTAATTCCTAACATAAAAGAGGCATCCCTAATATCTTTTGTTTCAAAATGCTTAGTTAGGAATATCTTGGTTTTATGCAATAAGCCTATATCGCTCCTAGTCAGTAGTATGTCATCGACATAGAGCACAAGGAAGATAAATTTACTCCCATTTAACTTATGATATACACAATAATCAACTGCATTAACTTCAAAACCATATGAGATAATGATTTTATGAAACTTTTGATACCATTAATGGAAAGCTTGTTTGAGACCATAAATGGATTTATTGAGTTTGCAAACCATAGACTTTGGGTCACCTGAAACAAAGTTTTCTGGTTGCACCATATATATGGTTTTCTCAATGTTACCATTGAGAAAAGCCATATTATCACCCTTCTGATATATATCTAAATCAAAATAAGCTATAAGTTGCATTATTGTCCTAAAGGAGTCTTTCATCGAAACTGGAGAGAAAGTCTCTTTATAGTTAATGCCTTCCTTCTGAGTGAAACCCTTTGTGATTAGACATGCCTTATATCTCTCAACATTACCCCTAGAATCCCGTTTGGTGTTAAATATCCATTTACAACCAATGGGCTTTGCACTTTCAGGCAACTTTATAAGATCCCAAACGTCGTTATCTCTAATGGATTTCATCTCATTATTCATGGCATCAATCCACTTTTGATAATTGCACTTTATTTGACTTGTTGGGATTTAATTGGATCATCTTCCGCGGATCACCTTTGTGTCACTTCCCCACGAGGTTATTGAGTTTGTTCTTTTCGAATAACTCTTTGATTTTGAGTAGGTAAGTCCTCATTGTTATCTTCTTGAATAATATTCTAAAGAGAAATTGTTTCCTCTTCAAAGCCAACATTCTTATTCTTAACCGTATCTTCCCCCTCAAACTCATCATCCTTAAGAAATCTCGCATTTTTCATCTCGAAAAAGGACTTAGTTGAGGGATCATAGAACTTGAAACCCCTCGACTGTTCAATGTACCCAATAAAATAAGAGCTAATAGTTCTCGAGTCTAGTTTTTTTTCATTTGGCCTATAAGGCCCAAATGTGTAAATGCTTAATGATAGGCTTTCGGCTTATCCATAGTTCATAAGGTGTTTTAGCTACCTCTTTGCTAGGTACTCTATTTAGAAAATATAATACAGTCTTAACTTCCTCTCCCAGAGTGATTCTGGCAAAGAAGAATAACTAATCATACATCTTACTATGTCCTTAAGTGTTCAGTTTTGTCTCTAGCAACACCATTCATGCTAGGTTGCCTTGACATTGTGTATTGTAGGACGATACCGTAATCTTCTAGGAATTTGGCAAAAAAAAAAAACTGGACGTTGTTCACTTAATACAAACATCAAAGTCTGTTAAATCAAGGTATTCTATTTGGCATAAGCCTTTCAATTTTCCTTTGGGAGATATGACCCAAACGTTTGTGCCATAAGGCGACGAAATTCTCATTAGTTTGTATTTTGTACCTCTTGTAGTTAATTGCAAGGTCTCATTAAATGAAGCATTGGTAGTCAACATATATAATTTATAAATTAAGGAACCAGTCACAACAAGAGTAGAATTAAGAAAAAGATTAACTTTATTATATCCAAATGAAAAAGAAAAACCATATTTGTCTAAAATGGAAATAGAAATCAAATTTCGTTTGAAAGATGGTATTACATAAGTCTCTCTTAATTAAATAAAATGACAAGTCTTAAAAGATAATCTAAAGGTTCCAATTACTTCAACTGGAATTGTTTTTCTATCGCCAACATAGATGAATCTTTCAGCATCTCTTGGCAGTCATCTTCACAGATAACCCTCCATAGACATACTTACATGAGTAGTAGCACCAGAATCTAAGACTAGGTACAAAAGCCAAATTAACTTCATAATAAACCAAAGTGAGAGGTGTACCCTTTTGCACGCCATGTGGCATACATGGAATAATCCTTCTTCGCATATCCAAGTTTCTTGCAAAAGAAACAAGTGAATTCTGGATCCTGCTTCTTTTGTGGAATTTTTGCTGTGATGTTCCTACTGCGGTTTTCTTTTTCTTATTATTCCTTTTTTGCTTATTGTTCTTTGAGGTAGATGCAATATAATCACTTTCAATTGTATTTTATCACTTCAATCTGTCCTCTTCTTGCACATAATGAGAAATGATCACATCAAGACTGCATTTGTCCTTTTGAGTATTATATCTAACTATAAACTGGCCGTAGTGTTCATGAAGGGAAATTAGTACCAGATGCACGAGCAAGTTATCAGGCAACTTTAACTTTAGTGCCTTAAGTTTTTAAGCGATGTTAGATATTTCCATAATGTACTTCCTTATGTTTCCTTTACCCTTACACCTCATTTGGATAAGGTTATCTAAAAGAGTACTTGTCTCAGCCTTTTTGTTCTTTGCAAAATGATTTTCAATATCTAGTAGGAAACCGTTAACAGTTACCTCATCAGATATACCGCCCTTGAATGCTTTTGGAACACCGCGCTTTAGCATTATTAGACTTAAACGATTAAACGATCCCACTTCTCAAAGTTTTTTTATCCTTAATGGAACTTTTCTCCGTAAGAGGAGAGGGTTGTTCTTTCCTTAGTGCATAGTCTAAATCCATGCAGTCGAGAACTATCAGAATGTTCTCTTTCCAGTTCTTGAAGTTTGTACCACTAAACAGTGGAATTGAGTTGATGTTGGTAGTGATATTAGTAGCAGGAGTAGTAACTGAATTCAGAGAACAAATAAATAACATAAGCTCAAATTAAAGTTCATGTCAAGATATATTTTTAAAAAACATATATATATATATATATATATATATATATATATATAAATGCAAGACATAAATTTTATACAACTGTAATCGTGGGTCCTTTTTAAGATACCTAGAATAACATGAACGTTTAGTCTTTAGACATAAACATCAACTTGTAAGTGGTACTCTTAGTGAAGAAATAAAATGTTGATGATAAATTTAGTCAAACAATAACCATCCTCTGGGCCAATATACTGTCCACATGAAAACTTTATAATTGTCACATATTTATTCCCGCATGTATATTTATTAATTGTCCAATTAACAACCTTCCTTTGGACCGGTCACTAATCGTATAAATAATAAAAACACACATCTTAATATCTCATAATAGATTAATCTATGCATTAGAGGTTACATTGGCAACATATTACTTAAATTAATTTATTCAAGACATAAGACAAAAGGGTATTAATTAAATACCATAAATGGGAGCATGGATTTAGTTCCATAAAAAAATATATTGAATCCAAATCGTTCAGAAAACATATGTTCTCATGGCAGGATTCTTCTTCCTCCCATAAACCATATAAACACTTAATCATATATATAATATTCAAAACTTTATATTTAAGCTTTGGTCAATACTAAATAATACATAACATGAATATTAGAAAAAATAATTAATGATAAAAAATATGTAGTGATTTATACCATAAAATATGAGAAGATAATTTATTTTTCCAAAAATGGAAAATTTTGAGTTATCATTATAGTAACATAAAAATCACTTCAAGATCATTCTTCAATTTGCGGAATCATAAAATCAATTTTTAAGCGAGAGTTATTGGCGTTGACATTATTACCAAAAATAACAAAAATACATTTGAGGGGTTTAAATGACGTAAAATCATCGAGATAGGGGGTGCCCATTATATACAATGGGTTTTGTTTATTTTGACGTTTCAAGTTGATCATCAAAATGTCGTAAAGTTTTGAGCAAGAAAATGAAATACGTCGTTGAAAACTCCCCTCAAAATTAGTTTTACATCTAGATTCACCCGAATCCTATTAATCAATTTTGGGATTATGATTATGAAAAATCAGTAGAAATCATACATAAAATTCTATATAGAATCCTAAAATCCATATGGATTTTCACAAGCTTGTATGTATGAGATATAAAAAAAATTCCTAAATCATAATAACAATATCAACCCCAATAATCTAATATGAAGAGACTCTGATACCACTTGTTGGGAATGAAATTCTTATATATACTTAATCAACATATTATATTATCAAGATTACATAAAAATTTTAGAAGTGTGTACCTGAATCCATAGTAGTGAATAAGACTTGGGGGTTAGAGGTCTACCACAGACTATTTCCTCTCTCTCTCTGAGTTCTCTCTCAATGATGAAAAATGAGGAGGAGGGTATGTGAGTACATTAGCCTTGGGGACCATAACCCTTCTTTATATAACCATCTAATTAGAACCCCATAAATGCTAATTAGGTGACTCTTGAATAACGAATAGGTGAGTCTTGGGTAACCATTAGGTGACTCTTGAGCAACCACACATCACAAAGCCCATACTCATTTTAGATGTCTTATCGGACTCTACAAATCAGATCAATTAATTAGCCCAATCAAAATATAAACCCAAATACAATTGCTACTTAATATGTAAGTCCACATTAAAATATTAAAAATATTCCAACAACTATCCCCCTTTATCCCCTAGATTTATTGGTAAATCAAAATAAATTGAGTAGAAAATTAGTTGAAGTAGATATGAGGGTCCTAAGACCTCTGCCACATACTTTAAAGTTTATGAAGTCAAAACTGAGGTTCTAATTGGACGTCTATCTTGATTCAGAGCCTTGCAAGAAGTTTTTTTTCCAGAAGTACAACTCTGGGTTTGAGGCTTGCAAGGCTAAGGCCCAAGATTTTTTTTTTAATATGGACTTTAATGAAGCCCCCTAATACAATGATGAGAGCTCATACGATGAGATCAATAGTGGTGATAATGATGTTGGAGCCTCTGTCTACATTATTCAGGAAAAAGAAGCCTCGAAAGAAGCCCATATCATTTAGTTCTATCCAAGCCCTTCAAAGGAAAAAATAAAGCCCTTGTGAACCCCATCAATCCCAAACCTTAAGAAGGCTATTATGTAATTTTTAATTTTCTTTTATACTCTTTTAGGCCATGTCCTTTTGGTGTAAACCTCCGCTCTCTATCGTTTAATGACAATGGTTTTGTTTTTGAAAATTTCAACTTTTGTACTGTTTTACTTTGCTTCATACTTATTGTAAAGCTTCTTTTTACTTCATACTTGCTTTACTTTTGCTTTGCCAATGAATTTTTGCATACCATTCATTTGTACGAGGTCTGCCAGCAGGTAGTATCCACCTTTAGCCCCCCAAATATTTCTTAGTAAAAGTAACAAATTAGTTGGAATAGATTTGAGGGTCCTAAGACCTCTGCCACATACTTTTGAAGTTTCTGAAGTCAAAGATGAGGTTCTGAAATGGGCCATAAGACCTTAAAACCATATGATATCTTATACTTGTATTTTTATAGAACTGGAGGCCCAAATTTTTTGTGCAAACACTTAGGCCCAAATAATTTCAGGTATAAAGGACAACAAATAAATCTGTGAAGGGTCCTAAGACCTCGGATTTATGAAATGAAGTCCCATAATGGGTCAAAAGACCTATGAACTAAGAAAATTTGAAACTTGAAGTCCCACAAAGAGTCATAAGACCTCTCAACTTAAAAATTTGAAATCCGAAGTCCCACAAAGGCTCATAAGACCTCTGAAATTAGAAAATTTGAAACTCGAAGTTCCACAAAGGATTATATGACATCTGAACTTAGGAAATTTTAGTTCATTTCGGGTTAAAAATCCTCCAAACCTTATTTCCCTGAGGAAGACAATCTGAGGTTCACATTGGGTCCTAATACCTCATAATCGTTGTTTTCTGCGCCTTAGAAAAATTGGAATTTTGGAGCAAAAAATTGCGTGTTATCACTTATCCCCCAGAAGATTTTAAAAATGGAAGTTTGGCATTTTTGAACTTTTTTCAGTTTTTTTTCGAAAAGCGGGGTAAGAAAGATAGTTTGCTAAGTTTTTTTTTGTATAATTCTGTGTTTTTTATAAACATTTTTAGTGCAAAAAGGGTCCTTTTCAATGACAATTATGGGTCCTCAGAACTTAGTCAATTTTAGCGGAATCAAGGATGAAAGCCTCAGTAATTTCTTTATTATTTTTGGGTCCTTAGACCTTTTATTATTGTACTAAGTCTGTAACGGTAAGACCCGAATTTATGGGTCACCTGTCGTGAACCCGGTCCGACCAGAGCGTTAGGTGTGAAGTGCAATGAACATCATATATAATGTTACCGGTTCAGTTTTATTTTAATTAATATTTTACTCGTTTAGCATACGATTCCAGTTTCAAATTAAACTACGTCCTCATGGGGAGCACCCCAAAGTCCAAGCATACAAAGCCACTAACGTAAAAATAAAGAAAGTACGTATATGTATAACACTCTTAAAATAAGAAATTGCTCACAACCTGCCGTAACAAAGTGAGGGTGTGAGCCAATGCTAAGTGGAAAATATACAAATGTAGTATAGAATTCAACAGTATAAAGGAGACTTTAACACGTTATGCCTACGTGCACATGCAATTACCTTGTATATATATACATATACTTTATGCATGAAACAATTTTACTTTCTAAAACCTTATTTATCCAGATTAATTTACCTTAATCTTATGAAAGACATCCGTTTTCCTCATTTTAGCATTCCTCGCTTTATTTAATGCACACGGTTCAATACTTGAAACCACTACACTTGATTTGACCGAAAATAATTTCTAAACCGACATCACTCTTTTTATTCTATCCAATACACATTAGTCTTTTCGTTGAAAATCGCCCTTTCAACACACGCGTTCACCGTGTTAGAAAATACTCATTTAGCCTTTTAAAAAAACCTTTTACAACATATTCTTTTGTTAATTATGGGTTTAACCAGTTAGGTTGCTTAATCACCCATTTGCCCACTTACTTTACCTTTTTCCTTATCTTATGGACACTAATCAATTACACATTTACTTGTCCATTTTAACATTTATCGGAACATTTATTAATCCATTCAAGTTAGGTTGTATTAACACATTTTACCACACAATCCATTTATTTACATGTTCCTTATTCCTTTATGTTTTCTCGGAATATTTCAAATATCTCATACTTCAACGGGCTCCACACTACTGGCTATGCGCACCATATGCTCTAGCCAATTATTTTGGGTCTTCCACCCCAGGGCTCCGGGCCCTCCTTAACTATCCCTGTAACATCCGAGTTCCTTTACAGATGTTTTAACATTTTGCAAATATCCACATTATTCCTTCTTTCCCTTTTCACCCGACCGAAGCAAAACTCGGGGTTACACCCCAATCCGTGTTACACTTGAATTTATCATTTTATCCTTGATTTTAGCATTTCTTTCTTTATTTAACGCACACGGTTCAATACCTGAAACCAGTACACTTGATTTGATCGAAAACCATTTATTTACCGAAATCACCCTTTTTATTCTATCCAACGCATATTAGTCTTTTTGTTGAAAACTACCCTTTCAACACACGCGTTCATTGTGATAGAAAATACTCATTTAGATTTTAAAAAAACATTTTACAACACATTATTGTGTTAATTATGGGTTTAACCACTTAGGTTGCTTAACCACCCATTTACACACTTACTTTACCCTCTTCCTTATCTAATGGATATTAATCAATTACGCATTTACTTGACAATTTTAACCTTTATCGAAATATTTATTAATCCATTTAAGGTAGGTTGTATTAACATATTTTATCACACAACCCATTTCTTGACATGTTCCTTATTCCTTTATCTTTTCTCGAAATCATCTAAGTATTGCTTACTTCAACGGGCTCCACACCGCCGGCTATGCGCACCATATGCTCTGGCCAATTATTTTGGATCTTTCACCCCAGGGCTCCGGGTCATCCTTAATTATATTAGTGTCATCATAGTTCCTTTAAACGTGTTTTAATATTTTGCAAATGTCCTCATTATTCCTTCTTTCCATTTTTACCATGTCCAAGCCAAACACGGGTTTACACCCCGATCCGTGTTATACTTGAATTTATCATTTCATGTCCTTTATACTTTAACCTTGATTTTATTCTAAAAATTATGTTTATACCACCCATTCCAGTTTGTATCCTCAAGTCATTTCATATTTATTTAGGACCAATTTGTATAACACTCTTTTCAACATTTTTATTTCATAAAAATGTTCTACTTTAAGTAAAATTATCATTTTACCCATTTATGTCCAAACCCAACCTTTTACTCCATTTTCACAAGTGTTAATTTTTCCCAAAACACTATTAAGTTAACCATAATAACTCCTTAAGTGTTTTAATACCTTAATACCTTTTTAACCTTGGAGTAATATTCATAGAAATATTTTTATTTCATTATTTCCTTTCCAATTTCATAAGTGTCCATCTTTTACAACATTATTACGTTACCCACTAACATTCCAATGTTTACCCGTTAACACTTATTCAACATCATTAATAACCATTTTTCCAAACTAGACATTTCTTTACTTTGTACTTTCAAGAAATTCATTTACACTTAAAGACTACTTTTACAAGAGAAATACCATTTTCTTTTAATTTACACGTAGTATTGCAACTTTGCACTTATCACATTTTTAACCCCTTTTTTACACACTTTGAAGACAAGAATTTTACTTTTGTTATTTCATATTTAAACCCAACAAAATCTTCTTTAAACTTGTTTATACACTTAGTGCCAAATACTAAAAGCTTATATGCGTGAGAAGATGGACTTTAAACCTTTAAATCCTATTAAATGGGTTAAGTATATTTATCATTATAGGAATTCATCATACTTACAAAAATACATTTTTAAGGCATAAAAGACATTTAATTTCTTCAGACTCAACAAATTTCTATTTTTCATAAAATCTTCAATTTTTTAAGAGACATTATTTCACCAACGTTTACCAAAATAAATCATTATTTTCAAACATTTTATTTCATAAAATGTTTAACATCAATATTTCAAGAAAATACACCATTTTCATAAAATACCAACTTTTATACTTCAAAATTTTGAAATATTTATTCATTCTCTATTTTCAACAAAATATCATTTTTTCAATGTTTTTATTTCATAAAAATGTTTCTTATTAACTACACATAATGCATCATTTAATCATATGCATACTACTCATGTAATCTAACTACAAGACTACAAATAATGCAAAATAGAGTCTTAAAAATAAAGATAGATTTTTTCACCTCTAATAGCTGCAAATGGTGGTAGGAATGTTGATGTAGGAGGAGCAACCCCACCTCCATAGGTGGCCTCACGGGCTTTCCAAAAGCATCCTCCAAATTGCCCTAAATGTGCTTCATCCAAGCTTCCAAGAAAGACCCACTTCAAACTCCATGGAAGCTCTCATCATCTTCTCCAAAATCCCCCAATACTTCTCTAAAATTCGTAGCCCTTCCTAAACAATGGTGGAAATGGGTGTAAACACTTCAATTATGGTGGAATATATAATGAAAATCGTGTTTCGTGGTGGAAGGATGATGGAATAATGGTGGAGGGGTGGTGTTAGAAGCCCTCCCATGGAGGAAGACCACCTTCTTCCCTCCATCTTTTTTCTTGCATTTTTGTCCAACAAATGAGACAAAAATACCTATTTAAAAACCCTCAAAAGACTAAAATTTCGGTTCTGTACAATCTGGGTTAATCTGGGCTTGACAGCTCAACAATACAATGGTAAAAAACGTGATGGCACACTAGGGTAAACAAATCTACACATTTTTTTATCTACGTCATTCGAACGATAAGCCTATGTCGCTCGAATGATTTCTCCACCTTGGTCGAAGCTTGCTTCGCAAGACCTTCGCGTGACATGCCACTGTAAAGTAGTGGCATCTCGTTTGAAGCCCTATATCTTGTGACCTTTGAGTGAGATGTCCATCTCGCTTCTACTGACCTCCCTAGGTCGTTCAAACGATCTGTCTCTCCTTTTTCTTCTATTTTTCTTCTATTTTTGACCCACAATCCTTCTATGGCTATGTTCACCCTCACTCCATCACACTCTCTATATAATATTTAATCAAATTGTTGGGACAGGGTATTATAAACATCCTTGTTTGGGGAATTTCGTCCCCAAAATTCTTGGTCCGTTGATCCTTAAGCTTATGGGGTTCACGAATTTCTATTCTAAGCCATATAAATCCTCCAAGGCAAGATCATCGAAGTTCTCAACACTAAGGTCACCTTATGTCCCTCCACACAGTGTTAGTCACCAAAGATTTAACATGGTACATGCTCTAACACTCACCATCTCGTTAACCATGAAATTACATAATCGACTCCGAGTCTCCACTCGCCTTATGATCAAGTTCAAACCATTTTTAGCACCACCTATGCTAGTACCTATGGAATACCGGCGCCTCTATGGGAAAACCCTATCTAGTGGTCGACACTCACCCAATGTGAACTGTAATACAACCAATCATCGTATTCGTCATCAAAATTAATTATATTTTAGGACCGTACATCCCGCGTTCCACAAATTCTCTGGCTATCCAGACTACACATCTCTCGTCATTACCCATACTATGATATTCTCCCACTCTAAGGAGTAATTGCTTTACTTTAGTGATGGAGTTTTACGTGTTTGTTTCGAGTGGGTTGTCCTAGTTATTATGCCTAGGAGATTTAACGGGGTATATCATGTATGCACCGTATTTACGACCTCGCGTGCATAATTTCCGAGGTATTTATCGACGCCAAAATCTTATTAGACTTTTATGCGAATTTAGGGGGTGTGACAACTCTTGATTTAATTAACTGTCGAAACGAGACGCAATCTTAATAACTCGTGAGCCCATGTAACCATTTTATACTAATTAATTGGGGGTGAGGGTTATTTGACGTAACCTATAGTTTTTATTCACTTTGTTAATCTAGTTTAAATACAACCATGCCTAGTTTATCTTTTATTTCTTTTTAGTTAAGAAAATACCTTTTACACGTTTATTTTATAAGTATTAAACCAATTAAATTCTAGTAACTTCTCTTTGTGGATTTGATACCCGGACTGGCCGCTATACTCCCTTAAAAGAGTGTAGTCATAGTTTAGGTTTTTGTATAGAGTTGGTGAGCCGAATAAAACAAACGACCGACATTGGTGACGTGACACCGCGAAAAAATCCTACCTATAAAATGGCTCCGTTGCCGAGGACTTGATGTTTTAGAATTTATTTGATTTAGTATTTCGTAGTATTTTTTTTATTTGTATTGTTTGCCTAACATTTTTGTAGGACTTATACATTTGAGCGCTAAGAATTGCTTGAATTTTTCGCGCGCCCATCACTTTATGGAATTCTTCACTTCGAGCCATCTTTGGCGTATTCCAATCCTTTCGGTAATCATTATGATAATTCTCAAAATTCCCATAAACCTATGACTTTTGGTCAATACTTAGAGTCCCAAAAAATTGCAAATTCAAAAATGACTTTGGGCGATTATTACAAAAGTCAAGCTTTGGAGTGCGTTTATTTTGAGGATGACGATAACTATTTTGGGCCTCTAATTGCTTATAATAGGAATTTTGAAACAAATTTCAATAGCTTTCAAAATTCTTATAATAATAAGTTTGAGTATAGTTCCGATAATAATTTTCAAACTTCTCATTTTCAAGAATCCGCACCCCGACTTATGACTTTCGATGAGGGTTTGCTCATGCTTGAGAATGAGAGGTATGAAGACCGTTATCGGGAAGAAAATCATTTGTGAGAACATGAATTGAATTTATTATTTGAATCCGACGATGATTTTTCTTCTAAAACTTTTGAAGTCAAGGAATGTTTTGAACCAAATGAGGATTTTTGGCTTACTTTGGAACAAACCATTCTTGACTTGGCCCATGGTTTAATAAAGAATAAAAGTATGGATGAAATGGATGTAGTATCCATTTGCAATGAAATGATTTCGTCTTTGGATCCCAAACAAGAAAGTTTCATTGAAAATGATCCTATCTCCTTTGAAATTCCAACTTTAAGCGATGATAACTCATCTCTTTAGTTTGAATTTCTTTCCTCCCCCTTTTCATTCTCCGTTATCACACTGTCACAAGTACCCGATGAATCGGTGACGAACTTTAAAACGTTCAACCCTTTCACCGACGAGGAGTACTTGCTCGAGTTGCTTTCCATGAAGGCATTTTTGCCTCCCTGTGTGCCCCCTCCCCTTCGAATTTTAAAATACTTGGGAGATGATTCAATTTTTCTTGACCCCCATGTGTATTTGTCACCCATCTTATCCAAATCCCCCATCCTCCCGCCAAAAAATTTAATTGGGGATGGTTCATTTCTTACGCCTTACCCATGCCTTCCTTTGTTCAAACGGAATTTCTATTTTTTGGGAGGCATGCATGAGAGGTTTCAAAGCCAAATTGTATTTTGGGTGGACCCTAAAAAATTTCAACTTCTAGTATATAGTTAATTAGAGGTTAAAATTGTAGGTTGTGAATAGTTAGTTGTTATTTTCTTTATTTTTTGTCTTTATTCTTACTTATAGTCTAGTGTAATTAGTGAAATAATTTATTCTTTCTTTTTGTTATGCTTTGGTACTAACATGTTTTATAGAATCATTGGACTTGTACTTTTCGGAGATCTCTCCATTGTGGGTAATATCGCTCTTTTCGTCTCTTTAACTTGGTTCTTAATTCACATTGAGGATAATGTCAGGTTTTAAGTTAGGGGGTGTGGGATATTCTATCCATTCATTGGTAGTTCCTTCGATTTGATTATATGTTATTCCCAAGCAAGCTACTCTTGTAAAAACTTAAAAATTTCAATTTTTTTTTCTCCTTTGTTGGGAATTTTGCCTTTGTTTTCGATGATAAATTTCAATAATTGCCCGATCCGATAGACAACTCAATGATGCATATTCTCGATTTTAGAAGTTATTAAACTTTAGTCCTCAATCATTGATATAATGAATAACTTCATGAATTAAACTTTATTCCCATGAGCACATGCGCTTTTCTTGTTCTATTAATTTGGTTTAAGATTTTTATAACTCGATAATCATGTGTTGCATTGTATATACTTACACCGAGTAAGCTTTGTTCCTTTCATCGTTTGTGAGTGTATACACTATTCTTTCCTCTTTGAAAACGTTGAATTCAGAGGTAATCTCTCTATTCTTTCATTGATCGTTCATTAATTGAGTTCATATATGAAATCTATTACTTGAGCATGATTTTCAAAGTTTGTTTTAACCCGAGAATTTCATAAACTTTAGGAAATGATCATTGGCAATCTTTGTCATATCACCCATATTAGCCTTGACCTCACCTATGTTTCCCCTCGTCAACTAATTTGAGCCTAAATATTATCCTTTCATTTCATTACCCAAAATCCCATAACCAACTCCACATTGGAGTTATAAAACATACATACACCTTCCATACCTTTGTTTGGAATGTTACTTGGGATTGAATGATATTGTTGTGTTGCGGTTGCCATTTAGGCAAGTGAGAGTGTGAAAAGTAAAGAAAAGAAAAAGCGAAAAAGAGAAAGAAATAAAACAAAAGAAAAAATGAGAAAAAGAAGAAAAGAAAAGAAAGTTGTATATGTTGTGTATAGTGTTCAATAAGCTTTGTTTACTCTCCCCATTGTTATATTCAATGCCTTTTATGGATTGTATTTTCAAATTTTTGATATTGCCCGCATTCTTCCCATTATTCTAAGTTTTCATTCCAAACACTTTGAATCCGTACATACATATCCTTCGTTTTGTACCCTAGCCAAACCTACATTATAACCCTATCAAGTACTATGTGATCTTAGGGTGCATTTAATTTAAAAGTTAAAATTGTTTTGATAATCTCTAAAAATGCATTTCGCCTCCTTTAATGTGCGATATCTTTCATTGAGATTACAGTTTTGAATTTCATATATAGCGTTCTTCATTTGTGACATGTGTGCGGCCTAGTTTTCATTTACATTTACGCTTTATGCCCGCATGTTCCATGTGTTAACTCCCTGTTTCGAGTGAATTCTGAAGCACCCTATATCTTTGACTCACTTGAGTCTGCATTATATAGGAGCTCATCTAGTTTGGAAATAGTGACAAAATTGTGTCTATCCCTAGATGAACCAAAAAAGCCTCAGAACTTTCAAAGCTTCATTGATATTCCTGATAGCGCGCGAGAAGTGTGCGCGTGTAAGTGCACAGTCGTTGTTTTCTGTCTCGCCACGACTATACAAAAAAACCTAAATTACTACTACACTTGCGAGGCAAGCACAACGGTAAGTCGGGTATAAAAAATCCACAGAGACGAGATGCTAGAATTTATAGGATTTAATATTCCGAAATAAAAGTGTAAAAGGTGATTACAAACTAAAAAGGAAAAGATGAATAAAAGGGAAAGATTGATATAGGCGAGTGTATTGAAACTAGATTAATAAAGCGATAAAAACTATAGGTTGCGTCGAATATCCCTCCCCCGAGTTAATTTGTATAAAATGGATACATGGGTCGATGAGTTATTGCAAATGCGTCTCGTTTCGACAGTTAATTGAATTAAGGGTTGTCACGCCCCTAAATCCGCATAAAAGCCTAATAAGATTTTGGCGTCAACAAATGCCCCGAAAATTGCGCACGTAAGGTCGTAAGTACGGGACATACATGATATGCCCCGTCAAATATCCTAGGCGCAATAACTAAGACAATGCACCCGAAATAGACTCGTAAACGCCATCACCAAAGCAAAGCGACGCATCAATTCGAGTGAGTTCAATTCAAACACAACCTAATTTAAATTACCTAGAAAGCATATTAAAAATGCGATAAATGAAACGCGGTAAATAAACACGGTAAATCTATACTACAAAACAAGTAAATCAAAGCATGTAAACTAATTAACAAAGCTTGTAAACCTAATTATCAAAGCAAGAATTAAAGGAGAACAACTATATTAATGGAGAGGATGAATGAATAGTCAACTTACATACCAAAAAGGGTGTCAATCCAAGAAGAAATGAAGAAGAACTAACCAAAAACCCAAACCCTAAGCTAAACTATCTTCTAAAACTATCCTCAAACGTTCATCTCTGATATTACAACAAAAAATGGCTTATATACCAAATGGGAAAAGAAAAAGAAAAGAAAAGAGAAAATAAAATAAAAGGCAAAATATCTCCAGGAAACAGGGGATCGATCGATCGACCCAAACCGTCGATCGATCAATCATGAATAAAATAGCCCACTATCGAAAAGGATCGATCAATCGATCCTTTTGATCGATCGATCGATCAAGCAGGTATTATCACACTGCATTGCTGTTTTGGTTGAATGCCTTTCATGTCCGCTGAAACTCCCGTAACTTCTTCGTTCTGAATCGAAAATGCGCACCGTTTACGGCCACGCGAAGCTTGCGAGAAGGGATACAACTTCCATGTAGATGATGGACCAGGTGCCCAAGCTACAAAAAGACTAAAATGCCCTTGAACGTGCGATCGCGTAGGGAAATCGAGCGAAATGCGTCCGAACTTCACATTTAGCATTTAAATACCTATAAAAGCTCAATTAACCCCTGCAAAATATGTTAACATAGAAATTAGAGGTTGTCTGGTTAACGAGCATAAATATAGGGAATAAGATACCCGAGGGGGCTAAAATGCTTAGGTTTGAGGGATGAAATACGCAATATTTGCATCGTATCACACCCCCTAAGTTACACATTGCTAGTCCCTAGCAATGAAATAGGATGCAATAAGAATTACAAGCAAACCAAAAACAGGAGATGGTACAAAAATATGGTATAAAAGCAAAAGGCCACTTTCGCGGGCGATTCGATTGCATTTAGTATATGCAATAAGCCGTTAAACCCCTAGGTCACCCTAGTGGACGAGTGTCATCTCGTGAGGGTTTTCAGGGATAGTACCCACAAACATCACATGGTTTCCTCAAAATAAGCCCAACCCAACATGCGACAAGCCCAATAATGGCGAAAAAGATTTCATACGCATTATTAGCACATTGAATGAATTCAAACAAAAGTCCAAATCATTAACATTATAGAATGCACCTTATAGAATTGAAACCTTAAAATGTGGGAAGGGGAGCGAGCACATGCAAAGTATGATTTGGCTAAAAACTTAAATAAATCGCATACAAAATTAATGCAAGCATATATTCAATCCTCATGGGCATTACACTCATCAAGCGAATTCACTCGAAACAGGGAGGTAACACACGGAACATGCGGGCATAAAGAGTAATTGTAAATGGAAACTAGGCCGCACACATGTCACAAATGAAGAACGCTATATATAAAATGAAAAATTGTAATCTCAATAAAAGATACCGCACACTAAAAGAGGCGAAATGCATTTTCACAAATTATCAAAACTATTTCGACTTTTGAATTAGATGCACCTAAGATCACATAGGACTTTAATAGGGTTGTAATGTACGTATGGCCAGGGTACGAAATGAAGGAATGTATGTATGGATTCAAAGTGTTCGGAATGAAAACTCGGGATATTGGAAAAATACGGGTAATATCAAAATTAGACAAATGATTTCCAAACGGCATTGAATATATCACCGGGGAGAGTAATCAAAGCTTATTGAACTATACACAACATTTACAACTTTCTCTTTCTTTTTCTTTTCTTCTTTTTCTCATTTTTTCTTTTGTTTTCTTTTGCTTTTTACTTTCTATTTTTCTTCACTTTTTTCACAACTTTCTTCTTTACTTATCAAACTCTCATATGCCTAAATTGAAACCGACATCATAACAACATCATTCAATCCCAAGCAACATTCCAAACAAAGGTATGTAAGTATATATACGGGATAAAACTCCAATTTAGAGTTGGTTATGGGAATTGGGTTATGAAACGAAAGACTATATTTAGGCTCAAAGGGGTTAATGAAGGTAAACATATAAGGGCGAGGAACACTCTAAGAAGAAGGATTATCAGTTCTTGAAATGTTTTATTAGTAAAAGGTCTTAAGGCTAATCTACTAAGTATTTCACAATTTTGTGACTCCAATCATACTGTCACCTTTTCGAAGAACAATTGTAAATTTTTAAATGAAAATGGTGAGTGCATCATTACAGGACTCCATACTCCAGATAAGTGTTACACAGTCAATCCAAGTACAAAGGTCTGTAACATTGCCAGAATGGATGAGAATGAATTATGGCACAACATAATGGGTCACATAAATTATGATAGCCTTAGTAAATTATCCTCTCAGGAAATTGTTAGAGGTATTCCTAAAATAAAACCTATTTATAACATAGTCTGTGGTCCTTGTCAAGAAGGAAAAATAGTTAAGGCATCTCATAAAAGAGTTAAAGACATTCTATCCTCTAAACATTTAGAACTCATCCATATGCACCTAATGGGTCCTTCTCGTACTATTAGTCTTTGTGGAAATAGTTACATTATAGTTATGGTTGATGACTACATGAGATTTACTTGGGTTGCTTTTTTAAAGCAGAAGTTTGAAACCTTTAGAGCGCTTTTGAGAATCTTACTTCGTATAGAAAATGAAAAGGACTCCCAAGTAGATAGAATCTGGAGTGATAGAGGAGGTGAACTCATAGATTCAGGTGTCATTGAATATTATGACTATAATTGTTACAAACACGAGTTCAGTGCCCCCAAGACACCCCAACAAAATGGGATAGTCGAGCATAAAAATAGAATAATTCAGGAAATGGCAAGAGTGTTGATACATGCCAAAGATTTACCTAAATACTTTTGGGTTGAATCAATTCGTACTACATATCACATTATCAATAGAGTCTACCTTAGAACGAATTCTAAACAGACCCCCTATGAACTTTGGTATGGCAAGAAACCAAATCTTAAATATCTTAGAACTTTTGGTAGTACATGTTATGTCTGTAAAGATAGAGAACATTTATCTAAGTTTGAAATAAGAGGAGATAAAGCTATCTTTTTAGGTTATTCACCTGACAGTAGAGCCTACCGAATTTATAACTTGCGCACTAAAACCATGATGAAATCCATCAATGTGACTGTAAGTGACACTTCTGTAGAAAGTAAAACTACTAGACCAGCCATTGTGGATGTGTCTGAAAGTCTTTTGAATTAGGACTCTCCTGAAATAACTGAGTCTTTACCAACTGAGACCCCTGAAGTGCCTAATTGGTTTCCAAAGACCATCCTTTAGATAGTGTAGTTGGTAATCCTACTGAACCTATTCGTACAAGATCTTAACTTTGCAACATTGCTCATTTTGCATGTTTTGTGTCTCCTATTGAGCCCAAAAATGTAAATGAATCCTTGAATGACCCCTTATAGATTAGTGCAATATAAGAGGAACTTCTTCAATTTATCATTCATAATGTTTGGTATCTTGTACCCAGGCCTGAAAATAAAAGGATTATTGGTACACGTTGGATTTTTAAAAACAAGACTGATGAATCTGGGATGATCATTAGTGATAAAGCTAGATTAGTTGCCCAGGACTACTCTCAAATTGAAGGAATAAATTTCGAGGAAATGTTTGTTCCTGTCACTCGCCTCGAATTTGTTCGTTTACCTTTTGCCATAGCATGTGATTTACATTTCATGCTTTACCAAATGGATGTAAAGTCTGCCTTCCTTAACGGAAATTTAACTGAGGAGACCTATGTAGAACAACCCAAAGGGTTTATTGACCCTCATCACCCAAATTATGTTTATCGTCTTACGAAATCTCTTTATAGGTTAAAACAAGCTCCTAGAGCTTGGTATGAGTGTCTATCCACCTTTCATTTAGATAATGGATTTAGGAGAGGAGGAAATGGCCAAACATTGTTTGTCAAACATTTTGACAACAACATTACTATTGCTCAAGTATATGTTGATGATATCACTTTTGGATCCACCTCCCCTTCTGAAACCAAGTCTTTCTCGGACATTATGCGCAAAGAATTTCAAATGTCGTTTATGGGGGAGTTGCAATTTTTCGTAGGTTTTCAAGTTAAACAAAATTCAGAAGGTTTATTTGTTTCGCAATCTAAATATGCTTTAGAGATTGTAAAAAAGTTTGGCCTAGATACAGCTAAAGAAGCTAGAACGCCTATGAGTACCTCTGTCAAACTTTCCAAAGATAAAATGGTAAATCCTTTGATTCTACTTTATACCGTATTATGATAAGAAGTTTTCTTTACCTAACTGCCTCGCAACCTGATATTATGTACTCTGTTTGTGTGTGCGGCCATTATCAAAATAATCCTAAAGAGATCCATTTATTGTGCGTAAAAAGAATAATTAAATACGTAAAAGTCACTCACAATTTAGGACTGTGGTACACTAATGACACATCGAGCACTATAATAGGATACACTTACGCTTATTGGGCTGGGTGTTTCGACGATAGTAAAGGTACTTCATGCGCGTGTTACTACATCGGTAATAACTTGGTAGGTTGTAACATCAAAAAATAGAACTGCAATTCTTTATCTACTACAGAATCTGAATATATCGCAACTGGAAGTTGTTGTGCCCAATTATTATGGCTGCAACTAATGCTGAAAGATTACGGTATAAATGAAGCAAAACTACATCTTTATTGCAATAACCCAAGTGCGATCAACATCTCTAAGAATCCAGTTCAACATTCTCGCACCAAACATATTAAAATTCGATATCACTTCATACGAGAATTAGTTGAATTAAAAGAATTAGAGATTAATTATCTGTCTACTGATCTACAATTGGCTGACTTGTTTACAAAACCATTGGATTTTAAGCGTTTTGAATCTTTACGCAAATCAATTGGTATGGTTTTGGTCGAATAAATTCTTACTTAATTTGTATAACTGCAAGATTTTCACATGCTTATAATCAATCTCTGTGGATGTAAGGCATGGATGTTAGAATAACGACAAATAACACCTCTTATATCGTTTTATGTAGGAGATTTATGTGAATTCTCTTTATTTATTCAAGTTACTGCTTATCTACCTGTTTATATCTCTCCTATTTGATTCTTGTCGCCCTTTGTCTATTTGGGACAAAACGGGGGAGAAATTATGAGTCCACTTGGACACTCTTGTAAATTATAATCTAATGAACTTGATCTTAGGCATATTATTGTAGATTTCAGTACCATTTTATTGCATCATATTTTGATAGGATAATGGTTTGTACATAGTTGAGTTATGTAATTTTTTCATTTCTAGGAGTTTGGGTATATAGATTGTGTGTATACGAATAGGATTTTCTTATTCCTTATGGTATCCCTACGAGTCCTAGATGACTCAAAGGAGATTTTGTCTCATATTTCCAAATGGGGAGATTGAAGCACCCTATATCTTTGACTCACTTGAGTCTGCATTATATAGGAGCTCATCTAGTTTGGAAATACTGACAAAATTATGTCTATCCCTAGATGAACCAAAAAAGCCTCAGAACTTTCAAAGCTTCATTGATATTCCTCTATAAGTTCATGAAGGTATAACATATAGAACACACACTAGGACTGCATTCATATAGTGTTTTATTCATGTGATGATCTTGTGTGAGTTAAATGCCCTTAAAATGATTTTTAAATAATTTTTGGGATTTATTTAATATTTTCTAAGAATTTCAACTAATTTTTGGAAATTAAAATTGGAACTTAATAAAGTTTTAGGGTTGATTTGTAAATATTTCTTATGCCTTAAAATTGTCTTGGGTAGAAACCAAAAGGGGCAGAAATATTTGTGGGTGAAACCGGAATTTATTAGAAACTAAAAACACGCGTTTGTGAGTTAATCCTAATCCTACACGCGTTGCACACACAACGGTTCGATTTTTGTTTCTTATCACTCACATACCTGCGACTTATTTTGGACCCTTGGATCGACTTAATCTACGGTCTCCATGTGTTTTGAATCAATCCAAGTGAATTGGTTTTAACCAATCAGAGTTGGCTTTTGCACCGCTTCTTGTGAACCCTTAGATTTGCACTTCGTTTAATCCCAATTCTTGGTTTAAACCATTGTTCCAGATCCTTCTTCGACTAGTATAAATAGATGCCATCTGTGAGTCATTTAGAGACTTTTGTTACTTCCTCGTTTGAGAGAAAAAATAGAGAGTAGAGAGAACAGAGATAAAAGATTAGATAGAGAGAAAGGAAACCCTAATCTAAACTTCGTCAAATCCAAGCCAGAAATATTTTTCTGGAAAATTAAACTTGAGTGTTTAGATCGTGTTTTGAGAAGTTGTCCTCTCTTTTTCTTGACCATCCTTCCAACTTAGTCACGTTGGTAGAGTTTTTAGTCTCTCTACATAGAAACTTGAGATCTCGTCTCTGGGATACAAATCACATAGATTGTTTACTGTCTGGATTTCTTAGTTTGAGAAAGCTTTCTTGTTGGTTATTTTAAAACTGATTTTATGTTTTCAAACCCTAAACCAACAATATTCATTCTGATTTCATTTTACTCAAACATTCAGACTTGGATCTAGTTTTGAGATCTTGATTGGGGATTTGACTTTCAATCACTAATATTTTCAAAATAAGAAAGTGTTAAGATCTTGGATATTCCACAACAAGATTCCCTCTTGATCTACTATTTTGAAATGTTTAAAGTTTGATTTGGTTTGACGAAACTGATTTTGTAATATCTTGCATATCTAATGATTTTGTAATTTTGATAAATCATTCTGTCTCTATTAAGTGTGAGTGTGTTGCATGCATATGTTAGAGAGCACATCACCACTACACTTTCACTCTACCACACTTAAAGTGTTGGTTGAATGATCTTAAACTTGTTTGAGTAAACATAAACATGGAATCAGGTAAAGTTATGAATCTAGAGAAAACATCAACAACAACAACGTTCAGAGAAGTCATATCTAATCCAGAGGAGTTGGTAACGATTCTGAACTTAGTTTAGGTGTGTTTGTGTGGTTTGATTGTTAAATAGCTTGTAATTTGTTAGTCTGATTTTATTGGATTTTTGTTTTGTGATGTAGAGGTGACCGTGGATGTTTTCCCAATTGGGTGGGGTTTTACCAAGTTAAAAATTTACTTGTGCACTTCCTCATACTCTTATCACCTTCTTCTAAGCTGAGCTGTTTTAATAGTTTAAGTTTTATTTTTCGAAACTGGTTCATTCTAGATATGAAATAACTTGTTCAAACTATTTTGATAATCATTTTAAACACATCTTGGGTTAAATTTTGTTTTGAATTAAGAGTTTCTCCAATAAACAGTTCGGAGCCATTTTAACAGTTTAATCCTGTATTAAACGTCTTAAGTGGCTATTTTTCAAATTCACTTGATGAGTGTAAAACCCATGAGGATTGAATATATGCACACTTTATGTTTATCCGATTTATTTAAGTTTTTGCCAAATCACACTTTGCATGTGCCTGCTCCCCTCCCACATTTTAAGGTTTCAATTCCACGAAGTTCATTCTATAATGTTAATAGTACGAACTTTTGTGTGAATTAATTCAATGTGCGAATAATGTGTATGAAATCTTTTTCGTATTTTTGGGCTTATCGCATGTTGTGATTGGGCATATTTTGAGGAAACTACTTGATGTTTGTGGGGTTCATCCCTGAAAACCCTCACGAGACGACACTCGTCCACTGGGGTAACCTAGGGATTTCACGGCTTATTGCATATGCTAAATGCAATCGTGTTCCCTACAAAAGTGGTTCTTTATGATTTTCATATATATATATATATATATATATATATATATATATATATTTATTTATATTCTGGTTGGTCTACCTCTTTTTCTCATTTTTATTCATCTTTATTGCTAGGGACTAGCAATGTGTAAGTTAGGGGGTGTGATAAGTCGTGAATATTGCATTTGGTACCCCTTATTCTTGCACATTCTAGCATTCTCGTGTCCATTAATTCCTATACTTAAGATCATATATTGACTAACCTTTGTTTTATATGTTTATTTGTTTTATGAGGTATATGTCAGCTTTTGTAAAGTATTATGGATGCATAGTGTGTAGTTGGATGCGTTTCGGGATTGTTTCGTCGCAAAAGGAACCTTCAAGGTAAATTTGGTCTTTTCAAACTCACTATTTTGTATAGAATTAAGTTACCAACATATATATCATCAAATTATCATCACGTGACCACTAACCATGCGACATTCTGACCCCGAATGAGGAAGTTATGGCCGTTTCCGAAAGATTTTGATGTTTTCTTCTACTTCAAGGGCATTTTAATAATTTCATACAGCATAATTTGGAGGATTTCAAAACACAATCACGTATATAATTGAATTATCTTCGCTTCGGTTCCGACCATTCATCATTTCGATTTCGTATGAGGGAGTTATAGTCATTTCCGTGCGACGCGTCAAAATTGAATCGGAGAGAAAAGTGGGCTGTCAACAGCCCAAGGCAAAATTCCAACATGAGGTTAACCGGTCCAAACATGAGGTCGACCGGTCCCATCATACTTGGACGAAAAATGACTTATTTTGGGTTTTTTGACTTGGTTTTATTGGGGGTTTGTTTTGGGGTATTAATAGAGTGTTGTAGGCTGTTATTTGGGGGATATTTTTCATTTTAGATAGTTTTGATTAAGTTTTTGAGAGCTTCTCTCTCCTAGATTTTCCTTCCCATTTTGGGTTTGTTAGTTTAATATTCCTTATTCTTCTCCGTTAATGTAAGTTCCATTATTGTTCTTAAGCTTTGTAACCTAGATTTATTGCTTTCATTTACTTTCTTGCATTTATTTCTTTCATTTAATTAATGTCTTTTAATATTCTTTCTAGCAAACTTAATCTAGGTTGTGTCAGATTGAACTCACCTAGGGTTGACGTGTTGCTTTACTTTAGTGATGGAGTTTTACGTGTTTATTTCAAGTGGGTTGTCCTAGTTATTATGCCTAGGAGATTTAATGGGGTATATCATGTATGCGTCGTATTTACGACCTTGCTTGCGTAATTTTCGGGGTATTTGTCGATGCCAATATCTTATTAGACTTTTATGCAAATTTAGGGGGTGTAGCAACTCTTGATTTAATTAACTGTCGAAACGAGATGCAATCTTAATAACTCATGATCCCATGTAACCATTTTATACTAATTAACTCGGGGTGACGGATATTTGACGTAACCTATAGTTTTTATTCACTTTGTTAATCTAGTTTAAATACAACCATGCCTAGTTTATATTTTCTTTCTCTTTAGTTAAGAAAATACCTTTTACACTTTTATTTTAGAAGTATTAAACCAATTAAATTCTAGCAACTTGTCTTTGTGGATGCGATGCCCTGGCTGACCGCTATACTCCTAAAAGAGTGTAGTCATAGTTTACGTTTTTGTATAGAGTTGGTGAGCCGAATATAACAAACGACCGGCGTCGGTGATGCGACACCATGGAAAAATCCTATCTATCACCCGATTATGATTTACGAAAGCGAACCTATGCCATATACTTGATGTCATGCCACTCATTCATAAAGTTCTCACCGAGCACAAATCCTAGCCACATACCCTGGCTTGGGTTACTAGCCATGACGAATCGAATCACAACCATTCATTCTCATAGCACAAAAGCAATTTATAAATTAGTAATCCTTTCGGAAGTCAACGCTCGACTTCCCTTATTGGGAGTATGGCCCTACCCTTCACATCCTTGGCATACACGAACCCTTTCGATTGGCGGACACCTCACACCCTTATATATATTGACGTTGTCCAATTACTAGGGTGACGTCACTAACCTACTACACTTAGGTTATTATCTTCCTCATTATATCATGATTGAAATCCAGAATTCCCATAGGCATTACTTAGTCCAAGTGAGGCACTCATATAATCGTGTGTTTTGACCACGAGGTTGCAACCAAACTCATTTTCGATTTCTATCCACACAAAATTTACGTGGCAATAATAACCCCCGCCTTTGACATTGTTAGGGTATTAAACATCACACATGGCAATATCTTCTAACCCGTACGAGCTCGGTAAGACATTCCAAGAACTAATCCTTACATTTATAAGGATACCCTAGCATATAGTGTCAACAAGCTGATATTATAATCATATTTCGATGTTACTCCACCTCGATTTCCATTTCAAGTCTCCACATGGCGTCATCACTCTAAGTCTTGAATCCACCTCCTAGTACATCCCTAAACTGTGTATCAACACAACAATATTAGCTATTCCATGACATTCGAGCACCATTCCTATTATGACACAACTATCACCCTACCTTAGGGATTACACTGACCATTTGCGTCGATTTAAGAAGTCACCCTGACACATACACTATACAACCAGCAATCTAGGATCATCACCTGACCCTCAACAGAGTCATTAATAGACTGCTAAATTTCCTTCATACCGAACTAACTGGCCTTCTAAGAACACTAAACACATTTGATGTAACCGTCCTAAAAAACTGACAAGATTTCATCATCCATACCTATATCATTGTAGGTGCACTCTATAAGCCTTTCAATACCCAAGTCATGATTACTCGGTGCTCTCAAAGACATCAGTCTATGAGCTTCTACTTATGGAACACCACAACTATCAAACACCTCAAGGCGTCACAATATTCGATCTTTATCCTAGATGACGACACACACAATTTGTCATATGCGCACCTCAAAGTGCTTATGAACTACTCTCACACTAGGATTACCCCGCACATAGCCATTACCTAGATGGCTAAAACGAGTCTCTACACCCAGATAATAATCTTATCTTTCTTCCCAACGATCATGACTATACGTCACATACAAACCACAACTAATGCTACTATGGATTGTGGTAAGGTACATGACGTCGCCTGTAACTTATAAACCTCAAGGTTTGCCTCATTTAATTCTCAATAAATGTTCAATTATAATAATTACATTGCCTCTCTATGCAAACATCATACCATGTGCTAACCTACGAGTTAACACGACTATATAGATCTTGGTAGGATATGGGATGTCGAGTATTGCCTGTAAATACCAAGGCCCACACCACAGTCGCCACACGAGATCATATTCCTCGACGCCACATTATAATCAAAATACACTAAACCCAAGTTCTCACCCAAGGAACTCAAATACTTCTCATCACAGGATCATTACTTATGAATGCCACTCGATCATCTAGTCTCCATACATGAAATACACAACCATTACGGCTAGGTTACCAAGAACATTACTCACTGTTGCCACTACCAAGTCTACTCTCATCATCAAGTTATCACATAATACATCTCACATACAAGATCACGGCATCGCCACTATTAACCTACACAACTTCATATGTTAACCGGACTACCATCAATTGCGATATCACCCAAATGATAAAAAATTTCTAATTACATCACTGACATTAACTATTTGTAAGCGCCGCATCTAAGGTTTATATACATTTTAATCACCCATCATCAGTGCCTAGTCATGACACCCTAATCATCAACCTCTACCGTTGACTATATACAATTCGTGCCACCTGCCCAATGGGCATCATCTCACTCTATCGACATCTCAAATGATTTTATGTCACCAAGAATTTAACACAAACACCTCATATTAAAAGCCACGGTGTCACCACTATACACTTGCATGAACACCCGTAAATTACTGTAATTCTAATCAGAAATGCGAAAAAGATTAATAACTACAAACTTGATTGCGTGCCCCTTAGCACTAACTCATTTGTCGTGATAACTTCGCTAACTTTATCGTTGAGGACGCGAACTAAATCGTCACCAAACTAGCATGACCGACCCAAACTAACATCGATGTCGAAAGATCCATTACCGACCTCACCACATCACTCCCGAAAGGAACCTTGAACCAAGAGCTCTGATACCATTTGTAACGCCCCGACCCGGATTTATGGATTACTCGTAGTCAAATCGGTCCGACCAGAGCGTTAGGTGTGAAGCATAATGAACAACCTATATAATGTTAGTAGTCCAATTTTATTTTAGTTAACATTTTACTTGTTTAGCATGCGATTCTAGTTTCAAATTAAACTATGCGAGGGACCCATGGGGAGCACCCCGAAGTCATACAAAGCTACTAACATAAAAATAAAGAAAGTACTTACCTGTATAACGCCGTAACAAAGTGAGGGTGTGAGCTAGTGCTCAGTGGGAAATATACAAATGTAGTATAGAATCGAACGGACAAAAGGAAACTCTAACACGTTATGCCTTCATGCACATGCAACTACCTTGAATATATATAAACATACATATACATATACTTAATGCATGAAACAATTTTACTTTAAAAAACCTTATTTATTCAGATTAATTTATCTTAATCTTATGAAAGACTTCCTTTTTCCTTATTTTAGCATTCCTTTCTTTATTTAACGCACACGGTACAATACCTGAAACAAGTACACTTGATTTAATCGAAAACCATTTATTTACCGAAATCACCCTTTTTATTCTATCCAATGCACATTAGTCTTTTTGTTGAAAACCACCCTTTCAACACACGCGTTCATTGTGATAGAAAATAATCATTTAGCCTTTAAAAAAACCTTTTACAACACATTATTGTGTTAATTATGGGTTTAACCACTTAGGTTGCTTAACCACCCATTTACACACTTACTTTACCCTCTTCCTTATCTTATGGATATTAATCAATTACACATTTACTTGTCAATTTTAACCTTTATCGAAATATTTATTAATCCCTTTAAGGTAGGTTGTATTAACATATTATATAACACAACCCATTTCTTGACATGTTCCTTATTCCTTTATCGTTTCTCGAAATCATCCAAATATCGCATACTTCAACGGGCTCCTCACCGCCGGCTATGCGTACCATATGCTCTGGCCAGTTATTTTGGGTCTTTCACCCTAGGGCTCTGGGCCCTCCTTAATTATATTAGTGTCATCCTAGTTCCTTTACACGTGTTTTAACATTTTGCAAATGTCCTCACTATTCCTTCTTTTCCTTTTTACCATGTCCAAGCCAAACACGGGGTTACACCCCAATCCGTGTTACACTTGAATTTATCATTTCATGTCCTTTATACTTTAACCTTGATTTTATTCTAAAAATCATTTTTATACCACCCTTTCCAATTTGTATCCACAAGTCATTTCATATTTATTTAGGACCAATTTGTATAACACTTTTTCCAACATTTTTATTTCATAAAAATGTTCTACTTTAAGTAAAATTATCATTTTACCCATTTATGTCCAAACCCAACCTTTTACTCCATTTCCACAAGTGTTAATTTTTCCCAAAACACTATTAAGTTAACCATTATAACTCCTTAAGTGTTTTAATACCTTAATACCTTTTTAACCTTGGAGTAATATTCGTAGAAATATTTTTATTTCATTATTTCCTTTCCAATTTCATAAGTGTCCATCTTTTACAACATTATTAGGTTACCAACTAACATTCCAATGTTTACCCATTAACACTTATTCAACATCACTAATAACCATTTTTCCAAGCTAGACATTTCTTTACTTTGTACTTTCAAGAAATTCATTTACACTTAAAGACTACTTTTACAAGAGAAATACCATTTTCTTTTAATTTACACGTAGTCTTGCAACTTTGCACTTACCACATTTTTAACCCCTTTTCACACACTTTGAAGACAAGAATTTTACTTTTGTTATTTCATATTTAAACCCAACAAAATTTTCTTTAAACTTGTTTATACACTTAGTGCCAAATACTACAAGCTTATATGCATGAGAAGATGGACTTTAAACCTTTAAATCCTATTAAATGGGTTATGTATATTTATCATTATAGGAATTCATCATACTTGCAAAAATACATTTTTAAGGCATAAAAGACATTTAATTTCTTCAGACTCAACAAATGTCTATTTTTTATAAAATCTTTAATTTTTAAGAGACATTATTTCACCAACGTTTACCAAAATAAATCATTATTTTCAAACATTTTATTTCATAAAATGTTTAACATCAATCTTTATAGAAAATACACCATTTTCATAAAATACCAACTTTTATACTTCAAAACTTTGAATTATTTATTCATTCATTCATTATTTTCAACAAAATATCATTTTTCTAATATTTTTATTGCATAAAAATATTTCTTATTTACTACCCATAATTCATCATCTAATCATATTCATACTAATCATGTAATCTAACTCCAAGACTACAAATAGTGCAAAATAGAGTCTTAACACTTAAGATAGATTTTTCCACCTCTAATAGCCCCAAATGGTGGTAAGAATGTTGGTGTAGGAGGAGAAACCCCTCCTCCTTAGGTGGCCTCACGGGCTTACCAAAAGCATCCTCCAAATTGCCCCAAATGTGCTTCATCCAAGCTTCCAAGCAAGATCCAGTTCAAACTCCATGGAAGCTCTCATCATTTTCTCCAAAATCCCTCAATACTTCTCCAAAATTCATTGCCCTTCCTCAACCATGGTGGAAATGGTTGTAAACACTTAAAATATGGTGGAATATATATATATATATATATATATATATATATATATATATATATATTTAAATGGTGTTTTATGGTGGAAGTATGATTGAATAATGATGGAGGGTCTTTGGAAGCCCTCCCGTGGAGGAAGACCACCATCTTCCTTCTTTCTCTCTACTTGCATTTTTTCCCAACAAATGAGCCCAAAACACCAATTTTAAAACCTTCAAAGGCCTAATATTCTCATTTTGTCGAATTTAGGTTAATTTGGGTTTGACAGTTTAACGATCCAATGGCAAAAAATTGATAGCGCACAAGGTCGATCAAATTTAAACATTTTTGATCTATGTTGTTCGAATGATAAGCCCATGTCGCTCGAACGACTTCTCCACCTCGTTCGGAGCTTGATTCGCGTAGTGGCATGTCGGTTGAAGCCCTGTATCTCGCAACCTTTGAGTGAGATGTCCATATCGCTTCTAGTGACCTCCCTAGGTCATTTGAACGACCTGCCTTTCCTTTTTCTCCAATTTTTGACCCACAATCCTTCTATGGCTATTTTAACTCTCACTCCATCACACTTATATATAAGATTTAATCGAATTATTGGGACAGGGTATTACAAAGTCAAGGCTAGAGTCCTTGCAACTTATGTTTTAGGTCTTTAGACCTTAGTTTAAACCTAAAGCCAAGGCTGAAGTTCTTCTAGCTCTGTGTTTTGGGTCCTTAGACCTTATTTCAAACCTAGTGCCAAAAATAAAGTCTTTGCAGCTCTGTGTTTTGTGCCCTTAGACCTTAGCTAAACCTAATTCCAACACTGATGTCCTTGAAACTATATATTCTAGGACCTTACACCTTGGTTTGAGTTTAGAGCCACGATTGAAATCCTTGTAACTCGGTGTGTGGGTCCTTAGACTTTAGGTTTTAGAGCCAAGGTTGGAATCCTTATAACTCTTAAAAATACTTATATTGAAACATCGTGGATAATAAAAAAAATTATTTTTATTTCATTTTAAAGTACATCATTGGAACTATTTATTGAGGTGTTATATATTCTAGGGGTATGGAAGCTCATATTCCCCCATGTCTTCGAGATATTAACAACAAGGCCTCATAATTTTTGGTTAGCACATATAGGCCTTACCATTTGGGATCCAAGTTTTATTCACTTAGATTCTTGGTTGCAATGATGACTTATCTTAAAACCAAGTCCCCCACTTTTCATTCTCTGCGATGGACCTTTTTATTGAAGTATGAGGTCGACCTCTGCTCGTGTGCAACCATTCGTATCAATGCAACTTCTCTTACTTCCTTTATTTTATCCATATACCTCTTGAGATCTTCGACATTCTCCCCTAGTTCGAATTGAGTTACCCTATGCGTAGTCACCTCGACCTCTGTTGGGATTACCGCCCCAGTGTCAAATGTCAGGGACAATGGAATTATCTTGTTGGACCTCAGACTATGGTTCTATAAGACGTGGCCTTTGTGAAAATGATAATACTTAGATTTATTTTTTTCTTCAATAGGCCTTATTGTCTTGGTCGGAGGCGAGATATCTTGAGTTTCCCTTGTTACGAAGACCTCCTTTATTACGGCTATGAGTGGGGTGACATATTTGGCCCATAAAGGTCCTTTATTTTTACCTTCACCTTTTTATTCTTGGCCTCAATCGCTTCAGATCTTTCCCCAAGATGGGAGAATACATCCTTTATATTTCCTTATAGGGGAGAGGTTGTGGCATGCCTTGTTAAGATAACATCTTGAGCATTTTTATATTTTCGAGCTCTTTTGAGCAACTTAGTTATGGGTTTGGGGGTTTTCTTGATGAAAGACCTCAATAAATCTTTTGAAGTGAGGACTGAGGTGAAACCAGCCACACAGATCGTGTCATTTAGATCATCAACTTAGAGAGCCTCTTGGGTTGAATCTCTGGGCATAATTTCTAAGAGCTTCACTAGTCTTCTATCTGATATGGAGGAGGAAAGTGACAGTGTAGACACCACATTTTAGGACCCCCCCTAAGTGTCTCCTTAGATCCTTAGCACCTCCCCATTCACTACAAACCCTAGATCATACTCCGAGTACCAATTTAGAGTCCATCGGGAACTCCCGAGCCTCGTTTAACTTCAATCAACTCCATTGTCAGAGCGAAAGATCAATGAATATTCGAAGGGATCTGAATTACCTTTCCAACGGTCTACCCTGTACATGAATCGATATAACGGTTCAGACGAACATACCATTTTACTATAGAAAACCGATCGAGAGGTCACTGGGCCCTCCCAGGCCCCTATTTGACCCAAATATCAACTTCATCGTCAGAGCAAAAGCTCAATGAATTTTAGAAGGTACTGAAACCTCTTTCGAATGGTCTACCCGATGTATAAAATGGCATAACCATTCGGACGAACGATCCATTTTTCCCCAAAAACTGAGTCGGAGGCCACCGAGTGCTCTCAGGGTCCGTCTGACCAAAGTCAACTCTTCAGCTTGAATGATACCGAATGAATCTTTTAAGGGCACTGAATACCCTTTATAATGGTCCACCCTTTTACGAATCAGCCTTACGGTACGGACGAATGATCCATGTTACACCGAAAGGTCACCGGGCGCTTCCGGATGCCGTTTGACCAATGTCAACTCTCTGAACCAAATGAAGCTCTTTGTAACATCAAAATTCCTCGCATAAACTTTCCAATGGTCCTCCCCATGCGCAATTTAAATTTACGGTTTGGATGAACGATCCATCATTGTCCTATGATCTCCTGTCCAAAGGATTGACGGGCGCTTTCGAGCCCCGTTTGACCCAAAGTTAATTCTCGAACTCGGGAGCTGCCAGAAATATTCTTAAAGGTCTCTAAATTACCTTTCTAATGGTATGACCCGCGCGCGATTTAGATTTATGGATTGCATTTTACAACTATTTTCCCCGAAAAATATGCACAAGACTGCCAATTGGCAGGCCCTTAGATTTGCCTATCGGGAGTACGTTTAGGGTTACCTGCTGATAGGTAGGACAAGGACAATGCCAATCGGCAGTCCCCCTACCCTATATAAGGAGAGCATGAGCTCACTTCAAAAGGCACCTCAGAAACATCAACTTCAGTGATCTCATCAACATTCTTCTTAAGTTAGCGAGGTTTCCATATTTGAAACCTTTCCCCACCTTTAATTCCCATTCCTTTCACACCCAATTTAGCAAAACCATCTTATATTCTTCATCCACTTGCAAGTAGGCTCATCTTCAATCAAGATCAATCTTCAAGCCTCCAAAGAAGGTCCAAACATTCTCCTCTCTCTTTAATTTTTTTATTTTCTCATTATTTAAATAGATTATTAATTTAGCTTTTACTTTAGATCATACACATATAAATCTCCAATCCTTTATTAGTTATATCGCACATAATATATTTTTTTATAAAAAAACCCAAAACAAGAAAAATAGGGTTACACCTATAAATTCCAACGGAATTTTTCATCACATTTTCTCAAAACTAAAAACACCTTTTTCTTAGACACACATATAATAAAATCACCGTTTGAATTTATGGGATAAACCCCACCCTCATGCCGCATGCGATCTATGTGCACTTTGATGGCTTTATAGCCTACGTAGGCATTTCAGGCTAACACCTGAGACTCAAGTCCTATTTTCATATTTTCATCTTTTTCCTATTTTATCCATATATTATTTATATATATCATACTTGTGATTCATACTTGAGTCTAATCTAACAAATATTTTCGTTTCATCGTTACGATCAATATCTCAATAAGCGAACACATCATATTTTTTAATTATTATTTTAGGAACATTCATATGGATGACCTCACTACATCTTTTTCATGATGCGAGTCGAGCGATTCTGATCTCCACTTATATATACACGCTCACCCACTTCACGGAGAAATTAAGAAAAATATTAACACAAGCCTATGATAGACCGAAAGGGCGGGATGGGTGCATAACACCTTCCCATTTTATAACTTAACCCTTGAACCTCTGAATTATTGGTTTCGCAAGCATCAGTTAATCTCTAATGCCCCCTCTCGAGGTGGCGACATGTTCTTTTGCCTGTTTTTTTATGCAAAATAGGCTAGCGACTCTATCTCTTTACATCACTCCAAAATCGACAACTGTCGAAGAACCCCTCGAATTAGTGAGGGGCACGAGACCTTTATCTTCCCCCTTTCCTCTGCAGCATCGGGGAGGGAAGATCCGGGGATGGCCATAGACAAGCTTCCTCATCTTTTGAGCTTCAATGAAATAGTTGACAAAGAATCTTGTTAGCTCATTAAACTTCCCAATGGTACCTTATTTGATATTGGCAAACCAATGCCTAACTGTTCCCCTTTTAGTTACAAGAAAATATCTACATAAGAACTCATCTAGGGTGTCTTATATAAACAAGAGTGGTCTGTAGGTCTCTGGGTGATCAATGGGGTCTTTGTACCCATCGAATAGTTTAATGGTAAAATTTTTACACTTTGGGGCAAGAGAATAATATTGAACGTTATTGGAAAATGGAGACAATGTCTTTTGGAGAGCCAACTTAATGGTGTTGGGAGTTTGTATCTTGTACTAGTTTAGGAAATTCCCCAACTGGTCTTGCATCTTCTTGATCTCATTATCCCAGGGCCTATCCACCCTCGAACCACCTTGGGATTGATCTCCAGAAAGTGATAGCCTATCCTTAACAAGAATGCAGGTCATTGATCATTGGGGGGCTCTAGACACACCCTCTCAATAATTTTCTCCCTTTAACCAGGGTTCGTGGTTTTCCCCAGTACAGCTATGTTCCAGTACAATTGGTTCCTCTACCACTGGGGGTAAAGGAAGGATACCGAGAATGGTATTTAGCTTCTCTTAGAGATCCTTTTATTCGAGCTTCCATTTTTTTTAAAGATAGGGTAGAGACATCGTTGACTGACATCTTAAAAATAGCAAGACATGTATTTGAAATAAAGGGAATTTGTCGATCCTATAGATGATTCCAAATAAGTGGTTATTAAAATCATATGAGACATAAGAACCAACAAGTGATCCCCTATGGACCTCAGGCAGGTAAAATGGGAGGAGTATCTAAGTGTGAGACATGTATTTAAAGTGATTCGGACCTCAGCGGAGTTTCCTACATCCACTTATTGTAGTTTTATTCTTGAAACCATGTATGGGGATTACTTTTAAGTAAAGGTGTGTCATTTCATTTTGAAAAAATAATCATGGTTATGAGAATTCTTTATATTTCTTTAAATACATTATTTCATATTATGTCGGTGAATAAAGATTAATAGGAATTCCAGTAATGCACCTTCGGGTTGATGACGAGGAGATTAAAATTTAGGCTCTTGCACTATTAAAATGTTCACAATCTAGACAGGAACTTGACATCCTATCAACGCATGTGATGCAATCCTAATAGTTTATCTCAAACTACGGGGAACTGGTGTGATGGTTAGAGAACTTGTGAGATAGTTAAATAGAGGATTGTGATCGGTACATCCCAGGAGTGTATTGAACTGGACTACCCGTGAGATTTGAGTTAAAGGGTTGTCTATATTAGACTTAGGCAATGTCATACCATTTGCAGATGGTGCATAGATTCTTAATCCCAAGAATTATGAGGATTAAAATGCTTATGTATTTGTTGTTTTGAACCAAATAATCCCCGTATATTGGGTGACAGTTATATGAGTATGTCTGTTATCATAGTTTGGAGGAATCCGCATCGAGGGGATACAATAGGTTATGATACCCCCTTTATAGAATTATATGTTTTGTTTCCCTGAAATAGTTGATACTACGTATAAGTTGAATAACAAAAATCAATAACACATCTAGCCCTACAAGGCGGAATAAAGGTTGTACCTGTTAAATAACACACAACAACTGATGCAAAATAAATCCCGAGTCTTCTATTGTATTCCTTTTCTATGCCTATCACAGGAAGAGGGTGGAATCTTTGTCTTTGTAATGATTGTTCACCTCTCTCTATCAATTTCTCTTAATTCCAAATTTGTGGAAATTCAAGAGATAACTGCATATATCTATTGGCTACAGTAACTTCCCTAGGGAGTTAAAAAGTCATGGCTCCTAATGGGTAGGAAAACCTTATCTAAACCGGATCTTGTTCCTATTAAAATATAATTAACTCCAATAAATAGTTATATTTACAACTCCACTCCTTTAACTCAAATTATATTTTGAGCTTCCTATTATTAATTAATTAATATCTCCAAGCGTTAAGGTTACAGATACCCATTAATAAAATAAATTATTAATAATTTATTTTAATTAACTTCTTTAGTTCCTTGAGCGACTCAACTTAACTTATTTGTAGTGTCGGATTGACATAATCCATCTACAGGGTTTGACACGTACAAAACTTATAAGCAACTCAAGAGGGTATCACCAATCTCTACACCGAGACGTGAATTCCATCCATAATTGACTTTCACCATACACTAATAACCTCCACCTAATCTATCAAGCGTATTGATCCAATGTCAAAGCCATAATTTACTAGTGCACATGTCTATCAAGTACATAGGGATTAAGAGCTTAAGTAAATTTAATAATCATGAGGCGTACATTGTCTTATGCATTTAGTAAAAAAAAACACAATGACCTTAAGGTGGTCTAGCTCCATACACACAATGTGTACTATCACAATAAGTTAAAATTATACTGTTTCCCTAATAAATATAGATCTACTAAAATATTATGCTGTAACCCTACCGATGGCGTGTCCATTTCCATCTAAAACTGTGAATAAGAGACTTATATTCCACAAGAAATAGTGATATGATCTTCCATGTGTAAGTCGTACTCTACACACCATATCACTTATTACGCTGAATAAAAGACAATAACAATATATAAATAAAGCAAACATTGTGCCACATGTGATTCTCATTTAAATGGGAAAAACTAATATTAATAAAATAATAAATCTACAACTAAAACTATTACATAAAGCATTATTTTAGTCTATTGCCCCAATATTTGATAGACTTATATGTTTTGTTTCCACCACGTAAAACCCGACCGATGGATTATTTTATAATCCTGGTGGAGTAGCAAATAAGTTAAGCCTCGGAATCAAGAAAATTGATTAGATGTGGTTAAAATCGGTAAACAATAAATTAATTTGACCAAGCGAGTATCAGACACTTAACTTGGGGAATCATATTATGTACTATAATCAACTTTGCAACTAACACATCATTATATTCGAGTGATTTATGAGATAATTAAATTGGAGTGCAATTTTAATTATTTAGTGGAATTAATTGTGATTAAATAAATAAATGAAATGAATTATGATATGGTAATTGGGCTTTCCTAGTATTTATTTGAATCCAATTTAATTATTTGTCTTGGGTCCCCATATAGTCCACATACCGAAGTAGTTAAGCCCAAACTCTCAAGAAATCTAATTTGGTCCAAGCTTACCTTTTGTCCTTGTAGATAAATGTATGTGAAGGGGATTTAATCGTTATGATTGTTTATTAGGGTTTGATATGGGTGAGAGAAGATACTATTCACAATTTTTTGAAGAGGCCTAGAAGAAGAGGATTATATCTTACTCATAAGGAAGGATTTTTTCTCAAAAGGTTCCCATACACCTACCTAGATTTAGGGATGATCATATAATAGAAGATCCAAACTTTTCAGAAGGTTAAGAAAGGTTTTTGGAGACCTTGCATGGATAGAAAATTCATTATAATCATCAAACTATATTTCCTCATACGAATCACAATAAGATTCGCAATAGTATGAATTCTTGAAACCCTAGGTTTAATCTTTAAACATAGTTCTTTTTTCTTTTTTCTTTTTAATGCATGATTAATCAAAGATCTCTAGGGATGAAATTTTTTACATTTAAATGTTAATCCCAATTTATTTTTCCAACAATTGTTATCAGAGCCCCGATTGAGATTGATCATGTATTGAAAAGGTCCATATTGTCCAACTTGAAACCTTAGTTTTTGCATGTGTGTGGTATGATGTAGCTTTGTGTATGCATTCGTACTAACATGGTTTTGGATATATTCTATGTATAAATCCCTTCCATCATGGTTTCATATATTTTGACTTAATCCTTATTTTTTAATATGATATTTGACTGAACCCCCTCTTTGTTAATATCTTTAATATACCCCCTGCACGAGGGGGTATCTCAAAATATGGGTTAAGTCTAAGGATTTATTTGACTTTATGCCTCTTTATAATGTCAAATTATACTTAACTCCTATGTTGGGGGAAAAGTTAAAGGATTATGAAAACGAGGGGTTAAGTCGAATTAGGCATTAATATTTAGAGGTTAAGTTAAAATGATCCTGTATTTTTTTGTCTGATTGGATCCTACGGTGATTTATCCGTAGTTATTTTTCGCTCCTAGATTCACTATGGTTGTAATAATTACGTTTTTTTAATTATTTCAATATTGATGTATTTGAAGGAGTTGAAAGAGAGTTGTAGTGTTTCTTTACTATTAGAATCATGTATTTTCATGGCTTTGGGTGTTAGGCAAAGTTTCATGGAGTTTTAACACGGTTATGAACATTTTTTCATGGAAAAATGAGAGGAGGATGAAGGTTGTCCTCGATAGGGTTGATCGATCAACCTTGGGAAGCCGATCGATCGACCTTCCCTGTACAGACCACTTTTTAAAAGGATTTTGATCTTATTTGATGCTTCTTGCTCCGGTTCTTCGTTCCGATCATTCCCGAAAGATGCAAAGGAGTTTTTCCAAAAGTAAAGATCATTAAGAAATTGTGGTTGTGATGAAGTCTACTTCAAGTTGGAATCTATGTTAAAGGTAAGTCTTCTACAATAAGGAATCTTGGGCTTGAATATTTCTACTTCAAGAAGGAGTCTAGGCCATTATGGATATGGGCATGTTTGTCCTTATTGCTTTATTTACTTTTGTAATTATTTATTTATATTTGTATGTATATATCTTTATTATTATGTCTCATAATGTAGCATGTTAATTGGATTAGTTAGGAACATCAGTTTTTAGGGGTGGACAAAAAAAAGACCGACCCGATTGACCCGATTGGACCGAACAGGATCGGACCCACTTTTATAGCCTTTTTTATAATTCGGTCATAAATTAAGAAACCCGAATATATTCGGTCCGGTCTATAATATCCATTTTAAATTTTATTTTAGGACCGGACCGTTTATTTTAATATTATAATATATATATATATATATATATGTTTGTTTGTTTACTAAATAACAAAAAGACACTAACATAAGACTTATACACTACTCTTACTCTTGGCCGCATGCTCCTCAACCCTCATTTCATTTCTCTCAAAGTTTCCTCTCCCACTTTCACTTCCTCTCTCCGGTGCAAGTTGCTCAACTCTGGTTTGAAAGCCACAAATGGAAATGGCGATTGAAGATCCGGTGACTAAAGATTCGGCGACTAAAGATTCGGTATTTATATTTTTTCTGATTTTTTGGCACCTCAACTCTGATTTTTTCTTGATTTCTTGATCACAAATAAAGATCCGTTGTTCTTGTTTGTTTATTTGTCCACTGCTGCTGTTTGTTTGTTTGTCCACCACCCCTACTCTTTTTTGGTTCTACTAAAGATCCGACGACTTGTTTGTTTGCGATTTTAGGAACCGATTTTAGGAACTGATTAATATATCATATATGCCATGCTGTGATTTATCAACTGATTTTAGTAAATGATTTATATAACTTCAGATTTGTTCTGTTTTAGGAAATGAGTCAATGACAGATATATCATAAAAAAATTTACAAGTTTTTATTGAAAAAAAGTAAATAAATGTAAATATGGACCGATTATTAATCAAACCGGACCGAAAATAGTCTAGACCGAATAAATAGGCTAAACCGATTAAATTGGTTTGAATTTGGTCTTCTCAAATAAAGGACCCAATGATTTGGTCCGGCACCTAAAATGGCCAAAAATCGGACCGGACTGGACCGCGCCCACCCCTACCAGTTTTATGGACAATATGGATTTAATTTTGAGACCGACCTAGATCACTATTTTTCTAAAAAATCCATTTTATTTATTCTTCTCTAAATTGAATTAAATCGGGGTAATTAATTTTGAGATATAAATTAAATTTTGATATGCGGATTTTATTTTAATTCAAAAATGGTTTTATTTTTGGGAAAAATAAAATATTAAGATAAGGTAATTTAATTTGTACAAGTGAATTGAAAATTACTAAGGATTTTAATTCGGGCTTTTATAATTGACTGAATAGTTTTTCAAAACCCTCATAGTTTTAAAAATACTAAGTGGGAGAAGATTTTCAACATAAACCCCATAATGTCCATAGATTTTTTTTCATGAATCAAGGATGTAATCGATTCATTTCGTCAATTAGATTGACCCCAACACGGATGGAATTAATCAAGGCATCATGGATTTATTAAAATTATCAAGTGATAATTATGAGAATTAGAATGTGAGTGCGTTCGGTCCTCCCACGAGGAAGTTCTTCATGAGCGGGTTCTATTTCGAGGAGTCAATCGGTGGTATACACTTTGACATAACTTTTGATATCGTCCCCAATGGAGTCACTGTCATTAAGATTGGGACCAAAAGTCGTCAGCTATTTATTATGATGGTCAAAGGGTCCTGAACTGTCCAGATAGAATAATGAAAGATGAAAGTCTCTCTGCTTCAAGGTGGGAGTATTTAACCTCCCCATAAGAAATCTCACCTCATAAGGGAACTAGGATATTTCGAGAGCTTAATTTGAAAAATTAACGGGTAAGGGATTCCACTTTAAAATTTAATCAAATTAATTCTCGTGTTTATATGAATTTTTTTTTTCAATTTGATGATTCTAAGATTTAAAAAATGATTTCAACTTTCTCTCGCTAGTTCTTAGTCTTAAAGGTTTTAATTGGAATAAGTTTCAAGGACTGAAAATATAATTGGACATTACTATGACTTAAGGGGATAATAAACTATTTTAACCCACAATTATCATCAAAAACTTAAAATAGTGATGTTATTAACTCTTCGCATCAGTTAGGTTGGCCCCATCATAGATTTTTTTAATCAAGAAATCTCAGTATATTAAAATACATGGTAATTCGTTTAAATTAAGTGTTATATGTGTTCAGTCTCCCCCACAGGGAAGTTCTATGTGTACATGTTTAATTTTAAGAATTAACCAATGAAAATTTATCAAAACCTTTGTTGGTTGATGATACTCAAGTAAGAATCATGTTCTTAAAATGATCACGATCATTGATTGAACTAAGGATTCTTTGGATCAGACATGGTGGGGAAACCCGGTACCATTTCGTAATTCAATGGATGAAATTCATTTTTAGCCAAAGGTTGGTATTAATTATTTGATAAGATCTTTACTTATTTCCTTAAACGAAAGTAGGAAGTCAAGGCTAAGTCTCATATACATCAGTTTGGGTTAAGAAAGGTCTAAATTCCTCGGTAGTAGTGAAATAGTTGAAAGACAAGTATTCTCGCTATAAGTAATTAAAACTTTTATACAAACATATAAGGTTTTCCTTACTCTATAAGAAAAAGGATATGGTGATGGTTTTTGTCTTAAAAGTAAATGCATGATTTATGGTCTGATCTACAGTAAACCTGGTATGTAGACACGAGAACCACAAATCAGAATTTTAACTCACCGTAAAGATTTCAAGTAACCGAAAAATTACTTTAAGAGAGATGTTACTAGATATGGGCAATTAAAATAAGGCAACAATATTAGCAGTGGGATATTCTTATGAATTTTGGTGGTGACATAAAGTTAATTTAGGTAAATTATTAACGTACCTGATTTTAAAAAGTAGGTTTCGAATTTCTAAATTAGTTTTGAATAGATATTCAATTGATTTTATAAAATTATTTTATTAAATTTGGGTACATTGGGAAATAATTTATACATTACAAGGTTTGTCGCACCAATACTGCTAAATACTAAATTGAATGTTTTTATGGGAAAAGATCATTAAAGAGATAATTTCCTTGTAGAAACAAGGACAATATTAGCATTTACGCTCAAGTTGTTTTCTTCTAAAATGAGTTCAAAGACCAGTTTAAAATGGAAAGCTGAGTTCATTGAAAGTGGAGGCACTCCTAGTTTTGAACTCTGTTTAGAAGGTAAAATGACCAAAGGTCCCTTCACGGCCAAGAGCTAAAGAGCCTAAGATGGAGATGGTTCACTTCGATTAGTGTAATTAGGAGATTATCCGGTCAAGAGGTGATTTTGAGTGCTTCATAAATTTTATTGATGATCACCCAAAAGTGTGGATATGTTTATCTTATTCCCCACAAGTCTAGCAAATCCCCCTGATCAAGACAACACTAGTTTGGATGCAGAAGCAGTGGCAAAAGACAGTAATAAAGGAAAAGCTTGCAATAAAGAGGAAGGCACAGGAGAGGCTCTGAAAGATGATGAAGTGATTGAACACTTGTATCTATCTCCTAGGAAAATTCCCACTGAGGGGAATCAACCTAGCAGAGATCAAGAGGGATGGACCCAAGTGTCAACAAACAAGAAGAAGAACTTCATGCTTAAAAACACCGTGATTACAGAAAAAAAGCTGTTAAGGTCTTCATCTAAGAATCAAACAAAACCCCTTTTCAAATGATAAAGCTGATGATTTGGAATGTAAGGGGCATTGGGAAAAAAGGAGCAGGTAGGAGAATTAAAAAACTTATTAAAATGCACAATCTTGCCATGATAGTTTGCTTAGAGCCTAAAGTGGATGCTGCTAGACTTGAAGAATTTCGAATCAAATTTGGTTTTCAAACTTCTATTGCTAATGAAGTTAATACCATCTGGAGTTTTTTCTCTTTTGACATCTCAGCTACTATTGTTTCTCAAATCCCTTAGTGCCTGACTCTAAAGATTGTTCATCCTATATTGCCTTCAGTCATTCAAGTTTCTTTGGTGTAGGCTAAATGTACTAGAAGAGAAAGAATTGAATTATGGAGCTATTTAAACTCGATTCATACTGTGGACCCTTGGTTTGTAGGAGGAGATTTCAATACAGTATCTTCTTCGTTGGATAAGGTAGGAGGGTTACCTTATGATTTCAATGCTGCTGAAGATTTTACTCAATGTATGGAGAATAATGGCCTAATAGACTTGGGGTTTTTGGGTTCAAGATATACTTGGTGGAATAAAAGAAAGTCAAATGTTTCAATCTGGGAGAGAATAGAAAAAATGATGATGAACCTGAATTACAAGAATTTATTTACAAAAGTGGTTGTTGAACACCTGAGTAAAGTAGCTTCTAATCACTCTCCATTATTGCTTACTCTTTCTAATAGTTGTGACCAACATCCAAATAGATTTGTCTTTCAAAATTTTTGGTCTCTTCACCATTCGTTTAAAGCAGTCATTCAAGCCAACTAGAAGTGCTTTGAAGGAGGAAACCCGATGTATAGCTTGGTATCTAACCTTAAGAATCGCAGAACAGTGCTCTATAATTGGAACAAGGCTAAATATGGAAACTTGTTTCAAAACACCATCAAGGCTGAAGATGACTCTCTTAGAAGTGAAATCCAATTTGAAAATAATCCATCAGATGTTAATAGAGAGGAGATGAACAGATGTGCAGCCAAGTTAGCTCATCATCTGAAGCTGGAAGAAGACTTTTGGAGACAAAAGGCAAATTGCAAATGGGCTAAAGAAGGGGATACTAACTCAAAATTCTTTCGCAAGTCTGTTCAAGCTAGGATACACAAGAGCTACATCCATAAGATAAAAAATGAAGATGGGGTATGGCTAGAAGATCAACATCTCATCAAAGAGGAAGCTCTTAATTTCTTCAGAAATCTGATTGGCAGAGATTATATCAGACCTGAGGATGAAGAATTCATGGCTGCCATTCCTGACCTGATTCAAGAAGAAGATAATTTACATATGACAGCTTTGCCTCATATAGAAGAGATAAAAAATGCTGTATGGGACCTTAGTGGTGACAGTGCTCCTGGAATGGATGGTTTCACTGGTACTTTCTTCACTTCAGCCTGGGATGTTATTGGTATGGATGTGTGCAAAGAGGTGGAAGGTTTTTTCAATGGTATGGAGATCCCTAAGTTTTTTACTTCAACTCTTATTATTCTAATTCCAAAAAAGGATAACCCTCAATCTTTTGCTGAATATAGGCCTATAAGTTTATGCACCTTCTTTAATAAAATTCTTTCAAAAATCATAGCCTCAAGACTATCTTTTATTATCCCAAAAATTATTTCTCCTAATCAAAGTGGTTTTGTCAAAGATACAGGCATTGTTGATAATATTCTCTTAGCATAAGAGATGTTCTCAATGATAAACTCTAAGAATGAAGGGAGTAATGTAGCCGTCAAAATTGATATGCATAAAGCATATGACAAAGTGTCCTGGTTATTTTTGATGAAAGTCTTGAGGAAATTTGGATTTAATGAGGTCTGCATAGACTTAATTTGGAGGCTAATTTCAAAGAACTTCTTCTCAGTGATGATTAATGGGGATACTTGTGGATTTTTCCAATCTTTAAAAGGATTGAGGCAAGGAGACCCCCTTTCACCAGCCTTATTTTTAATATGTGCTGAAGTTTTGAGAAGAAATTTTGATAAAGTATTCCAAACATCTTCCATAAGCAAGTTTAAAACTCCTATCAGCTGTCCTCTTGTGTGTCACCTAGCTTATGCAGATGACTTAATAATTTTCTCATCTGGGAGCACCAAAGCCATAAAAAGAATCCGATCAGTGATAGCCAGATATGAAACTAGTTCAGGCCAAGAAGTGAACAAGGCTAAGAGTTCTTTATTCTGCTCTAAGAAGATGGATCATGCCAAGATAATGGAAGTCTCCAGGATTATGCAAATGTCAGTTAAGAAGCTTCCTTTGGTGTATTTGGGGTGCCCGATATATAATGGGAGAATGAAATGTTCACTCTTCGAGAACCTGATAAGCAAAGTTAGAGGTAAACTAGAAGGTTGGAAATCTAATTTTCTCTCAATGGGTGGTAAAATCATCTTAATAAAGCATGTGCTTCAATCAATTCCCATTTACACTCTAGCTGCAATGCAACCTCCAAAGAAAATTCTCTCAGTTATAGAAAAAATCATGGCAAACTTCTTATGGGGAGATTCAGAAGGTACAAAAAAACATCATTGGATTGCGTGGAAGGAGTTATGCAGACCAGTAAAGGAGGGTGGTCTAGATTTCAAAGAATTGAAAGAGATAGTGGAAGCTTTCAGCATAAAACTCTGGTGGAACTTCAGAAACCAAAAGTCTTTATGGTCTCAGTTCATGATGAATAAATCTGCAGAATTCATCACCCTATGGTGGTGAGGGCATATAGAGGATCCCATGTATGGAAAAGAATGGTGTTAGCCATAGAGGTGACATAAAACAACAGCAAATGGATCATAGGTAAAGGTGAAATCAATGTGAAATGGGATAATTGGTCAGGAGAAAGCAGTTTTGATACATCTGACATTCCCAAGAATCTTAAAATCGCAGATCTGCTTCAGAGCACAGGAGAGTGGGACACCAATAAGATTAGTCAGTTGCTGCCTCATAATATTGCATCTAAGTGTTCCAAAGTAGAAGTGATGGGAAGAAAATACTTAGATAAATTAATATGGATGCCTAATTATGATGGGATCTTTACTTTAAATTCTGCATGGAATGTTATAAGACAGCATCATTGTTCAGCTTAGACAAATGTCTTCATATGGAATAAGATGATTCCTATAAAAATTTCTTTCTTTCTTTTAAGACTCCTCAATGATATCCTTCCAGTAGATGAGGCTATAAAGAGAATTGGTATTCGATGCCCCTCAAAATGTGGCTGTTGTTCTAATCCTCAAATAGAATCTGCAGACCATCTATTTGGTAACAGTGATTTTTCCGAAGAAGTGTGGAATCATTTTAACAATCTTTGTGGGGTTCATAACACTAATTCCACAATCAGAGGTAGATTGATTGCGTGGTGGTCTTCAGATTCTATGTCTCATTCTGATAAAGTTCACAAAGTCATTCCTGCCTTCATAAACTGGGGTATATGGAAAGCTAGAAACAAATGGAGATTTGAAGATGTGAGAATGCAACCTTCCAGAGCCATAAAAAAGATCCACTCTCTTATTACTTTATACACAGGAGTGGATATTTTTCAGAACCGTCCTACAAGAATGCATCAAAAGCAGCAGATTCAACCAATTAGAATGGTTCAATGGAGGCCACCAGGGGGAAATATGTTCAAGCTAAATGTAGATGGATTCTGTAAAGGAAATCCAGGTCCTATGGGAGGAGGAGGAGTTCTTAGAAATGCTTCAGGAAAGCTCATAAAAGCTTTTGCCTCTAGTTTTAGTAATGGTACTAATATTATTGCATAAGTTCTATCGATTCTTCGAGGTATGGAAATGTGTGAGTCTATTTTGAATGAGGGCATAATTATAGAATCAGATTCTCTTATTGTTCTCAAAGTGTTGAATGATCAATTAAAATATCCGTGGAGTATTATGCCATATATTGCAAAGATTAAAGACAAGATTCAAGAGCATAATGTGCAGTTTTGTCATATTCTGAGGGAGGGAAACAAATGTGCCGATTTGCTTGATTCTTATGGCTGGTCTTCTCAAAGACATACTGAATCAAGTTCTTTAGATGCCTTTCCAAAAGAATTGAAAGGTCTCATAAACATGGATGCTTGGGGATTTCCCAATTTTAGAGTCTATTAGTGTTTCTCTGATTTTTGTAAAGGTGACTGTTTCTATAAAGTCATCAGTTTCCCATGTAAGCTTATCTCTTCTTTCTTTCTTTAATAAAATTACAGGGGGATAATTTCCTTTAAAAAAAAAGAAGCTTTTTATTTGTTCAAAATGTTCACGTCTAAGGTGGATTATAGGTGAGGTAAACTAATCCAAATTTTATCGTTTGGTCATAGAAGTGTTTACCTTTTGGGACAGTCAAGTAATCATTATCTAAGATGTGGGATTATATCCCAGTTGTCTACACAATGGTATTCCTTTATGGAATGGTGTAGAGGATAAGGAAGGATTAAGCCTTTTTTGGATATGATGGTGTCCGAGGTTGGTTATTCAAGACTACAACATTCTCATTGGGATTTTACATAAGAGAGGAGCATATACATTCTCAATTTAATTTCTTCTTAATCAGTCTCTTAAACTCCAATTGAACATTGGAGTGGGAGAAAGCTCATTCTAGGACATGTTTAGATTTGGGGGTACCCGAGACTCATGTTGTGAAAGGAGCCAAGGAAGTTAAATTTAAGGACAGAGGTTTGTATCTTTGTTGGTTATACCAAAGGTTATAAAGGAAGTTTATATCATTTTCTAAGTACAAGAAGGTCATTGATTGCAGTAATTCTCGATTATTGGAAAAGGATTATATAATAATCCACATACCCAATTGTAAGTTAGGATTATAAGGTATAACGGGACATCATATCACCAAATTTCTAGACCACCCGTATAGAATAAAATACAAACTAATATCGATAATACACTACCATGTCATAGTGGGAGCATTATCGATAATTAGGATACATGTACCATTTGTAACGGATAGAAAGTGGTGCCACATCGTTGTGGGAGCATCAGGAGTCATTCTGAGTGGTTAGTGTTTTTGGTGATCATTTTGAGTAGATTTTAGGCAAACATAGGTTGGGTCCCAAGAACTACAACGAGGCATTCTAAGATAAGGAATTTTATTTTAGCTTATGACTATGGATACCAAGAGGTATTGAATGTAGTTTAATCAGGTTTTGGGACTTGTAGACTTGTTTATGGGGTAGAACCCATCGAGCACAACTGGACTTACAAGGAGTTAAAAGAAATATGGATGGGAAGGTGAAAACCTCAAAGGAAAGGATTGCAAAAGGGTTTACTCCTAAAGATAGTGATTGACTATGAGCGAACCTTCTCGCGGTACTCATGCTAAAGTTTGATTTTAACATCAATTCTTGAACGATCACCGTGACAAGTACACTGTAAGAAAAACAAAGTGATGTAAGCTTATGACATCCATTTATGAATTTAAGCTAGCAAAAAGATCTTGGGTTATTCGTTTTGATTAGGTAATTGAGTCTTTATTTTTATCAAGGTTACAAAATCACTTATTTGTATAAGAAGTATGACGGAAACATGTTGGTATTTTCAAGTACAATTTGTGGATAATACTTGCAAATCGGTAATGAGGTGGGACTATTGTCTTATGTAGGATTGTGATTATCTGGATATACAATGTAAAGTACTTATGATAATCCGAACACATCTTTATGATCAAGCCTTCACTAGATCAATTGCAAAGAATATTGGGCTTATCCCAAGTCAATTATATCAAAGTTGTATATACAAAATTAGCATCAGGATCCCATGAAAATAGTTTATTTTTAAGTATGGAATCATTATGTCTGAGGATTAGTGTTTTGGGACACTTGATAAATGGAGTAATCAAGTAATATACCTAAGGCTTAGGCATTGGACAACCTCATGAATGCTATATATATTGTGTGTAAAGACCAAAATTTGTTATGGCTTCAACATGGTCAATAAATTTTAGTCTAATTGTCTTTCACCTTTTAGGCACAAAGATAAAGTTTCCATCGAGATAAGGATTATAAGCTTTCTACCTCAGAATGTGTGTTTACCCAAGGAGGTTAAACTGTAAGCTGGAGGAGTGCGAAGTAATCTTGGATTACTGACTCCACTAAAGAGGCCAAAGTTGGTATCACTCAGGAGACAACTACAGAGGATATATGGCTCGGTTGCCTCCTAGGTAACTTGGTTGAGGTTCCTTAAAGTGCAATTTGATGTTACCTTTTCAGTGCATATAATGGCATGATTGCAAGTTTGAGAGAACCGTTGACCCACAAAAGGGTTAAGCACATTGAGCGTAGGTTTCACCTCGTTCGAGAGATCGAACGAAGTGGATGATAAGTTTATGATGAAGGATGTATCATATAGCACTCAGTTAATCCTCTACCGATAGGGAGTAAACTGTCATGTATATGGATTCGGAGTTGGATACATGGCTTTAAGACTAAGTGATACATTAATGGGGTTTAATGTTTAAAACTATATATGACTGTTACTTTTAAGTAAAGGTGTGTCATTTTATTTTGAAATAAGAATCATGGTTACGAGAATGGTTTATATTTATTTAAATATAATGTCTTAAATTATATCGATCAATAGAGCATAGTAGGAATTCCAGTGATGTGACTTCGGGTTGATCATGAGGAGGATGGAATTCCAATTCTAGCACTATTGAAATGTTCACAACCAAGATAGGAACTTTACAACCTATTGGAATGGTTGTGATGCAATCCTAGTAGTTTATCTCAAACTACGAAAGCCAGTGTGATAGCTCGGGATATTGTGTGATTGTTCAACAAAGGATTGTGATCGTTATGTTTTGTTAATCTTTTTGGCACAAGTAGGAGGAGGTGATCCTTCATACTTTGTTAATGCTATAATTATTATAGTCGTTGAGGGGTTACCACTGATTTTTCAGTGAAAGTTATCATGATATGAACAAATGTTATTGTCAACATGTAAAAAATATATTATATCCCATATTATAACCATGATTGCATAACCAACTAGAAGGTAGCCACATCGTAGTCTAGTGCTTATATTATTTATTCAACTGGTATGGATACTGTGACACCCCGACTAACTAAATACCGGGTAGCTACTCCTTCATTAAATTAAATCAAAATGCCAAGTTGGCTCAGTTAATAGCATCACTGTCGAAAACATTTTTTTAATTACTAACCACCTAGTATTTAAAAAGTAAGTTGCCAAATTTTAATTAAAGTCTGATTAACATGCAACAAGTGTAATGAAGAATAATAACACCATTCACCATAATGAAGTAAATAGAATAACCGTCACATGATATAAGTAAATCTGGAGGAAAACTCCTCACAACATAATCCCACGACTGAAGTAAATAACGAAATACTGAATATTGAATGAATACATGCCAAAGTCTGAAAAACTGAAATGGAAATGTATCTAATAGAATTCGGGCAACATGCCCTACAACTGAGGAATACTGAGTAAGGAATCCAAATGATATAAGCGTCTAAAAGCAAATCCCTGTAGCTCCCACAAACAGCTACAGCTCGTCATCTGAGTAAGAATCCTATGCATGGTGTCCTTGTGGCTGGGCACCTAAAATGGTTTTACAAAAAGTAGATTTGAAAGCAAACGGGTCAGAGCCCGAATGTGGAGATATTTAAAAACCTGCAAGTGCTTTAAAAAACATTTAAAACAGTATATGCAAAGTACATGTTAGGACGTGTTCTCACATGATATACTCACCTCTCGTCTAACTGTGCACTCCTAACGTTCCTGTAGCCATTCATGTGTTATCTCGTAACTATCCAAAGAGTTTCTAACACTACTACTCGGTTCACGTTTAATTTCCAACCTTAATAATTAAATAGAGATTTCTACTTTAATTCCCGGATTCCCAATTACTAACAAAATCGTTTATTGATAAAAGTTCTCTCTTTTTATCTTTTCAAAACATTACCATAACTATACTCACAATTTAACACAGTAAATTCCTTCTCATTTAACCGTATATTTTCTCAACATAAATATACAATATAAGCACCCAAAGGCTAAGCTGCGGTGCACACATACTCTGCTATCCATCCCGGTACATCACGTACATAAGGATCACACATTCCGAATCTCTCAGGAATTGTTCAGATAACAACATCACAAATAGTGGAGGAGAACACAATCACCATCACATGGGTCACGCACATACCTACGCTCCCACGATCAGCAGACTTATTAATATCACAATAAGTCCTTCTATGACCGATGTTCATCGAGGTAACCAATCTAAATCCGGGAAACACAAGGATAAGAAGGCCCTAAGCGAACGTAAACCTCCCGTGATAGCAAGTATGGTAGGTATGTCATACACATAAAGTTATATACTAAGCATTCACACATCTTAGATATCTCGATATTAATAAAGGTATTCTCTACATCTTTATACCATTATTCCAAATTCAAATATTTCAAGTATCCCGATAATATATAAATTAAATAGTCGACACGTCTTACGTCGTAATTTCTTAAACTTAAAACCTATCTCAAATGGACTATTAAGTTCCCATTATTCACACATATAACATATTTATACCTAAGGTCTTTACTTCTGCCCCAAACCTTATTCCATCAAATTATTCAATTTGCACTATTAACCCAAATATTATCTCACATAACGAATTTCATCAATTTAGAATAATTCCTCAAATTAAATTCCAATTAAAGTCCAATCTCATAATCATGTCTACTGGTCTTCCTTAAGGTTAAGGGTATTCACAATGTCTCCAATAATATTATTCAAGGGTTAACACCATTAAAATTCAATTAAGGAAAAACTTTACTCATTCTGGGAAGGTCGATCGATCGACCTTTACCTTCGATCGATCGACTGAAGAACATCGATCGATCGAACGCACCAGGTCTGTTACGGACTGCTTCGTTTTGCAGTTAAAATTTCGTCCCAAAACTCCATTTTTAAGCATGAAACTCCAAGACAAGGTTACTATAACATTATACTATCATCCTACAACAGTATTAACATTCTAAGTCCCATAATTTATCCTTTAAAGGCTTAGTTTAGATCAAAACTACATCAAAATAATTTCCAGAATTCTTCCATTCAAGAACATCATTAAACTTCTTCTAACTCCATTTTAAATCATCAAAGGTTCTGTTTAGAACATATAATTCGTTCAGAATATCACTACATGCAATTCCTACATAAATCATGGCTTTTAACTTCCAATTAATGGGTCTAAATTATCTTCAAAAATCAATTTCGAAAATTCCTAAACATGGAAAACATAGCTTGAATCAAATGAGTTTAAACCACTTGCCTTAATCTATCTCTGAATTTGGTGTTGAATCTTGAAGTTAAGTCTGTCCTCTCTCTTTCTTTCTGCAGAATTCTTTCCTTCTCTCTCTCTCTCAAGCTCTTCCCAAGGTTGAAGACAATGGAGTTGTGGAGGTGTGTTTGGTTTTTGGTAAGTTGGGATTGTATATCAACTTCTCCCGTAGCCCATATTGTCTCTTAGTGTAGTTAGTGGGTTAAGTGGGTTAAAGAAATAGTCAGATTGTAATTACAATTTTCGTAACTTTTTAATTCCCAAAAATACAAATTACCAAAATACCCTTTATGTTGCCGGTATGGCCTAAAAATACCCCGGGACCCAAACTAAACTTTCGGCTAGTGTTTTCTGACTATCTCGACCCTTCCGGACGCGTTGGCGCACTCAAAACGACCATACGGTTAATGGAACTAAAATTCACTTTTTAATTTAAAATAAAATACCATAACGTGGCGGTCACACGCGTCAAACAAAATTCCCAAATTGCCGTATTTAAATCTCACGACAATTTCAATATTACCAATATTCATATAATGCCAAGTATGCACATTATAATAAAATACTAACTCACATCTCCTTAATATTTTAATCCGGATTAATTTCCAATTAATAAACATTTAATTCAATTAATCTCCAAAAATAAATATCACAGAAAATACGGGGTATTACATACTTCCCCCCTAATAACTGAATTTCGTCCCGAAATTCGGAACTAGAAAGTACCTGGTAAGAATAACTCTGGATAACGTTCGCGCATCTCATTCTCGCGCTCCCATGTGGACTCCTCGACATTATGATGTCGCCACTGAACACGCACTAACGGAACTATCTTTGACCTCAGTTTCCGCTCACTTCGGTCCAGAATAGCAATCGGTCCCTCCTCGTAGGAGCTATCTGGCTGGAGATCAATGTCCTCCACAGCAATGAGAGAATGAGCCAAATTATCTCTAAGGTATTTCCTAAGCGAGGAAATATGAAACACATCGTGAATCCGATGCAAATGCTCCGGTAACCCAAGTCTATACGCAACCGGTCCGATCCGCTCAATAATAGGAAATGGTCCCACATATCTCGGTGCCAACTTCCCTTTCTTCCAGAAACGCATAATCCCCTTCATAGGAGATACTCTGAGCAAAACCTGGTCCCCCACTTGGAACTCTCTGAAGAATCTCTTCGCATCAGCATAGCTCTTCTGCCTGTCCTGAGCTACCCGAATGCGACTCCGAATCAATTCTATCCTTGCCGAAGTATCCTGAATCACTTCCGGCCCAAGTAGTTTATTGTCCCCCACCTCCAACCAACATGCTAGGGAACGACAAGGTCTACCGTACAACGCCTCAAATGGAGCCATGCCAATGGTGAACTGGTAGGAGTTGTTGTAAGCAAACTCCACCAGTGGAAGATACTGTTCCCATCCACCCTCAAAGTCAATGGTGCACATACGTAGCATGTCCTCCAACATCTGATTTGTGCGCTCGGTCTGCCCATCGGTCTGCGGGTGGTACGCCGTACTCAACCGCAACTCCATGCCCATGGCCTGCTGAAAACTCTCCCAAAACCGTGAAACAAATATCTTGTCTCGGTCAGACACGATATTTAAGGGCACCCCGTGAAGTCTCACTATCTCTGCAATAAAGAGCTGGGCATACTGTCCCGCAGTGTAGTCTGTCCTTACGGGTAGAAAATGAGCGACTTTTGTCAACCTGTCCACAATTACCCAAATGGAGTCGTGACCCCTCTGCGACGTAGGCAACCCCGTGATAAAGTCCATAGAGATGCTCTCCCACATCCACATCGGGACCTCTAACGGCTGTAGTAGTCCTGTCGGTCTCTGATGATCCACTTTTACGAGCTGACAAGTGGCGCATTTTGAAACAAACTCGGCAATATCTCTCTTCATCCCGCTCCACCAATACTGACGTCTCATGTCTTGGTACATTTTGTCCCCTCCGGGATGTACCGCGAACCGTGAGCCATGCGACTCTGCCATCACCTCATGCCGTAATTCCTCCCCTTCCGGAACCACCAATCTCCCATTGAAGCGTAATCCCCCGTCTGAGCTAACGGTATAGGATTCGGCTCCCTCTGCCAATAATCGAACTATCTGCTCCTGACAGAACGAGTCGTTTGCCTGTGCCCTCACTACTTTCGTGACAATCTGCGGTGTAACAGTCATCACCGACATGAATGATCGGGCCACTGCATCCTGATGTCCCAATTCTTTCCACTTTGCCTTCCACACATCTGCCACCTCATCTATCGGTCTACGGCTCAACGCATCTGCCACCACGTTAGCCTTCCCCGGGTGATACTGGATATCGAACTGATAATCTTTCACGAATTCAAGCCACCTCCGTTGCCGCATATTCAACTCCTTCTGCGTGAATAGGTACTGTAGGGACTTGTGATCCGTGAACAATCGAAACTTCTCCCCCAAAAGGTAATTTATCCAAATACGAAGGGCAAATACCACTGCCGCTAACTCCAAGTCATGGGTAGGGTAATTCTTCTCGTGAGGCTTAAGCTTACGGGAAGCATAAGCTATGGCCTGACTCTCCTGCTGCAGTACACCTCCAAGTCCTTGTAAGGACGCATCTGTGTAAACAAGATACTCAACTCCCGGTCTCGGCAATGCTAACACAGGTGCTGAGGTTAACTTGTCCTTCAACTCATCAAATGCCAACTGACAGGCATCACTCCAAATGAACGACACACCTTTACGGGTTAGGTGTGTCATGGGACCCGCTATCGTGGAGAAACCCCGAATAAACCTCCTGTAGTATCCTGCTAGGCCCAAGAAACTACGGATCTCCGTCGGTGTCGTGGGCTGTCCCCACTCCCTCACCGCGGATACCTTCCCCGGATCAACCGATATTCCCCGGTCGGACATAATATGCCCCAAAAACTGAACCTCCTTCAGCCGAAACCCGCACTTCTCATATTTTGCATACAACTCATTCTGGCGCAGTGTCTGCAAAACTAGCCTCAAGTGCTCGGCGTGCTCCTCCTCAATCTGGGAGTAAACCAAAATATCATCGATGAAGACAATGACAAACTGGTCTAGGAAATCCCTGAACACCCTATTCATCAAGTCCATAAATGCTGCTGGAGCGTTGGTCAAACCAAATGGCATAACCCGAAACTCGTAAGAGCCATATCTCGATAAGAACGCAGTCTTCGAGATGTCCTCCTCCCTGATACGCAATTGATGGTAACCAGATCGCAAATCAATCTTTGAGAAGCATGAAGCTCCTCTCAACTGGTCGAATAGGTCATCGATTCGAGGCAACGGATACTTATTCTGTATCGTGACCTTATTTAACTCCCGGTAGTCCACACACAATCTCAGTGAACCATCTCTCTTCTTCACGAACAACACAGGGGCACCCCATGGTGAAGTACTCCTTCGAATAAACCCCTGACCCAACAACTGTTCAATCTGATCCCGTAACTCCCTTATCTCAGCTGGAGCCATACGGTACGGTGCTCGTGCTATAGGTCTCGTATCTGGTAACAAGTCTATAACGAAGTCTATCTCTCGACTGGGGGGTAGGCCTCGTATCTCCTGAAACACATCAGAATACTCCCTGACGACTGGGATCGAATCTAAAGGAATCACAACCTCCTTAGAGGTATCCTCCTCAATGTAATATAAATGAGCGGTCGAGCCTCCCTCTGGGCGAGGCATCGCCACTACAAACATCTCTTGCCCCGGAATGGCAAAAATAATGCTCCCACCGAAGCAATCAATCATGGCTCTATAATCAGCGAGCTAATCCATACCGATAATAACATCGTGAACATGCATATCTAATACCAACATGTCCGCAGGTAATACCAAACCACCAATCTCTACCCCCACTCCCCGACATATAAAGAATATAAGTGACCCACTTCCCAATGGTGAGTCGACACACGTCACTGTGCTCTCCGCGGTGGCTAACAACCCTAAAGCCTTCGCAAAATGTGTAGCTATAAAACAATGTGTAGCCCCCGTATCAAACAGTACCCGACCCATAGTGCCATGGATAGAAAACGTACCCTCAATCGCGGGTGGAGCCTGTGGGACTGCTGCCTGGTGGACGTTGTAGACACGTCCATACTGTAGCTGCCCCTGCTGAGCCGGAACTGCTGGAATGGGTGGCAATGCTGCCATCTGTGTCGGTGCAGGGAGAGCGGTGGGAAACATAGGCCTCTGTGGTTCCTGGCGAGCTCCCTGCTGCTGCTGCTGTGGGGCCCTGCCCTTATCAGGACAGTCCTGGCGTTTATGGCCAGTCCTGCCACAAACGAAACACTTCCCTGGGAAGTTCCCTCCTCTCTGCCCCTGCTGTCCCGGGCCCTGGTGGCCGTTACCGTTCCTCCCTTGGCCCTGCTGGCCCTGCTGAAACTGTTGATGTTGACCATTTTGACCCTGCTGGCCCTGATGGCCGTTATGACCCTGCTGGCCATTTCGGGATCCTCCCTGACCGTTCCTGAAACCTCCTGAACGGAACCTCTTATAATCCCCCTGCTGGAAACCCTGATCAATCTGCCTCTGCCCCTGAACAGATTGTGCCCCACCGGCACCATGTCCTCTAGTCCTGCCCTGATGGCTAGACTCTCCCGATCTCTTGCCCTCAGCCATATGAAAGCGGTGATCCTGGCAGTGTAATAAAGCAGCGTTAACCACATCAGAATAAGTGGCCAACGAAAGGTTCCCTAACAGATGTTGACGGATCCTCCATGTCAACCCGTCGGTGAATTTCTCAATCTTCTTCTTTTCTGTCGGTATCTCATCAGGAACGATATTCAACAGATTAGTGAACTCGGCCTCATACTCGGCCACGGTCTTGCCCTCCTTCCTCAGACTCATCAATCTCCTCCTCATTTTCGTATGAACAGCTGACGGAAAGTACTTGCGGTCGAACCGCACCCAGAACTCCTGAATCGTGAGAGTATCCCTCTCCTCTACGGTGGTAATAGACTCCCACCACTGCAATGCAGATCCAACTAGCTTGAAAGTAGCTAGCACCTGCTTCTGAACATCCGTGCACTCATACATCCTCAAGTGCCGCTGTATATCCTTCCTCCACTGGCTCGAGACTACCACGTCTGAGCTACCTGCAAACTCTGGCGGATGCGCTTTCTGAAAAGCGTCACGTACACGTTCCCAAGCAGACGGGAATGCATTTGTCTGTACTGGAGCGGCAACCGGCGCCTGAGGTGGTGCCTGCTGAACTACGGCAATGGCGGGATTTACCGCTTGGGCTACAATAGCTGCAACCTCAGCGGCGTTCATCATGCCCTGAACCGGTGCGGGCTGTGGTTCTGGCGTCGCATTCCTGGAAACTCGTCGTGCACGTCGTGGAGGCATTCTGAAATAAGAATAAAGTGTATAAGTTCGCAGTTATAGACTTAAAATAGCTGAAGAACGTAGCATAAACAAAAGAATACAACAGTCCTAAAAATATAAGGCTCTATATCAAAGAAAGCTCAGCGGAAACATAATAAGCCGTTTAGATCCTAAAGGACACTAGAACCTGATGCTCTGATACCACCTGTGACACCCCGACTAACTAAATACCGGGTAGCTACTCCTTTATTAAATTAAATCAAAACGCCAAGTTGGCTCAGTTAATAGCATCACCGTCGAAAACATTTTTTTAATTACTAGTAAGTTGCCAAATTTTAATTAAAGTCTGATTAACATGCAACAAGTGTAATGAAGAATAATAACACCATTCACCATAATGAAGTAAATAGAATAACCGTCACATGATATAAGTAAATCTGGAGGAAAACTCCTCACAACATAATCCCACGACTGAAGTAAATAACGAAATACTGAATACTGAATGAATACATGCCAAAGTCTGAAAAACTGAAATGGAAATGTATCTAATAGAATTCGGGCAACATGCCCTACAACTGAGGAATACTGAGTAAGGAATCCAAATGATATAAGCGTCTAAAAGCAAATCCCTGTAGCTCCCACAAACAGCTACAGCTCGTCATCTGAGTAAGAATCCTATGCATGGTGTCCTTGTGGCTGGGCACCTAAAATGGTTTTACAAAAAGTAGATTTGAAAGCAAACGGGTCAGAGCCTGAATGTGGAGATATTTAAAAACCTGCAAGTGCTTTAAAAAACATTTAAAACAGTATATGCAAAGTACATGTTAGGACGTGTTCTCACATGATATACTCACCTCTCGTCTAACTGTGCACTCCTAACGTTCCTGTAGCCATTCATGTGTTATCTCGTAACTATCCAAAGAGTTTCTAACACTACTACTCGGTTCACGTTTAATTTCCAACCTTAATAATTAAATAGAGATTTCTACTTTAATTCCCGGATTCCCAATTACTAACAAAACCGTTTATTGATAAAAGTTCTCTCTTTTTATCTTTTCAAAACATTACCATAACTATACTCACAATTTAACATAGTAAATTCCTTCTCATTTAACCGTATATTTTCACAACATAAATATACAATATAAGCACCCAAAGGCTAAGCTGCGGTGCACACATACTCTGCTATCCATCCCGGTACATCACGTACATAAGGATCACACATTCCGAATCTCTCAGGAATTGTTCAGATAACAACATCACAAATAGTGGAGGAGAACACAGTCACCATCACATGGGTCACGCACATACCAACGCTCCCACGATCAGCAGACTTATTAATATCACAATAAGTCCTTTTATGACCTATGTTCATCGAGGTAACCAATCTAAATCCGGGCAACACAAGGATAAGAAGGCCCTAAGCGAACGTAAACCTCCCGTGATAGCAAGTATGGTAGGTATGTCATACACATAAAGTTATATACTAAGCATTCACACATCTTAGATATCTCGATATTAATAAAGGTATTCTCTACATCTTTATACCATTATTCCAAATTCAAATATTTCAAGTATCCCGATAATATATAAATTAAATAGTCGACACGTCTTACGTCGTAATTTCTTAAACTTAAAACCTATCTCAAATGGACTATTACGTTCTCATTATTCACACATATAACATCTTTATACCTAAGGTCTTTACTTCCTCCCCAAACCTTATTCCATCAAATTATTCAATTTGCACTATTAACCCAAATATTATCTCACATAACGAATTTCATCAATTTAGAATAATTCCTCAAATTAAATTCCAATTAAAGTCCAATCTCAAATCATGTCTACTGGTCTTCCTTAAGGTTAAGGGTATTCACAATGTCTCCAATAATATTATTCAAGGGTTAACACCATTAAAATTCAATTAAGGTAAAACTTTACTCATTCTGGGAAGGTCGATCGATCGACCTTTACCTTCGATCGATCGACTGAAGAACATCGATCGATCGAACGCACCAGGTCTGTTACGGACTGTTTCGTTTTGCAGTTAAAATTTCGTCCCAAAACTCCATTTTAAGCATGAAACTCCAAAACAAGGTTACTATAACATTATACTATCATCCTACAACAGTATTAACATTCTAAGTCCCATAATTTATCCTTTAAAGGCTTAGTTTAGATCAAAACTACATCAAAATAATTTCCAGAATTCTTCCATTCAAGAACATCATTAAACTTCTTCTAACTCCATTTTAAATCATCAAAGGTTCTGTTTAGAACATATAATTCGTCCAGAATATCACTACATGCAATTCCTACATAAATCATGGCTTTTAACTTCCAATTAATGGGTCTAAATTATCTTCAAAAATCAATTTCGAATATTCCTAAACATGGAAAACATAGCTTGAATCAAATGAGTTTAAACCACTTGTCTTAATCTATCTCTGAATTTGGTGTTGAATCTTGAAGTTAAGTCTGTCCTCTCTCTTTCTTTCTGCATAATTCTTTCCTTCTCTCTCTCTCTCAAGCTCTTCCCAAGGTTGAAGACAATGGAGTTGTGGAGGTGTGTTTGGTTTTTGGTAAGTTGGGATTGTATATCAACTTCTCCCGTAGCCCATATTGTCTCTTAGTGTAGTTAGTGGGTTAAGTGGGTTAAAGAAATAGTCAGATTGTAATTACAATTTTCGTCACTTTTTAATTCCGAAAAATACAAATTACCAAAATACCCTTTATGTTGCCGGTATGGCCTAAAAATACCCCGGGACCCAAACTAAACTTCCGGCTAGTGTTTTCTGACTATCTCAACCCTTTCGGATGCGTTGGCGCACTCAAAATGACCATACGGTTAATGGAACTAAAATTCACTTTTTAATTTAAAATAAAATACCATAACGTGGCGGTCACACGCGTCAAACAAAATTCTCAAATTTTCGTATTTAAATCTCACGACAATTTCAATATTACCAATATTCATATAATGCCAAGTATGCACATTATAATAAAATACTAACTCACATCTCGTTAATATTTTAATCCGGATTAATTTCCAATTAATAAACATTTAATTCAATTAATCTCCAAAAATAAATATCACAGAAAATACGGGTTATTACAGATACCTAGTTCGCGCCCATGCATTTTTCTTTTATTCAGTTTGATCGTACTAGTAATGTTATGTGGCAAAATATATAGGAAATTTTTAAGAAATTTGATGCCTAGAGTAATATGCACAATAGAAATGCTAAAAATCATTACAGTCTTATTATACATGATATAAGTAAGATGATTTAAATAATAATATAATTCAAATAAAATTATTAGATCACACTTATATTCTCCTTAACACATGTGCGGGTGTCAGTTATTGTCTCGTTTATCACTTCTAATTGCAAGCGTTAATGGCTATATGTTTTACTTTTCAACTAACTACAGTATTATAACAGATTAAAAACATTAATTTTATTATTAAATACCTAAATGTTTAATAACTCTAATATAAGGGTTTTTAGAAAAATGAACATTGTTAATTTAAGAACGGTTTATTAAGTAGTAAATCCATTAATAACTATACATCGGAAGAATATTTTAAACTTTAAATTTACACACACACACACACACACATGTATGTATATATATACATGTGTGGGGATACAAATATGCCTCAAATAATTGTGCGACACATGTCAAGGGGGATCCAGGATCGTTCTTAGAGGAGCTTGTTGGATCACTTGCCTAGACACCAACACATGACTACAGTTCAGATTATACTACTCATCATGATAGTAAGATAAGGACGATATGAGTTCCAACTTTGGTACAAGACCAACTATGTCAAAACAACTGTGTTTTATTATAATGTAACCTCTAATAGGACAATCGTTATCAAATTATAATTCTTATCTCTATACAAATGGGAGACCCCTCATTATGTAAAGGGGTTAAAGGATAAAGAATAACCTTATATAAATTCTCTTAACATTGTAATGAAAAGACCCTCACCGCCACCGTGAATATATACCGATCTTGGTCGAACCACGTAAATCCTTTCTAAGAGACTCCATAGTGATCGTGAATATTTTTATGTTATTTACCATGATTTTGGGGAACCCCCTCCCAAGAGATTTTATTCCCCTACAATTTGGCATCTTATGTGGGATACGGTAGGAAAATCCTTTCTAAGAGACTCCATGGTGATCGTCTTTGTTACCCCATCTATATTATTTATAAAGGTATCTTAAAAATATTGTTCCCATATAGGAATTTTTACCATTGGAAAAGAAATATTTACAAATGACTATGAAAAACAAAACATCGGCTCTCTCTCTGTCCTTTTCTTTCCACCGTCCACATTCAATTGACTCCCGCCTCATGAACTTCCCATATAACTATATAAGTCTTCCCCTCTATCTTTATAGTTACACGACTCAGATCATCCATCTCCCCATTTCTTCATCCTAAATCCATCTACGTTTTTTTTTAATTTTCTATTAGACTTATTTTTGTGCAATGTGTTAATTGGTATTATTTTAGGTCTTAGTTGCAGGTAGAGAAATAATTATTAAGCGCTTTAATGATTTCAGTACGTGGGTGTGGTTGGTATTGGCACAAGTAGTCTCTCTATCTCCCCCTCTCCCCCCATTTAGTTTGGGTATTATATCACCGCATGAATTTCACATTCACCTTTCATCTCTTTTTATTAATGGTGAATAAGTGTGAATATGTATTGTTATTATTGATATTGTTATAGCTTTATTCCTTTTTTGAGTACTTGAGTAAACTTATGTATATTCATTTGTCATCTATTAAGTTTCTTTTTATTAAGTTGATTAGTTTGTAAACCATTTTCGATGCATTTTGATTGTTTTGAGAAGTTGAGTAAACCATTATTTTTATTAAGTTTATTTGAGTGTGTGTAAATTTTTATAGTTTCTTATAATCTATCAATTCTCCACCTCTTTATATATGTAAGTCATCGTGTCATGTGGAAAGAAGTGTAAATATTAATAATAGCAAATAAAGAAATTAATATTCTATAATTTGTTTGATTAATGAGTTTTTGGTCTAGCTTTTATACGTTTTATGTTTCCAGGAATTTGAAGTTTTTATGTAGGGTGTAAAATTTTGTAGGATACATGTTTGTCAAAATGGCTAAGACAAAATATCCATTTTTTTCTTAATTTCATAATATCGAAGCCATTATTTAAAAGCATCATTGAATTACTCCACACAACCACATATAAAATCCACTTTAGGGATTTGTAGATAAATTAACAAGCATATGGCCATTTTGATGCACACCTATCTCTCTCTCACACATATAAACACACACAAATGGGACAATATATGATTAATATTGCATATTTGGTTGATTCCCATCAACTAATCACTCAAGTGGGATTGCCCTTAATATATCAGTCTCACATTGATATGAAATTAAGGTTATGATAATGCAAATAGTCCTTAATTAATTACACTTAGTGTTAAATTGGAATATATATGTATTAAGTAGTAGTGACTAATTAGGTAGGTTCTTTAATTATTGCTACTATGTAAATTATGTTTTTGTATCAAGGTGAAATTAATTTTTTTAGTGTAACTTTCCATGGTTTTTGATATTTATCGTAATGTTTTAATGTCATTTTTCTAGGAGTTGATAATTGATAGATGGGTGCATATTCCAAGCATGGTGGCATCACCAAAAGTTTGGGGGGCCAATATTAGTAATGAACCTTGAAACTTCAAATGAACCATTCTCTCAAAGATAGTATCGAAATTGCATTTTACATTTCTATCACTAAGTGTATAAATTACGTTATCCCTTTTTGATACCGTTATGACTAATAATTGATTTTGTTTGTTCTAGTATTAGTATCACACATTCAACTCTCCATTTTACTTTCTTACACATATCAACTAAAATATTTTGAAGATTACAAATATATTTTATTTTCAATTCTTATAAAATATTTATATTTTATAACCTAGAGTCACACGTGCAAGGCACACGTGCACTCACTAGTTATGGAAAAGCTACAGTGAAGGGATCAGATCTAGTCACGAGTTGGTGACAATATCCTACAAGACTTATAAATTTTCATTTTATTTTAGATTTAAATCCCCAAGGAGACTCTTGGCAGACCAATCATTGTCGAGAATATCACTCCCAAAGCTAAGTTTTCTCTATTTCTTGAAATATTTATGTGTACTTATAAGTATTATGAATCCCTATCATTAGTTCTCTCGTGTAACAATGTGCTAAAATTTCTATGTGAATGTTCATAAATTAATTTTGAGATTATAAAAGGGAACGGCTTGGATGATTTTCTAAAGTTGAATCCTTGATAATTAACTATATAGTCCATTATTTATGATTTTAAAAATTGTCGTGTTAAACATTTTTAAATTAATCTTTTTTGTAATTATCTTCATTTATATGAATGTACACATTTATTTAGTTATCTATTATTATAACCTTACTAGTTAGAAATAAGAGTCTTTGGGGACGCATCCCTTTTTCACTATAAATAAGGGGTGAACTCCATCATTATTGACACATCAACTAATAGGAGTTTTTTCCTCCTCTAATATTCTCTCCCTACACCATATTATATAAAATGTTATCAGCACGAATTCGGAATCAATTATTCCTTTTCCCTTAAATATTCAGCTCGTTCAATAAGTCAAAGTTCTTCTCCAAACCATGTATACCGAACCAAGAAAACAAGTACAAAGTCAAAGATATATATCACACTTGATTTATCTCATCAAGTAAGTGGACCCACCGATCCTATCTCAGTGATTATGAATTAGCTATAAGCCTATATGTTGTTATTCATCATGTAGGATATACGATCCTATGACAATATTGTAAGGATAAATTTCAAATAGAGTCAATTTATATGTATATTATCTTTATTCCGTGTATAGACAAAACTCTTTCAGTCATAAGTTAGGACTTGAGTATGTTGACCTTTCAAACCTATAACGTGGTTTCTTGAAGGTGTATCGATCAAGTTCGAATATCTACATCATCGTGTCATCTTTAGTGCCACATTCCATCTTCACATTTCTAGGATCTCTTAGGTATAGGTGCGTACATATTTTGATCCTTGGATATTTTATAATTGGTGGTTATGATTTTATAAAATTATTTCTAAAATATTTTAAAATGATTTTATCTCTTTAATATTTTTTTTGAGAGGTCATTAGAACGGCAGTGGGTATGTCGTTCGAACGAGATATAGTAATTCCTTAAAACAAGTTCCAACGAACCTCGAACGAAACAACTTCATCTCTCTCTGGAATATCGTTGGATAGCTCTTTGGATACCTGTTCGAAAGAGATGATGTACTTCGTTGGAACGAGGTACAAAGTCGTTCGAAAGAGCCTACAAATTTTTGTAGAATTTGATATTTTCAAAACTGCTTTTCATCCTTATCTCGATTTTAGAAAACCTCCTATAAATAGGAGTGCGGAGCAACAATTTTCTTTGAGACTTTTACAAGCTTTAATAGTTCATAGACTTGTTTAAAAAGCTCTTCAAAACCTTAGTTTACACCCATGTTGTTTAGGATCCAAGTTTCCATTCATATATGCTTTGAAGATCCTCTTTTGGTACCAAGGTTTATTTTCCACATCTTTGTGAGAATAGTTTCATACGATGGACTCCGTATTTTTTTATTTATATATGGTGGAATCCGTGGTGTGGTGTTGTGGTAAAGAAGAGGTGGACACTGTATTCAAGATTCGTAGACGATTACTGAAGCTGTTTGGTCAATATCGAGGCGTGTGTAGACTCACATGTTGTATCAGTGCATGAATGAACTCATGCGTGACTAGGCGAAGGTTAAGGAACAAAGAGCGTGAAGGCCTGAAATAGCATCGAGCTTTTGTTATAAGCATTCTTTTGTGACCTTTGTAATTTCGTACTTAGTGAATTTTGCGTGGCTGGGCCGTCTGAAGTTTTTTCCATTTGGGTTTTACTCGTACGTGTGGTGTTGTGTGATTGTTTATTCGACTTTATCCCGCTCACCTAGATACATATTTTAGGATAAAATAAAATTGGCTGAAACTAGTTTATATAACTTTCGTTTAAAATTGGTGCTTAGGTTTAGTTTGGTTAATTCTATTTAAGTTTAATATTTAATTTGAAAAAAAATAAAAATTGACTTTTTTTAGGCCATTCCATATATTAGCACTTTTTATTATTCCCAAAACCAATTGTGATTAGTGACACATGATTATATGCCAATACTTATACCTTGAGTATTATTGTTATTCATCTAGTTATGTAATATTCACCCCATAAGAATTATCATTAAAGGTTGCATCATGTGAACATATTATGTAAATCAATTATACCTATTTTTTATTCAATTATTTTATGTTTTGTTATTGAGAAATTATTTATGAACGATGTATATTATTATGTTCACAAAAGAGTGATATTTTTTTTCTTGTTGTATATTTATATATTGATGTTAATTAAAATAATTAAATGGCATGTTTTTTTTATTATTCTTACTTGAAATTCTCAATTAATATTTATAGTTTGGAATCTAAAGTTCCCAATTACTAATTAAAAGTTGGGCATGGAATTTTCAATTGCTATTATAATTTGGACCTGAAGTTCCATATAAAATATACCCTAAATCAAAACTTGAAGTTTTGATTATTTATATATTAGGGTAAGGGACATTAAATGTTCCCAAATAATTTTTAATTTGGACTTGAGTTTCTAAATAATTTTTTTTCTTGATCAAACCTGAAGTTTGGACACAATGAGGTGGAGATTTTAAAATCCCAAGATATTAATAAAATTACACCCGAAGACCAATTATTTTATGTGTTGAACCCGCAGTTCTCACAAGGACCCGCAGTTCTAAATCAAGGACCTGAAATCCTAATTGAGAACACGATGTTCCAATTAATATTGAATTATTATTTGCTTTTCTTTCAAATAAGCATGTTATATTTCTGATTGTAATTTATTAATTGAACGATGGATCAATCTGTGGTTTCAAGATTTTAAAAATGTGTCTAAATATAATTCTATTTTGTTAAAAATTACCTCCAATCTAAAGCTATGTGGGGACAAGGTAGAGGATGTAAATATATTAGAGAAAACTTTCTCCACTTTTCATGCCTCGAATATGCTCCTGAAGTAGCAATATCGAGAGTGAGGGTTTAAAAGGTACTCATAACTAATCTCATGTCTCCAAGTTGAAGCAAAATAATGAGTTACTGATGAAGAATCATACATATTGACCCACTAGATCTATAATACTACCTAAAGTGAATGCTAACTTTTCTAAGAATATTGAAAGAGACCAAGGAAATATGCAGCAGGGCCTTGCCAACTTCAGAAGATATAGCCGCCATAATCACGATCCTAGAAAGAATACATATTTTAAACACCACCAGTAGTAATAAGGTCACAATAATAAATGGAACTAGAAGTTACAACCACCAGATACAAATCAAATTTGTCATAGATGTGGTCGTAGTGGGCATTGGACATGAACTTGTTATTCGTCCAAGAAATTGATGGAGAAATATCAGGCCTAGAAAAAGGGAGTTGAGACAAACATTGTGGAAGATCCTAAAGACTATTAGAGACTTGATGATATCGAGATCAATTTTAAAGAATTCTTTGAAGATAAGGATGGAAATCCTATTAATGATGAGACATTTGATGACATGCTTGGAGAATCCCTAGGACGGTCCTGAAGACCTAAATAATTTATTTATTTATTTATTTATTTATTTATTTATTTATATGCTTAATATTTAGTATTGAGAGATTGATAATTTAACTTTAGAATGCAAACAATTTTATTTTCCTTAAGGTCTTTATTTGATATATTGTTAGTTAATGGATTTATTTTACTTACTTTTTGCAATGCTTATATGGTTGGTGGACTGAATTTCAATTTTATATACTCATGTTAAAGATATGTATCCGAAAGTCTTAGAAAATGATGATACTTGTCCGATAGACAGTGGAACAAACCATACTATTTTAAAACCCATAAATTTTTTCTCGGAATCGATATAAAATACAACTAATGTTTCCACTATAGTTGGTATTGCTAAGATCATTGAAGGATTTGAAAGATCCCACACAGTGTTACCTTGTGGTACCCACTTATTCATAAATAATGCTATATATTCAAGAAATTTCAGAAGAAATTTGTCGAGTTTTAAGGGCATAAGAACGAACTAGTATCATTTGGAAACATGTAATAGAGGTGACAAATAGTTCCTTTACATTACTTCTAGTGTTGCAAGCCTATAACACACTAGAGAAACTTCCCGCATTATCCATAGGGTTGTTCCATACACTAATTAATATTGTATAATCACATAGTGCCATGAGACGGAAGCTCAATCATCCCAATACTTTGATATTGTGGCATGGCCGTTTGGGTCACCTTGGATCAAATATATTACATGGAATAATAAATAACTCAAATGGTTACTCATTAATAAATAGACAACTTACCTTACCCGATGATCATTTTTCCACTCTTGTTCTCAAGGTAAATTAATCACTAAACCATATTTTCTCGATGTAAATTCTGAGTCACCATATTTTTTACAAAGGATTTAAGGGGATAATTGTGGCCCCATCCACCCTTTAGTGGACCTTTTAGATATTTTATTTTTAAATTGATGAATCCGCTCGTTGGTCACATGTTTGTTTGTTATCTACTCAAAATTTGGCTATTGCTAAGTTACTAGCTCAAATCATTAAACTTGGAGTACATTTTCCTGATCAACACATCAAATCCATTTGTTTAGATAATGTGGGATAATTTACTTCTCAAGTTTTTGATGACTATTGTTTGTCATAAGGAATTGATTTTAAGCACTGAGTCCCTCACGTCCACAATCGAAAAGGCTTAGTTGAGTCCTTAATTAATCGTTTATGACTTATTGCACACACTTTACTTAGGCAATCAAAACTTCCAGTCTCTAGTTAGGACATGCTATCCTAGACCGTTCTAAGTTAATCGAGCTTAGGCCAACTTCTTATCACCCATTTCACCCTATCAACTTGTGTTAGGATGCCAACCAAATATATCACACTTGTGTAAATTTGGTTGTGCAGTGCACATGCCCACTCGCATCACTTCTTACCAAAATGGGTTCCCAACTTCGTTTGGAAATATAGGTTGGACCACTAAGAGGTGAGTGTCTACGGATAGATTTGTGGATTGTCATTTTAATGACACACTCTTCATCTCATTAAGGAAAGGAAATAACCTACTTGAAGTATGATCCTTTCTTGAAAAATAATGAGAATTATCACGGAATACCTAAACTTTATCTCATCCAAACCCCCATACTGCTCAATGCAAGCATGAAATGAGAAGGATATTGCATCTTTGGGAAAATTTAAATCAATTTCTCGATGCATTCAATGATGCAACAAAAGTGACCAAGTTACATGTCATGACACCTTGTAAAATCCATAAATAGATTAATTAAGTCTAATACAAAAATCACGGGAGTAAAAAATAATTAGTAACATTCTCAACATAATGAAATAAATAAAACAATATAAATAAATATAATAAGAGATAATAGGATACTGAATAAAGTAAAACATATCCGATACCATCCAACTGATAATATAATAAAACTCCGACTCTGGAATGCAAAATATATCTCAATATCACAATGCTCAACAATGAATATACATACATCTCGTATAAGTGTCTTACTCAGGAAATCTAAAACAATACCACTGACACAATACTGAAATATGAATGACTACATGAATATAAAGGAGCACATGCTCATCCACTACTTCCTAGGAGACATGATACTAACTGTAAGTGGTACTGGAGAAATCCAATAACTAATAGCGCAAGCTTATGGCAGCCACTGTGGCTCAAGACCTATAGAAAAATAATTCAACAATGAGGATTAAACCTAGCAACTTTGCTGTGAGTAAGAATATAACTAAATTTGGCCCACAATAATAATAACATATTTTCATGCCATATTTTAGTCATTTTAAATTTATTTAAGTTACCCAACCCAAACAACCAAAATAAGCATGTAAATGTACTCCCAACCGGAGTGAGGCCTATATAACGTAAGTTCATAATTTAATTAAGTAATCTCTACTTTAACATTATTAAGTTCACCAATCGTATTAAGAATATCTTAAACTTATCCTCATTTCTTTGATGATCCTACACCGTGTATCTAAATCTATATTTCCAGTCTAACATAATTTAACGCTCACACATTATAATTTTGCATATACGTCTCTAGTATATTATATCACAAAAGACTCGAGTCATAATTCACTTACATACATCTCTAGTTTAATCAAAATCGGTTCAATCATCTAAGTGTACACTTATTCAAAATCACACAATCTATAATATGTGTGATTATAATCAACTCACATGGGTTATCCCTAACGCCTCCGGTGACCACTCGTGCATGCTAGGTATAGTTATAGGTCGTCCCATTCAATAATATCAAAGCAATAATAATGGAAAAATTACCACGGCTTCTCATCTATCGTATAGTAACCAAAACCAAGTCCATATGAAAGAACAACCCGATTTACCCCCTCAAGAATATGGCCACGTCAGAAGTAGGATCATGGTAAAAAGGACCTAGGTAGAGCCCATCTCAATCATTAGGAATATCACGTGCGGTCAATGTCGTACGTGCCCCATCAAAATCCCTCCTCGTACATCCCCTATGAGCACACACATACTTTCGGTATGCTTATACACAAGTTAAACAAACAAGTATGCCCCTACTCAACGGAGTCAAACAAATAAACACAAACCCTACTATACTAGGTTACACATAATTTATCTTTTATTATCAGTCAATACGCATATCAACAATAATTGAATATATATAATATTGGCTCGAACTCCCAATGTTCTCAAGGTTTAGGTATCCTCTCTCACCTATAATTTATGAAGATCATTATAAATTGATGACTACCCTACTCGATGGGTACAAATATATTCTCGATCATTATAGGTCTAGCGCAACCTTTAAGCATCAATTAATTATCATAATCATGACACAAAATCCAAAGACCTTAGTTCTAATCTCTAGCCCGTTGGTTTACATAGAAACTCTAACTCGGCCACCACCCTACTTGATGGGTCACAAATACAATCTTGACATTTGTAATCTAAATACTAACTCTAAACATTACCAAGTGCTACAATCCTATACTTTGACTCGCATTAATGCAAACTAGGTTTCAAACTTCAAACATACTGCCTTGGAGTGATTAAAGAATCAACTCTCGTTTCCCCCAATTCTTTTCAATATAGGGATTCACCATCTCCTCCTTTCCCTCTAGGGTTATACCAAAAGTGTATTATAATAAATAGGTTAACCTAAAAGGTTATATTAAGCTACTAACCATGTAACGCCCCGACCCAAATTTATGGGTCACCCTGGGTCAATCCGATCCGGCCCGATTGTGTCAGTTTGAAGTAATATGAAACAATCCCATATAATATTTGTAGTCCTTTTTATTTAATTAAAAGCCCAATTTAGCATGCAATTCCGTTTCTAGCAATATATTATAATTAACAAGTGTATAATTCATTATAGTGCCTCCAGGGTTCATGTAAAAAAAGATACTAACGTAAGAGGATAAGTAACAATTACCTGTAAAATGCTCTAAAATACGAAACCACATTTATCATGCCGTAACAAACGAAGGTTGTAAGCCAATGTTCAGTGGGGTTCTCAACAAAATGCAATATAGAAATGAACAACAGATATAACTGATGCAATAATATAGCGATAATTAATATGTTCATGCAATATATATTTCCATATATGGAAATACTTTATTTTATATCAAAACGTTTACTTGTTTCGATTAAATTACATTAACCCCCTTTACACCCTTTTCATTAACATTCGCAAATATTTAATGACATTAATCCAACCTGATTAATTTAAAGAAATTCATTCATATCACTTTCTTACAACACAAGTTTTAATTCATAAAATCATAAAATTATCTTATTATCGTTCCCACACACAAAACTGGTGTTTTAAGATAAATATTCATACATTTTAACCTTATTACCTTTAAAGTACACCTTTAAGAACACATTACCGTATAAAATTGGGTTTGTTCCACTTTAGGCCATTTATTTACCCATACTTAATACTTTATTGATATTTCTAATTAACTGTTTCAATGGACTTTATTGAATTTATATTAAATTCCCTCCGTATCCATTTACTTTTATTTACTATTTTTTGAAATTTTAACAGATTTCAAATATTCATTTATTATTCTAGGGTCAACCGTAATTCCATCATATTTATAGGCTTTCACCGTCCGCCACGAATTCTGTGGCGCTTGATTTACTGGCTAATTATCTTAGATCTTTTACCCTTGGTCTCTGAGCCCTTCTTAATTTTTCTCGATACTTTTTCTGAAAACACTTTCACTTTTCATTAATTTCATTTACTTGCGGTCTAATCACCATTTATCAAAACACCCGACTTATCACCGTACTTTATTTATAATAAAGTATTTATTTTGTCCATTAACGTTACTTTAACTGTTTACCCAAGGTAAATACCACCCTATCTTCCTTGTTATACACTTGAACAAGTTTTGCCATTTAGTCCTCATTACTTATCTTTGATGTATTACCCAAATCTTCACTTTGATTCAATCTCCAAATTTAAGGACTATTTTAATCATTTAGCATTCATTCAAAATCTTATATAACAAAGTCCCCTTAAAAACGTTTTACATTTTTTTTATATTTTCTTTCTATTTAAAGTCATATTAATTGGTCTAACATTATCTTGAAATTATTAACACAGTAATTTCTCCGTAAACATCATCTTACTATATTAGTAGTTAACCCAAAATTACAACAAGTGACTTTGTGGCACTTTTACACATAATATCATAGTTTTGGTGTCTAAAATTCGTAAATGTGACCCAATATTTATCAGTCATGAAATGCCACCAAATTTTAGTATTAATATCATTCAAGTATGATATCTTTATAAAATAACTTACTTTGTACCCCCAAGTTTACTTTTACTTAAAAACCCACTTATAATTTTCCATTTTTAACATATTCTTCAATTGTTAAAAATATCGATCATACACAATACTTTTTGGGCAAAAACCTTATGTTTATTAATATTTAAGTCTACTTTGTAAAATTATCAGTTTCACCCATAATTTTAATTTTTACTAATTTTTATGCCCAAATACCAACATTCATCATATCCATTTTTATTCATTTTATCAACTTTCATTTTTAAGGACGTTAAACCTTGTTTCTAAATCATTCTTAACACACGTAGCGTCCTTTTTTGTGTAGAATAATTTCTGAAATTATCAGTACCATAAATTTGTGTATAAAACTCATTTGACCCACATTCAAGTAACTTTCACATTTAACACATGAAAAATTGAATTATATCCCCATGAAATCCATTTAATACATATTTTATCCATATATTCATATGAAAACATGTATTTTATACTCAAACATCGCTAAGTAAAACCCAATATTTTTCTTTATTGAAAATTCTTATTTAACAATATACAACACCCTTCCGAAACAACTTTATAAATATGTTCAATATACATTTTGAAAATTTGGCATCTTTGAAACTACTCTTTAAATCCATTTTAACCCATATTAACCTATGAAATCCTACTATATTTAGCTAAAATGGTAGGATGATTTAATCCTAGACACACGCACACACACACACACACACATATGTATATGAACATGTGTAATAATCATGCTTTAAACTTGAATATAATATTAATTATTGTAAAATATATTTTCCCCACCTTAATGAAGCTCTAACAATGGTGGAAATGGCTATGAAGATAGTAACCCCCCACCTCCTAAGGTGGCCTCATAAGGGTTATCAAGATCCCTCTAGCTTTCTTAAAATATGTTATTTTAAACCCAACATCAAGACTCCATAAAAATCCACCTTCAACCTCCATAAAAATGCTCCAAAATATTTTGAAAAGACTCACTTCAAAAATCTCCTTTTAACTCCACCAAAAATCGACTACCACTTTATCTAAACCCTTGATAATGGAAGAGGAAAACTTGGGGTCTAATAGGGTTGAAATGTAGGGAGAAAAGGTGGAGGAACTAGCCATGGAAATGGAGGTCTTGTGAGGAAGAAATCACTGAAATATTTTTTGATGAGAGAGAAGAGTGTAGAAGAGATGGCCGACCTCTTTATCTCTATTGTAACCACATAAATCCATTTAATAAACACTCTAGGAAAGTTCCCCACAACTATATATGGTTAGAGGATAAGTGTAATCAGTTAAGAACCTCCCTAACACTCCCCAACACATAACCTTAAACCACCCAATTCTCGACAACTCAAAAAGGAGAACCGATTTGCTTATTCTGTTGCGTCGAATCGATACAAAATTCATTTTCTTGAAATTATTTGTTAAGTCCCAGCTTTTGAATATTTCATATTTTGACCCTTGAATCCTTATGGGTAGAATATGTAAATCCTAATTTTTACTTACTTGAATTCATTACACACATGTGCATAAATCCGATTATTGCAAACTTCATAAACTCACTGAAATACCCTTTATAATAGACTTAAATAAAAAATGCGGGTACTACATTCTTCCCACCTTAGGAAATTTCACCCCTGAAGTTCACTATTCTCTTTAACATAAAAAAATTTAATCTTCATCATCTTACCTTCGAGTTCATACTTAGATTATACAAATTTCAATCATCATAATGCCCATTCGAGCATTATAACATTATCATTACTTTGACCTCTCGAGTCTGCTCAATATATTAAAATCTACATTTACAACCTAGATGCCTTATGACTTTCCTTAGGCTCAACAATAAGTGGAAAAAACCACCACCAGTCAAAATTCAAAAGTTCACATGCAAATCCCAAACCATGATTCAACATTTATATTGTTGTGAGTTAATTCCATAATCGGATCCTATCTTTCATAATAACACACGCTAACCCTTATGTTTATGACCAGGCCACAGTGAAATATCTTGAACTCATGCAAACTCTCCATAAGTACCGCGACCTATATATTACATGTTTAGATATTGAATTAAACCACTACATACGGTAGTGAATGACACATTTCTCAAATTTTTACTATATATCTATCAAACATAACCTTCAAGTCATAAACTAGCTCTTAGGACTCATGTCATAACCATATCCTAACGGTTAACAATGACAACCTTTGATATTAGATTACGAACAATAGATACAAGGATTCAACAACCCGTGTGACGAAGCACACAAACACACGACACCCATGCGACCCAACAAAAAATTAAACATATGGAAAGAGCACGCATTTATTGTGATACATCATCCATACCCGACCTTACCCACATTAACACTGAGCCAAACCGTTCCACATTCCAAATAACTACCATGCAACGATTCCTAACTACTAGGACCTAGAAAAAATGACAAAATGAGACAAATGAACTGTCATTCCACCCAAAACTGGGAAACCCCACCGATAGATATAGAACCTTGACTTGCTAGTTATGGACTCAACTTTATGCGATCGAATAACATATCTTACCTTTACCATACTTGCTCAGGCCCTAGCCTAACCATACTTGTCTGGGCTCGAATGGTCAAATTGTGACAATTAAACTACGAATTGCGAACCTTACGAGAAAATGTGAGTATCTCGTTGATAAGAAGTTGCGACACTAGACTTCCCTTTTTAGAGAAAAAATTGTTCCTCTCATTCATCTTAACGAGTTCTAAGGCTAATGAATCAACCTATTAATGTTGAAAACCTCCTAAAATGCCGAACCTAAAGTCTCCCTTTAGTCAACACAGCGCCACGCGCTTCGATATAACACTTGACACATATAACTGATTTAACATACTTCGATACTTAACAAATTTATAACCTAAGCAACCAATGCGCGATAATCTCACTTACTATGGCGATATTTGAAATAATGCTTTATTTCCACATTACTCACCTGCTACCAATCATGTGGGGGCATGCTAAGAATCAACTCACTACCTTACCAGGATCTATCGAAAGTTCTTTAACATGCATACACCGAGAGTGTAATTGTGCCTTCCATACATTCTCGAGCATTATTATAAGACACCAATGCGACATTATCAAGTATAAACTCTACAATTACCGCTAGAGTTCATCAACATTTCCTAAAACCTTCCTTTTTATACTAATAACCTTATCACCTAGACTAACACTCAACCCAAGGTATGACCAAAATTTTTCATAACCGAGTATCTTTAAACTTGATAATTTTGTAAGAACCTTAAGTAACCCTTGGATGCAAGTCTCTAAAATAGATAAGCCCATATACCTCACCATTTTCTCAATGATCGGTAAACTCCAAATGTATCATCCTAGTGATTTTATTTCAATCATTTACATTGCTTCTCAACACAAGCCCTTCCTCATTCCTAAGGTGAAGAAGCCACACGACTTCCTAACCCACTGATGAATTATATATACTAAATTTGTCCTATCCCAAGGATGCCTTGCAATAGTCCTGCACACAAGAGACCTAATTGATGTCTCTAATGTAGACGATACTTATTCCCAAAATTTAATGACCACTGCAACGTGGGTCACCTAAACTCTACATGCGATTTGCTTTTACTCATGTATTCTAATGGACATACAGTCACTCAAAAGACATTCTCACACGAGTCTTTTGATACTAAACTACACCCATGCAACCATGCATTGGAAATCCACTTTGGACTCATTTTTCCAAGTCTCCTTAATGACTAGCATTCTATGTAATATTTATACAATTAAATATGAAATCTATCGACTCTAAACTCTTAGCACTTATTTTCATACTATAGTCGATGCATATCTAGCTTCCTAACCACGCAGAGATGTTGCTTACGACTAGACACTACCTCGATGTAAATATCTCTTAACTATTATCATTATACTTATGCAATGATTGATTTCTATCCAATGTTCCTAATGACTTCCAACAAGAATCACTACGCTTTTGTTGTGCTACTTTGATCTTCCAATCTATGATTGTTACTACTTTTCCTAAGGCATCTTACTATTGAACGTCGTTATAATTAGTTCAATACTAGACTTGGATTACACCCCCTTGCTATACGATATGGGGCATCGCCCATTCACTGAGAAAACCAGTGTTAACTGTAAAAGTGGTGATCGCTTAAATAAGCTCTGATACCAATTTATGAAAGCGGTGTGATACTAATTTGGATAAATTCGCAAAGTCCAAGTAAACCCTTATTTAATTAATTGTCAATTTTGGACCAAATTAATTAAACCCAGTTTTAATTCAACCCTAAATAAACACCTAGGTGTAGTGGATCTTGCCAACACAAATAGACATGAATCTCTGACTCACAGATTTCAGGAAAAGACCCAAAAAGAAAAACCATTTATTTCACTAATAATACTCGCAATGATTATAAGCAAAATCTATAAAGATTTTACCGCAACAAACTCTCATAGTACGCAACCTAAATTATCAATGAATCAACCTTAGAATATCCACAAGGACACACAGTTTGGTCAGCCCAGGAACACCCACGGTTACTCCCTTTGACACGCAGTCAACGTCAGCCCAACACCTCCCTCAAGTGGCACTTAGATCAACATTACGTTATCCTCCCTGTAAGAGAAGCTCAAGCAAAGATGTATCTTGGATTCCAAGAAAAATTCACTAAAATCAATTGGGATTTTTGAATTGAAAACAAAAGGAGTTGAACCCTAAATGAAGAAGACAAATGTAATCTGCTGCTAGAAGTTTAGGCAGAAAGAAATTCGTCAGGTCTTCTTTTTGAAAACAGAGTGATTTAACACGCTTTATATAAAAAGCTTATAGCGACACGTCGCTCGAACGACAGCTTCACGCGACATGATCATGTTATTTGAACGACATTGAGCAGTTGTTCGAACGACCATCAACGGAAAAAATAATTTTTATTTTTTATTTCAAAAATCCGCCTCAACACTTAGAAAAATATTTTTGACGAAAAACAACGCCTCAACACTTAAAAAATATTTTAGAAAAATATCCCAACACTTTTAAATTAACCGTTAAGGGACTAAAACACGATCTCACCAAAATTAATCTCATCGAGTTTTGAATGTTGAAGAGCTTTGATATTCGGATTCGTCTTCTCATATCTTCAAACTTGAATTTTATCTTAGATGGTTTGTAGCGGTATACGACATACACTAATATAAAATCGGACTTATAAAATATGTCCTTACAAATCTCTCCTATATCTATGCCGGTAAAAAATAAAAACATCTAAATTATCAAATTAAGATGCCTATACAAATCTAATCCCCTCCCATGATCCCAAAACTGAAAAGGTACTAAACATGTAAGTCTAAAACTTTTCCTCAAAAATTTTCAACATCAAATCTTCAAGTTTTTCTCATCAGGGTGTGCAACATAATCTTCAAACTTTTTACCTACACATATGAGACAAAGCAAGTACCGTCGTGATGTATCGAGTTTGAAATGCGATAAAAATAAATCAAAATAAGTATCAAATCTCAATTCTGAATTCTCCCCCATAATGTAAAAACTCCCCCATAATTCGTTCTCCGCCTATTTATTTGTCCGAAATAGACATGGAAAAGAATAAACCCAAATAAACATGGACTTGTCATCATAAGTAAAGCAAACAGCCACGATCATCAGGATATACTCAAAAGTATTCCACAAACTATTTTTGATTTTTCAATTTTTTAAACAAAAAGCAAAATTAATTTTACAAAAATTACACACCATGAATTTACACTAAGATAACCAAATCATGAAAACGGAATGAATGGGTGTGAACTAATTTGATAGAAAATAACATATGTGCATGATGAATACGAATACTTCTAACGAATGAACTCAAAATCGTCCTTAGGTGTCAAAAATGTGAATTTTAAATTACATCGACTCAATCTATCAACACATCAAAGTCAAGAATGATTCTGACACCAATAACGTCTAAAACTATGTAATGCTTTTTCATGACGCTGCCAGGACGTGCAAACCCGTTGATTTATTTCCAATTAATCCCCCTAATAAATAATAAATCTTTTATTTTTAATTGAGGTGATCTAAACTAAATGGCCCCTTTTTGGCATATTTATCTTTTTATTGCCTTGTATTTTTTTGGGCTCTTTTCACTGATGACTTTTATGACATGAAAATTATTCACTCGCAACCTTTTCCCGTGCATTCATAATTTTTCATATTAAACAAATTCCTCACGGGCAACGGTTTTTACATGCACTACTTTCATTGTCAAGTTTTATCGCATATGGTTCGTTTTAAAGATAGAATTGAGATGACAACACTCCGACCAATATGTGATAGATAATGACTCCACATATTATAAAGCACAAAAATGAAATGATGATGCATATCAAAACACTATCAAATAGTCACATGGATATGGAATGAAGAGGTGACTCGGTAATCCTAAATGTCCATCCATAAAAGGTGCAAACAAAATACAAATTTTTTTTTATCTTTTACCAAACATTTTATCAAAATAAAATATTTTTGGCTTTTCAAATTTTTCTCAAAAAAATGAAAATCTTTTTGTATTTATCCAAAATTTTTCAAAAATAAAAATCTTTTTGGTTTTTCGACAAATATATCAAAAATGGAAAATATAAATACAAAAATGATACATACTTGCAATTGGCATAAAATATCACCATGTAAATCATCCTATGGCTGCAAACAAGTCTAAACCTCAACCATTAAGTGCGATGGAGTGTTCCAAAGGTGGTGTCATCCTATGAAAAACATCCATCAAGTCATGTGAAGTTTTGACCGAAAACTTTACCTATTCCCTAATATGTTCAAATTCTCTTACGTAGTCATTTCTAGCATCATGTGTAAGTACGTGTGTGTGAACACGTGTATTAGCAAAATGTGACACATTACCCAACTTAAAACAAAACTCTCTAAGATCTCCTCTCTTCTTACAGTGGGTGCAAACATAAACAGGCCTAGGTACACCTCTCTCAAAACGTCTCCTATGAACTCTCCTATCAGGTATGGGACGCCTAGGTGGGTTGGGTTGAGAGCCATATGGATCTATCACAAACTCGAGAACTGGCTCGGATGCAGCATGTGATGTGGATGCACCGTCATGACCTATTCCTCGTCTCTCAACATTACCCAAAGAGGGACCGAGGAACATCTTTCTAACCTTCTTAGATGTATCCTTTATAGTGACCTTTACTTCCCGGGCAAGTTTAAGACCCCTCTCTAATTGTGACACATGGGCTATAAGTTTACTCTTCTCCCGATTCACGACGATCAACTGCTCACTTAATTAAACTTTCACCTTCTCTAGTTGATTCGCTGACGCCTCAAATCCTCTCAAACTCTCAATCTCTCTTCCCAAATCGATTATCCTAAGACCTAATTCCTAAATCACCTTCTTCATTTTTAAGGTCTCGGCATACAAATCTCTAAACACAATCTGAAGCTCACTATGACCCTCACTAGCGCACTCACTCTCACCCTCGCTAGAAACACTCAAAGTATGATCCTCCTCAGGGGTCTCACATGCACAAGTATCCTCATCGTCGTGGGGAAAACTCGGTGTACTCACGTGACTAGCAGAAAATTCAACACACATCCCATGCGAAGACTCATCCTTAGAATCTCTCACATCATCCTCACTATCGCTAAGAGTGGCTGGCACGACAATCTTTTTTCCCTTTCTCTTTAGCCTTGTGGGACACTCAAAAGATCTAAGCCCACTACCCTCACACTCAAAACACTTCTCCTCCTCCTCATTCTCCTTCTTATCGCTCTCTTTAGCATCATCTTTCTTTTTATTTTTCTCAAAAAACTTTTTATTGGAAGAAGTTTTGAAAACTCAAGATTTGTTTTGAATTTTTTAGCAAACATGGCCATATGAAAATCAAACTCGTCCTTAGATTCGAACTCACAAACTCTCACTTTCTTTTTCTTTTCACTCTTGGACACTTCCTTTCCCTTCCTAGACTGGGCTTTAAGTGTTATCCCTCTATCCTTAGGTTTGACAGTGTTGAGGAACATGTCAATCTCATATGTCTGGAGGTCTCCTACCAGCTGTTCCAATTTTAAATTTCTCAAATTACCCAAGGAATTCAAAACAGTTACTTTAGGGATAAAATGTTTAGGCAACGATCTCAAAATATTTTTAACTACCCGTGCATCAGGAATGTGCTCACCAAGATTGAAATTAATGTTGAAAATATCAGACAAACCCTAAACCCTAAACCACGTTCATAAAACTCATCAAAACGCTTAATCTCAAGCATGGTAATTGTTTCAAATTGAGTAGTTAAATTTTGCAGTTTAGACTCTTTGACCGCATTTGTGCCTTCATGATAAGTTATAAAACATCCCACGTTTCTTTAGATGTGTTACACGTCATAATATGTCGTAACTCCTCAGGAGTGACGGCACATGAAATTGCACTTAGCCCTCGTGAATTAAAAGTGCTCCACCTAAACTCATCCTCAGTCCAGTCCGACACAAGTTTTAAATTAGTGACATTTTCTACGGTGACGGTGGGAGGAGTCCAACCTCTTTCACAAATAACCCAAACTCTCTCTTCGATTGATTTTAAATGAGATTTCATGCGGGCTTTCCAATAGGCATAATTAGACCCATAAAAAATTGGCAACCAATTATATAAGTTTTCATTTGGAAACATTGCGATAATTTTTCAAAAAATCAATATCACACAAATTTTTGTACAAAAAACGAATTCACAATAAATTAATGAAACCTGGTCTGATACCAATTTGTAAAAGTGGTGATCGCTTAAATAATCTCTGATACCAATTTGTGAAAGCAGTGTGATACTGATTTGAATAAATTCGCAAATTCCAAGTAAACCCTTATTTAATAAATTGTCAATTTTAAACCAAATCAATTTAACCTAATTTTAATTCAATCCTAAACAAACATCTAGGTGTAGTGGATCATGCCAACACAAATAAACATGAATTGCTGACTCACAGTTTTCAGTAAAAAATCCAAAAGGGAAAACCTTTTATTTCACTAATAATACTCATAATGATTACGAGCGAAATCTGCAAAGAATTTACCACAGCAGACTCTCATAGGATGCAATCTAAATCATCAATGAATCAACCTTAGAAGATCCACAAAGACACGCAGTCCAGTCATCCCAGGAACACCCAAGAGTACTCCCTTTGACACGCAGTCAACGTTAGCCCAGCACCTCCCTCAAATGGAACTTAGATCAGTAGTAGGTTATCCTCACTACAAGAAAAACTCAAGAAAATATGTATCTTGGGTTCCGAAAACAATTCACTAAAAGAAATTGGGATTTGTGAATTGAAAACAAAATGATTTGAACCCTAAATGAAGATGACAAATGTAATCTGCTGTTAGCAGTTTATGCATAAAGAAATTCGTTAGGTCTTCTTTTCGAAAACATAGTGATTTAACACGTTTTGTATAAAAAACTTAAGGCAGCACATCGCTCGAACGAAATTGGATCTCACTCGAACGAAACTAACTATCGCTCAAACGACGGCTTCACGTGACATGATCATGTCGTTTGAACGACATTGAATAGTCGCTGCTCGAACGACCATCAGTGAAAAAAATAATTTTTATTTTTTATTTCAAAAATCCGCTTCAACACTTTGAAAAATATTTTTGACGAAAAAGAACGACTCAACAGTTAGAAGATATTTCAGAAAAATATTCCAACACTTTTAAATGAACCGTTAAGGAACTAAAACACGATCTCACCAAAATTAATCCCGTGGAGGCTTGAATGTTGAAGAACTATGATATTCGAATCCGTCATCTTATATCTTCAAACTTGAATTATTTCTTCGACGGTTTGTAGCAGTATACGACTTACACTAATTTAAAATCGAACTTATAAAATATGTCCTTACATTAATGCACATTTCTAGGAGAATACACCCACCCACTTGTTATCCTAACTTAGGATGCTGAAATATTGTATGACGTCTAAACTTAACATATCGTCATCAAAGGAAGAATTTCTATTACTTGTTGTAATTCCTTGATTCCAATGTCGCAGTTGCATGCGTGGACCTATCGAAATTACCGCTCGCCATACGAGACCGAGCCTAAACCAAACCTTGAAGATCAAAAGATCAATATTGAACTCACTAATTCGCATTACTCCCATAAGGAACTTGAAACCTAAAGCACTGACACCAAGTTACAACGCCCCAACCCGGATTTATAGGTTACCCATGGGTCAATCCGAACCGACTTAGTTATGTCAATGTGAAATGATATGAAACAATCCTATATAATGTGTCTGGTCATTTTCATTTAATTAAAAGTCCAATATTTAGCATGTAACTTCGTTTGTAGCAATATATCACAATATAACACGTGTAGAACCCATTAGAGTGCCTTCAGGGTTCATGTAATCAGAGCTACTTACGTAAGAGGGTAAGGGACAATTACTTGAAAAACGCTCTCATACGGAACCATATTAATCTTGTCATAACAAACTAAGGGTGCAAGCCAATGCCCAATGGAGTTCTCAACAAAATGTAATATAGAAATGAATGATAGAAAGAACGAACGAATGCTATAACATACCGATAACTAATATGTTCTTGAAATATATATGTCCATATATGTAAAGACTTCATTTTATTTCAAAACATTTACTTGTTCTGATTAAATTAGATTAACCCCCTTTACACCAGTTTCATTAACATTTACAAATCTTTAATGTTATTTAACCCATCCCGGTTAATTTAAGAAAATAAATTCTTATCACTTTCTTAGAATATGATTTTTAATTCATAAAAATCACCAAATTATCTAATTATCATTCCCACACACACAACCGGTGTTTTAAGATAAATGTTCGTACGTCTTAACCTTATTACCATTAAAGTATACCTTTAGTAACACATAACCATGTAAAATTGGGTTTGTGCCACTTTAGGCTATTTATTTACCCATATAAATACTTTCCCAATATTTCAAATTAACTATTTCCATGGACTTGATATAATTTATTGTAAATTCTTGCTATTTTCCATTTTAAACCTTTACCCGGAATTACATTCGTATCCATTTACTTTCATTTACTATTTTTTTTGGAATTTTAATCCAATCTAATTATTTTTTTTACCATGGAGTTAATCGTAATTCCATATATTTTTATGGGCTTTCACCGTCTGCTATAGATGTTACAGCCCATAATTTAGTGGTTAGTTGTCTTGGGTCTTTCACCTTAGGGCTCCGGACCCTTCTTAATTATTTCTCTGAACTACTTTGTAAAAGTATTTTCATTAGTTTTATTTACATGCAGTCTAACCACCATTTTATCAAACACCCGGCTTACTAACGTACATTATTTATAATAAAATATAATTTTTAGTCCCTTAATGTTACTTTAACTATTTTACCCAAGGTAAATACAACTTTGTCTTCCATATTATACACTTGAACACATTTTACCGTTTAGTATTTATTACTTATCTTTGATGTATTACAAACATATTCACTTTAAAACTTTAAACAATCTCCAAGTTTAAGGATCATTTTCATCATTTAGTTTTCATTTAAGTCTTGAACAATAAAGTCCCCTTAAAAATATTTTTATATTATCTCTCTATTTAAAGTCACATTATTTGGTCTAACATTATCTTGAAATTATAAACACAACAATTTCACCTTAAACATCATCTTACCTATTTTACTAGCTAGCCCAAAAATTACAACAAGTGATTTTGTGACACTTCTACACATAATATCATAGTTTTGGTACCTAAATCCTTAAATATAATCCAACATTTATTAATCATGAAATGCCACCAAATTTTTGGAATAATATCATTCAAGTATAATATCTTTGTGAAATAACTTACTTTGTACTCTAAAGTTTACGTTTACTTAAAACCCACTTGTAATTTCCCATTTTTAACATATTCTTCAATTGTTAAAAATGGCAATCATACACACTAATTTTTGGGAAAATACTTTATGTTTATCAACATTAAAGTCGTTGAAAAATTATTAGCTTCACCCATTATTTTGATTTTTACTAATTTTTATGCCCAAATACCAATATTCATCGTGTCAAAATTTACCCATTTTATCAACTTTCATTTTTAAGGACACTAAACCTTGTTTCCTAACCATTCTTAACACAAGTAGCATTATGTTTTATGTAGAATAATTCTTGAAATTATTAGTGCCATAAATTCATGTGTAAAATCCATTATGACCACATTCAAGTATCTTTCACATTTAACTTATGAAAGGTTGAGTTCTATATCCATGAAATCCATTTAATACATATTCTACCCATATATTCACATGAAAACATGTATTTTTATACTCAAATATCCCCAAGTAAAACCCAACATTTTTCTTTCTTGAAAATCCTTATTTAACAATATACAACATTCTTCTGAACATTTTTATTCTGTAAATTTGGTATCTTTGAAACTACTCTTTAAATCCATTTTTAACCCATATTAACATATGAAATCCTATTATATTCAACTAAAATGGTAGCATGCTTAAATCCTACACACACACACACACACACACACACACACACACACACACACACATATATATATATATATATATATATATATATATATATATATATATATATATATATATATATATATATATATATATATTATATATTGACATATGTAATAGTCATGCTTTAAACTTGAATATAATAGCAACTATAGTAAGATAGATTTTTCCCACCTCAAATAAGCTCTTATAATGGAGAAAATGTGTGACACCTCACTTATTTTAACCACGGGTGATCAGTCCTTTATTAAAACAAACAGGAATCTCATTTGGTTCATTCTTAGCATCACTATTATTTTTTTTTAAATTACTAACCACCTAGGTTAAATTAAACCAGTGCCAAATTTTATCTTGCATTAATGTAACACATGCGAAAGTTGAATAAATTCACCAAACCATCCACACAATAAAAGAATCTGAACCAATCAAATAATAAATAACGAAATAAATAATACCGAATAAACCATCAGTTCCTAAATAAAATCTAACTACAAGTCTAAGGCAAAAAAACTGAATTTGAACAATGTCTAATAAATAAACTTAATATCTAAAATACTAAATCGTTTAAAGGGGAAACTAGCCCAAATGAAAATACTAAAATGAAACTCCTAATCTAGGAATGAATAACGGAAGCATCTACATCAACTCCTCCAAGCCTCCACAAGTGCTGCAACTACGCATCCCGGGAAAGAATCATCAAGCTGAGCGTCCCTGAGGCTGGACACCTAAGAGGTTTTGGAAAAAGGATTTGACAAGGGTAAGAGCCCAAGAAAACCATTTGAGAATATTTTGAAAGTATTGAAATCACAGTTTAAAAACAGTTATTGGATACAAATGTTAGTTCCACGTGCACTCCTTTGAGTTCCTCACCTCTCATATAAAGGGCACACCTAACGCATCCTACCTAGCTATGCTACCCAACCCAACTAGAAAACGTATCTAACTAACCACAATAGTTTTAGCTTCCTCTTATTACCCATATGACACGGTACCACAATATCAATAATATATTTTAACCACATATTATTATTGAGTCATTTATTTAAGTCTCTCTAGTTAAATTACTTTTTTTTTAGATATGCATCATTTATCAATTATACTATCACACATAAGTAGATAAATCACACTTGTATATATATTTATCACACATATAATATATATAACCATAGAATCCCTCGGAATGAACCAAGTGATGTTAGCATACTCTGCTATCTTGTCCATGTACCTCTCATACTAAATCAAGAACTATCGGTTGAGAATGTCTCCTCGAACTCGAAAATAACAACACACAATGGAGGCGAACATAGTTCTAAGACTTTGGGATACACACATACCTAATGTACCCAAATGACCTGCCAGTCCCACTAATACATTGCACATAGTGAGCCTCCCTAAGTTCTATGTCTTGGGGCACACATCCACACCTCACTAGAATCGTCAAGGTGGGATCGCCCTCTGAGCGGAACCACCCATGATAGAAGGCAACGTAGGTATATTCACAAACATAATTAAATCACAACCATAGGTATTCACACAACCTATATATACATAATATTTAGTACGTATACACACAAATCATATTAACCCGTACGTAGTATATATCTCTCGCATACTCAACGTACTCATTATAATCGCCTTTCATATATTCTCGAGTATCACTCGCTACCCGAAAGGACCTAATTAGCCCTTAATTAATATCTGTAGTTAATATCTCTCTATCCTACTGGTTCACAACTTGAGTTTAATCAAACTCCTCGTAACCCATTCCAATATCCAAAATTTCTTAAATTTCACATCATGCGTAAGAGTTCCTATCCTTATTTCTCTCATTTTGGCTAAATCGAATCCTTGCCATAGCCTGCTGGAATTTATTCGGTCCCCCTATAGTTTAAGAATAATGAAAAAGTCCTTCCATTGATTAGTCGTGAAATTTAGGGCATGAACTAAACATTTACCAAAATCTAGGCAGCGCAATTCATTCGGTGAAGAACCCGAATCGATTCGCCTGTCGAATCAATTCACGCAAAATATCACGCAAAATATTTTCTCTTTTTCGTTTACTATTACGTCGCCCCACCATTTTAACCCACAGATATTCACGCAAAATATCTTAACTTGAACATGATTTATCCAACATCAATTAAGAGTATATAGGCAATTTCTATCGTAACTAACACATTAAATCCACACATATCCTACTCAAGAATGGATTAAAACCCAGATTTCTATCTAAAACCCTAGTTCATGTGTTCTTCATGCTTAATCATTCATATTTCTTGATTTATATTATATTTATCATAATGCATGTTTTGATTTTGTACTACCAGCGTACGTGGATTCATTCTACATGAAATCCTATCCCAAATCATGAGTTCTATTCATTAAATCCCAAGAACATCATCAATTATCATCAAATTAAAAACCCCTCACTACATGGATATTATAATTTATATAAAGACATGCAAGATAAACACTTACCTTATCAATTGTAGGTCTGAATTCGTGTTGCAAGTGATGAGGATGCATTCCTTTCCTCCCTATTGCACTCCGGTGGTAAAGATGATGCAAGAAAGGTATTAGATCTTCCAAGAAACCTCTATTCTTCCCCTCTAATGGCCTGTCCTCTCTCCTCTTTTGATTTATTAGGGTTAGAATATGTTTTGCTGTTACCCCAACTAGTTAGACTTCGGTTTATAATCTCAATTCCCTAAATTAGGCTAATGGTCCAATCCCAAATGATTTGAACACCCCCTTGTGAGCTCGGTTGTGACTATAAAGGCCCCGGGACCCAAATACAATCCTCGGATATACTATTCTGACTATTTCAACCCTTTGAGAGTCAATCGTGACCTCAAAATCACCATCCAAGTCACTATAAAATAATTTCATATCTCAACCTCATATAGTCTACGTACGACACCCGATTGAGATATAACACTATCACGTCATTGTCACTCGCTATGACGTAAAAACAACTTTTTACTATTCACTTAGTAATTATATTCAATAAACATTAATCGTTTTATCTACGATTAATATTTTATACAACACGTAATATTTAATTTCATTAAATTACATCATGCGTGTAATTTAAAATTTATCGAATTAATTCAATTTTAAATACTCAGAAATACAGGTTGTTACATACTTCCCTCTTACAAAGGAATTTCTCCCTCAAAATTGGGACGTACCTACGGTGAATAACTCTGGATACTGCTCATGCATGTCATCCCCCCCACGTCAACTCATCAATATTGTGGCGCCCCCACTGAACTCTAGCAAAGGGTACCACCTTAGACCACAGTTTACCCTCACCACAATCAAGTATAGCCACTGATCTCTCTTTATACGAAATGTCTGACTCCAAGTCGATCTCCTCTAATGGAATGTGCTAAAAATCCTTCTCACTTATCTTATACCTCTTCAGCGATGACACGTCGAACAAATCGTGAATCCACTGTAAGTACTCCGGTAGTCCTAGCCTATATGCCACTAGTCTTACCCTCTCGATGATAAAAAATAATCCCACACATTCTTGATCTAGCTTCCCCTTCTTCCTAAACCTCATGACCACTTTCATAGGAGACACCCGCACCAACACCTAGTCACCAACCTCAACTCTATGTGCCCCCTATCTGCATCGGTGTAACTCTTTTGCCTGTTTTGAGCTATCTCGAATTTTTTCAATCTTGGTAGTGGTGTCCTGAATCATATCTGGCCCTAATAACTTATTACCCCTACCTCTAACCAGCAAGCGGGTGAATGATAAGGCCGATCGTACAATGCCTCAAATGGTTCCATGTCGATGGTGAACTGGTAGGATTTATTATACTCAAACTCCACAAATGGAAGGCACTTCCCCTATCCTTCCCCAAAAGAAAGTATGCACATCCTTAACATATCCTCTAGCATCTGATTAACACTCTCTTTCTTCCCATCAGTCTGTGGCTGATACGCCGTACTTAATTATAAATCTATGCCCATAGACTCCTAGAAGTTTTGCCAGAAATGGAACACAAAAATCTTATCCCGATCGAACACAATGTTAATCGGGACTTCGTGTAACCGCACTATCTCAGCAATAAACAACTGTGCACACTACTTAGTCTCAAAATCCATACGAACCGAAAGAAAATGGGCCACCTTAGTTAACCGATCCACTATCACCAATATGAAGTCGTGACCTCACTGCGATATCGGTATCTAGGTAATAAAATCCATGGATATTCTCTACCACTTCAACACGAGAATTTTGAGTGGCTATAACATCCTTGTCGATCTCTAGTGGTCTACCTTCACTAGCTAGCAGGTGGTACACTTCGAGACAAACTCTGCTATGTCCAGCTTCATCCCTGACCACTAATACTACCTGCGTATATCTTGGTACATCTTATACCCACCGGGATGTACCACAAATCTAGACCCATGAGGCTCTGACAATACTGTATGTCTCAAATCCTCATCCTATGGAACCACAAGTCTCCTATTAAAATGCAAACCACCCTCTAAACTGATCGAGTACGACTCTGTCCTATAAACTAACAACTGGCGAACCCTGTCGTGGCAATAATGATCCCCTGCATGTGCTTTCATCACCTTTATAGCAATCTCGAGCGTAAAAACTAATACGAGCACACAGGCCCTGGAAATCTCATTATCGTGTCAAATCTCTCTCCATTTTGCCTTTCATAGCTCCTCTATCTCCCCAGCAGTTCATCGGCTCAATGTGTCTTCTACCATGTTAGCCTTCCCAGGATAATACTGAATATCAAACTCGTAACCCTTTATGAACTCCAACCATCTCCTTTGCCTCGTATTCAGATCCTTCTGCATGAACAAATACTGAAGAGATTTATTGTCCATGAACAGGGTGAACTGTTCTCTCGAAAGATAATACCTCCAAATCCTCAAGGCAGATACAACCATTACTAACTCCAAGTCATGCATGGGGAAATTACTCTCGCGGGGCTTAATCTTACAAGACGCATAAGCTATATCCCTCTCCTCATGCTGTAGTACACCCCCAAGTCCTTATAAGGATACATCTGTATAGACACAATACTCCACTCCTCCCGTAAGTAGTGCAAGTACAGGTGCTGAGGTCAATTTTTCCTGTAGCTCATTAAAATCTAACTGACAATGGTTGTCCCAAACAAGCAGCACCCCTTGCGAGTCAGATTCGTCAAGGGACCCGCAATCTTTGAGAACCCCTGAATGAATCACCTATAGTATTCGTCCAGCCCCCAAAAATTATGAACTTCGGTCGGTGTCGTGGGCTATCCCCACTCCCTCATCGTTAATACCTTACTCGGATCAACCCTGTCAGACACAATATGGACGAGAAACTGCACCTTTCAAAGACAAAACCCACACTTCTAAAATTTTGCGTACAACTAGTGCTCTCGAAGTGGGGGTAAAACCATCCGTAGATGCTCGACATGTACCTCCTCCGTATGGGAGTAAACCAGAATATCATCGATGAACATAATCATGAACTGGTCAAGGAACTCTCTAAAAACCTAATTCATCAAATTTATGATCATTGTTGGCGCATTGGTGAGAAAAGCAGTCTTAGGAACATCCTCCTCTCTGACGTGCAACTGATGATAATGGGACCTCAGATCTATCTTAAAGAAGTAAGCTTCTCCCCTCAGCTGGTCGAACAGATCATCGATCTGAGGCAGTGGGTACTTATTTCTAATCATGACCTTGTTCAACTCCCTATAATCGATACATATCCAATTACAAGTTGATGTACTATGTCTGATGAAACCCTTCCCCAGGAGCTGCTGAATCTACTCCTTCAAACGGGGGAGTTACGATAAGACGCTCGAGCGATTGGCCTCGTACCCGGTGATAGGTCAATAATAAACTCAATTTCTTGGCTAGGTGGTTTCTCAGGTATCTCCTAAAACACGTCCTCAAACTCCCATACCACTAGAATTGAGTCTAACGAAATAACCACCTCCTGTGAGGTTTCTTATAACGCCCCGACCTGGATTTAAGGGTTGATAAAGGACTAACCCGATCTGATTCGCACGTCAATTGTGTAGTGCAGTGAAACATCCTAAATAATGTTCTTACTTTAGTTTTATTATTATTTAATGTTACATTTATAAGCATGCGAGTACAATTTATAATCACTACGTGACATGGACCAAGGGAAGTGCCCCAAGACCAAGTAAACAGAGCCACTAACGTAATTACAAGTAAATACTTACCTGTATAATGCACTCAAAATACGAAATTGCATGCAACCTACCGTAACAAAAGGAGGGAGTGAGCTGAATGCTCAGTGGGAACTATACAAATGCAATATAGAAATGAATGGCAGAAAAGAATACCCACACGCTACACTACATGCATGTGAAAGTACATATGTATATATACCTTTGAAAATTCATATCCCAATGTATCAAATCGTTTTATTCCAAAAACATCATTTAACCCGTTTATTCTCCTTATCTTTACAAAAAATCATTTTGTATCATTATGATAAAAAACTAGCATTCCTTCCCATTAACGCACACGGCTAAACAATTAGTAATTGTTGGGAAAAATATTTTATTTACTTTCAAACATTTATTACTCAACGTTTATTAACTCACGCTAGAGTTACTTAACCATATTATAAGACTTCCATTCAACGCACGCACACACCATGTTTAGAAAAACACTCAATTTACTTTGAAAGCCTCATATAGCACACGCTTGTGTTTATTATGATTCAAACCTCATTAGGTAGCTTAAACATCATTAATTCATATTGTCTAACCGTCCCATGTTACCACTTGAACATTAAACTTTTAATGCGTTATTCTTGCATTAATAAATCAATGAATCAATACCATTTATTTATGCCTCTTTTATAAATATTCAATTCATCACTTAGCATTTTCTTTAGGGATTCCGCCGGCACACACACCCGTCACAACACACGCACACTCACGGTTTCACAAAATTTCACCACCCAACACCGAGCGCTAAGTAAACTACAGTTGGTTTTAGGTCTTTCACCACTAGAGACATCATAGCCCTGCTTAATTATTTAACCCGACATCATCCAATATCATTATCTTGCCAATGTGTTCGACATTTTCATATTGTCCACGTTAATTTGCCTTTTCGGTCCGAAGCTAAAGTCTTGGACTTAACCGTCCAATTTTTCATTATTCATTTAGAAAAAATCATTACATTCCATTAAAGTCCCTTTTTTTTCACACATGTTGATTTTACACCGAAAATTATTTCCGTTTAAGGACTCATTTCATTCTTTCTACACATGTGTCAAAACACTCTTTAATTTTTTTTGTTTCCTAAAAATATTACACTTTAAGTAAAATTTCAATTGACCCAATTTACATAAAAATACGTAACTTCACTCCTTATTCAAGTGTTATTTACAAAAAACACCCTTTTAAGCTTCAAACTTAACATCTAGGCATTTTAGTCACTATGACACTTTTTCAACTTCTAAGTTTGTTGAAAATCACATTTTCCACATTAGTCCCTTATATATATAAAATCATACCATTTACATATTAAAGTTTACACACATTATTTATGAGTTTTAACACTAAAAACCCATTTTAGTCAACATTTACACATTTGGCACTCTATATTTCAAACTTAGTGTCACACACTTTTCTTATGACTTTTTGCTTAAGGACCCGTACTTAGTCCTTTATTTCACACTTAGTCTTCTTTACTTTCATTATTTACATGAAGACTTTAATTTCACATGTTTACTCATTAAACCCACTTTATATACTTATGATGAGTTCACACACTTTAAAATACCCCTTTAAAATGAAAGTATTCCTTCACATATAAAACTCTTTATTTAATGAAAAATGCATATTCAAGTTACCAAATGGGATGAACAAGCTCAAACATCACTTATCATAGAAATCACATTCTCTTTATTTAAAACACACTTTTAACCCATTTTATTTCATAAAATGTCTATGAATAGTGTCCTGAAAATTTAACACTCTTAGAACTAATTTAAAACCTTATTTTAAATGCCTCTTTTTACTCAAAACAATAAGGGTGCAAATAATAAACCCATAAATGAATTATACCCACTTTGTTACACATTATTACACCCAAAATGTGCTAAAAAATAATATGAATTTTTATCAATTTCAAAACCCATTTGAAATATCTCTTTGAAACCCATTTGCACATAAAATCATAGATTTCAACTAGTTAAGCCCGTAGATGCAAACTAACTAACATCACAAATATATTAAGTCTAATACATGTAATTAAAGTAGCTAAAATTATACTAAACTTCAAACCTAAATAAAAGTTAGTATTTCCACCTAAGTGTCTCCAAAATGGTGGTGGAAATGGTGGTGTAGGAGGAGCGATCCCCACCTTCAAATGTGGCCTGAAGGGGTTACCAAAAGCTCTCCAAAGAAGGCTCCAAGAGTTCTCCATCTCCAAGCTCAAAATCCTATTCTACAACTCCCAAACCTCATCAAAAGCTTCTCCAAAACTCTCCCTACAAGCCATCCCCAAACTCCAAGGTGTTTTAATGGTGTTTGTGACCTCCATAATGGTGATTTCATGGTGTAAATATGGTGGGGAAGAAGATTTACGAATTTGGGGTGAAGGAAGAGCTCTTGCTTGACCATGGTGATAAAGAAAATCTAATGAAAAGAGTGAGATATTAATGGCCAACTCACTTTCCCTCCCATTTCTCTTATAAGGTATTTGTGGTATTCTTCCACTCTTGACCAACCACCCAAGAGTTTGCGTGTCCCAAATGGTGAAAAAGTATTCCCAAGGTCTGCAATTTAAGTGGGAAAGGGACAATACAATGCAAGCAACCTTGGCACATGTGACACTCAAGACGCACCCAAAATCAACATCAGAAGGCTGATTTGCGTCATTTTCTCTCTAAAATAATATTTTTTTATTTTGCAATTTTTAGCTTGATATTCATATTCCTTGCATTTTTGGGCTAAAAAAAATCATATTTACAATAGTCGTTTGGCCTCCTGGATTGTCCTATACAAGGCTCGTAAGAATTGGGACCTCCGAGAAAAACATATTTTTTTTTCAATTTTTCTTTGAATGGTAATATTCCTTATATTTTTATGAGTCTAAATATATGGTTGGAATATTTTTTTGACTTATCAATTGTCATAAACAATTCATGCAAAACTGAACTTTCGCAGTGTCGCGTACCGTCAGATAATTTGTACCCAGGCTCGCGTAGTGCTCGTTGCTTGTCTGAATCGTGTTAAACTTAACCTAAGTACTTAAAACAATTATATAAACTCAAAATAAAACTCATGCCAACCATGCAACATATTATTTTATCGTTTAGTCCATATTGCGATATTTTGCTTTTCGTACCATTTAAATGCCGCGTTATATTAACCTTGTCTATGTTACATCTGTTCCTTGATATTTTTCCCTCAAACTTAATGGACATCCTAGACAATACTATTAGAGATTAAATACCAATTAATGCGACACATGCATCATGGATTTTTTTTCGTTTAAACCATTTACGTAATACATCACCTTACGTATTACTTGACGTGTTACACTTGAATTATTTATTCCTCGAGTTTTTCTTTGGACAAAACACTTCAAATAACGTTAAATACCTATTTTCTAGGATGGGGTATTACATTCTTCCCTCATTAGGAAATTTTGTCCTAGAAATTTATGATCATCAAGCTCACAAATCATTTATCTCACAATTAAATTCTAATCCTAGATGTCTTTAACACGCCTGTACTGCTAGTGGTGCCTGTGGGGCCTGTTATATGACCGCATCTCAGATATTATAGACATGTCTGTACTGTAACTACCCTTGCTACGGTGGGGCAGATGGGCAGGTGCTGCAGGTGGTATCTGCCTGCTGATCCTACTAGTCAAACTGATGTTGTGGTGCTCTATCCTACTGTGGGCAGTCTCTCTTTCTGTGTCCCGTCTGTCCATAATTAAAGCACTGGCCTGGGAAATCTCTCTGCCTCTGGCCCAGATGGCCCTGACGATGCCGACCCTGATATTATCCCTAATGGCCTCTGCCCTATTGTCATCCCCCATTGTTCCCTTGGCCCTGAAAAACTGTCTACTACTGAGGACCCTGCTGGCCCTGTCTGAAACCTCCATCGAGTCAATAGCTCCCAGATCTAAACCTCTTGGCTTGATCCCCCTGTCGGGAATCCTGCCCCTAGTATTTGCCTGACTGCTGTTATTACTGTGGTGCTCCGCTAGCACTGCTCCCCCTGCCTTGCCAGGCTAGCTAGGCTTACCTCCTCTCTTGCTTACCTTTACATTAAAGCGATGGTACTGGAAATGTAAAAGTGAGGAATTGATGACATCTGTATAAGTCACTAATGCAAGGTTACCTATCAAGTGTTGCCTGATCCTCCAAGCTAGTCCATCCATAAACTTCAGCTTCTTCTTCTCTTCACTTTTCACTTTTTCCTACACAAAATTATCCAAACGAGTGAACTCATCCTCATACTCAGCTACTGAGAGGTCACCTTGCGTCACCTCACTAAACCTCTTTCGCATCTCTGTCTCAACGATTGACGAAAAATACTTACGGTTAAATTGTACCCATAACTCAATAATGGACATTGTGTCCCTCTCCTCAATAGTAGTAACCAACTCCCACCATTGTAATGTTACTCCAACAAGCCTAAAAGTGACCAACATATGATTATGCACATTGCTACACTCAACCATGCGTAGGTGGCGTTGAATATATTTCTTCCACTAGTACGATAAAATCACATCTGAGCTACCCTAGAACTGGGGTGGATGACCCTTCTGAAAAGCCTCCCTAACTCTTTGCCAATCCGAGGGCCCCGGGTGGGCCTAGACAACCGGTTCCACTAGCTGCAGTGGATGCTGGGCCTTAGGAAAATGGAGAGTCATGGCAGTCATGGCAGTCATAGCGGCGTTAACTTCCTGTGCCATAATCGTTGTCACCTCTGCTATTGACAATGACCACTATGGTGGCTGTGGTTGCGGTGCCTGTTGCACCTGCTAAGTCTCCCTCACATTATATCTAGACACTACTCTCGCCACTCGTCCTTTCTTGGATGGCATCTGAAAACAAATCGAATTATATGAGTTCATAATCAATACAAATATAATAGCAGAAGAGCATAATCTCAAATACGTAATCATGAATGCAACAGTCCTTAAATAGGGCTTTATGTCAAAGAATGCTACGCTGAAATCGTAGTAAGTTGTACATATCCTATGGACACTAGAACCTGATGCTCTAATACCATATGTGACACCCCGCCTATTTTAACCATGGGTGATCAGTTCTTTATTAAAACAAACAGGAATCTTATTTGGTTCATTCTTAGCATCACTGTCAAAACCTTGTTAAATTACTAAGAACCAAGGTAAAATTAAGCCGATGCCAAATTTTATCATGCATTAATGTAACAACACGATAATGTTAAATACATTGACCAAACCATCCAGAAAATATAAGAATCTGAACCAATCACATAATCAATTACTGAATAAATGACACCGAATAAACCATCGATTCGCAAATAAAATCCAACTACAAGTCTAATGGAGATAAAACTAAATCTGAATAAAGTCTGATAAATAAACTGAATATCAGAAATACTAAATTTTTTGAAGGGGCAATATGCCCAGATGAAAATACTGAAATAAAACTCCTAATCTAAGAATGAATAACTGAAGCATCTACATCAACTCATGTAAGCCTCCACAAGTGCTGCAACTACGCATCTCTAGAAAGAATCATCAAGCTGGGCATCCTTATGGATGGACACCTAAATGGTTTTGGAAAAACGATATGACACGGATCAGAACCCAAGAAAACCATTGAAAAATATTTTGAAAGTATTTAAATCACAGTTTGAAAACGATCATTATATTCACATGTTAGTTCAACGTACACTCCCTTGAGTTCCTCACCTCTCATCTAAAGTGCACACTTAACGCATCCAACCTAGCTATGCTACCCAGCCTAACTAGATAACATATCTAACTGACCATAATATTTATATCTTCCTAGTATCACCCATACGGCACACTACCATAATATCAATAAAATATTTTAACTGAATATTATTATTGAGTAATTTATTTTAGTCTCTCTACCTAAATTAATTTTTTTTAATATGCATCATTTATCGGTTCTACTATCACACATAAGTAGATAAATCACACTTGTATATATATTTATCACACATATAATATATACAACCATAGCATCCCCCGGAATGAACGCTGTGATGTTAACATACTCTGCTATCATGTCCATGTACCTCTTGTACCAAACTAAGGACTACTGGTTCAGAATGTCTCCTCAAACCCAAAAATAACAATACACAATGGAGGCGAGCGTAGTTCTAAGCCTTTGTGCTACCCACATAGCTAACGTACCCAAATGACCTGCAAGTCCAACTAATATATTGCAATGTGAGCCTCCCTAAGTTCTATGTTCTGGGTCACACACCCACACCTCACTAGAATCGTCAAGGTGGGATCGCCCTCTGCGCGGAACCTCCCATGATAGCAGGCTGCGTAGGTATGTTCACACACATAATCAAATCACAACCATAGGTATTCACAAAATCTATATATATATTATTGAGTAGTTATACACACAACCCATCATATCAACCCATACGTAGTATATATCTCTCGCATACTCAACGTACTCATTATAACCTCTTTTAAGATATTCTCGAGTATCACTCGCTACCCGAAGGGTCCTAATTACCCCTTAATTAATATCAGTAGTTAATATCTCTCTATCCTACTAGTTCACAACTTGGGTTTACTCACACTCCCCGTTACCCATTCCAATTTCGATTTTTTTTTGAATTTCACATCATGCCCAAAAGGTCCTATCCTTATTTCTCTTATTTTGGCTAAATCGAATCCTTGCCATAACCTACTGGAATTTAATAGGTACACACCCAAAGTTTCAAAATAATGCAAAAGTACCTTCGTTGATTATTCATGAAATTTGGGGCATAATCTAAATATTTCCCAAAATCTGGGCAGCCAAATTGATTCGATGAAGAACCTGAATCGATTCGCACCTCACAGTTTCGCCTTCTACGTTTATTGTTAAGTTTACCACCATTTTTAACCCATAAATATACATGGAACATATCCAAACTCCAACATGATTTATCCCAACATCAATTAAGAGTATATAGAGAATTTATAACATAACTAACACATTAAATCCATACAAATCCTACTCAAGAATGGATTAAAACCCAAATTTCTAACCAAAACTCTAGTTCAAGTGTTCTTCACGCTTAATCATTCATATTTCCAGATTTCTCTCATATTCACGATCATACATGTTCTGATTTTGTACTACTAGCATACATGGATTCATTCAACATGTAATCCTATACCAAATCATGAGTTCTATTCATTAAATCCCAAGAACATCATCAATTATCATCAAATTTAAAACCCTATACAACATGGGTATTATAACTCATTTAAAAACATGCAAGATAAACACTTATCTTATCAATCATTGGTCTGATTTCGTGTTGCGAGTGACGAGGATGCCTTCCTTTTCACCCGATTTCACTCCGGTGGTAAAGATGATGCAAGAAAGGTGTTGGATCTTCCAAGAAACCTCTCTTCTTCCTCTCTATTGGCCTCGACTCTCTCCTCTTTTATTTTCTTAGGGTTAAAATGTGTTTTAGTGCTGCCCCAACGAGTTAGACCTAAGTTTATAATCTCAATTCCGAAAATTAGGCTAATGGGGCAAGCCCAAATTACCCGAATACCTCCGTTTGAGCTCGGTTATGACTCAAAAGGCCCTGGGACCCAAATACTACCCCCGGGTACACTATTCTGACTATTTCGACCCTTTTAAAATCAACGTTGATCTCAAAATCACCATCTGGGTCACTCTAAAATAATTTCCTATCTCAACCTCATATAGTCTACACACGACATCTGGTTGAAATATAACACTATCATGTCACCGTCACTCGCTATGATGTAAAAATAATTATTTACTATTTAGTTAGTAATTATATTCAATAAACATTAATCGTTTTCTCTGCGATTAATATTTTATTCAACACATAATATTTAATTCCATTAAATTACGTCACGCGTGTAATTTAAAATTTATCGAATTAATTCAATTTTGCATACTCAGAAATACAGGGTGTTTCAAAATGGCTCTGAAGAGGGCAACTCCCACGTCCTAAGAAGGAATCTAGGGGGTTACCAAGATCCCTCTATATCTCTTGAAATATTTCCCCGAAAACCCAACACCAAGACTCTATAAAAATCCACTTTCAACCTCCATAAAAATAATCCAAGATATTCTGAAAAGACCCACTTCAAAACCCCCCTTATAACTCCACCAAAAGCCCACGACCACTCCATATAAACCCTTGACAATGTAAGAGGAAAACTTGTGGTGTGATTGGGTTGAAATGTAGGTAATAAAGGTGGAGGAACAAGCCATGTAAATGAAGGTCTTTTGAGGAAGAAATGGTTGAAATATTTTTTATTGAGAGAGAAGAGTGTAGAAGAACTGAGTCTCTCTCTCTCTCTCTCTCTCTCTCTCTCTCTCTCTTATAACCACATAAATCCATTTAATAAACAATCCTAACACTTAAGTAAAGTTCCCCACAACTATGTATGGTTAGAGGATAAGTGTAATCAGCTGAGAACCTCCCAACACTTGACAATACACACCTTAAACCACCCAATTCTCAACAGCTCAAAAAGGAGAACTGATTTGTCGATTCTGCTGCATTGGATCAATCCAAAATCCATATCGGATCGATTCAAAATTCATTTTCTCGAAATTCGTTGTTAAGTCCTAAATTTCTAATAATTTCTCATTTTGACCCTTGAATCCTTATGGGTAGAATATTTAACTACTCATTTTTACTTACTTGAAGTTGTTACACAGATGTGCATAAATCCGGTTATCGCAGACTTCATAAAATCATCGAAATACCCTTTGCAATCAACTTAAATAGAACTTTTGGGAATTTCAAACCACAAAATTAAGCCTAGGCCCAAAAATAACTAAAACTAAAAGGCCCAAAACATTCTCCAAATGGACTAAAACTCGCCCCAATCCATACACTAATGCGAGAGCTCAAATCCCACTATAATAAGCTCAAATCGAACTTTCTAAACTTCTTGCGAACCTACTCTAATGTTAATATGCTTTACAAATCATTCGTCTTATTAATTTAATTAATTATATCATTAAATTTATTAAAAATCCAATACACGTATCTTAGGTTAAATCTTAGTTATTGATTAAATCGATTGCGACTTAGCATTATAAGAACCTACTTCATGACCGGCGGGAGCCAGCGACAAGGGAGTAATCCAAATAGATAAACCTCAGACACCAAGCCTTTGATCATTTCATAGTCTCTCATAATACTAAGTTACTTAATTATGAGTGAATCGTTATAAGTTTGCTAATAACAAGCAATACCATTAAATTAAGACGTAACCCAATTATGTATTCCTACATACGTGATATCTCAATGTGACATCCCAAGAACATATGAAAGTCCAACACCTCAAATCATCTAATGAAATATCGCATGTCCTAAGAAAGTAACATCCCAATAAAGTTCGATAATCAAATGTAACAATTTATTAAATAGCATAAAATAAGGGACATTACATTCTTCCCCCCTTAACTAGGAATTTCATCCTCGGAATTAGATTATTTCATATACCTAACTCGAAGGTCTAATAATATCTCTCCCACATAACGTCCTCTCAGTAATAATTAAAATATATTCCCTCTTCAATATATTACTCGATAAGGTCTCTCGTGGTAACTTGCGTACAACTTGAACACAACCAAACAACCTTAATTGTTGAAACATCAACTTGTCCCTCAGGAACTTCCTTCTTCATGTACTTGTAGAATATTTTTTCACAGGCCACCCTATCCAAGATCGTGTAAGGAACTTATGTATCGAGGTGCCAGCTCCACCTTGGATATGAAATCCATAATTCTCTTCATCGAGAAAACCTTCAAAAGCATATAGTTTCCCTCCTTAACTACAACATATTATTCTATGTGTCATAATATCTCTCATATCTAATTCGGTAATCTTCATACGCTCTTTAGATCACGAGCCACATGCCTCAACCAAAACTGCCTTCCTCAGCGGTATAAATAATATCCCTTGGAACACCAACCACTGTCTTAATTAAATGAATAAAGGGAACTTCTCCTAGCAAGAGTTCTTAACCATCTCCTGATAAGAGAATTTAACACTTGGGCCAGAACAACCTGTGACACAAAATTGGGTGTAATGGTCACTACTGACATTAATGCTTTCGGTTCATCGAAAACTCATTGCTAAACATAATAACTAACACTTGTTTCACATTATGACCTTACCCGATCCAAATGACTCACGGATAATTTTAATGAATCGTCCCTCTTTTATCAAAGAGGACTGGAGCTTGTCCACGGAGACTTGCTCCTCCGAGTAAACTATTGGCTTAGAAGTCATTGTACCTGTAACCATAACACTCTTTCACCGATAATGGAGTCACCAAAATAAGATGCCCTCAAAATGGGCCTAATTCTAGTTCCCACACTTGGACTAAAACAATATCTTGCATAAGTGGTAACTCAATACCTCATTCTCATACAACTGAAATATTATCTAACTATCAGTAGCAACTCTAAGAAGCCGTAGCCTTTCTCTGATATGCTCTCATCTATAAAATACAAGTGTGTTATAGACTCTCCTAAGAGACTAAACATAAAATCCTAACCGATGTAGTCGCTTTACATGTAATACATACCTAATAATTTCATTCTGAGTAATAAAATCGTAAAACTATATGTTTGAAATCAATAAATCAATTGAAAGCTAAGCTGGCCAACTATAACTGATACATCTCCATACTCACGATGTAAAATGGCACCCTTACCCACTGGGGTGTCCACAAAAAATAAACCTTCTCATAGAACTCTATATAGTCATAGCAAATGTACTACTGATAGAAGATCGAAGACCCCTCAATGTCCAAATAAGGCTCGCACGTATGAGCCATAAATATAAATGTAAAAATATCTCGACGTTATCTCTATAAATAATTGTTTCCCCAAGGCATGTTCTAATCAATTGTCTCTAATACAAATGTAATTATCAAAATGTAACAATTTTCCTCAAAATTATTATCAAAATGGCTACCCTGCTGACCATATCTCTAAGGTCGGTTATGTTAAATCTTGGCCTCATCAGCCCTATTCTCATTGAGTCATTGACCTACTGGCCATGATTATCTTACCTATAATGGCCCTAATAAACTTTTTATTTACTGTTCGAAAACTCTTAGGGCATGCTCCCCTTGTACCAATCCCTTTTCACTGGTGAGGCTCTCCTCGGGCTCGGGGCATCTCTCCAAAATCTCTAGTCTTTTGGGACTAGTCCAAACGCAATATTCTAAATCTTAGGAACTCTATCCTTCTGATAATTGTGATGATACTGGAGATATAGGAGGTCAAATTCCACCACTTGAGCGTAAGTGATGAATTGCGGTTACTCAATAACTCTTATCGAATCCTTCATGTAAGGGTTCTGCTAACACATTGTGTGTTTTTTACTTATGTATCCATCACTTCAAGTGTATAGTTCACCTCCTCCTCATACTGGGATATCACACAGTTGTCCTGAAGAGGTTTTAGGTAAGTACTCTGCAAGTAGTCACGAATGGTGAGTGGAAAGAACTTTCACTCTAACCATTCACTAAGCACACCCTAAAAGTCTCACGCCTAGTAGGTTCTAACTCCCAACCAAAATCAACCTTATGTGTGGGATGCCTTAGAAATGAAATCCAAATGAGGGACCCTCCTAATAAATTTTGGTTTATTCGAGTCGTTAGTCAGAACAATGTCATGAGACACCCTACACAATTATCGTCATTCAGAGTACAAATCCTATACGACATAGATCTAAAGTAGTAAAAAATGCGACGAAAAAAAGAAATGGATTAACTCAAGACCCTAGAACACTAAAACCTGTAATGCTCTAATACCAACTGTGACTCCCCGTAAAATTCATAAATAAATTGATTAGGTCTATTACAAAATCATGAGAGTAAAAACAATTAACATTCTTAACATAACAAAATAAATTAAACGATAGAAATAAATACAATAAGAGATAATAGAAGGTTGAATAAAGTAAAACCTCCCTAATACCACCCAACTAAAAGTATAATCAAACTCCAACTCTCAAATAAAAAATATATCTCAATATTACAATGCTCAACTCTGAATAATAAAGTATCTCCAACATTATTATCTCCAACATTATTAAGTTCATCAATCGTATTAAGAATCTCTTAAACTTATCCTCATTTCTTTAATGATCTTATGTCGTGTATTTAAATGTATATCTCTAATGTAACAGACTTTAATTCTCATAAGTCATAATTTTGCATATACGCTTATACTATATTTGATCAGAATAAACCCAAGTCATGGTTCACTTACATAAATTTATAGTATAATCAAAACTGGTATAGTTATCTCAGTGCACTACAATGAAAAAGCACATAATCTATAATATACGCGAGTATGTTCATCTCACATAAAATCACATGGGCTATGCACAAGCTTGGAAATATAAACATCAAGACACATTATTAATGCCTTCTAGGATTATTTGTGCGTACTAAGTATAGTTATAGGTTGTACCATCCCAATGGCCTTAAAGAAACGACAAAGGAAAAATCACTACGCCCTCCTGTCTATCATATAGAATCCGTGCCCAATTTTATATGAATGGACACCCCCATTTATCCCACTTAGGAAACGAGTAAGTAGGATCTGGGTAAAAAGGACCTAGTTAGAGACTGTATTAATCATCGGGAATATCACACGCAGTCAACGTTGTACGCACCCCATTAAAATTCTCCTAGTATGGCCCATACAAGCACACACAAACCCTCGGTATGCTTACACACAAGTCAAACAAACAAGTATGACCCTACTCAACCGGGTCAAATAAATAAGCACAAATCCTACTCAACTGGGTTACACATAATGTCTATTTTATTTTTAGTTAATACGCACGTTAATTATATTTGGATATATATAAAATTTTAGCCTGAACTCCGAAGGTTCGTAAGGTCTAGGTTTCGTCTCACACCTAACATTTATGAAGATCATTATAAATCAACGATTTACCTACTCGATGGGTACAAATATATTATCGATTTTTATACGTCTTGTATAATTGCTAAACATCAATCATTATCATAAACTTAACCCAAAATCCAAAGCCCCTACAGTAGGTTTAATCTCCAACCTATTATATTACATAGCAACTATAACTTGGCCACCACCCTACTCGATGGGTTACAAATATAATATCACCATTTATAATATTAATGCTAACTCATAACATTACCCTGTGCTATAATCCTCCACTCAAACTCACACTAGTTGAAACTAGGTTTCATACTTTAAACCTAATGACCTAAATTCCAACTAGCATGATCTAATTTCCTAACCGACACCTAATCTAAATTCAACCCAAATCTATGTAATTCAAATGAGACTAGAAAGTCATTTGAATGAAAGTCCTATGTCGTTCAAACTAAAATCTTTGTCATTCGAACGAGATTTCCTTTCTCGTTCGAAAGAGAACCCAAAGTTATTAGAATGAAATACCCACTCTTGTTCGAACTAGGTGGTCGCTTAAGTCCTTATTCTTCCTTAAATCAAAACAACCATAACCCACGAAAACATCAACCCTAAAGCCTCTAATAATCAAATTACCCATTCTCCTTATAATCTAACCTTCATAATAATACACTAACATTAATCAACTAATTATAGGTGGATTAAATAATAAATAAGGATCAAATCTCAGATTTTAAATAACTAACCCTAAGTTCCTCATCTACATATGATTTAGAAAATTGGCCTACAAATTTAGTTCCATAATCGATGTAAAGTGAGCGATTTTATAGATTAACATCATTAGTATTAACATCTAACATTTATAAGTTTAAATTACAAAGATTAATGATCCAATTCCAGGATTTATCAACAAAACTACACTTGTTCTTCAAGATATGATTATAACTTAAACATATAATTAACTTTAATTACTAAATTAAGTTATAATATGATTTCAAATCAGATTTCATGGGTTTAATTAGATATTCCAACATATCACTATTATTCTAACACAAACCTAATCACGTTATTATTCAAAATAGACTTGCCCATGAGTGATTGAAGAATCAACTCCCAATTCACCAAATTTTCTTCAAGATAGGGATTCTCCACCTCTTCCTTTGCCTCTAGGATTCTACCAAAAGTATATTATTATAAGTACGAGAATTTTCACAATTGAATTCCACAAAACAATCACATGAAATAGAAAGTAAAGTTCACACACACAAAAATAATATACGTGATTCAGCAACTTGTCTACGTGCACGGAGAGGATACTGTTTTATTATAGTGTCTCTCAATGCTCTTTTTTACATCCCCTTGCCCTAGGTCAGGTTGTGAAATTTATAAGTGCATAAAATTAAGAGATTGAGTTGTTTAAGGAACTCAATTAACACGTGGATAATTTGTGGTGTGCCTGAATATCTCCTATGAGATTATTGGTAACCTCTTTGAATATATTCGTAAGTGTTCTAACGTGTTTCAAATACATGGAGGTAAATTAAATTTTGATTTGGTCGGGGCAGGGCTTTGGGAAATCCAGGCTAGTCAGTTACTCTCGTGGTCCATACGAAATGGGTCCCCACAATTACCCCTAAAAATTTTGGGCCTCGTGAACTTTGGGCCAATAATTTTTAATGAATTAAAGGCGTATAAGCTGAAACATTTATCTCTACTACTGACGTGGAATTTTGGTAGATTTGCTCAACTTACAGGGGTATGCTCATCTTGGCCAAACACCATGGAATACTTATTATTTTAGTGAGTTGGCGAGGACACAGTTATCGGAGCAGTAATATGAAGCGCTAAAATCGTCCTAGGATGCCGTGCTCATTATTAGCATTGGGTTTCAAACCAGAGGTTCATCTCCTTTATCATTTCAGTTCGAATTCCTTACTTCATTACTAATAGTGTTCCAGATCTTCTCTTCTTCAACGTCCTTTTTCTTTAGAGCTTCGTCAATCCTTATAAGTTTCAGTTCTCTCTTTCTCAGTCTTTTGCTTTCCCAGTTTTCTTCTTCTTCTGTAACTGTAAATAGGGTTGTTCTTCTCTTAGTACGTTTATGGAAAAACTTGATAATAAGTCGATTGCTGAGTTTAAGAAGTCGTATAATATTCCTAATTTGGTGGACATCGACTGTGCCCCTCTTCCCCGAAATGTTCATGACATTGAAGGTGGCACTGAATTCACAACCTTCTGATAACCCAGGAGGTTTAACGTTTCCCCCATACCATATGTTCCTTAGGTTTCTTCAAATGAGCTTTAAAAATCTTGGAATATCAAGGAAAGGCAACCTAATCGCGAACACTTAAGGTTAGCGACCTATTTATTTGAACACAAGAATATGACCAATGGTTTTACTGCTTGTCCAGTTGATAAGGTCCCAAACTTAGAAGCTCCTTAGGTTATTCCTTCTGACCCAATCGTGATAGAAGAGGAAGAAGAGGAATCAAAAGAGGAGGAAGAGGGAGTGTAAGAAGAAGAAGATGAGGAGGACTAATTAGAAGAAGAATAAGACATGGCTCCCTTGATCAAGATGAATAAGTTAAAGCTAGATGATGATGAAGATCAAACAGCCTTATATGTTCGTCTGGAATCTTTAAAAACTTTTAAGATTGGCTCCCCTAGGGTTAGATGTTCAATCCCATCTAGTAAGGGGAAGGAAAAGGAGAAAGAGAAGAAGAGAGATGAAGTGGAAAAGACGATGAAGGAGAGAGAGAGAAAGAAGGAGGAAGAGAAGGAGAAAGAAAAAGAGAAGGAATAAGCTAAAAAGAAGTTAGTCTTGAGGCCCTCTTCCGCTACTGAGGCTGAGGGGGACAGCGTTGGTGATTGCCCCTTAACTCGCTCAAAATATTGTATAACGCAAGTGCATGCTAATCGCGAGATTAATAAAAACCCGGTAAGACCGGAGTCGATTTCCACAAGGAATTATATGAAATACCGAGGATAGTCTTCCAGTTAAAAATCAATAAACAAGAATAAAAGATAAAAGAAAAGATGATTAAAGTTTTGAGTGTTGTAACGGGACAAAGAGAACCAAACTTACTGATTAATTAAGAACTAATATAAACAAGCGAGATTTATAAAATGGATTTTTATGAGATTCTTTAACAAAAGGTTAATGAACATTCCCCCACCTCGAATGATCACAACCCAACTGGTTCTTTCGATTGAATCACAATAAAATGGGAATAAGATATCGTTCTCAACAATCCCGCATGAAGGATGTCACCCCAACAATACAAGATGAAGGTATCGATATATTATCGAACAAATATATTAATGTTGGAGTTAAGTCTTAAAGATAACCCTTACGTGATAAGAGATGTTAAAATCCTATGAAACTCCAATATCAACCCATACACCCATTTATTGTATCCAAACATTGAATAAATCAAGAAGTGGAACCATCCAAGGTGGATGTATGATCCCAACCTAAGGAAATTAGCTACTCATATCACTATCTATGCAAACACACACCATTGAATTAATAGCAAGGAGTAAAGCTATGGTAAATAGGAGCATTCAAGACAAAACTACAATATTAATTACCTAATATTTCCAATAGTCAACAAAATGCAACTAAGATGGAATTTGACTTACAATAAATGAAGTGGAAGATGAAAATGAGAAGAAAATATCCAAATCCCTATGTGAGAGAATATAGACAACACAAATATTTTATTTTCTTCTTACACGATTTTATGATCAGATATGCTTAAACAAACAAACCACTCACAATATATAATAAGTGGAAGAAAAACCATAAACAAGAGTGGTAAAAACTAAACCAAGAAAAGAGAGGTTTCACAAAACTTGAGGTACCGGTCGACCGCGGGTCATGGTCGATCGTATTTTTGGTCAAAGACCACTGTCTCAATTCGAAGGCAAAAGATGAAACACCGGTCGATCGCACATATGGGGCCGATCGACCGCACCTGCAAAAACCTTGGATCCTTTCCTCTTTTGTTACACACCAAGGAGCCTTGGGGAAAATGACCAAAACTTGGTCCTCAGGAACCGGATTGACATACCATCGGGGTTTATGCTAAGTTGACTCGAATAACTATAACTTTCGTGAAGAGTTCGAGCACGAAACTTGAACGTAAAAATGACAAAATTACCCCCAAAGTTGCGTAAAGCGTTGAAACTTCTCGAAAAGCGCACACTTGCACCGTTTAGCAGTCCAATCGCTATAAAAGCTCAAATAAACCTCGCAAAACATATATATATCAAAACCAAAGGTAATATAGTACAATAGCTTAATTACGTGAAATAACGGCCATAAATGTGCGTGCATGCATAAGTAACGGGCGTAAAATATACAATATTTGGGACTAATCACCCCTCCCTTGCCTGTAATCTGCCAAAGAGTGAAGTGATCACTGTTGATACTGAGCGTTCTGTGAGGTTAGGTTCAACGCATCTTGCCCTTAAGTCTGCACAGGGTATTACCCATGTAAGTCTCTTCTTGATTTCCTGTAATTTTTTGCTCTTTTTGTGTTTTTCCTTCGTCGTACTGACTCATCATTTTCTCTGATCGTGCAGTTTTTATCCGACTTCACAACCCTATTGGACGATGATGCCAATAAGTCCAGAAGTTCCCAAGAGCTAAAAGATACTCTGTAAAAGGATCAGAAAGCCTTTATTGCTGCTCGCCTATTACGGGAGCAGGAGAAGGAGAGGCCAACGAATGACCTTGCTGACCTTGAGGCATCCCATAATGTGGTGGTCGCCCAGAAAGAGGAGCTGAATGGAGAGAATCGGAACTTATCTAGCAAAATCCAAAAGTTGGAGGTAGGGACCCTTTAGGAGAAGGATTCTAGCTATCTCTAGGGATTCAACAAAGCATATGATGACACCGAGCTTCATCTCAACTAAGGGAGAAAAGTGGACTTTAAGAAAGGCTCGGACAAGGCTCTGAAAGCGATGACCCCCACTGCTGGATCTGAGTTATTCAATCTCCATTCTCCCAGGCCTGACCCTTTTAAAGAAGAAGAATGAGAAGTTGTTCAACCAGTTTATCATGCTTGGGACTTGCCAACTTAGGTCGGTGTGGATGCTAGTTTGAAGTAGGGGGAACTGAAAAGTAGAAGGCCATTATCGAGGTTGAGTAGGTGAAGGAACGAGGCGTGTAGAATTTTTCTTTGTACACTACTATTCTGTATCCTCATAGCCTTGTAGTTTTCTAATTTCTCTAACTGTACTGGCTTATAATACCCCGTATTTTTGGATATTTATATTTAATTAAATTGGAGAATTAAATGAGAAAATACGGTTTAATTTAAATTACGTGAGAGAAGTAATTTAATGAGATTTATTAAAAATTGTGATTATGGAGTACTAATCGAGAGATAGATACTGATTAATATTGCCTCATTCTATTTACTCAGTGCGAGTAGTAAATAGTTACTTAACGCGTGTAGACCGTTTTGGGGTGAGAATGAGTAATATATTTTCAAGTGAGTCAAATGACAATTTAGAGGTCACGATTAACCCCGGAAGGGTCGAAATAGTCAAGATAGTATACCCAGAGGTACTAGTTAGGTTTCGGGACGTTTTGGGCTAAGTCGGGACCGCTCAGGAGCGTTTTAGTCTTTTAAAATGTAGGAGTGAGAAGAACTACGAATTTAATAACTCTAAGTCAGATTATAAGAGTTGGAGGCTAGGGTTAGAGAGAAAAAAAACACACCATAGCCATTAGATAGAAGAGAGAAACAATTCTCAAGGCAAAAGGAAGAATTGGGAAGGATTCAAAGGAGACTTTCACCACAAACTGGTGGGGAAGGAAGATTGAAGGAGAAAAATAATCAATCATCAACAAAAATAATAAAATTAGAACCCCTTTATCAAGTCAAGTGCTTATTACAAATCAATTCAAGTTATAATACCCATGTGTAGGGAGTTTTAAGAATTGGTTGATTCTATTGAAAAACCTTGAATTAAATGTATGAATCGATCATATGTTTGGGTAGGATTGCATGTAGAATGAATCCCTAAGTAAAGATGAAACAAAATTTGAATATATTTGATTATTAACATAGAATCTTTATGAGTTCTTGGTTAAAGAACATGAATCTTGAATGACTTAAGGTTTAATTGATGATCACAAGATGTCAATCTGCCAGAATTTTTAACATAACTTTAAACGTATTCCATTTTAATTTTACTTCGAATTAGTGTGTGAACCATACATTTATGGAGTACCTGATACAACACTGAACAAACATTAGATAAAACTTCATCATATTTGCATTTGTTTCTATGAATCCATAGGCACATTCCAAATCCTTCCCAACATATTCCATCTAAAAGGCTGCAGATTAGATGGTTGTTTCCTCCCAAAGGTACTTTGAAGCTTAACACATATGGTAGTGCTTTGAGGTCTAATGGTAAGGGTAGAGGAGGTGGGATTCTTTGAAATCAGGACGGAGAGCTGCTATGGGCATTTTCCACATCTCTAAAGGATGTAACAAATATGGAGGCAGAGGTTATAGCTTTAAAATGTGGTTTGGAATACTACATGGATCTTAAGGACTATGAGCTTCATATTGAATGCGATTCAAAATTATTGGTAGATATTATCAAAGGAAATTCATCTATCCCTTGGAAAATCAACTGGCTAATGCGTGTAATTTTTCAAATGCTGCAGAAGATAAATTTCTCCATCTCTCACATATATAGAGAAGCAAACAAAGTGGCAGACTATGTTGCTTATCTGGGGAGTAAAGAAGACAAAAACATCTTTGCACACTCTCATCAAGAGTTTCCTAAGCAATTAAAAGGCCTTTTGACCACAGACAGATGGAGCCTTCCAAATTTTATTAATGTTTAAGTGTTCATGGTGTCAAATTCTTACTATTAGTGGTTTCAAGTTAGGATTGATTTCATCATCTATCTATATATATCATGTAAGGGTTCTCAAATATAAAGAACCTCATTTATGTGTTTCGGTATTAAAGGAGTATAGTAGAATCCTTGATGTAAGCTATTTAGAAGGGGCCAGTTCTTCTATTCTTTCTTCAGAATAAAAATCTCTTTCTTAAAAAAAAAATACATTTATGGAAATTTCTATCTCTTTGATATATAATGAAGTCGGAATCAGGTCAATCGGAGTTCTCTAGAGGGAGTAATCGACATATTACTACAAGGTGTTTGATCTGCCAGCATAGTAATCCACCAAAATTTTGACGTGACTTTAAACGTGTACAATTTGATTTGTACTTCGAATTAGAGTGTGAATCATAGATGTATGGAAATTTCTATCTCTTAGCTTTCCAATGAACTTGGAATCAGGTAAATCGGAGTTCTGTAGAGGGAGAAATCGAAATTTTACTAGAGGGTGTTTAATCTGCTAGAAAATTTACGATTCGTTTCGGCTGCGAGAAAATGTAAGATCTTTCTTTTTAAGACTCAAATGCCTAAAATTTTATCGGGGAAGTATTTGGGACCTTGATGAAATATATTTCTGGAATAATGATATGGAAGTAGGTCCATGATTGATTGTTGGACTTAAATTTTGTGAGAGAATTAAAGTGGAGATTCATAGGCTTGATTGTGACGTATTTTAATTCGAGATGATAAGACTATAATTACGGAAAAGCGTGAGCGAGCTTAAATTTATTGAGTCAGTAGGTTAACAAGGGTAACTACTGAATTGATATAACAAGGGGTTACTAGGACCCTTAGAGTTGTGTGAATACTCGAATTAATATGAAAGTGAAATAAATTTGTAAAGCAAACAATTATGGTTAATATAAGAGAATACTATATTACGTACAAGTATGATTGATAGGTCGGGTGTGTACCTACTAAATTGTATGAACTAGTTGGTTGAGATATGTATACCTAAATTAACTACGTTACTTTCGATGAAGTATTTCGAACTAACGTAGGGTTATTATATGTTAGGGTCGATGGAGTATTCCGAACTAACATAGGGTTATTATATGTTTGGGGTCGATGTAAAATGCCGAACCAAACCTTTGAACTGGTGGCGTGATGAAAGAGTCCGAGCCAAAATTTTTATATATAAATAGTTGGGGTCGATGTATCATTCCGAACCAATTTTTACTTGGGATCGATGAATCATTCCGAACCAAGAGTCCTTTACGTGTGTAAAAAGGACAAAATAGTAATGACTGATATTTAGTATATATTGTGTGTGAAATATATACTTAATGCTATTCTACTTTTTTGTATTAGTAGATTGATATATATTATGTATTTAAAGATACATATCAAACTGGTAAGTTAAGTAGTGAAACTTAATTACGAAACGTAACGTTAGATAGAGAATATCTATTTAGTAATTTAAGTAGTGAAACTTAATTACAAAAGTGGGAAGATAGAAATTGTAAGAATTGTAATAATTTTAGTAGTGAAACTAAATGAGAAGTCTTGAAGTATAACATAGGTGAAATGTTACTTGATAGTTAATTAACATAAGCGAGATGTTAGTGAAATGGATTTGTATTGTATGGGTGGTACGAGAACTTAGATACAGATAAGTTCAGTTGATTACCTTAGTTAGTTAGCTTGGGAAGTATGGCTAGGTAAGCTAAGTGTAGAACGTTAGGTGTGCACAATAGATGAGGAGTGAGTAAACTCAAGAGAGTGTACGAGAACCTAACATGTGTAATCAATAACCGCATTTTATATTGTGATAAACGCTTTCTAAATATTTTAAAAATGTTTTGAGTACTAACTCTTGCTATAAAATATTTTCAAAACCTTTTAGGTGTCCAGCCACAGGGACGCCATGGATGGTGATTCTATTCCAGGGACTCGAAGCTGTAGCACAGTGGATGCTTACAGGATTTTGACTAGACAATATCTCTCATTCAGATCTAGTACAGGATCTCACACTATTCTCTGTATGGACTTGTGGTCCGGTATCGGTCTGAGATGTCAGTTTCAGACTAGTAGTTGTTCTATTGTTGTTTGGGATTTTTAGCTAATGTTTTATTCGGTAATACTTTTGTTCTGTTGTAGTTATACTTTGTTGGTTTGGGTTTTAGTACATGGTAATTGTTTTACTTTTTTCGCACGGATGATTTTTCTGTTTACGAAAGGTAAAATTTTGGCACCGGTCTAATTTTCACTTGGGTGATTAGTAATTAAAAAGTTTTCGACAGTGATGCTAAGAATGAACCATTTGAGAAACCTGTTTTAACTTAATAAAGGCTTGATCACCCGATGTTTAATTAGGCGGGGTGTCACAGATGGTATCAGAGCATTAGGTTCTAGTGTCTATAGGATCTGTACGGCTTACTACATTTTCAGCGTATCGTTTGATTGATATAGAGCCCTATATTAGGATTGTTGTACTCCTCTACGTACATGGTTTACATTCTCCTGTTATTTAGTCGATGAAGTGTAGTATATATGAGTTCGATTGGGTATGACATGTCGAACATGGCGGTAAAACTAGCGGAGGGGTTGGAACAACTGTAGGAGGAAGGGGCTCGGCATGAGGCATGGAGTGTTCGAGGATGGCAATCGTAGAAGAGATGACTGTTGTCGAGTTCTCTCCAAGTGTGAAATTATAAGTAGATGATGCAAGGAATGTTGAGGAATAATAGGCATTTTCCAAGTGTCGTAACGACAAAGGGGGGTGCTAATCTAGACTCGCCCAATGCAGTGATAATGGGAGGAGGTCTGGAGGATTTTTTATGAGAACAAACCGTAAAAATGTGATAAAATGGAGACTGTGCATGTTAACCCATGGAAGTTGAATGCCTAGAGGTCTTGGAATTTAGGATAGAGTAGGAATACCTAGAAGTGAAAATTTGGGTAAAGATTTTTATTAAGGCAACGTGGTGGGGGTACCAGGCACCACATCCGGACCCAGGGTCAGTATACAGTTAGAGGGATATTAAGTATAGTTTAATCGCAAATTACTCCAATGATGGTTCACTTTCGAAGTAAATGGAAATATCTGAACCCATCACATGAAAACCTGGTAGAGGCCAATTGTCAGCAAGAAATTTATCTGTTGGAGTGAACTTGTACCCGATGAGATAGATACAAGGAAAAAGAGCCCTTGAGAGAATGGACTCTCGAGTTGTCGCTCGCAATCTTGGGAAAATTCTGCTTGAACGACTTATGTGTATGATGTCAGTATGGTGCATCTGACAAGGTTTATGATATGCTCCTAATTAAGAGGAGCTAAAAGAGTTTAGGGATTTAGTCTAAGACTAAGGCTGAATGTAAAGAGGCTAGTGCAAACCATAAGTGGAAATCCACTAGGGAATTCATTGATTTGATTCTAAGTCGGGACTGTTAAGTCCAATAATGCGTTCCTCTGGGTAAGAAGAACTAACGGAACCATGATGATAGTGTTCAGAATCGAGGCTGCCAAGTCCGATAGGAGGGATACCCAAACCGGTCAGTGTGGCCTAGAGTAAGAGGATTTTTGAAAAGAAGTCTTGTGTGGGTTGTAGGACAATGCGCTTTATTTTTAGCTTGAAGTTATTTCAGGAAATAATGACTCTGATAAGTTTTGCATTCCGAAAAGGACAAGCGTGTTATGTCCGGGAACCATTTGAACCACCAGAGCGATGGGCAAGGAAGTATATGAGTTTTAGCCTCGAGTGAATGGGGTATATGATGATGCCTCACCTGAAAGAGGGTCGAGCTGTCATTATTCATTAATATGTGGGAGACTCCAGAGATTATGGATGTCTCATAGTGATTGATTTCAGTGTGTAGGAACCTTAATGATGTGATTCAAGGTATATCGTATGATCGCTGGGTGGAGAGATTGAGCTCGTTATTGTAATAAGAGCTAAGGATTTAGTGATAGTATTAGCGCAGTGCCACTTGACTCCTTTAGAGATGAGGGAGTATGGTTGTACTTATTGTTGGGGGATGGAATTTGAGTATATCGACTATGTGTTGTTCCGACAATGCTCAGTAAAAATGCATTGGGAGAAGTCCCTTGTTTAAGTTCTGTTGCGAAAGGGGATACAACTACATTGTTATGCACGTCAGGAGAAGAGACGTTAGATGCTAGGGCATCAGTGGATCCGGTAGTGTTGTGGGGAAACAGTAAAAAGCTTATCTCACCATGAAGGGATAAGTTGGACTTTGTGGGCAAGAATTTAATTTTTGGTCTATAGGGGATTGAGATTACCCGCAAGATTGTAGTCACACCCTGAAGACAAGGCGAGAGTTGAGGAAAAGCGTGTCACGAGTGCGACAGTTGCAATGTTTTTGCAAATGTACACGGAGAAAAGGGTGTATGGGATCCCTAGTTAATTGGCTTTCTTAATCACCCGAGAAAGAGGGATGCGAAAAATTATTTGTTAAGTACGCTGGTGGGGAAGTTGAGGCAAATTGTATTGATGAAATGGATTGAATGTCATGGGAGATAGACGCTAATACAAGCTTATATGTGCTGAGAGTGCCAGTACACCCTAAGGGATAAAAGTCGGTGGGAAGCCATTCAAAAGTTATCTCTTGATATGGGAGGCCTAACTGTTGTGAAGAAGTGACGCAAGGTGCTACTTAACTGAGTGTTGAGAGTGACTTACGCGTTACTAAAATGTTGATTCTTATAAGGTAACCAACCCTAAAAGTGCGCCAATTACGAAGAGTGCACGGATTGTAAAGTATAATATACCCGGAGAGAAAGGGGAATAGAGTACCACTTGAGGAAAGATGACGTAAGTGGGAAGCGGTGTTGAGGAAGAGACATTTCAAACTCTTAGTCCTTAACGCGTGATATGAGGACATTCTATTGGGGTATGAGATTTTAGAATATATGAAGTGTGAAATATATGGCTCACAAATTGTCTACTCATGTGCGATGGGATATATATATATATATATACATATATTGGTGCTCGAGGTGTGATTCCGAGACAATATAACTAATCACTATTGGTGATCGAGGTGGGATTCCGAGCCAATAATCCCAAAAGTGTTATAAAAGGAGGGTGATTATAAAATAAGTGTTGATAGTATGTGTTATGTGTAAGATATATATACCATATGATTTTCCTACTTATGTGCGATAATAAGTATGCTTAAATTCTGTATTGGGGTCGATGATGTTCCAGACCAATACATGAAGGATCGATTTGTGGTCGATGATGTTCCGGACCAAATCGATGATAAATATTGGTATCGACAGAAGGTATGAACCAACATATGTATTACATTTACCTTGGGGTCGAGGGATTTACGAACCAATGTAAATGATAGGATGATTGGGGCTGATGATTTTGCCGGACCAATTGTCCTTATAGTATATATTGTGTGTGAAATATATACATTATAATTTTCTACTTATGAGTGATAGTAGACACATGGATTTTATATATAGAGAGATATACATCAAAAGGGTAAATTAAGTGAGACTTAATTATAATATATGAGATATGGATAAAATGCGATAAGGGTTTATAATGAAGCAAGGCATGTACTTGGGGCGACCGTCAGGATGATATGATTTGATTTTGGGTATTATAGGGTGCAGTGATGTTTAAGGTCCTTAGTCTTAATACCAGTCTCATCCAAATTTCGAGGACGAAATTCCTTTGTTAGGGGGGAAGTATATAATACCCCGTATTTTTGGATATTTATATTTAATTAAATTGGAGAATTAAATGAAAAATACGGTTTAATTTAAATTACGTAAGAGAAGTAATTTAATGAGATTTATTAAAAATTGTGATTATGGACTATTAATCGAGAGATAGATACTGATTAATATTGCCTCATTCTATTTACTTAGTGCGAGTAGTAAATAGTTACTTAACACGTGTAGACCGTTTTGGGGTGAGAATGAGTAATATATTTTTAAGTGACTCAAAAGACAATTTAGAGGTCATGGTTAACCCCGGAAGGGTTGAAATAGTCAAAATAGTATACCCAGGGGTACTAGTTAGGTTCCAGGACGTTTTTGGGCTAAGTCGGGACCGTTCAGGGGCGTTTTAGTCTTTTAAAATGTAGGAGTGAGAAGACCTACGAATTTAATAACTCTAAGTTAGATTATAAGAGTTGGAGGCTAGGGTTAGAGAGAAAAAAACACACCATAGCCATTAGAGAGAAGAGAGAAACAATTCTCAAGGCAAAAGGAAGAATTTGAAAGGATTCAAAGGAGACTTTCACCACAAACTTGTGGGGAAGGAAGATTGAAGGAGAAAAACAATCAATCATCAACAAAAATAATAAAATCAGAACCCCTCTATCAAGGCAAGTGTTTATTACAAATCAATTCAAGTTATAATACCCATGTGTAGGGAGTTTTAAGAATTGGCTGATTCTATTGAAAAACCTTGAATTAAATGTATGAATCGATCATATGTTTGGGTAGGATTGCATGTAGAACGAATCCCTAAGTAAATATGAAACAAAATTTGAATATATTTGATGATTAACATAAAATCTTTATGATTTCTTGGTTAAAGAACATGAATCTTGAATGACTTAGGGTTTAATTGATGATCACAAGATGTCAATCTGCCATAATTTTTGACATAACTTTAAACATATTCCATTTGAATTTTACTTCGAATTAGAGTGTGAACCATACGTGTATGGAAATTTCTATCTCTTAGCTATCCAATGAAGTTGGAATCAGGTCAATCGGAGTTCTGTAGAGGGAGTAATCGACATATTACTACAGGGTGTTTGATCTGCCAGCATAGTAATCCGCCAAAATTTTGACGTGACTTTAAACGTGTACGATTTGAGTTGTAATTCGAATTAGAGTGTGAATCATAGATGTATGGAAATTTATATCTCTTAGCTTTCCAATGAACTTGGAATCAGGGCAATCGAAGTTCTGTAGAGGGAGAAATCGAAATTTTACTAGAGGGTGTTTAATCTGCCAGAAAATTTACGATTCGTTTCGGCTGCGAGAAAATGTAAGATCTTTCTTTTTAAGACTCAAATGACTAAAATTTTATCGGGGAAGTATTTGGGACCTTGATGAAATATATTTCTGGAATAATGATATGTAAGTAGGTCTATGATTGAGTGTTGGACTTAAATTTTGTGAGAGAATTAAAGTGGACATTCATAGGCTTGATTGTGACGTATTTTAATTCGAGATGATAAGACTATAATTACGGAAAAGCATGAGCGAGCTTAAATTTATTGAGTCAGTAGGTTAACAAGGGTAACTACTGAATTGATATAACAAGGGGTAACTAGGACCCTTAGAGTTGTGTGAATACTCGAATTAAAATGAAAGTGAAATAAATTTGTAAAGCAAACAATTATGGTTAATATAAGAGAATACTATATTACGTACAAGTATGATTGATAGGTCGGGTGTGTACCTACTAAATTGTATGAACTAGTTGGTTGAGATATGTATACCTAAATTAACTATGTTAGGTTCGATGAAGTATTCCGAACTAACGTAGGGTTATTATATGTTAGGGTCGATGGAGTATTCCGAACTAACGTAGGGTTATTATATGTTTGGGGTCGATGTAAAATGCCGAACCAAACCTTTGAACTGGTGGCGTGATGAAAGAGTCCGAGCCAAAATTTGTATATATAAATAGTTGGGGTCCATGTATCATTCCAAACCAATTTTTACTTGGGATCGATGAATCATTCCGAACCAAGAGTCCTTCACGTGTGTAAAAAGGACAAAATAGTAATGACTGATATTTAGTATATATTGTGTGTGAAATATATACTTAATGATATTCTACTTCTGTGTATTAGTAGATTGATATATATTATGTATTTAAAGATACATATCAAACTGGTAAGTTAAGTAGTGAAACTTAATTACGAAACGTAACGTTAGATAGAGAATATCTATTTAGTAATTTAAGTAGTGAAACTTAATTACAAAAGTGGGAAGATAGAAATTGTAAGAATTGTAATAATTTTAGTAGTGAAACTAAATGAGAAGTCTTGAAGTATAACATAGGTGAAATGTTACTTGATAGTTAATTAACATACGCGAGATGTTAGTGAAATGGATTTGTATTGTATGGGCGGTACGAGAACTTAGATACAGATAAGTTCAGTTGATTACCTTAGTTAGTTAGCTTGGGAAGTATGGCTAGGTAAACTAAGTGTAGAACGTTAAGTGTGCACAATAAATGAGGAGTGAGTAAACTCAAGAGAGTTTACAAGAACCTAACATGTGTAATCAATAACCGCATTTTATATTGTGATAAACGCTTGCTAAATATTTTCAAAATGTTTTGAGTACTAACTCTTGGTATAAAATATTTTCAAAACCTTTTAGGTGTCCAGCCACAGGGATGCCATGGATGGTGATTCTATTCCAGGGACTCGAAGTTGTAGAACAGTGGATGCTTACAGGATTTTTACTAGACGATATCTCTCATTCAGATCTAGTACTGGATCTCACACTATTCTATGTATGGACTTGTGGCCGGTATCAGTCTGAGATGTCGGTTTCAGACTAGTAGTTGTTCTATTGTTGTTTGGGATTTTTAGCCAATGTTTTATTCGGTAATATTTTTGTTCTGTTGTACTTATACTTTGTTGGTTTGGGTTTTAGTACATGGTAATTGTTTTACTTTTTCTGCATGGTTGATTTTTCTGTTTAAGAAAGATAAAATTTTGGCATCGGTCTAATTTTTACTTAGGTGATTAGTAATTAAAAAGTTTTTGACAGTGATGCTAAGAATGAACCATTTGAGAAACCTGTTTTAATTTAATAAAGGCCTGATCACCCGATGCTTAATTAGGCGGGGTGTCACATGGCTCTCAGCCCACTTATCTATTAATGACAAGATAATTTCATTACGCTTATGGCCTTTTACTCCTTTACCATATACTGATCCTTTTATCGTTGTTTGGTTAGTGTTTGTTTGTAGTCTGATACAAGCTACATGTCCCCTACCTCAAGTTTGGGGATGATCCTTGGGCCTAACATTAGTGAGAAAGCTCGCGAGGAATTTTTGAAGATTTTCAAATCCTTGAGGGTGAGGACAGAGTAGTACACGAATCAGATTGAACTAGTCACCAAGCTGAAGGATGATCTTCAAGCCATAGAAGAGATCGAGGCTTTGGTCCAGGACGTGGTGAATGCTCTGAGTGCAAAACTCATGAAGACCACATAAATCATCCAAATGAGAAAAATGCTTCAGAATGAAAAAAAAGTTCTGAGGAAGTAGGTTTTTGGGTTATAAGTGTTTGTGGCCGTTCTCAAGGAGGATGTCAATAGGCTGAGGTATTCATTCAAAATGGGACCTTGAGAAGCTTGGGCAAAAGGTTATAATGCTGGCTAGGCTGATGCCCAAGCGAGGATCAAGGAGGTAGAGGAGATTGACTTTACTTGATGGTGGTTATGTTCTCTTAGGGAGGTGAAGATGCCTAAGGAGTCCAGATTGTGGTATAAATACCGATTGAGTGTCCTGTCTACTGCCACAATTGTCATATCCCAAACCCAAATCCATTCTAATCATTCACTTTTACAATAATTAAATCAAAATCTTCAACCCATTTGAAATATAATTCATTTATCAATATTTTCATGCATAATGTAATAAACATCAGAGTCATAATTAAGCGAACATACGATACTATGATTAACTATTACAGTTATCAAGTTAAACTCTATAACTCAATATATACAATGTATGAGTGTAGTAAAATCCTCAATGTGACAATAATAAAATCCCCATATCTAAACCCCAACTCTTTCTAACGGTGCAACTCCCAAAATCACCGATTATATGGCATCTTAGCTGACAATGTACAAACCTAAAAATGTTAAATATAAGCATTAAGTAATAAGCTTAGTGAGGTACTCGTTCCTTGTAATGAAATAACAGTTCTATATCAAATCTATGGATATAAAATCCAAACAATCCTGCCTGTTATGGATATAACAAATCTTGGAACAGGAGTTCATACAAATCCTTGTAATAAGACAAAACAAATCATTGGATCTTTGTCTAATTCCAATAATGGATCATAAGACCCAAACAATCCTCGATCATAAGACCCAAACAATCCTGGACATTTTAATATAAAAAAAATCCTGAATACCGAAGTATTCAAAACAATCCTCTACGAGAGATATATTCATATCCATCATATCATTTTCATATCTATATATATGAAACAATCATAGGTACACTCACCTTGGCAATTTAACAAGCTTTTACTTCGCCTTTGTCCGACACTTATTGAATCGGTTCTTCTTCCCATCCTATCATTCTTAAGATATTAGTATCATCATAAGAATATTAAAAATCCAAAGGATAACTTAAAAGTAACTCAATTCATAAGCATCATATGATTCCATTCAAATCATTTATCATAAATGAAGTTCCATCTAAATTCATGTTAAGACATTTAACATACCTAAATCATAGTCGAGACATATTTTAATTTATTCTTGGTAATCCAATTCTTATCATATTAGGTTTCCAATACAAAATATGGCACACTATTTCAAGTTTTCTAGAGCAAGATATTCCCATTTCTTTACCACATAGTAAATATGCCCTATAGGCTCTTCTATCGTTCAGTCCAATTTCAAGAATTTTCATTATTTTTCTACATCATAAATTTCTATGATTTTCCATCCATTATAAATAAACATATTGAATAATACAAAATTAAAGTTTCATAATTTTCAGAGTTCATTTGTTATATCAAAAACTTTATCAAACACATGGCATATCCAATTGAATTACGCAAACAACAACTATGTACCAATTACAACCATCACCAAGGTCTAGACATAAGGAGTTAAATTCTTATTTTCGGATATGCTTTGCATATATGAGTCTATCTTCATATCCAATTGGAATTTCTCAATTCCAATAGGTACACAAAAACTTATGAAATTTTGAACACACGAGGGTTCTAAACAAGGCCATATAACACCTTCATCATTCTTCGAACTGGTATCTATCCATGCATATACATCAAGGCATGAAGGTTAATAAAAAATTTATGATTTCTATCATTTGAATCTATAATACAAGAAAAATAACGATATTTATGGATAGAATTACCTTAGAGACTTTTACGTAATTTTCTGCGGATTTTTCTCCAATTTTCCCTCACACTTCTCTTCCTAAGCTTCACGATTCTCTCTCTTCAAGACAAAATTATTTCATGGATGAATTTTCTAAAGAAGTAAGTACTTTTAAGGTGTTTAAGTCGGCCAAACCATCCTCTCCTTCCAACCAATCAAATCATAACACATGGTGTACTAATAAGACAAAATACCACTTAACGGATGGACATATTAGCCCTTATTTCGTAATTTCAGTATAACTCCTTACTTAGAGCTCTATTTTGTACACCGTTTGTTGTGTTACAAAACCTAATTCATATATCTAAGACTATCTAGTTTTTACCTCAAGTTAATTGTTATATTATAAGGGTTAAAACTAGCCTCCAACATGAGTTCTATTGAAAGCTTCAAAACTTCTTGTTTGTAACCAATTTGACATTTCATGATTTTTAAAGGTAGGATTAGATTGAATATAATAATATAACATTATATATATTAACAACACATTATCCATATCACATAAGGTAAGAATGATTCAAACATAACTAGTCATAATTATATTCGGGTTGTCACAATTCTCCCCATGTTGGAAAATTTCATCCTCGAAATTGACATACCTTGGTTGTTCGAATCAAACAAATATGAATAACGCATTTTCATGATATCCTCGATCTCTCATGTAGATTCTTCCATATAATTACTTCTCCACATAACTTTCACAAGTGGTATCATCTTGGATCTCAATATTTGTTCCATCCTATCCACGATAGCAAGTGGTTCTTCCACATAGATCAAGTCTTGATTCAACTCAGTAGACTGTTACAGTAATGCATGTGAAGAATCCTCTACATACTTTCTTAACATAGAGGCATGGAAAACATCATGTAATCGGGCTAATTTCGGTGGCAATGCTAACCTGTAGGCAACCATTCTGACTTTATTAAGAATTTTATAAGGGTCAATGTAGCATGGACTTAACTTCCCTTTATTTTCAAACCTCATAACTCCTTTTCATGGCGATATTCAGATAAATACAAAATCCACTTTCTATAATTCCAAATCTTTTCGCAGTTTATCATCATAACTTTTCTATTTACTTTGGTATGTTATCATTCTATCTTGAATAATCTTCACCTTTTCAGTAGTGACTTCAATTAACTCTGGACCTTTTATCTTCCTTTCCCCAACTTCACCCCAACATATCGGTGTACGCCATCGTCTACCATATAACACTTCATATGGCCCTATACCAATACTAGATTGAAAACTATTGTTAAATGCAAATTTTATCAAAGGCAAATATTCATCCCAATTACCTTTGAAATTAAACACACAAGCTCTAAGCATATCCTCCAAAATCTGTATTGTTCTTTCAGACAACCCATCCGTATGAGGATAAAAAGTTTCACTAAACTTTATGTTAGTACCCATAGCATACTGTAAACTATCAAAAAATATGGATGTAAAAGTAAGGTCCCTATATGAAATAATAGAAAGAGGTGCTCCATGCAATCAAATAATCTCATTAATATACAATCTAATATACCTATCAACTGTATACGTAGTCTTGACAGCTAAAAAATGAGTTGACTTAGTTAACCTGTCTACCACTACCTAAATAGAATCTGAGACCTTTTGAGATCGAGGAAGCCCAACCACAAAATCTATCGTTACTTGATCACATTTCCATTCCGGTATTGGCAATGATTGAAATAAACCCGCAGGTTTTTGATGCTCCACTTTTACTTGCTGACATAAAATGCATTTAGCAACAAAATCAGCTATTTCCTAATTCATATTATTCCACCAATTATGCTCATTTAAATCCCTATACATTTTAGTAATACCAGGATGCATAGTATAAATGGAATTATGAGCCTCATCTAAAAATTTTGCTTTCAATCCATCCGTATTAGGCGCACATAATCGTTGCTTATACAATAAAGTGCCTTAATTAACAATACAAAAATCTTCAGACTTACCATCTCTGACATCTTGTCTTTTCTTCTCAAGAAATGGATCCTAACTTTGTAAATCTTGAATACAGGTTGCTAACAAAGGCCTCACATTCTCAAGAGAAAAGATTCTGTCCCCATCGGTTGGCTACAATTCCAACCCCATCAATCTCAACTCCATAACGTGGGCAACTATAACACATCGAATACAAGATAACCTGCTCAAAACCTTTCTACTCAAAGCATGTGCAACTATATTTTCATTATCTGGATGGTAGTGAATTGTAAATTCACAGTCTTTAATTAACTTCATCCATCGCCTCTGCCTCAAATTCAACTCTTTTTGAGTAAATAAATACTTGAGACTTTGATGGTCAGTAAAAATTTCATATAGTTTACCATATAAATAATGATGCCACAATTTCAAAGAAAACATAATAGCAGCAAGTTCTAAATCATATCTAGGATAATTACATTTATGTGTACGCAATTGCCTAGAAGCATAAGCAATAACCTTACCATGCTACATAAAAACCCAACCCAACCCTTGATGTGAAACATTGGTATAAATAATAACACCATCTCCACCATGTGGAATAGTAAGAACATGTGCAGTTACCAACCTCTTTTTTAATTCTTCAAAACTATTTTCACAATCAAAATTCCATTCAAACTTAACATCTTTCCGGGTTAATTTAGTCATTGGCTAGTCAATCGAAGAAAATCCCTTTATAAACCCCCTATAATACCTAGCCAAACCCATAAAACTTCTCACTTCAGTCACATTATTAGGCCTCTCCCATTTTACAATAGCTTCTACTTTCTTTGGATCAACACGTATACCATCTCATGAAATAACATGGCCTAAAAAAACAACGTGAGATAGCCAAAATTCACATTTTCTAAACTTAGCATACGACTGCTTATCTTTCAACACATTCAAAATAGTTCTAACATGCTTTTCATGTTCAACCATATCACGTGAGTAAATCCGAATATCATCAATAAAAACTATCACAAATGAATCGACAAAAGGATGTAGTACCCGTTTCATAAGATCCATAAATACAACTGGAGCATTAGTTACTCCAAAAGGCATCACCATAATCTCAAAATGACCATACCGAGTATGGAAAGAAATTTTAGAAATCTCACTCTCCTTAACCCTCAACTGATGATAACTTAATCATAAGTCTATCTTTGCAAACACTTTAGCACCCTGCAACTGATCATACAAATCATCTATATGAGGTAAAGGGTACTTGTTCGTAATCCTATCCTTATTCAGTTGCCTATAATCAATACATAAACGCATAGTACCATCTTTATTTTTCACAAATAAGACTGGTGCACCCCATAGAGATACACTAGGCTATATGAAACCCTTATCAAGTAAATCGTGCAACTAAATCTTGCATTCTTTTAACTCAACAGGTGTCATTCTATACGGTGCCATAGAAGTAGGGGCCATCCCCGGTGCCAATTCAATACTAAACGCAACCTCTCTTTTGGGAGGTAAACCAGGTATCTCATTAGGAAATACCTCTGGAAAATCCCATACAGTAGGGATATCTTCTAATCGTAATGACCAATTCCTAGTGTCAAGAACATATGCAATGAAACCTTCACAACCTTTACTCAATAATTTCCTAGTCTGAATAGCATAGATGATGCAACTAGGAACAATTTTCTTTTCTCCCATAAATTTAAATTCGGATTCTCCAATCATTTTAAAAATAACTTAGATAACCAAAACATTCATAGATGCGTGATATTTAGATAACCAATCCATTCCCAAAATTATATCAAAATCAAAAATATCAAATGGAAGTAATTCCATAACTGTATCTCTAATCCCCACAGTCAAAACACAATCATGAAAAGCATATTAAGCCACAATCATATCCCCCATAGGCATGGAAATACCAAAGCCCACATCTAAACGAGTAGATATATAGCAAAAGTATAAAATACGAAAGAATGTGTGGAACCGAGATCAATTAAAACATAAGCACTTCTATCAGTAACATAAAGTGTACCTGTCACCACATCTGAATTAACTTGAGCCTCTTTCATCGTAAAGACTCGTCCACCTGGCCTAGAACTGCTAGCTTGTCCTCTGCCCACACTTTTCATTCCACTGCCTGGAGGTAACACTCTGCTTACCACTTCACTAGGTGCCACTGGAGTCTCTGCTAACTGTGGACAATTCTTTTTAACATTCCTCACTTGATGATAATGGTAGCATTCCATTCCTTTAAGCTTAGGACACTCGCATTTATAATGCCCCTCCTTTTTGCAAAAGAAATATGTAACAACTCTTACCGGTGCCTCACCTCTTCGTGACCTCCTAACTAGACTAGAAGATCCTCCACCCTTGTTATCTTTACCAAATCTCCCCTGACCTCTACAACTATCTCCTCCACCTCTCTAAAATTTAAGAGTTTCCATCTTAAAACTTCCACCCTAACCTCCCTTAGACTGAGATGAGTCGAATTTACTTTTCTTAAAACTCTCTCTACTCGCCACCCCTTGGTTCATTTGCCTTTCTTTTATCATGAATTTATTCATAAAAAAAGAATAATCTTCTAACTCATAAGTAGCCACTCTATTTTGAATGGGCCAAATCGTTCCCTCTTGGAACTTACTACATTTCTCTTCCTCATCCTCCACATATTTAGTAGCAAGTTTAGACAAAGCTATATATTTAGCCTCATACTCCCTTACAGACATTTTCCTTTGGGTCAAATTTATAAATTCACTCACCTTCTTCCTCCTATAAACTTTAGGAAAATACTTAACATATAAAGCTTTAATAAATTCATCCCAAGTAATAACATCAGTGTCTTCCATCCTGGGCACCAAATGGTTACCGGCTTCCCACTAATATTTAGCCTCTCCTTTCAGTCTAAACACAACCAAATTCACTTTATGGTTAACGGGAACTTTCATCACTGCAAAGATAGTCTCTAAATATGTAATTTACATCTCATCTTCTGTAGGTTCATCTGACCCTGAATATTCTAGAGGATTTAACTTCAAGAACTTTTCATACATGGTATCTTTAATTTCCTTCCTTGCCTCTTTCTCGATTCTGGCTACAATCTTTGATTCCAAATATCTAGTTTGTTGTTGTGCCATTAATGCCATATTCCTTTCCTGTTTTTGTGCCATCCTCATCATTGCTTATGCCATTATTTGCATCTCTATAGGTTTCTCATGTTTTCTAAGTCTTCCTGCTATACTTTGCTCAATTTCAATATCCTCGTGTGTATGAGAAGCTACTACATCTTCTCTATGTTGTCCATCCCCAGGTTCCATTTGTAATTATCTATAATACAATAAAGTTATAACAACTAACATAAACTGTTTATGATACTAAATCATTGGTTAGTACATAAATAATTCAACAATATCAAATCAAACCAATAACAGCCATCTAACCGTCACACACTCCAGAATTTATAACCTATACGCTCTGATACCACTAATTGTCACACCCCAAACAAAAATCCATTCTAATAATTTACTTTTATAATAATTAAATCATAATCTTTAGCCTATTTGAAATGTAATTCATTTTTCGGTATTTTCATGCATAACAGACATAATGAACATAATCTTATTCTTTGTACCATAACATAATTAACATCATAGTCATAATTAAGTGAACATACGATACTATGACTAACTACTATAATTATCAAGTTAAACCACTATAACTCAATATATACAATGTATGAGTGTAATAAAATCCTCAATGTGACAATAACAAAATCCCCATATATGAAATCCATCTCTTTCTAATGGTGCAACTCTCAAAATCACCGATCTTTAGGTATCCTAGCTGGCAACGTACAAACCTAAAAATGTTAAATATAAACATTAAGCAATAAGCTTAGTGAGGTACTCCTTCCCTGTAATGAAATAACAGTTCTATATCAAATATGTGGATATAAAATCCAAACAATCCTCCCCATTATAGCAATAACAAATCCTGAAACAGAAGTTCCAACAAATCTTGGATCTTTGTCCAATTCCAATCCTCGATCATAAGACCCAAATATTCCTGAATCATAAGATCCAAACAATCCTGGATATTTGAATATCCAAGCAAATCCTGAATATTGAATTATTCAAACCAATCCTCTTTTAGAGCTATATTCATATCCATCATATCATTTTAATATCTATATATGAAATAATCATAAGTACACTCACCTTGGCAACTTAACATGATTTTCCTTTGCCTTTGTTCGTCACTTGTTCAACCGATTATTCTTCCCTTCCTATCATTCTTAATCTACTAATATCATCATAAGAATATTAATAATCCAAATAATAACTTAAACGTAACTCAATTCATAAGCATCATACGATTCCATTCAAATCATTTATCATAAATGAGGTTGCATCTAAATTCATGTTAAGACATTTAACTTATACAAATCAAGTCCAGATATAGTTTAATTTATTTTTGGTAATCCAATTATTATAATATTAGGTTTCCCATACAAATATGGAACATCATTTCAAGTTTTCTAGTGCAAGATATGCCCATTTCTTTACCACATAGTAAACCTGCCCTATAGGCTCCTCTATCGTTCAGTCAACTTCCAAGAATTTTCATAAATTTTCTACATTATAAATTTCTATGGTTTTCCTCCCATTTTCAATACGCATATTTAATATTATAAAATTAAAGTTTCATAATTTTAAGAGTTCATTTTCTATATTAAAAACTTTATCAAATGCAGGTCATATCCAATCGAATTTTTGCAAACAACGACTATGTACCAACTTACAACCATCACCAAGGTCTAACCATAAGGATTTAAATTATAATTGTTGGATATGATTTGAATATATTAGTCTAACTTCATATCCAACTAGAGTTTCTCAATTCTAATAAGTATACAAAAACTTATAAAAGTTTGAACACGCAAGGGTTCTAAACAAGGCCATATAAAGGATTTACACATTAATCTTTTTTCGAACTTGTATCTATCCATGCATATACATCAAGATGTGAAAGTTTAATAAACAATTGATGATTTCTATCATTTCAATCAGTAATACAGGAAAAATAACAACATTTATGGATAGAATTAACTTAGGGACGTTTACATAATTTTTTACGGATTTTTCTCCAATTTTTCCTAACACTTATCTTCCTAAGCTTCACGATTCTCTCTCTTCAAGAAAAAATTATTTCATGAATGAAATTTCTGAAGAAGGAGGTACTTTTAAGGTGTTTTAACCAGCCTCCCATTCCAACCAATCAGATCATAACACATGGTGTACTAATAAGACAAAATACCACTTAATGGATGGATAGATTTTCCCTTGTTTCATAATTTTAGCATAACTCCTTACTTGGACCTTTGTTTTACACAACGTTTATTGTGTTACAAACCTAAGTCATATATATACAATTATCGAATTTTTAACTCAAGTCAATTGTATATTATAAGGGTCAAAACTGGCCTCTAATATGAGGATTCCTACCGAAAGCTTCAAAATTTCATGTTTGTAACCAAATTAATATTTCATGATTTTTAAAGGTAGGATTAGACTAAATACAATAATGTAACATTATATATACTAACAACACATTATCCATATCATATTAGGTAAGCATGATTTAAACATAACTGATCATAATTATATTCAGGTTGTCACAACAATCCTTTCTCGAAGGATGATAAGTGTATCCCGACGAATGCCATCCCCACCTAGATCTTAGAGCACGGTGACGAAGAGGAAGAGATCTCACCTAAACCAGATGATGGTCAAAGGGTGATTGAGCAGAATATCTTGCTCGACATCCTAGGCCATATTAGGTCTTTATGTATTTATAAATTTAATTTCATACTTTTGTTAATAGATAGCTTTTGGATTTAACCTTTTCCATATTTTGAGCATGTGTTGACTAAACATGTGTTAATAATTTGCTACTTATGCTTTAACTTGAAAGAGCTACTACTCGTTATCCAATCAACATATTATTCAAGTGGACTAATACTTAGGTTTTATCATTTTGAGCTTCTTAGCTGACTAAATGGTATTTAGAACTCGTGTTAGCCACATGTTATTATGTGTTTGAACATTATCCCAGTCTAATATGCCTTAGCAATATTATTACATCTACTTTACCTTTTAGGTCGTGTTGTCACACTTCCTTAGGCCTAAGTAAGATGATGGCGAGAATGCACCTGGTCACTACGCCATCCTCCCGAGCAGGGTTTTTTTATGACCAACATTATTTGCGACCAACTTGAGTTGGCTTTTTTGCCTAAGGATCCCCTATAGGGCTTTTATTGTTATCGGGGCAACTTATGAGGTACCTCGTGTTTGTAACAAAGACCTGAAGATTGTAGTAATTGAAACATTTGTTATAACTACTGCAAACCTTACTCAGCACATGAGATTCCCTGATTGGAACAAGCTCGAACAACTTATTGTAATCCCAGGAGTTTATCCATGCACAAAGGAGTTATCATTTGGAACAGGTGCATATGAATCAGATATAACTGTTGATACCAAATTTAGTCTGCTGACATGGATCAATAAAGTGAAGACACATGGCAGTTTACGTGGCAACAACAAACACTTCTGAGGAACTCACACGCTCCGAGGAACCATACTACAACGAGGTACACTGTTTCCCCGAGGAACTCATACGCTCCGAGGAACTCTTGAGCACCGAGAAGCTTAGGCGGTCCGAGCTGCACCTCGAACAAAGCATTAATAGCGGGATAACCAACAGTTTGACTGTTCATTAAATGCTTATCATTCAGACGCATACGCTTAAGGAGCATTGAATGTATCACCCTTTCATATGTACATCATTTAATGTATTACCCTTTCACATTATAGCCCCAGGGCTATAAATACATTGTACAATCCTCATTGTAAAGGGACCGAAATTTTTTGAGATGGTTTGTAATCGAGAATTCCATACAATCAGCAATACCATAACAGTGGACGTAGGCCATTCTTATAAGGCTGAACCACTTTAAAAATTCTTTGTCTCATTTATTTATCTGTGATTGAATAATTAGATACGATCTAATTTTTTACATCAACAGATTGGCGCCGTCTGTGGGAAACGACTGATAATATCGTTTTCCATAAAAAACAATCCATCACAAATGGCTGATATTCCAGAATCAAGCAATCAAAATGCTGGAAGCCCTCCAAATCCATCTGCTCTGCCAAATATTCCAGATCTGGCTGGAATAATGACAAATCTGGCTCAGGGCCAGACCGTCATGCAAGAAACTATGCGCCAACTCATACAAACCCTCCATGGCGGTGCACCAACCCATTCAAGACCACGAAGTATTCAAAGAAATACCTGTGCATCTTCTTCGCGTACTAATTCATATCGCAATGAGGAGTCTGAATATTTTCTTATCAACCTGGACGAACTTCGTCAGTGCGAGCCACAGATACTAAACAACGTATCACTCTTTCCCAGAAAGGACCAGTGCACTAGAAAGATTAAGCAGATTATCACCTTTCGATCGATTAGGTCCTAGAAGGAGCAAAAGTCCTCCTAGAGCCCCATCGAGGAGTTTTCGACGACCATCAGATTTAAGGGAAGGATCTGCATGGTCGCGACCAGCTGCTCGTCAAGAGGGATCCCAGGAAGCCACATCAACGCGATCAGTTGCTTGGACCAATAGGCCCGCGGAAGGAAATGATGCATGGAAAGGCTCTATTCAAAGGATGGAGGATAGATTGGGGTAAATGGTTAAAGCTAAGAACCCCCTACAACGAACCTTTGTTCGAGGAACACCTTTTGTCCAGTCCATTGTAGATTTTTCAACACCATCAAAGTTCAAAGCACCTATTGTGACCCCCAAATATGATGGAAAGACTGACCCTATCCTTCATATAGAACAATACCAAGATGCAGCTGACATCTATGATGTTCCAGATGAGATGAGATGCAGGGCGTTCTCGGGAACTCTTACTGGATCTGCTCAAATATGGTATAATAATCTTCCTCGGGGTAAGATCTCAACTTTTCTTCAACTGACCGAGTTATTCATTGGGAATTTCTATTTTGGGGCAAAGCCAGTTAAACGAGTAGTACATTTGTTAAGTGTTAGACAAAAAGCTGGTAAGAGTACCAGAGATTATATAACTCGTTTTAATAACGAGAAACTTGAAGTCATTCATTATGAGGAGAAGAAACCGATTACTACTTTGATGAGTGGACTACTGCCCAACAAGTTGTACTACACTTTGGCCAAAGATCCACCTAGAACCATGTCAGACCTGATGGGAAAAGCGTCCAAGATTATGAATGCCGAGGAGACTATGTCCGCGAAAAAGAACATGGATGCCAAAGAAACCAAGGTGGAAGGTGATAAAGCTAAGAAGAAAGAGCATAAGAACAATGGTAATGACAAACATTCAAAAAACAGGTCGGTATGGGACGTGATGAAGAAATATGATAATTATACTCCTTTGAAGAAGGATATCAACCATGTTCTAGAGGAAATCAAGAACAACGAGGAACTAAACTGGCCAGAGAAAATGAAGGCAGACCCTGACAAGAGGAATAAGGCGAAGTATTGCGAGTTTCATAAAGATCATGGCCATATGACCAAAAGTTGCATAGCTCTTCAGAATGAGATTGAAACACTCATCAGACGAGGAAAATTGTCAAAATATGTTGATCGTGGAAGAGAAAGAAGAAACAATGACCGAACAAGAGAGAGGTCTAGATCTCCTCATCGAGCAGAGGAAAACAAGAAAAAAAATCATGAAGTTGATCCCGATCTTCCCAAGAGACCAAGGCAGCCAGAACGTGAGGTATTTTCAATACGCTTTGGGTCATTTGACTGTAATGTTATAACAGGTGGAGATGCAAGAGGGGGAGACCTTACTGCCGAGAGAAAAGCTTACCTCTGTGAGGCTCAAGCTTGTTCATACATTCAACGAATAAATCTAGCTGAGGAGGATCGCCCGAGAAAGGTGTATAAAGAGAAATTGGTCATTGGTTTCTTAAAGAATGACCTTGCAGGTGTTCTATATCCTCATGATGACCCACTGGTGATCAAGATGAGAATGAAGGAGGTTATAATTTCAAGAGTACTGGTCGACAATGGTAGCTCGGAAGACATCATGTTCTACTCGTGCTTCGATAGTTTAAATCTAAAACTATCTTAATTGGAGCCTTATCATAGACCCCTCCTCGGTTTTGCTGGCGAGAAAGTTTTTCCACTTGGGACATTCAAGTTGGATATATTCATTGGTACGTGTCCTGCTTGTCGAGATGGATAAGAATATTCAGTCATCATACAATATCATCATGGGAAGAGTGGGATTGAAGAAGTTCGAGGCTGTGCCATCTACGGTGCATTAATGCCTGAAATTTCCAACAAATTTTGGAGTAGGAGTTTTGAAGGGTGACCAGAAAGTAGCTTGGGAATGCTATTATTCATCCGCCGAGCAAGAAAAACTGGAGGAATTAAGGAAAAAGACTACTACTTATCAAGTAGAAGAAGGGGCAGAAATTGAAACATTGGATCCTAGAGATGAGTCGCAACTCGTGAAGGGTCAGGTGGTGGAAGCTACTGAAAACATCATTCTGGACGACGAGCACCCTGAGCGAACTACTTAAGTAGGTTCATCGTTGTAAGCCTCACTAAAACAGGAATTGATAACTTTCCTTAGAAGCAGAAAGCAAACTTTTGCGTGGAGTCATGAGGATATGCCTGGGATAGACCCAAATTTCTTATGTCACGAACTCAATGTGAATAAGGAGATCAAGCCTGTGAAGCAGAGAAGAATAGTATTCAGTCCCGAGAAGAATCAAGCTATACAGGAGGAAGTCGAGAAGCTCCAGAAGGCTTGTTTTATTGAAGATGTTAAATATCGAGACTGGTTAGCCAATGTAGTGATGGTGAAAAAGAAGAACAACAAATGGAGGATGTGTGTAGACTTCACCAACCTCAACAAAGCATGCCCAAAGGATCACTTTCCATTTCCCCAAATTGATCAACTAGTAGATTCTACCTCGGGACACGAGCTGCTGAGTTTCATGGATGCTTATTCTGGCTACAATCAGATTAAAATGAAACCTGAAGACAGGGAAAGTACTTCTTTCATTACCCCTAGGGGAACTTATTGCTATAATGTTATGCCTTTTGGTTTGAAAAATGCAGGTGCGACATATCAGAGGCTGATGAACAAAGTCTTTGCTGAACAAATCAGTTGCAATATGGAAATATATGTTGACGATATGCTGACAAAGAGCAAGAAAGCTGCCGATCATCTAGTTGACTTAAGTCAGACTTTTGATCAACTAAATAAATACCAAATGAAGCTGAACCCGATGAAGTGCATATTTGGAGTACGAGAAGGCATGTTTCTCGGATACATTGTCAACCAACGAGGCATTGAAGCAAATCCTGAAAAGATCAAAGCTCTATTAGGGCTGCGATCTCCAACGACGAAGAAAGAGGTGCAAAGTCTTACAGGACGAGTAGCAGCACTCAATAGATTTGTATCACGAGCAACAGATCGATGTCTCCCATTCTTCAAGACACTCCGAAAGATTTTTGAGTGGAATGATGAATGTGAGAATGCTTTTCAAGACTTGAAAAAATACTTGGGAGCACCTCCACTGTTGTCCAGGCCAGTGATGGGAGAAAAATTGTACTTGTATCTAGTAGTATCGGAGAATACAGTTAGCTCGACGTTGATAAGAGTGGAGAATGGAGTACAAAAACCAATCTATTACACAAGTAAGGTCTTCCGAGGAGCAGAGATCAGATATCCAAGGCTGGAAAAGTTAGCACTGGCGCTGATTGAGGCGAGTAGGAGAATGAGACCATACTTTCAGGCTCATGCTATAGTCGTATATAATGATATGCCATTGAGGCAAGCCCTTCATAAACCAAAAAAATCAGGGAGATTGATGTACTGGGCAATAGAGCTCGGTGAATACGATATAGTCTATGTACCCAGATCATCGCTAAAAGGGCAAGCTGTAGCAGATTTTATAGCAGAGTTCACTTATCCTGATACCCCCGAGGAGCAAAAGTTGCTCGCTGATCAACCTGTGGATGTTACAGGATCAACAAACACAAGCTCAGACCAACTCCGGTTGGTAAAAGAGCAAGTGGATGTTACGGGATCATCAAATTCGAGCTCAGACCAACTCCGGTTGGTAAAAGGGCAAGAAAATATGATCGACGAAGAGCGAGAAATATCAGGGGAAGATGAAAGGAAGAAACAAATATTTCAGCGAGGAACTCTGACAGATCAGAAATTTGAAGACGAGTTACCTATATGGAGGCTATATGTAGATGGCTCATCTTGCACTACAGGATGTGGCGCGGGGATAGTTTTGAGCACTTCGGACGAGGTCGATATGGAATACGCCCTACGTTTCCAATTCAAAGCTTCCAATAATGAGGCTGAGTATGAGGCTATGATTGCAGGTCTTAATTTGACAAAAATTATGGAGGCGCAGCAGATTATTGTCTTCAGTGATTCTCAATTAATCATAAATCAAATGTTGGGAATATATGCAGCCAAAGGAGAATTAATGATCAAATACCATGCAAAGGTGATGGAGTCGGTATCAGAATTTGCTGCTATTCAGCTGGTCAGAATACCAAGAATGGAGAATGCAAGAGCAGATTCCCTAGCTCGATTAGCATCAGCTACTCGTACCGAGCTACGAAGAATAATTCCAATTGAAGTTTTAGCTGGTCGGAGTATAGATGAAGATTTGGCGATGAACTTTATCACCCTTGATTTAGGACCATCTTGGATGGATCCCATCAGGGCATATATTGAGGAGGGAGAATTGTCAATTGACAAGCTCACAGCCAAGAAATTGAAGTTTAAAGCTGCTCGGTATGTATTAACTAACGGTATTTTATATAGACGAGGAATTATAGAAGGTTTTCAAAGATGTGTACATCCCTCCGAGGTGAAAGAATTGATTGATGAGATCCATGAAGGGTCCTGTAGAGCCCATGTAGCAGGTCAGACGCTTTTGTAAAGGATGATGACGCAGGGATATTACTGGCCGACAATGAGGGCTGATTGTGTAGCCTGTGCCAAGAAATGTGACAAGTGCCAGCGCTTTTCCTCCATCCGAAGAACTCCACAAGCATTATTAACACCCATCACTTCCCCTTGGCCATTTTCCATGTGGGGAATAGATTTGGTTGGACCACTGCCAACGACTAGAGGAAGGTTCAAATACCTCGTCGTCGCAGTGGATTATTTTACTAAGTGGGTGGAAGCTGAGCCTCTCATTGATATGACGTACGAGGTGTACCAATTTATTTGGAAGAACATCGTTTGTCGATATGGTCTTCCTCATGCTTTCATCACAGACCATGGAACACAATTTGATAACGAGGAGTTCGCTGCCTATTGTCATCAATCAAATGTGTTGAAGATCCACTCAGCACCAGGCCATCCTCAAAGCAATGGATAAACTGAAGTGACAAACAGAACGCTGCTAAATGGCTTGAAGAAAAGACTGGATGATGTAAAAGCAAACTGGATCAACGAGTTACAGTCAGTACTGTGGGCTTACCGAACTACTCCCCGAGTAGCAACTGGAGAAACACCATATATGCTGGCGTTTGGAAGTGAAGCTGTTATACCTGCCGAGTTGGGCCTCCCAACACACAGGGTACTGAATTTCAATTCCCCTGTCAGCGACTTAATGAGAAGAATGGATTTAGACATGCTCGAGGAAGTTAGAGAAGAAGCAGCCATTAGAAATGTTGCTTACCAACAACGAACAGCTTTGTTCTACAACAAGAGAGTGAAGAAGTGCGACCTGAAAGAAGGAGACTATGTGCTGAAGAAAGTAATTCAAAAGCACAATAAGCTGGAGGCAAACTGGCATGGACCATACCGAGTTACAGAAGTTATTCGACCAGGAACTTACCGAATAGAAACTCTAGAAGGGGAGGAGTTTAAGAATGCATGGAACGCAGAGCACCTGCGCAAGTATTATCAATGATGAATAAAATGAAGATATTCTGTCGAAATTCTTTTTTTTTTATTAAAAGTTTTTCGGGGAATACTAGTGCTACACACTACTCGGCAAAGCTCAGGCTACTCAAAATTTTTTCTCGAAAATGCCAACTAAGGTTGGTCGAGAAACCTATATTCTTCCGGGAAGTAAAGCTACCAATATTCCTCCGGGAAGTAAAGCTACCAATATTCCTCCGGGAAGTAAAGCTACCTGTATTCCTCCGGGAAGTAAAGCTACCAATATTCCTCCGGGAAGTAAAGCTACCTATATTCCTCCGGGAAGTAAAGCTACCTGTATTCCTCCGGGAAGTAAAGCTACCAATATTCCTTCGGGAAGTAAAGCTACCTATATTCCTCCGGGAAGTAACGCTACCTATATTCCTCCGGGAAGTAAAGCTACCTGTATTCCTCCGGGAAGTAAAGATACTTGTATTCCTCCGGGAAGTAAAATTTATATTCCTAAGGGAAATAAAACTATATGTTTCTCGGGAAATAAAAGTATTCCTAAAAATACCAACTTATGTCGGTTAGGAAGTAAATATATTCTCAAAAATGCCAACTTGAGTTGGTCGGGAGGTAAAATTATTTCAAAAAGACTAACTATGGCTGGTCGGGGATAGAAACCCACAAACTGTAGTTAGTCGATAAGGAAAATTTATCGACCTTGGTTGGTCGGAAACATTTAAGAGAAAAATCTACCAACTATGGCTGGTCGGGGATAAAAACCCACTAACTGTAGTTAGTCGACAAGTAAAATTTAAAGTGATCGAGCAACATTTTTTATACTCGTAACTTTTTACTTATTACTAAGTTGGTCGAGAAACAAAAAATTATTTTTACCAAATGACTACCACAAGTTCAAACTACTCGACAATAAGTTGATCTACAAACTACACAATATTGTTATCTTTTACACATGCACAAATATAAAGTGTTTTACAAGACAATAGCAATTAAGATTGCGAACAGAAATGAAAATCTTTCATTAAATCCAAAAATAAATTACATTGATAATGAAAAAACAAGTTACATTGATATTGAAATGTATACTAACTATTACATCAAAATTCCTACTCTACTGGTCTTTTCCCCTATACTTTTTACTCAGGTTCCTCGCCAGCAGGCAAATCATTTAAAGCCAGGGGAGAATTTATGAAATTGAGATCCTTTAATATCCTGATATTCATCACGGATGGTCGATCCAAGAGGTGCTCGGGACGAGATACTTCAACACTTGAATGGAGATTGTAGTTGTCGAGATATTTGGAAATTAAGCATCGAGGAATGGTCTGAGTAGGTATCCAACTCATATCCAGTTTGAATGGAGGCACGGGTAGGTCGAGCAACCCAGGATCATGGTAGTCCCACAGGTAATGACCATGTTCGAGTTGCAGCACACCTAAGGCATTCAACCAGCCTTGCTTGTAGCCCTCATTATTGGCATTCTGGATACGATCGTCTAAGTGATAGAGAGCTTCGTTGTATCCAGCCATCCAGAACTCCCTGGGCTGTTTGTGGAATTGATATGTTAATCTATCCAGCTGCTCGTGGAGATTTTTGATGAAGATCTCTTTATTCTCCAAGGAATTCGAGCTGCTCTTGCTCATCCCCAAGGAGCTTTTGCTCGACCACGAGAAGATGTAGATGGGCCAGACCTCTTCAAGGTTTTCAACTCGTCCCTCAAGTTGGTGTTCTCGACTTCTAAGAACGAAAATCCCTCATCATTCACTAGGATCAAGACATTTGAAGTGGAAGCTGCAGACTTCAACTGAGACAACTCTTTCTGCAGGTTGTTATTTTCTTGCTCTAATAGTTCAGCTATCTGTCTGCACTCCTCAACTTTGCCCCTCAGAGTTCTCTCCCTCACCTCGTAGCCAGCAAAACGCTTCTCGTACCCCTTGTCAGCATTGAGTTACTGGTACTTCTTCTCGTACCCCTCATGCAACAGGGCAGTGGATTCTTTGTATTGTAGCTGAAGGTCTTCGAGGGTGCCTTGGAGATCCTCGATCATATCATAATAAGCCACATTATTTTCCACTGCTCGATCAAGTAGACACTTCAGATATTGGTATGCATCAACTGCTTGTTCAGAAGCATCTTAGCCGAGGATGTCGACGACTTGTGCCGCACTCAGATCTGTGTGACCAGCCTTAAAATAATCATTGCATTTCCTCAGTAGCACAGTATCATGAGCAGATAATAATTCCATCCTGGCCAGAAACTAGCAGAGGAAGAAAAGCAATAATCAATAAGAATCAAGATAGAGTATGAAGAAGAGACAACAGTATGCAAGAACAAAAATTTAAGTTTTATTATATCAAGGCTCAGGGTTACATATTCATTATTACAATTGACAAAAGAAAAATATAAAGAGAAATCCGAACAACTCTACACCTTTTCCTTGTCTCCCAAAACCTTCTCGGGAGGTTGGGACGAGGAAGTAGGTTGCTTGGAAGGAGTAGAAAGTTGCTCGGGGAGCGCCAGTAGTTGCTCGGAAGAAGTAACGATTTGCTGAAGTTCCTCGGCAGCAGGTTGGATGGCTGGGGGATGATCTCCCATCACCATAGAAGACTCTTTGGAGGCAGCTTCGTCCTCTTCTAAGTCTTCAGGAGTTGGAGGGGGACCAGGGATGTGTTGCTGAAAGAGTTCGGAATTTTCATCCACTTTCATCTCCTGAAGAGCAGCAACCCATCCATCCCAAAAGTATTTGAGACTGCCATAGTCCACTTGCGACACCATGGCAGCCAATCCCTTATTCCATCCCTTGTCCCAGCCAGCGTTGAGGGACTTCTTCACAGCCATCTTCCTCTTCAACTTCTCCGAGGAAAGATTCTCGGACAGCAGGTTATTAACTGCTTTTAATTTATTCTCAACCTCTTCCTTCTGTCGACTTACTTCCTGAAGCTGGCCCAATTTTTCCTCAGCAACCTTAAGCTTATCTTCAAGCTCCCCAGCAGTTTTGTTCTTCTCTTCAAGCTCTTTATTTTTCTTCTCAAAAGCATTCACTTTTTTCTCCAACCCTTGGGAGACTTCAGCAACTTGATCTTTCTCCTGCTCGGTGGAGGCAAGCTTGTTCTCCCAGATTGCCTTGTCAGTAGCATATGTTTGGCAAGAATCTTCCAAAGACTTAATAGCTTCCTTCAGAGCTTCCTCCACACTAGATGAGGAGCATGAAGATTTAATCGCCTCATCTTTCTTCAAAATTATATTGAAGCGGCTCGTCAACTGGGAAAAGAAAATGAAAGTAAGTCAGAAATAGAAATGACAAGGGAAATATGAAAAGTTCAAAGTAAGAGGACTTACAGAAGCAAGGTGGCGAGCAGCCAAAGAGGTAACCATATCCTGAGAAAGGTTTTCTTCGATACCTTGGACCTAGGGAATGATCCAAGACTTTACCGAGCTCATGGAAGAGCTCGGGGGAACAAAAGTTGGAACACCAGTTCCAGTAGTTGTGGGCTGAGTGATGGTGTCAACCAAATTGACCGAGGAGATTTTCTTCAGCTTCCTCGGGGGAGTAGGAATAGATTCAACCAAGGAGGAACTCTTGGTCGGTGATATTACAATCACCTCTCCTGGAGCAGCAGACTTGCTCGGAGCCACTAGGGGCTTCTCGACAACCTTCACAACAGGGGCAGCCGAGGAAGGCCATCATTTTTCTTTGTCCCCTCCCCTGGGACATCAATCTTGCTTCTTTTTGCCTCTCCAGCATCAGAGGCAGTTTTCTCAAAAAGGGTGGGAGGTCTTCTCTTCTTCATCCTTTCACTTAAAGGAATGTGTGATTCAGGTGAGGAGCTGGTGGAAGGTGGTACTGGATCTGCATCACTTATCACCGGACGAGCAGTGAAAGAAGTGGTATAGCTCTTGTACTGCAGTAGATACGAAGCTGACCTAATGAGCTCGTCGACAACACTCTGATGCAAACTCCAGATAAGTTTTAAGTGCCTTATATTTACGTCTGCTTCCTTTGGACACTTTCTTTTGCTATCAACTGCAAATAAATAAAAATTAAAATATCAGTAGCACATTTTATCAAACACAAAAGAAGCATGATTTCAAAATAAATAAAATGAAATAAAAATAACCTATCCCATTGCCATAGGGTTGGCATCTGGGACCCTGATAAACTTCATCTCCAGATAAAGGAGCATGTTGCCAATTTTTTAGGACAACCTCGTGCTGAAAATAATCCCTATTAGCATCCGGGAGATTGACTACTAAGGCCCTATTCAAAAATCTAGTTTTTAAATAAAAGGTGTTATCACCAACTGTCCATCTATAGCATAACATGAATTCTGGAATCCCTATGCGAGTTCCATGGATTTGATTTAACCTATGCACCCCATTAACTATTCTCCATGTATTGGGGGCTATTCTTGCAGGAACAACGTCAAAGTATTGACAAAATTCCATACATAAGGGATTGGGTGGAAAAGAAAATCCACACTCAGCAATAAAGAGACTGGGGAACCAATGTCCCTCAGCCAAACGAAAATAATCAGAAGGCTCAGAAAGCTCTTCCAGAACAACCCAGGAGGGAATAGAAAAATCAGAACGAAACTTATCAAGAGATTCAACAGGGTAAACCATGATAAATAAAAGAAATGAAGAAGAAGGAAGAAAATCTTATAGAAAAAGAGTGGATCTGATGACAACGGACGATGGAAGAGATGAATACACATGAGAGAAAGAGACGATGGAAAACTCGAAAATACAAATTTGAAAAGGTAGAAGACGATGGGAGTGTCTGTGAAGTTTAAATACCTTGCCTTGGGAAATGGTAAAGTAATGATTACAAAAAGAAACAATTACGCTACCGGCGGCTAGAGGAACAAAAAGGGCGCTGCAATCGAAGCGAGAAGAAACGATTACGCTACCGGAGGCTAAAAGGACAAAAAGTACGCAGAGATCGAGGCGGTTGTGAAAATTCAAAAAAAGCCTGATTCTACGAATTTGGAAAGAGAAATAAATACAAGGGAAACACTCCTAAAAATCAGGAGGACTATTTAAAGCTATCATATTCCGAGAAAGAATGTTCCACACTCCTCAAATTTCGAACTATGAAACATTAGGGGCTTCTGTTGATACCAAATTTAGTCTGCTGACATGGATCAATAAAGTGAAGACACGTGGCAGTCTGCGTGGCAACACCAAACACTTCCGAGGAACTCACACGCTCCGAGGAACCATACTACAACGAGGTACACTGTTTCCCCGAGGAACTCATACGCTCCGAGGAACTCTTAAGCACCGAGAAGCTTAGGCAGTCCGAGCAACTCAGGCGGTCCGAGTTGCACCTCGAACAAAGTATGAATAGCGGGATAACCAACAGTTTGACTGTTCATTAAATGCTTATCATTCAGACGCATATGCTTAAGGAGCATTGAATGTATCACCCTTTCATATGTACATCATTTAATGTATTACCCTTTCACATTACTGCCCCAGGGCTATAAATACATTGTACAATCCTCATTGTAAAGGGACCGGAATTTCTTGAGATAATTTGTAATCGAGAATTCCATACAATCAGCAATACCATAACAGTGGACGTAGGCCATTCTTATAAGGCTGAACCACTTTAAAAATTCTTTGTCTCATTTATTTATCTGTGATTGAATAATTAGATACGATCTAATTTTTTACATCAACAATAACCAAGAAAAATGAAGCAACCAATGCATAATATAAAAGTGTAGGGGACAACTGGCCTTTTATTCATTGAGTATTTCTTGATAAGCAATATAAGTTTGAAAATGAAAATTTGCTTAAACTAAATGTGCTAACAAAAGATAAAGAAGACTAAAAGTAAAACTTCTTGAGATTAGCTGCATTCCAGGTTCTTGGTATATCCCTTCCCTACAGTGTTTCCAAGTGATATGCTCCTTAAAGGTCATCCCTGATTATTCTGAAGGGTCCTTCCCAGTTTTCCATCTGATGGTCTTACGGTACTGCCGAGGACTTTCCTTAGGACATAATCTCCTACCAGAAAACTCCTCGTATAGGCTTTTTTACTATACTACCTAGCCAGTCTCTGTTGGTAGGAAGCCAACTTGATCATAGTCAGTTCTCTCCGCTCGTTTGCTAAGTTAAGCTCAGTGCGTAAGGCGTCATCATTAAGATCTAAGTCGAACAAGGAGGTTCTTATAGTGGGGAGACCTTATTTTAGTGGGATGATGGTTTCCATTTCGGAAGTGAGCGTGAATGGTCTTTACCTAGTTGGTCGCCTAGGGGTGGTACGATAAGCCCATAGAACATGAGGGAGCTCGTCCACCCAGGCACCCTTAGCTCTTTCTAACCATTTTTTCAGTCCATCAATCATGGTTTTGTTGGAAGCCTATGCATGCCTATTAGTTTAAGGATACGCCATAGAACTGAAGCGGTGCTTGATTCCATGTTCATCGTAAAAACCTTAAAAGAAACTACTTTCAAATTGCATGCCATTATCGGTAATTATCGTTGCGTATTATAATGTTTCTCCAGATGAACCTGGTCATATCTGAGTCACGAGTGTTCGCTAGTGGTTCTGTCTCTACCCATTTGGTGCAGTAATTTGTGCCAACCACTATATACTTTCGATTTATAGATGTGGTAGGTAGTGGTCCCACACTGTCTAGTCCCCATTGTGCGAATGACCATGGGCTTGTCAGTGATTTCAGGTCACTGGCGGGCTGGTGGATCATAAGAGAGTGCTTCTGACATTTTTCACACTTATGAACGTAAGTACTTGCGCCCTTTTGCATATGAGGCCATTAGTAACCCTCCTTATTTTTTCAAAAGGTTAGAGATCTCCCTCAGGAAACTGTGGAATGGTCTCAACCCTTTGATTAGACATTTAACTCAAGGAATAGAAGTTCAATTTCACTTCAAGAGATTGGGGTTTGATTGTTTTCTTCTCTTCTAATTTATTTTATGCCTTTGATTATTAATTTGTCATATTTCATATCATGTTAGGCTAAAACCCCTTTCAAGGGGTGGGGTAAAACCCTTATTTGATGTTATTTTATTTTAATTAGTTTAATTACTTGAAAAATCCCTTTGAATGTTAATTTTGATCCCTCACCCTTAAATTTACGCCTCGAGAGAGGGTAAATGATTTTCGAGAGAAAATCAAAATTCTAGTTATAATACCCATTTTAGATTCGGACTAGAGATTGGGGTTTCTTAAGTGGGGTATTATAACTTGAATTTCAACTCTACATTTATTTTCTATGATTTACATAAATTTTAATCAATCGATCCTAGCGGGTGATTAATTAAAAGGAGTGTAGATCTATTTTTCTAGAGTTGTGGGGTGTTAAACTTAATTTTCTAAAATATTACTATTACAATTACACTTGCAACGAGAGTTGGTTTGTAATTTTGATATTATTTTGGGAGAATTCAAATAATTAAATTAATTAATTAGAATAACTAAAATTTGTGGTGTAATCCCACTCCTTGATTGTTCTCACAATTATTTACCTCACTTTATCTCTTATTTTAGTGTTAGACTTTGTTTTCATTTTAGTCACTTTCTTGTTTGTTGTTTTCATCTCACACTTTAGTTTAGTTTAGTTTAGACCTCACCTCACCCTATTGTTTTAATATTTGAAAAAGTTAGAAAAAAAAGTAGAAAAAGTAAAAAGCCCAAAAAGAAAATAAAAAGTGAATTACAATTGAATTTGTTCCATTTGCTTTACCCCCTAGAAATTGAATTGATACCCTTACTTACCTCTACACTTGAGATTGTTATATTTTGTAGGTAATTGAGGATTTTGACTAACTTGGCTTTCAACAACAACGATACACGCAAAAGTCACGTTATCAAAGGTTCTCACTCTTGTATTTCCTGCAAACTCTTTTAATGAAATAAATGAAGATTTTGAGTATCTTGTTGTACCTTACATTAATTGTCTTGGTTCTAATCAAACTTTTAATGAAGATGATTTAATAAATGAAAAATTCTAAACTAATCTTAATAAGGAAAAAAATAAACAACATAACCATGTTTTAAACTAATGATGATGAGACTATTGTTATCAATCTTAATTCTAGTAGCCATATGTGCGAGAGTAGGATAAGGTCTACCCCCGACGAGCATAAGAGATTAAACTTTAAAGAGATTCTGAAAGAGTTCCTAGACATCTTTTCATGGTCCTACAATGACATGCCTTGCATTAACCCATATATATCATAACATGAGATCCCTACCTTTCCAGAGAGAAAATCCGTCAAGCAAAAATTGAGAAATCTATGAACAGAATGGCCCCTCAAGGTAAAAGATGAGGTGTTGAAATAATTAGACGTAGGCTTCATTCACGTGGTCAAATATACTCGCCAACACTGTTCTGGTACTGAAATCTGGAGGGAAATTCCGCATATACATCGACTATCGAGATCTGAATAAGGCATCCACGATGGATGATTATCTTCTTCCTGACATCAACATGATCATATACAACACAACCGGCCACGCTCTAAAGTCATTTATGAAAGGTATTTCCAGATATAATCAGAATAGGATGAATTCTAACCATCAAGAAAAGACTACCTTCATTAGCCTATAGGGAACCTTTTACTACACAGTCATGCCATTTGGTCTCAAAATGCCGAGGCTACCTACCAAAGGGATTCTACAATGATTCTGCATGACCTTATCCATAAAGAAGTTGAGGTCTATGTCAATGACATGATCATCAAATCCAAAACTTCGAAAGGTCACATTCCCGCCCTAAGGAAATTATTCAAATGGCTATGACAGTACCAGATGCAACTCAACTCGTAGAAATGTGTATTCGGTGTCACCGAAGGCAAACTCCTCGAATTCATGGTCAGTAAAAAAGGGATTGAGGCAAACCCCGCCAAGCTAAAAGCCATGCTCAAGATGCTACCAAACGGAATAAAAAAAGGTGTAGGATTCCTGGGTAAGCTCCAATAGATTAGTTGGTTCATCAACCAAGTACCCTCCACCTGTGATCTCATCTTTAAGATTATCCAAAAGGATTCAATTAAAGTTTGGAACTAGTCATGTCAAGAAGCCTTTGATCAGATCAAATGAAACATTGATACCTCACCCGACCTCCAGTGCTCATGCCTTTGCAACAAGGTCTTCCCCTACTCCTATACTTGAATTACACTGACACTGCAGCAGGGGTTATGCTAGCCCAATAAATTAAAGAATATCGTAAGGTTAGAGCACTCTACTACGTTAGTCGAAATCTAGTCGAGTATGAGGTAAACTACATTATATTGGAGAAGGTGTGTGTTACCTTAGTTTGGGTTACACAGAAGTTTCAGCACTATATGTTTTCATTCCCTATCAAACTGGTGTCCCAAATGGATCCCATGAAATACCTATTAGAGAATCCTGCTCTATTTAGCCACATGACCCATTGGCTGATGTTACTAGCTGAGTTTGATATCGTTTATGTCACACACAAAGATATGAAAGAGAGAGTCATCTTCAATTATCTTACCAATAATCCCATGGAGGGAACTGAAATTTAGATATCCTAATTATTAAATAAAAACATCCTCTGCACCTCTCACGAGGACCTCAGGTGGTAGATGTTCTTCGACGGAGATGTCAACAAAAAAAGGTATGGTATTGGGAGACTCCTGATTTCCCTTGATTATTATCACACCCCCATTGCCATTATGTTTGATTTATCTAGCCCATAAAAAATAAATCAAACGTATAGATGTCTCTAGAGACTCAACCCTCATTGTGGGGCGAATCCTTAGAAAATGGAAAGTTAAAGATGATAGGCTCTTACCCTTCCATGATCACCTAGAAGAGCTCCCCTCCCAACTCAAAGATGTCACCTTCTATTACCTTCCTCGCTTAAAGAATAGCCTAGTCGACTCACTTGCAATCGTGGCCTCTATAGTCGACATGCTTAAGGGAATAACAATAACCGCCTTGTTGGTTTAAAAACAAGCTGCACCAACCCACTGCTATCATATCAAGCTCATTTTAGAAGAAGATCCGAACATGACAGGAATGTGGTACTATGACATTTGGCACCTCCTTAAACATGGTAGATATCCCTGAAACATGGACAAGAAAGACCGTGCGACTCTTCGTAAGCTGGCTACCCAGTACATCATTCGCGACAAAGCACTCTTCAAGAGAAACTTTGATGGAATTCACTTGTTGATGTAAAAAGCTAGACTTGATCCAATTTTATAATCATAGACAAAATATGTAATTGTAATGGTAAATAAAAGAGAAAGAGAGTTTTTAAAGTGGTTCAACTATGAAAAAAAGCCCGCATCCACTGTTATTTTATTGATTTCATAGGTTAGATAAAGCTAGGTACTCTTATAAATAAGAATATCCCAGAATTCGTTCTACCTTGACCTTGATGAAAGGGATACAACGTATTTATAATGGCCCGAAGGTTAAGGGTCGGGATGTCTAGGGATGGAATGACTTTATATATTTAAGCATTTACATACTTACATAATGAATGTGATGATTGGTTGTATAAATCATGTGTGGTAATATCCTTGGTATGGTGACGCTTCGTTGGTCTGGTTGGTCGACCTTCCGTATATTGGTCGGCATTCCTTATGTTGGTCGGCATGACTATCGAGCTACTATCTGCTGACTTGGATTTTAGCCACATAGGAGGACAAGTTTTCACGTCTGATTGTTCCACGTAGGCAGATAATTTTTGGTGTCAACAGAAGCCACCAATATTCCATGATTGATTCTTGCATGAAAGTATGGATCATTTGATTTTGAAAGTAGCTCGGAGTATTTTCATGATGTTTGGTCGGCAACCGACCTCCCATACTTGTAAAATTTCACTGGCACTATTTAAAGATGGAATTTTTGCAAATAATTTGAATTTTAATGAACCGCCAAAGGTGAAAATGGTTATTTTTCACCTTCTGCATCGCGAAGCCATCGGAATGTCAATCGTTGGTACATTTAATCATTACGTTCGCTGTTTTTGAGATAAACTATAAAAAGGCGGGAGGCTTTTTCCAAGTAACTCTGTACCCCAAATTTTCGAACTGTAGCGGCTATTTTTGAGCTTTTATGCGATTGCTTGTCGTCGTTCGTCTTCTCCTTCCATAGTTCTTGCTGAATCCTTAATCTTCTGTAAGAACTCTTTCTTTGTCTCTGTTTTTCATCATTTCCTTCTTTCTGAGCCATGGTTTACATAGTTGATGCTGATTCTTTAGAGGAATTTAGGTAAGAATAAAAAATTCCTTCTTGGGTTAATATAGAAATACCTCCTAACCCTATATATGTATATTCTTTAGCAGAGGGTCATTGTATCTTAACCTTGTTTATAGATGAGTGTGGTTTTACCTTTTCACCAAACCCTTTTCTTCTTCATTTCTACCAATATTTTCACATTGTTATAGCAAGAGTAGCCCCCAATAGTTGGAGGGTTGTTAATGGTGAGAATAGATTGAATGAAATCTATGGAACCCATATTGGGATTCCAAAGATCATGTTCTAATATAAATGGTCTATTGTAGGGGAGAGCACCTATTATTTGAAAACCAGATAAGCCAATAAGGCTTTAGTATTGAATTTTCTTAATTCTAATAAGGATTATTGGGATCATGCTTTAATAGTCAAGCATTGGCAACATGATCCACTTGAGAATGGAGTGGCCTACCATGATCCTAGGTGCCCTCAGTCAGGGAATGTGATAGGTTGTTATTTCAGTACTTCGTCTTTCTTTACTGATTTTTTTTCTGATATATGTTAACTGCTATTACTTATTTCTTTTCTATAGAAGAACATAAGAGAAATTGACCCAAGCCAAGTGAAGTGAATTTGGAATAAATCAAATTCTTTTAGGGTCTGAACCAAAGGGCATGAGAAGATCATCCCCGATCATCTTCTGTATTACTAGAGTATAAAACTTCCATCACCTCTTTTGTAGCTCGACCAATAATTGTTATGCCTTTAATCGTAATTGATTTGGAGAGGGATATAGTGTCTACTTCCTCGGCCACTGAATCTGCTAGTGTTAGTTCTGAAGTTGGCACTTCTTCTTCTTTTGATTTCGATCTTCCCCATTCTGTTAGTATGGGAAAGAGGAAAATTCCCAAACTTTTGGAGGATGAGTCCACTGCTGGTGCCAAGAAACCAATTGATACCAATGCCCCCCAAAAAAAGTTGAGGCTAGTAAGAAGCCCGCAGCCAACAAAGGTGATGATTCTCCTCTTAAGAGACTAAGGAGAGGTCGTACTGATAAGTAGGTTGAGAAGGTTATTAATGCCAACCAATAGGGATTGGTCGGTATGGTCCCATTTGTTGTTGGATCATCTGTATCCTTCAGTCCTAGCTTAGCTAGGAAGTTAATCAAGGTTGGTACCCTCCCATACCATAGAGTTTCTACTGCCTTCATGCCCCGATCAAAACTATCGGAGAGGGCTACTCAAAGCTTAGCCATAGTAAGTTTTCATATTTGATGTTGGTTGGATACTACTCATGTCTTCTTTAATTTTCATTAACTTGGCCTTTTTTTATAGTTCCTAGTTTATTACAACCAAATGCTGGAGAAGGACGATCATTTACGTTCTTCTTTGGGAGAAGTAGAGGAGGCCTTCGAAGGTCTTAGGAAATATTTAGAGTAATCAAAGAAGGCTTTGGAGACAAAGTAGAAAAATTAGGAGGAGAAGATCAATACTAGCGAAGAAGCGTGGCAGAAAGATGATGATGCTCTGTCTGCAGCTACCTTGGCATCTGCTCAAGCTGAGCGCGGGGCAAAGGCTACTGAAAAGAAGGTAGTTAAGGTGTCTGCTGATCTTTCTATTAAGAAGGCCAAATGAAAGAAAACCACCATCTCTAACACTTATGCCCAAATAACGTATGCTAAGAAGAAATTCTTCATGGAAGGTTGGTCGGCAGCTTTGAAGGAAGTTGGCACTACAAAAGACTCAGAGTTATTTCTGAGGCACAATCCAGGCTCCCCCCTAATCTTGATGATGAGATTGATGATGCTGCAAGTTCAGGGGAATCCTTTTTGGCCATTGAGCCCAGTGTTCCCTCAGCTGACCAAGATATTGCTCCTGTTGATTTAGCTGCCCCTTCTGCCGACCAGGGTGTAAACCTTAAAGCTGAGAATGATAAGAAGAATGTGTAGACTTGTTTTGCTTCTGGTTTTTGTATTTTTCACCTTTCTTTTGTTTTCATTTTGCCTTATTCTGATGTCCGTGTAACATTAACATTTATCAATGAAAGAACTTCTTCTACAATTACTTTCCTCTTTTTGAAACTTAGCCACTATTTTGCCTCCTTTTATTATTGATCAAGTGTTACTTTATCTTTTTAGTTTATTATCAACATGGAACAAATTGACGCCACTAACTCTGACCTATTTAAAAGTTGCAACAATATGTTCAAAGCTAGCCACTTGGATTTTATAGATGAAGAATTAATAAACTTGATCGGCGCAGACGCTTCTGATTAAGCAAGGGATGCATAAACCTATCTCAAATATCTTCTTCATCGGTCTGTAGCCAATAATGTTGCATACTTTGAGATGATTGAAAATTTGCAGATAGGTCATAATAAAATCAAATAATTATTATATGCTAGTTATGAAGCCAAATACAAGGCATTAAGCGAAGAACAGGGTTTTAATGATAAACTTGAAAGTATGCTTCTGCCTACAGAAAAAGGAATTCTTGCTGAATAAAGAGGTAGATGAAGCCCGAGAAATTGCTAAGCTCCTGGAAGAAGAAAATAATAGACTTAAAATGAGCTAAATACTTTAAAGAAATCTTCGGCTACTGATGTTGATGAAGGGCCTTCCTTTTTAAAAAAGGAGAATGCTAAGATTATGGAGGAACTTGAGACTTTAAAGAAATCCAACCCTGGAAAATCCTCCAAATGGCCAAGAACGAGTCGACCAACTGTTGAGGAGGCTAGAACTAAGAAGACCTTAGCCGACCAAGATGCTTAGCTGAAAGCTAAAAGTCAGGCTGTTGTTGATTTGTCTTCACAACAAAAAGCTAAAGACAAAGCTCTTGTTGTCCAATCTTCTCAATTAAAAGTGAAAGATGATGTAATAAAGAGACTTTAATAACATGTTAAGAGATTAACTTGTCAGTTTCACAATCAACCTCGAGAAGTATGGATAGAAGGCTACAATGAGGCTCTTGGCTATGCTGACGATCATATTTCCTAGAGTCGTGATGAAGGGTACAGGTGGGGATGAACCAATTGTCTAAATTTGCTGAAGTATGATCGAAACATCGAATTGTGGTATTGGAATGAACTTAGTCTGCTAGATTGTAACAAGCCTCCATTCAAGATGGATAAATCATGGATTCCTCCTGATGCCATCTCTCAATGTTTAATCACTAAATACTGATGTTCATGAAATAGTTCATCATTCACATCTGATTAATGCCCCAAGTAGTAGTAACAAAAGAATGTTGGAAGACTTCAACTTTATTAATTTCCCTTATAGCTTAGATGATCCTCCTACTGGAATGGAGAGAGTAAAACTATCCTCCAAAGCTGAAAGGAAGCGTCCAGCTAAATGATTTTTCTATATTTTGTTATTCATTTGAATGTAATACAGTTTATATGAATGAAAATCCATATGTGTGTTTTATTAACTTATAATTATTTTAATCAATCACTTAACTTATGATTGTAATTCCATTGATTTTACTAATGCACTTAGATATATTAATCCAAATTTAGCATTAGTTATCAGTAGTGACCAAGTGTATGAGGAATATATGTTTATATTTTGCATTTAACTTAGTCGAGTAAAATTTGTTTGTAACTGTTTGAGTTTTATACGAAGTTTTACCAAATTCTTATTCTTGACTTGTTTATAGAAAATCATTCATTAAGTAAATTGTTGTTACCGACCAAGTGTTGAGGATTGTAATCCTATTTTGACTTGGTCGGTTATTATTTTTGTTGTTGACCAAGTGCTGAGGATTGTAATAATGTTTTAACTTGGCGGTTATTACTTCTTGTTCGTGACTTGTACATAAAGTCATACAAGAAGTAATATGAGCACTCATAAAGTTGTTGGTACATCAGGAATTTGATGAGTTCAACTAGATTAAGCATATTGATCGACAAGAGCTGAAGACCAATAGACATATGTACTAGGTTATTTATGTTCTGGGGGATGTATACCATCACCGTACTCCGAAAAAAAATAAAAAATTAAAGGGACTAAAATCAGCATTTTATTGATACTCAAATAAAAGCAAAAGAAATACAATAATTGCAATCCTTTGAATTACTTATAATACTTTTAGAGCTGCTCGACATTCCAGGGGTTTTTGAATTCCTCACCATCCAAAGTCTCTAACCGATAGGTCCCTGGTCAGATTACAGCTGATATGTTATATGGGCCATGCCAATTGAATTCAAGCTTGTTATTCTTCTGGATAAATTTCTTAAGAACATAATCGCCCTCTTTTAGGTTGGTCTCCTTGACCCTTTTATTATAAAAGAGAGCAATTTTTCGTTGGTATGCAACATTTCTCATAGCGACATCTTCTCGTACTTCCTCTAACATGTCGAGATCTAATTTCCTCATTAAATCACTAATTGGAGAATCAAAATTCAGTACCCTGTGGGTTAGTAGGCCGAGCTCATCTGGTACCATGGCTTCAGTCCCAAACGCAAACATGTATGGTGTCTCTCCAATATCTATTCTCGGTGTTGTTCTGTAAGACAAAAGAACAGAATGTAACTCACTAATCTAGTTGCCCTTATAAGCATCAAGCATCTTCTTCAGTTTGTTCAGTAAAGTTCTGTTTGTTACTTCTATTAGACCATTACTTTGAGGATTGCCTAGGGTAGAATATAATTTATAGATTTTAAATTGGACACAATATGCTTCAAACTCCTTGTTGTCGAACTGGGTGCCATGATCTATAATGAAATCATATGTTAAACTATATTGACAGATTATATTCTTCAAAATGAACTGATACACTTTCTCATAAGTCATCTCAACCAATGGCTCTGCCTCAATTTATTTGGTGAAATAATCAACAGCAACAACTAAATATTTGAACCTGACTTTGGTGGTCAGCAATGGGCCGACCAAGTCAATTTCCCATATAGCGAATGACCAAGGTGAAGTTATTGGTGTTAAAGCAGCATTAAGTGTTTTATAAATGGCAGGGAATCTCTGGCACTTATCACACTTTCTCGCAAAGGCTGTACAATCTGCCATCGTAGTCGGCCAGTAGTATCCCTGAGTGTTGATTCGTTGGAGCAATGATCGTCCAGCGAAATGAGCTCCACATGAACCTTAGTGCACTTCTTTGATCAAATCTTCCACCTCCATTGGATGCACACAACGCTACAAGGAGATCATCAATCCCCTTCTGTTAAAAATCCTTTGTTTAACACATATCTCGCTGCTTTATATCGGAGCTTTTAGGCCTCTTTAGGATCAGGTGGTAGGGTTTCATCTTCAATATAAGCTTTGATGGGATCCATCCAGGAAGTCCTAGATTTAAAACAATGAAACTAACCATCAGGTCCTCATCAATACTCCGATTAGTCAAGATTTCTATTGGGATTGTTCTTCTGAGCTCAATTCTTGTTGCTGACGCTAGCCGAGCAAGGGCATCAGCTCGGGCATTTACTATTCTTTGGATCCTGTTCATTTGGACGACAAGAAACTTGGTTATAACTTCCATGGTGTGACACCCCGCCTAATTAAATACCGGGTGATCAGTCCTTTATTAAATTATAATCAAGGTGAACGGTCGGTTCATTCTTAGCATCACTGTCGAAAATAACTTTTCCAATTTAAACACCATAAATAATTAAGCTAAGTGTCAAAACCATTTTTAGACATAAATTTCAATTTCAATTTGAAACCAATATTTTAAAACTTTACATAATTCATAAATTAATAATCATCCAACAAATATACTGGAACAAACAATCCAATTAATTTAAATATCCAACCAAATGATTCCAACATTAAAACTTAAAGGAAGAATATCCTGACAGTAATAAATCCCAAAGAACAAATACTGAAAATAAACTAATGGCAATATCTGATAAACAACTGAATAATGGAAAAGGGCGACACATGCCCAACTGAATAAATAGTGCTATAAGTGGAATCAACAAGTGAGGTCGTCTAAACAAAAGGCCTGCAACTCCCACCTAAGTTGCAGCGCATTCCTTCCAAAGGATCCTATGCAAGACCCCCCTGTGGCTAGGCACCTGTAATATATATATATATATACAAGACAGAAAACAAAATGGAAACGGGTCAGAGCCCGATTGTAAAAACGATTTAAAATTTGTTTAGCAAGTATTTAAAATGTTTACTGGCCAATGCAACAACATATTAGTGCAGCACTCCCTTGAGAATTTCTCACCTCTCTTCTAATGTGCAGGCCTATCGCACTAAACTTCCCAACGGTTTAACTTATCTTATCTTAGGTTTCTCGTAAGATTTAAACTGACAAATTCAATTGTTTAAGAGGTTAATTTCATTTAACAACAAAGTTCTCATTTAAACCTTATTTACTAATAAAGTTTCTCATAACATATTATACTTTTCAAACACTTATTCCCAAATTGAAATAGTTATTCCATTGTTGCTTACCATAGACACAACAGGTAGTTCTCAAATTTCAGATTTAAATATATATTAAATACTCATATAATATATATATATATATATATATATATATATATATATATATATTCTAACAGCACCCCACATAATAATTATGGTGCGGGCATACTCTGCTATCCAGTCCACGTATCACTCGTACTAAGGAAAATACAACTTCGGAATCACTCTCGAACTGTATTGAAACAAAACACAAACAATATTGAGGCGAAGCATAGTTTCCAAGTCTCTAAGAGGTCAGTACATGCCCTCACGTCTCTTAGGACCGTCTGACTATCAATCCAATAGCCTGTACCAAAGTATTTCTATCTTCTAGGGTACGAGTCAATATCCCCCATAAAGGTCCCATCGAGATAAGACTGTCCCAGGGCGGTAACATCAGGGATAGTAAGTAGCGCGGGCATGATTTTCACACGTATATAGTATATGCATAAACACAGTCATATAAATATACTACTATTACCATATCAAATTTAGGTACATTCTTATAACCCCTAATTATGATATTTATCCTTATTTCTCATTATTTAGTCATCACGTTTAACGGTTTGTCTCTTACTTTAATTTGTGGGATTTTTTCAACTCACTACGTACTCTCGTGAATTCTTACCTTCCCAAGTGAAATTTCAGTAGGTACTTAATCATTTTTCAACGTAACTTCTTTTCGAGTCTCACCCTTTAACACGCATTTCCATTTTCCCTTAAATGTAAAACACCCCCGTGAAAGGTTAAATTCTCCTTTTGTCAACGATCCCATATATTTCTAAAGTCCTACTGGTCTTATTTATATCCCAAAATATTCTAACATTAATATCCAAAAATGTATAATCATTTAAGTTGGGAAGAACTATTAAAAAGGGAATATGAGTTATACAGGAGGGGTCGATCGATCGATGGAGGGTGTTCGATCGATCGAACCATCGATCGATCGATGTTCTATGGTCGATCGATCGATCAAGCAGGTATGGCGAATTCTGCAGATTACCAGTTACGGGGATTAACATCCAAACTCATCCAAATCCAAGTGTTTAACTCCCAAACTCCCAGAAATTTATACCACAAACATTATAAACCCAAATGGACAATATTCTACGTAAGACATGTGAGTTTTCATCAAGAATCATGGATTAAAAGTGTCAAAATTTATACAATTCTCATGAATCCTAAAAATTCCTTTAACTTAATTCAAATCATTCTTTTTCCAGAATTTCTACTTCTAATCCATCATAAATTCGTGGTTCAACCTCTACATGTGAAAGGAATATCCAGATTATTGTTTATATCACTATAACATATGATTTCTAATCTCCAAAATGGGTTTTCTTTCATAAAAACTCATCCTAATCAACCCTAAACTAATATGAATGAAGCATTAATGAAATTAAGCAAGATAAATACTTGCCTGGGAATTTTTATTTCATAATTGTGGCTAAAATTAGTGTGGTGGTGATCCTCGTTACGCGATCTATCGTTTGGCGGCGACGGTGGCGCAAACAGAGGAGTTCTTAGCCTAAAACTCTTGTGCAAGCTCTCTCCTTCCTTCTCCAATGTCCATTTCTTATTTTTGGTTGTGTTAACCCTAGAAGACAACCCTAAGCATCTGATATAACCTTACAATTTTCATGGGTTTTCAGGCTTAAAAATGTAAAATGTCCAAAACGCCCTCCTGGGGTGTTAATTAGGCCTAAAAACGCCCCGAGACCCAAACTACGCCCCGGGTACATTATTTTGACTATTTCGACCCTTCCGGACACTTTGGCGCACTCAAAATGATCATATGGGTGACTTATAATTTATTCACTTTTATTAATCAACATTTAGTCCCACACGACACAGGCGCGTCCCAACTTAAATTTCCAAAATTATCATTTTATTCACTCGTGACATTTAATAGAACCAATATTATATATTACTTTACTCATTAGTAATATTCAACAAGTTTTCAATGATTACTAACTCTCGTCACGTTATTAATTACAAAAATAATTTATTTTCGAATTTATATTAAATTAATTACTCACATTAAATTTAATAAATCCCCAAATTTAGAAAGCATAAAATATACGGGGTATTACATACTTCCCCCCTAATAACGGAATTTCGTCCTGAAATTCGGAAAAGAAGGCCTACCTGGTAAAACACATTTTGGATACCTTAACAGTACGCAACCTATCCACATAGTAAGGCGTTCAATCATCCCGCCTCACAGCAAGCTAGTTTAACATTCTTTATTAAAGATACTTCACATTGTGCTCCTATCCAACAACATTCGCATAAGGCACACATATACACTATTTATTTCCATTATGTCAATGTCATTGGGAGGTCGCACCTCACTACATGACAACTATTCGGATTTATCTAAACACAAAACTCCCATTCTGGGAGAAACCATATGAACATCTGACCACACTTGTTCGCCCCAAACAGTCGTGGACTTCCACCATAGTCGTTGGATTATTCTCGACCGATACAAAATTCTGGTTATCTGCTTACCTCTAAACCTACGCAGAGGGAGAATAGTTAAGGTTTTTTTTTCCACACCAAAACTTCCATAAGCATCTCGTTCACGACAAATAGGTACAAGTGCTTCCACGGAACTCTACCCTACTGTACTTCACGTGCTAGTTATATCCATTGTGGGAACGAAATGATCATCACGCCTCCAAAATTTTCTTCGCGCGACCCCACTAATCGTTAATCACCATACGCCTGCTCCTCGGATGTGGGTGATACCTTCCACTCATAACGAAACGTTATCTTCGTTGTTTTCCTGAAATCCCATATTGAAGGTGGAATTCAAAATTTTCATCTCGATTCAGAAAATAATGTCGTGCAGGACCGCGTACCGACGCGATCCCTTCCTTTCAAATGAAGACTGGGGCACATTGTAAATCACCCCAAAGGAATGTCAATCACTTCCTTCCTGGGCGATTTGTTTCATATGTTCGGATGAACCCTTTATCTTGTCTTGAAGATGGTAACCCATCCGAGAAATTTTACCGACTCTACCGGCCTCTCCCATTATAAGAATTGTTGATTGCCACACAATCCTATGGTTTATCTTCTTATTTCAACTGATCTTTATCTATGAGTGGTGCATGCAGAGACTACTCACTATGTCCTGATAAACATCGTGCTTTCCTAGAAATGTCTCACATTAGGTGACACTTAATACTCCCTTCTTTCCTTGGCGTGTACTAAAAGTTCTGACCCGTGCACTTTTCTACACGAAGTGCACTTCTGGACCTTTTTGTCCATACTACCATCATCACTCTTTGTATGCGCAAGTCGCTTTCACATTTGACTAATTACAACTCCGCTCCGAGTGTTCTCCATAATGATTAAATTCTAACCTTCTCAAGGAATACCCCTTTTAAATAGCTTTCCACAGCCTTCCAACCAAATTCGGCTGAGCTACTCTAATCACACCCGTATGTGTGTGTGTGTGTATATATATATATATATATATATATATATATATATATATGGATTATCGTTCTTCATGCAACTTTTAATTCCCTCTACTACTTACGCCTTGTTATGTTAGTCCCACAAACATATATTCCTCACGTACATTCCCACGTCCTTTCCACTCGGACGATTTTAACATTATCTAACCAGAATGCCCACCTTTGTAACACCCCGACCGCTCGGGGAGAGCGAACGGAGCGCTACTCATCGATAAAATTACCTGTATCCCACAAAATACGAGGTATAGATCATCTAAATCCCACAATCAACAAAAGAGGGACTACAAATCTCAAATCTCTTCAGATAAATACAACAATCCTCTCGAATAAGTACAATAATTAAAATAATTCACTAATGATCTATACATCCAAACAAATACAAGTCTCGTCTCTTGTATTAAAAATTCTTCCCAGATAATCCACACTAAAATCATCTAAACTCCTTATTTCCCTTGTGTTCCGAACGCATTTACAACACTTGGGTACTCTCAATCACCCTAGAAATCAAAAACTTTTAAATCCTCCTATAATTGTTCCACCCCTCAACTCATGGCGATAAAACAAAACTTTCAATGCATTCTTACCACACAACCGGATTTACTGGCCTTAAATCATAATTCAACTTCCATCTTACATATACAATTACCTGTTCCGTGGATGACTGAGGTACTGAACTCATGAACTACTGACCAGACATCTCCCTATTTCCAACCTTACGCTAAGTTTCATGCGTGGGATGTCTCGTAAAGCGAAATCCAAACAAGGAACCCCCGATACACTACTACCAAGCATTGTCGGTTATGGAAATCTGTTAGGTCCTCCGTCCATATCATGTACCCCTTTACTCCGTTCCTTGACAGTCAAGTTCCATCATTACCCGTAATTACACATACACAAAGAACATTTTGCCAATCCACTATCATCCAGTATTGGTGGTAATCACTATTTGCAAACCTCTTACACATACAATCAGGACTCTCAAAATCCTGATTCCAAACATAGGAGTCTAACTCTTAACTATCACATCTCTAAAGGGTAGATATATTATTGCTCTTTACTTATCACCAAGTCCTGAGCGTTCCACATGATAATGAGTCAAATCTTTTCTCTCAACAGTAAACCCAATATATACTGAATCATAACAACAAAGTCCCTACGCATATCGGTATCGGATATCTCGAGCCCACTATCCCTCCCGAAGTCTCTAGGATAGATAATATAAGTGCAAGTCCAACCCTCTTGCAGGTGAGGCCTCACCAGAACAAAACATGCTGCACTAATGCAACCACTCCAATAGTCTTGCACTAACTGCCCACTATCGTACTGACCATTTCTATAAAGTTGTAATCAATACCATATTATACTCGTATATCACATCACTAAAATGAATAACCTCAATAAAATATATAACACTATTAATATACTCACTCATCCTCCGCGGATAGGGCTAAGGAAAATCCTGCTACACTAATGAAAAATATTCGCATAATAATATCCTTTGTAGTTATACACAATAAACTCGTCTCATATGCTAATCTAGCAATGAACAAAATATAATAACTCACTCGTGCCAGATGAAACATGCCTCATCCTTCGAGGATAACCATCATACTTCTACCTTTCCATTCATATTGGCAAATCCTTCCTCTGGGAGAGGCATTGCCACTAAAACACCTTTTTCCACCCCAAAATGGCGGGGACTATACTCCTACCGAAACTCTAGCAAGCCAATAACTACCTTATACTCATGCATATCTAACATCATAAGTTTTCAATTTCTATATTTGCACTCCTTCAAATAAGCTCTTTCCCCCAAATGGTGAGTCTACGCATGACACCTTACTCGTCGTCATGGCTAATAGCCCTAAGGCTCATAAATATGAGTAGTCCAAAAACGGTGAGGTGCCCCGGTACCAATTAAAACTCAACCCATAGCACCCAGTATAAGGAACGTACCTTGTATCTCGGTTTGGTCCTGAGGTGTTGCTATCTGGTGGATGTTACATACACGTCCATACTATAATTGCCTCTGCTGAACTGAGGCTGCTGGAATGGCCGGTGGAGCTGGCTTCTGTGGTTTATTACTGGCGCCCTTCTGCCATGGGGCCCCATTCCTCTCTGGGCAATCCTGACGCCTATGCCACATTGGAAGCACTTCCCTCGAAACTGTCTCACTTCACTACGTTGTTGATTAGTCTCGCTTTTTTTCTTGGTCTTGCTGGCCTTGGTAAGAAATTTGCGGAAGAACGATGTCAGGTTGAGGATAATCCCTCCACTTGTGACCCAATTGTACTCATTTATAGCAGAGTTCCGAAATTCCTCGCTGGTCGGGTTGTAGTTTCTCCCCAGCCTTATTCGGACAAGATTGACGTTTATGACTGTTCCTTCCACATTTGAAACACTTATTTGTGACTTCACTTTGACCCCAACCTTATTGGCCCTGACACTTTTGGACCTTTACATAAATTTTGTTACTCCTGGAACTGTCTCGGTCTTGAGTGGTTTGTTGTCGCAATTTCAGTGCCTTCGCACAATTGTCAACTTTAGTCACATGAATTTGATTAACCTCTCTAGGTCTTTTGCCTCCTCTAAGCTGCATGCTGCGTTCGTGGTACTGTAAGACTGCAGTGGTAACTGCTTGTGCCACAATGCCCGTAAATTCGGCGATTGGTACCCTTTTCGGAGATACCTGAGGCGTGAGTTGTCCTTGCTCATTAACTTCCCCAATGGTATTAGCTTGTTCGTCCTGACGGGCCATTTGAAATTTTAAAAATTTAATCTGAATAAGTTCAACATTCACATCGACAAATCGCAGAAGCACGAATTTCCAACGCATAAAGATGAATACAAAATTCCTAATGTTAGGGCTCTAAATCAAAGACGCTAAGATGGAAACGAGATAAGTCGTACAGATCCTAAAGGACACTAGAACCCGATGCTCTGATACCACCAGTAACACCCCGCCTAATTAAATACCGGGTGATCAGTCCTTTATTAAATTGTAATCAAGGTGAACGGTCGGTTCATTCTTAGCATCACTGTCGAAAATAACTTTTCCAATTTAAACACCCTAAATAACTAAGCTAAGTGTCAAAACCATTTTTAGACATAAATTTCAATTTCAATTTGAAACCAATATTTTAAAACTTTACATAATTCATAAATTAATAATCATCCAACAAATATACTGGAACAAACAATCCAATTAATTTAAACATCCAACCAAATGAGTCCAACATTAAAACTTAAAGGAAGAATATCCTAACAGTAATAAATCCCAAAGAATAAATACTGGAAATAAACTAATCGTAATATCTGATAAACAACTGAATAATGGAAAAGGGCGACACATGCCCAACTAAATAAATAGTGCTATAAGTGGAATCAACAAGTGAGGTCGTCTAAAAAAAAGGTCTGCAACTCCCACCTAAGCTGCAGCGCGTTCCTTCCAAAGGATCCTATGCAAGACGCCCCTGTGGCTGGGCACCTGTAATATATACATATATATACAAAACATAAAAGAAAATGGAAACGGGTCAGAGCCTGATTGTAAAAACGATTTAAAATTTGTTTAGCAAGTATTTAAAATGTTTATTGGCCAATGCAACAACATATTAGTGCAGCACTCCCTTGAGAATTTCTCAACTCTCTTCTAATGTGCACGCCTATCGCACTAACCTTCCCAACGGTTTAACTTATCTTATCTTAGGTTTCTCGTAAGATTTAAACTGACAAATTCAATTGTTTAAGAGGTTAATTTCATTTAACAACAAATTTCTCATTTAAACCTTATTTACTAATAAAGTTTCTCAGTAACATATTATACTTTTCAAACACTTATTCCCAAATTGAAATAGTTATTCCATTATTACTTACCATAGACACAATAGGTAGTTCCCAAATTCCAAATTTAAATATATATTAAATACTCATATAATATATTTATTCTAACAGCACCCCAAATAATAATTATGGTGCGGGCATACTCTGCTATCCGGTCCCTGTATCACTCGTACTAAGGGAAATACAACTTCGAAATCACTCTCGAACTGTATTGAAACAAAACACAAATAATATTGAGGCGAAGCATAGTTTCCAAGTCTCTAAGAGGTCAGCACATGCCCTCGCGTCTCTTAGGACCGTCTGACTATCGATCCGATAGCCTGTACCAAAGGATTTCTATCTTCTAGGGTACGAGTTAATATCCCCCATAAAGGTCCCATCGAGATAAGACTGTCCCAGCGCGGTAACCTCAGGGGTAGCAAGTAGCGCGGGCATGATTTTCACACGTATATAGTATATGCATAAACATAGTCATATAAATATACTACTATTACCATATCAAATTTAGGTACATTCTCATAACCCCTAATTATGATATTTATCCTTATTTCTCATTATTTAGTCATTACGTTTAACGGTTTGTCTCTTACTTTAATTTGTGGGATTTTTTCAACTCACTATGTACTCTCGTGGATTCGTACCTCCCAAGTGAAATTTCAGTAGGTACTTAATCATTTTTCAACGTAACTTCTTTTCGAGTCTCACCCTTTAACACGTATTTACATTTTCCCTTAAATGTAAAACACCCCCGTGAAAGGTTAAATTCTCCTTTTGTCAACGATCCCATATATTTCTAAAGTCCTACTGGTCTTTTTTATATCCCAAAATATTCTAACATTAATATCCAAAAATGTCTAATCATTTAAGTTGGGAAGAACTATTAAAAAGGGAATATGAGTTATACAGGAGGGGTCGATCGATCGTTGGAGGGTGTTCGATCGATCGAACCATCGATCGATCGATGTTCTATGGTCGATCGATCGATCAAGCAGGTATGGCGAATTCTGCAGATTACCAGTTACGGGGATTAACATCCAAACTCATCCAAATCCAAGTGTTTAACTCCCAAACTCCCAGAAATTTATACCACAAACATTCTAAACCCAAATGGACAATATTCTACGTAAGACATGTGAGTTTTCATCAAGAATCATGGATTAAAAGTGTCAAAATTTATACAATTCTCATGAATCCTAAAAATTCCTTTAACTTAATTCAAATCATTCTTTTTCCAGAATTTCTACTTCTAATCCATCATAAATCCATGGTTCAACGTCTACATGTGAAAGGAATATCCAGATTATTGTTTATATCATTACAACATATGATTTCTAATCTCCAGCATGGGTTTTCTTTCATAAAAACTCATCCTAATCAACCCTAAACTAATATGAATGAAGCATTAACGAAATGAAGCAAGATAAATACTTGCCTGGGAATTTTTATTTCTGAATTTTGGCTGAAATAAGTGTGGTGGTGATCCTCGTTACGCGATCTATCGTTTGACGGCGACGGTGGCGCAAACAGAGGAGTTCTTGGCCTAGAACTCTTGGGCAAGCTCTCTCCTTCCTTCTCCAATGGCTTTTTCTTGTTTTTGGTTGTGTTAACCCTAGAAGACAACCCTAAGCATATGATATAACCTTACAATTTTCGTGGGTTTTCAAGCTTAAAAATGTAAAATGTCCAAAACGCCCTCCCGGGGTGTTAATTAAGCCTAAAAACACCCCGAGTCCCAAACTAAGCCCCCAGGTACATTATTTTGACTATCTCGACCCTTCCGGACACTTTGGCACACTCAAAATGATCATATGGGTGACTTATAGTTTATTCACTTTTATTAATCAACATTTAGTCCCGACACAACACGGGCGCGTCCCGACTTAAATTTCCAAAATTGTCATTTTATTCACTCGTGACATTAATAGAACCAATATTATATATTACTTTACTCATTAGTAATATTCAACAAGTTTCCAATGATTACTAACTCTCGTCACGTTAGTAATTACAAAAATAATTGATTTTCGGATTTATATTAAATTAATAACTCACATTAAATTTAATAAATCCCCAAATTTAGAAAGCATGAAAAATACGGGATATTACACATGGCCTTAGTAATATACCTGGTCATTAATTCTCCTTTGACTCCATATAAATTCAGTATTTAGTTAACGACTAACTGTGAATCACTACGCGGCACTACTTGCTCGGCGCCTAATGAATGAGCTAAATTCAACCCAATTCCGCCTTGTTATTTGATGCTTTGAACTAAAACCTGAGAGCATACTCAATATCAATATCATAAGGAGTATTAAGTATTATACCTACTCTACTGCCACTGGCACATGAAGATCCATCCACGTACAAATTCCATAATGGGACATCACTATTGAAACTTTCTACTGTCAATGATCCATGATGGAATATCTTCTTACTCTCCTCCACATACTTTTGGGCCATTTCTTGACATGTGGATGATTCAGGTTGATCGGTAGCAATTCAGCTTGCTTTTGAGTTGAGCTCTGTTTTTCGGAAGTCTTCTTGGCAGGTAAGTTTTATTGGTCACGAACCTCCGAATAAGTAAATTCAGCGATAAAATATGCCAAAGCTTGTCCTTTTAATGAAGATATTGGTTCATGGACAATGTTATACTCTCTAAATTCTACCGCCCAGTACATCAATCTTTCTGACTTCTCAGGCTTGTGGAGTGCTTGTCGAAGAGGAAGATCAGTATAACCAACTATAGAATGCACTTGTAAGTAAGGTTTCATACGTATATAGGCCTCAATAAGCGCTAGGGTTAATTTTACCAAATATTGGTACCTAATTTTGGCTCCTCTAAACGCTTTATTGGTGTAGTAAACTAGTTTTTGGATTCCATAGTCCTGTCTGACCAAGGCCGAGATCACTGCTAACTCAGAAACATCTAATTATAAGTATAATTTCTCTCCTAAAATTGGCCGAGAGAGCAATAGTGGTGATCCCAGGTACTTCTTTAACTCCTGTAATGCTTCTTCTTATTCTTCATTCCACTCAAAAGTCTTTCTCAACACCTTGAAAAATGGTAAGCAATTGTCCATTGCTCGGGAAACAAATCTCTTTAAAGCTGCCACTCTTCCAGTGAGCCTTTGTACGTCTTTCTTGTAATTTGGTGGCTACATTTCTATTAAAGCTTTTATCTTTGTTGGATTAGCCTCAATTTACCTTTTATTAACTATGAAGATGAGGAACATCTCTTCTTGCACTCTGAACACAAACTTAGTTGGATTCAGCCTCATCTGATGCTTTTCCATCTAATCAAAAGTCTGACGGAGGTCGGCGATATAATTTGAGGCTTTTTTACTCTTTTTTAACATATCATCCACATAAACCTCCATATTCTTGCCTATCTGCTCTTCGAAGACCTTATTTACCAACCTTTGATATGTTGCTTCTACATTTTTTAGCCCAAAGGGTATTATATTGCAGCAATAAGTTCCTCAGTTGGTGATGAAGGTTGTACTTTCCCTATCTTCAGGTTTCATCTTTATCTGGTTATAACCAAAATAGGCATCCATAAAACTTAAAAGCACATGTCCCGACATAGCATCAACCAATTGATCAATTCTAGGAAAAGGGAAATGGTCTTTTGGGCAAGCTTTATTTAAATCAGTGAAATCCACACACATCCTCCATTTATCATTCTTCTTCTTGACCATTAAAACATTATCCAACCAGGCTGGATACTTCACATCTTTAATAAATCAGGCTTTTTGAAGCTTCTATACTTCTTCATGAATAGCTTAATTTTTCTCTGAACTAAAAACCCTACGTCTCTACTTGATCGGCTTGGCATCCTTACTGATTTTGAGCTCATGACAGAGAAAATTAGGATCAATCCCATGCATATCCACATGGCTCTAAGAAAATACATTTCTCTGGTGCCTCATGAATATAATCAATTCTTGTTTAAGGACGGGATCCAGTGTTGAGCCGATCTGTGTAGTTTTTCTTGGTTTATCGTCGTTCAGGATAGTGCTTTCAGTAGCTTCCATAATCTGTCCCTTGACTAAATTTTTTTCATCTCGTGGATCTAAGCTTTCAACTTCAGATTCATCATTAGGCTCAGTAGTATCCACCTGGTAAGTTGTAGTCTTCTTCTTTAATTCAATCAGGTCCTCTTGCTCGGCTGATGAGTAATAACTACTGAAGGTACATCTTCAAATTCTTCAACCCTACCTTGTCGAGAATCACATTATATGCAGATTGAACATTTTTATCCATCACGAAGAAGCGTATTTTCTCTATACGACTTGTTGGTCAGGTGCCGAACAACACTTCTAGCTTGATCGTCCCAAGAGCGTAAACGTTTTCTTTAGAAAAACCTATTAATAGCCTGTGGTAGGGCTCTAGTTGGCTGATCTTCAAGTCCAAACTCTGAAAGAAGGATAAAACATAATATCTGCCGAACTCCCATTATCAATCAAAACTCTGGCGATGATAATATCCTGGATTCTAAATTTGTCAACCAACGAATCATCATGGCGATAAAGTACCCCAGAGAGGTCATTTTTAGAGAAGTTGATTACCAGTTTGTCTTTGTTGACCTTCCTGGCCGATCATCTTCGTTCAGATTAATTCTTTGGATATAAGAGCAAGAATATGCTTCATTGAAGTAATCTTTCCTTTCGGCAGTGTGATCGCCTCCTCCTGCATCACCACCTATAATCACATGGCAAGAAAATGAACCAAAACTGATCATAGCTACCTCACGTTCTGTTTGCTTGGGCTTCTTCGGCATGTCTGGATCATTTTCATAATCATCTTCGTGATTTATCCTCTTATCATCTTTGGGATTGCATGGAGAATTTGACTTTCTTTTAGATTCTCTATTATCATGTCGATCAACAAATTTATTGAGTTTTCCTTGAAGGATGAGGGATTCTATCTCATTTTCTAAAGCGATGCAGTTATCCATTGTATGACCAGAATTCTTATGGAAGTCACAATATTTGGATATATCCCTCTTATTATGAGGTGCCCTCAACTTCTTAGGCCATTGCAAATCCTTATTGTTCTTGATTTCCTCTAGTATATGGTGAATGCTAACACTCGTAAGAGCAGTGATGGCTTTTTTTTCCTCATAATCAATCACCTCCAATTTCTCATTGTTAAAATGCATAATGTATTCCCTGGTACTTTCCCCCATTTTCTGCCTTACACTCAAAGGATGAGCTACTCTTTTCACTGGCTTAGCTTCGAAACAAAAGTTACTAATGAATAGCTCATCAAGATGATTGAAGTTGGCGATATGTCCTCGAGGTAAGTTGTTGTACCATGTTTGGGTTGAACCTGTAATGATACTTGAAAATGGCCTGCACCTCAGTTCATCAGGAACTGAATAAATATCAACTACAGCTTGATATTGCTCGATGAGGAGAACTGGGTCAGTTTTACCCTTATATTTGGGGTGACCATAGGAGCTTTAAACTTAGACGAAGTGGGAAAATCCATAATCGCATGAATGAAAGGAGATCCTTTAACAAAACATCATTGCAAAGGATTCTTTGCTTTTGTCATTTCACCTAACCGATCTTCCAATCTTTGGATCGAGCCTTTCCACGAAGGATTACCTGCATCAGATCTATGCGAAGTAGCTTGACTATTTCAACCATGTGTCTGCGCTGAACTCTCCTCCTGAGAGGTCTGCTCGGCGCGCACAGATCGTCAGACGCTGGATTTAGATTTTATCCAAACCTCATGTTGGTCGGCTGGATGTTGAGTATTCCTAGATAACACTTTAAGAGGATTTCAATATGACCGAGGTCCTAGACGGTTATAGGGCAAAGCTCTGCTTAGCCTTTCCAAGACACTTGGCCTTTCAGGAGAAAAAGAATGGATATCATAGGGTTCCGTTGACCTGAGTGACGAACTTGCTCCTGGACGATAAGATATATCTCGTGAAGATCTGGAATAACTATGTCTGATAGGTCATGGAAGTGGAGGCGGCATTTCTATCCTGGACAAGGGAGCTATTTATTACTGGGAAAGGGATGGAGACCTAGCTTGCAGTGACTGAGCCAATTGCCTCATCGTTTCCTGCATGGCTCCTTGTGCTCTGGCAATGCTTACAAGGATTCTAGTTAGGTTCGTCGCTATAGGCTGAGAAGATGGAACAGGCGGATTGCCTTTATTTCTGGAACTAGACTCGGAGTCATTCATCTTGCCTTGAACAAGGGTATATGAGACTGATAACGGTAATTATAAACACGTTCCCACATAAGGCGCCAATTTGTTGATGTAAAAAATTGGACTTGATCCAATTTTATAATCACAGATAAAATATATAATTGCAATGGTAAATAAAAGAGAGAGAGATTTTAAAGTGGTTCAGGTATGCAAGAAAGCCTACAGAGGTTACAGAACGCTAGGTACTCTTATAAATAAGAATATCCCAGAATTCGTTTTACTTTGCCTTTGATGAAAGGGATAAAACGTCTTTATAGTGTCCCAAAGGTTAAGGGTCGGAATGTCAATGGATGAAATGCCTTTATAAATTTAAGCATTTACATCCTTACATAATGAATGTGATGATTGGTTGTATAAACCATGTGTGGCAAGACCCTTGGTATGGGTACGCTTCGTTGGTCTGGTTGGTCGGCATTCCTTATGTTGGTCAGCATGACTACTGAGCTACTATCTGCTGATTAGGATTTTGGCTATGTAGGAGGACAAGTGTTCACTTCTGATTAGTCCATGTAAGCAGATAATTTTTTGTATCAACACCACTTGCATTGCATAGCAGGGGATGGGATCAAAGACATGATGCATAAAATCTACAATGGGGAATGAGGACCCCATATGAACGGTGGCATGCTTGCCAAAAAGATCGTCTATCAAGGGTACTATTGGATAACTACTTATGTTCGAAGATGCCTCAAATGCCATTAGTTTGCCAACCTTCAGCACTTGCCTCCTTGGGAGTTTTACAACATGGCCTCTCCTTAGCCCTTCTCCACTTGGGGCATAGACATCATCGGGAAGGTCACTCCTAGAGCTTCAAATGGTCATGAATTCATCCCTGTTGCCATTGAATACTTTACAAAATTAGTTAAAATTGAGTTATTTGCAGTACTGAATACAAAGAGAGTCGCCAAGCTCATCAAAAGAACATCATCTGTCGCTAAAGAGTTCTCCACGAGTTGGTGTCAGGTGATGGACTCCGTTTTGAGGCTGAGGTCACAAATCTAGTTGACGAATAAGGAATTCAAAGGCATAAATACTCTATTTATCAATCGTAAACCAATGGCATTGTCGAAGATGTCAACAAAAGCCTTAAGACCATCATTATCAAGATTATTGAGAGATGCAATGATTAGGCCAATCGAATCCTGTATGCCCTCTTAGGATACTGTACCTCCATCAGAAGACCCACTGTAGCTACTCCCTATTCTCTGGTATATGACATGGAAGCGATTTTCCCTATCGAACTGGAAGTGCCTTCTCTACGGGCTATTCTCGAAAGTAAGGTTAGTGAAGAATATTGGTATCAAAGTAGCTATGACGAACTTTCACTCCTAAATAAAAAGAGATTGAAAGCTCTATACCACATATAAAGGTACCATCGTCGGATCGCGCGATCATTCAACGGACAGATCAAGGATCGTGGTGTCTAAAAAGAAGATCTTACCCTTATGTAAATTATAGAACCCATCTGTAATCCGAGAGTAATGATGAAACCCAATCGGAGTGCCCACTACATTGTGAAGAAAATCTTATTCGGTGGCATCGCTATGCTCATAGACCTTGACGCAGAAGAAATGGCACATCCAGTCATCTTGGAACATCTCAAAAAGTTTCTCTTACGCCAAACTCTTATCGCGCTATGACTTTTCTCATCCCCCTTTTATTCTAAAAAAATCTTTATCCTTCCTCTCTACTCATAACTACGTAGGACCTGATCCTCTCAATAAACCTCTTTTAAAAAAAACTCACAAACTTTCAAACCCCCAGAGGTACGTAGGCAACTTATAAGACATACATGGGCACAATCCTTTCTTTCTCATAAAATGCCATTATTTATTCTCTCTCCGAGAATGATGGTCTCCCTCATCATTTAAACGAAAAAAGGATTATGTATGCCTTAGCGATCGGTATAGATAGTTCAAATACAAGATTTATCAAAGACATAAAAAATATATGTCAAAATCATTGTTCTTTTATTAAAAATCAGGAATACAACTATAACATGACATATTAGCGATGGCAAAAAAAAAACAGCCCACTCCCTTACAAACCCCATAAGACATTAAAACCCTAAAACCCACATCATTAACAGCTTCACGAAAAACACCAAATACATATCAAACAAAACATAACCTTCCCACAAACTTCCAAGAACCCACACAAACTTCTCATACCCCTAAGACCTTTCCTTCAACTACCTGATGGACCCGCTTTATCATCATTGCTTGTTCATGGAGGCCCCCGAGAATCCCACTCCTGGTTATGACTCCGAATGTCCTCCATGCAATAATAGGCCTTTATGACATTGGATGAAAATACGACACCCTCTTCCAAGGTGTCGAATATTACAAGCCATCTCTACCCAATCCCCTCAACTAAAATATTCTTAACCATCCACTTCCACAACAAATTCAATTAGTCCCACGATATGAACCCAACCTCCCCAACAGATTGTGACGGGTAAGTAGACGGTCGGTGGCACTGCTATAAGGGCCCCAATACCATCCTTAAAGACTTAGTCAAGTCCTCCATGAGAAAGAAGTTGTTTATGATTGGAGGAACGATTTTCTCCCATCCGACTTGGTGCAAAAGCCTCTATGGAAAATAGAAAGAGGTCTGATGAAGACCCACCAACTGCAAGTATCGGTAATTCCCTAGTTGTAAAATAGGTTGTAAGTTACCCCACTATGGTAAAGACCCGCGAAGACGTTGGGTCCTGTGCTCTACAAGATAGTTTGTCAAGTTCTCCATTGTCGGGTAAATGTTAAAGAAAGTCCTAAAAAAGAAGTTGGTAACACTTGATAGAGGGTACTCAGGAAGGGCCGCCAGACGTAGTCTCTGAGATAACCACATAAACATCTTGATAGCAAAAAGTAATCCCAACCCTCCTGCCAGGCATTAAGACCATTCAAAGTCTTCTCTAATATCACTGCAGCTAGACTACAGTGGTAAGACATCCATAATAATATCGTGACTACCTGAGGGTCAGCCGCCAGATCGCCTGCACTAACAGAAGCCTCTCAGTCAATCCCAAGGATACAGCACCAACAAAGAAATTATCAGTAAAACACCAATAACACATGAAATTTATTATCGTCGGGAGGATGATATTCCCTCTATGGACCAACATCTGAGTAACTGAAAGGGACATATGGATAAACTTTATTAATGACACCCAAGGAGAACGGTATAAATCCAACATAGATGTCACCAGATTAGGGCTAACACCTAGCATCGTAGAAAACTCTTCGTAGGTAGGACACACCTCATCCAAGTTGAATCGAAAGATGTGGTCCTCAAGGTACCAGAATTGTATCGTCGCTTCCCAAAGATTACATTCTATAAGGGCGATTACGCCACAAGGAGACATGGCGCAAGCCGAAAGCTTTGTAGTTAACATTGTAGAGACACATGGCCTTTAAACCTTTGAGGTAAGCTAAAAAATTCTCAAACATTGGAAGTGCCATCTTAGAAGAAGAAGAAGAAGAAGAAGAAGAAGAAGAAGAAGAAGAAGAAGAAGAAGAAGAAGAAGAAAGAAAGAAAGAAAGAAATTGAGGTGTAATTATAAAAACCACCCCCAAAATATCTTTTTTATACTGTAAACATCCATAAAAGACAAGCCATTCAAAAGTACTTAGAAGTACATAGGAAGTGAAATCAAACCTGTTGAAGTGATTTTGACTTGACCCAAATGCTAATAGGTAGGCCAAGGGGCATGCTGATCGGCACCCCCCTTGGAATTTTCTTACTTTGCTCTTTTGTACATAACTTTAATAATAAATTTGTTCTACTTACGAAAAATCAATCTTCGAGCCCCCTTTTTATTTGTTTCATTGTATAAGAACCTCAGCAGTAAATTAAAATTCATATAGAGTAAGCCACTAAATCAAGATAACACAAAAAAATGATCTATTATATTAACCTGTCAAGAATAAATACATTGTTCCTGCAGGTACAACAGAAAAAAGAAAATGAAAAGATATATAGGGATGTAACCCAAGCCCTCCAAAATCTCTCACAGCCCCCATCATAAGCATGCGACCCGATGAATGCGCTTCCCCTAGTGACATGTGATGGACCCCTTACTTCTAGAATCAAACATCTTCTCAGATGTAAACGATGGCACCAGGCAGGAACTGATCGACTTTCTTACGTAATCAGACAATGACGCCATCTAGTCCTCAATATCCACCAGCTAGGTCATCGACACGCGAATAGTCTAGAAAAGAATAAAAAGGGAAGCAAGTCAGTAATGGGAAGAAGAAGGCAGAAACATGAAAATAGAAGAAGGTTCATACTTATCTCCAAAGAGCCTTCTTAGGAAGACTCGCAAAGTCGTCTATCTCCGCATAAGGGCGATGAGGCACCAATACCCCTTCCCTACTGAGCACCTGAATATAATAAGAATGGATGAAAATATGATAGAGAGAAACCTCCTCTGCTTCCACCGTCGTGCCTCCCCCCATGCTATGCGATGACACCGTTGGTATGTTGGTCCCCCTCCCAAATCCCGCTGCTGGTTGAGGCATGTTATCCATATCATAAATGCATGACGGCATCAACCAACTGGTCGTAAAATCTAGGTAGTCATAACCCGTCATCGTATTAATATTATGCATGTAGGCCTCACACTCCATCGTCGTCACCCTAACCTCATCAGACATCTATTTCACCCACCTCATATGCTTCGAGGGCACCGATGGTGGGCCTCCACCTTACCCTCCATAATATGTTGTACCACTCTCCCTCCCAGGTACCAGATATACCCGAACTCATGCGCCACCAGCCTCTTCATCTGGGCGTGGATACTGGTAACCCCTGCGGCCCTCGAAAATAAGCGCCAGGGGTATAAGGTAACTTATTTCCCCAATAAAAGTCAGTAGTCTACCAAGAAGAAAAGTTCTAAATTCACTAAAAAAAAATAAGGGCAAAAAGCCTAACCTGATTGCTCGTCAGGGCATTCAGTACCGCACTCACATCCCTTAAAGATAGGGATTGGTTCGAAGGCCTCTTCGACTTCCTCTAACTGTACGTCTTACAGAAATTCCCCAGCTCACTCACCTTTAGGGATACTAGCCCATCATTGTGCCCTATTACCTCATAAAACCACGTCTGTAGAAGGCAATAAAAAAAGTCAAAAAAAAGAAAAGAAAAGATAATAAGAAAATAAGGGGATGCTGAATCTAAACATTACCTCCAAGAGATATGCGGGTCCGGTAAAATTGTGTTGGCAGCACCTACTAAAATCATCCAAATAAGTATAGAGGGATGCTAGTGTGAAGCTCCCCCAAATATAGAAATGGATCTCCAAAATGATCCTCAGAAATGGAAGAAACCACACATGGACGACATCGTCGCTCATCATCACCACGAACCCTACCAATAAATGGAAGATAAAAAAATGGGATGCCTTCCTCACCTATAGCCCATCGGTCTCATCAATCTATCGGGACAGAAAAGTCTCCTTCAGTACAGAGATGCGAACAGATTTCCCTGATACAATCCTCCCTATATCACCCGAGGCAGCCCACACTTCCATCTCAAAAACTCCTACAGTGCGATCCACCACAATTTATTGGACCTCACACTCCATCCCTATCAGCTAATGAACATCCAAAGGAGTGATCATCATCTCTCCAACACCCGGATGGATTGTGCGGCTCGTCTCCCACCACCTCTCACCCAGTGTACACAATACCATCGTGGAACGTAATGTCTCATCCAAATCCCCCACCAATGGGACAAACCTAGTAAACTCCACCATCAACCGAACAATCGCAGGAAGGCACTCCCAGGCCTCCTTCATTCTGGTCGACCCCCAGGAGCGAATGTTTGAAGAAGCTATATCGGCTTGCAAAGAAATCAAGTAAAACCTTTCAGAATACGAAGGATAGAAAAGGAAAAGAAAAAAATGGAAGCCAAAAGCAAACACTTACCCAGTCGTTAGGGTTCTTTACCCTCGTAGAATGATGATGTGCAGGATCCCTCAACAAAACCTTCTCATCCAGCACAAACTCGAAGTTGTCATACACTTTCTCATTTCCCAACGCTAGTGGCACAATAACCCATCATTCTAAACCCACCCAGTCATCAACGATCATCCCATTATTATTATTAGAATTACCTTCTATGAGTTCTTTTAAAGGAAATATACTTGAAATTGACTTTTAGAGAAAGAAAGGAAGAGATTAAATCACTTGAAGGTGTGAAAATTTGAAGAGGATCGACCCCTTTTTATAGGAGACTAGGGAGTATGCCGATCGATAGTCCCTTGGACCTGCCTATCGAAAGTGACGTTTCCCCTCTCCCAAGAAGCCCAAGAGTCCATGCCCTATGCTGATAACCACGCCTCAGCCATTCCTATCGATATCTTCTCAAAATTTTATCATAAAAATGCCAGAAAATCCAAAAAAATTACCTAAAAAATTCTCGCGAGATCAAGAACATCACTACCCTGAGAAAAACCAATTAAAAATCATCGAACCATTTATAAAGATCTCATTAATCCTTAAAAAGATCATAATCACACCCATCGGCAGCTGTAAAACTCTCACCATCTTCATATTCCCCAATGGAACCAAAATCTAAAGTGCGCCTGCACTCGCAATACTGACACCCTCCCAAGTGGAGCCAAAACTAGAAAACACTCCCCATACACAACTCTTTAGGTACGCAGAATTGACCTTGACCCTCTGAATTGGTCATCTCCACTCTTTAGGTCCGCAGAATAGGCCTTGACCCGCTAAATTGGTCATTTCTCCTTTAGGTCTGCAGAATTGGCCTCGACCCTTTGAATTGGTCATTTCAAACTCTTTATTTCTATAGAATTGACCTAGGTTCGCATAATTTATCTCGACCCACTAAATCGGTCACTACAACTTTTAGGTCTACGAAATAAGCCTTGACCTGTGAAATTGGGAATTTCAACCCTTTAGGTTCGCAGAATTGACCTAGGTTTGCATAATAGGGCTTGACCCGTAGATTCGGTAATTTCAACTCTTTAGATATGCAGAATTGACCTTGACCCTTGAATCGGTAATCCTAATTCTTTAGGTCTACAGAATCAATTTGAGCCCACTGAATCGATCATTACAACTCTTTAGGTCCGTAGAATAGGCCTTGGCCCGCTGAATCGATCATTTCAACTCTTTAGGTCCACAGAATTGACCTTGACCCCCTCAATCGATCACCCCAACTCTACAGGTCCGCAGAATTAACCTCAACCCCCTGAATCGGTCATCTCAACTCCCTAGGTCTGTAGAATCGATATTGACCCCCTAAATCGATCATATTCTCCCCTTATGTCCACTACACCAAATCTGTAAATTGTCATGGTCATTGGCCTTGATAAGTTGGACTTGTCAAGGTTAATGATCGTGATAATTCTGGGGGTAACAACTTTATTTGTCACGGACTTGTCACAGTCATTGACCGTGACAAGTTCATTAGACCTGTCACGGTCATGTCACGGTCCTTGACCTTGACACATTTTGTCACGGTTAAGGACCGTGACAAACCCGTGACAGTTAATAAAAAAATTATCAGTGTCAATGATCGTGAGAATTCTGGGCAGAATTGAAAAAATTATCATGGTTAATGATCGTGACATTCGGATAACGGACTCTCGGGTCTTCCCAAAGTATCGGGTCCGTATATTTTTCTTCCACGTCTTGTGTTGCTCCCTCAAAATCTCCAAGATAGAATCGCGTAGCTTTGGATCCAGGCTGAATTGTTCCTATCCAACAAATACAATGTTAGTTGCGAATAAATATAAATATAAAATGAAATCAAAATCGAAATCGAAATTGAAATTGAAATATTCATATAAATATAAATTCATTACCTATAGTGCCACCCAAATAGCTAACTTGAGCTCATTTGGCGCCTCCCTCCAACTAGTGTACCCCAGGCCGATGATCGTCTTTACCATCTCGAGGGATCTCGCTAATAGCCCCATCTTGTTCTCGATGGCCATCCCCAATTTTCCATATTTGGGGAGCCTAGGGGTCGAGGATCCCTCGTCGCCTCCGCTACCACCAAGCCCAGACGACATCATCATAATCAGGGTCATCATCCTCTCCTTAACACTTGAAGGAGACATTTGCTATAAAAAAATGTTGTTATTAGTACAAATCAAAATGAATTAGAAGAAGACATGCAAATATGTACAATTACTACAAATCCAAATGAATTGTTACTGTTTAACACCTCAATTCTAAATTCCAAAATAATAGCATCTAGATCATAATATGTACAATTACTAAAAATCCAAAACATCCCCACCCCCACCCCTGCTGCCCACACACACGCACACTACACAAGAGTGAAAATGATAACGTGCAAATCAATTAAAAGCATTAAAAATCGATTGATAAAGTACAAATTGGAATATTTATTACAAATTGAAAAATTGTTTCAAATTTGGGTTATCATAAAAAATGGATTGATATTCGGTAGGAGCAGCCGAGTCATCCACATTACTATTTAGACGCTTTGGCGAGTGTAGGACAATTGATCTTTCTCACAGCCAGAGTATAACGGTTGGGTCACCATAAATTTTAAACTTTGGTAGTCATCGTCAAGGTTTATCTTGATATCTTCATGAGCACTTAAACCTTGTACATCATCAATAACCTCATTCTACTCTGTTTCATAAACTCCGTACGCATCATCAACTAAATCCTCTAACATATTATGATCTACGTCGTCCCCTTCTACATCTATCCTACTTGTTGAAGGTTGTTGTGAAGGTTGTTCGGGGACAAAAGGAACTTTTAATTCACCGTGAAAACTCCAAAATCAATAATTATCTTGCATACCTGATCTTAACAAATGTAGTTCAACTGTTTTCCACTCAAACACCTTACCATTCTTACACCTAGCACACGGACACGGAAACTCTTCATCATTATGACATCTCTTTGCGCATTTCACAAATTCATTAGTACCTCTATGAAACATATCCCCCATTCTATTTGTCTCACCCATCCACTCTTTGTATTTCGAATATCCTATCACAGCTACCACAACTAATCACCTATTAAAGGTAAGAAGCGTATATTCATGGATTAGTATAAACAAAACTTAGATTTATAGTATGTTTCATTTAATTATGTCTTATTTATATTCGATTTTTAAATTTCAAATTCAAATTCAATTTATAATAGAAATTTCTATTTCCCCCATATCCTCTAAAGGGTGAGTGGTCCTATCTCATTCAAGACCGCATTTTTCTGTAATATACTTAACATCTCATGCACATTGTTATGATTTGAGAAAAATTCGATAGCATATTCTCGTAGTTCTCCAAGTACACGACGTAGATTGGCAAGTGTGAGTGTTATTTCAATTGATCAATTGAAAGAACACTCACACTTGTCAATCTAGTATGTACCGAGAGAATATTAGGATACGACTGCAGAACTCCCTCCAAAAGTAACAACTTTAAGCCACTAAGAATATTATTATACATAAATTATGTAGTCCCAAACTGTCCAAACGGGATAATTCGAGAGATCTCATTACAGGGGTAATGACTCTCGAACGGGTCTAAGGGCTATTGAATGTGTACGCATAAGAACTAGAAGGCTAGTATTTATGCGCACTATATGTAATTTTAAAAAAAAGGTGAAAAATCCCACCCCCATATGGACAATAATCCAGTGGTCATGCCAATTTTAAAATTAACCAAGCCAACATCGATCCACTATAATCCAACCACAATGGCAACAAAAAATGTGTATCCCGTACTCCTTCTAATTCATCTACTCAATTAGTTATTTTCATCAATTAAACTAACAATTAAAGTATACGATTATTAATTTACTAATTTACAATGAGGGGCAATCCTACTTGTATATGAAAGGGGCAATAATTATTAATTTACAAAAAAACTAACAACCAATCAATATTAATTCAATCAATTACAATATGAGGGGCACTACAATATGAGGGACAATATCTAATAAACCAATAAAAATTTAATTAAAAAAAACACACACACGCACATATACACCCCCTCCCTCCCTCCCTCCCGCCGCCCCTGCCCACCACACGCGCACACACACATATATACACACGCACATATACACACACATGCATATATACACACACGCATACACACACAAACACACACACACACGCACATACACCCCCTCCTCTCCCCCAGCCCTGCTGCCTCCCCCCCCCCCCAACACGCATATATACTCCACACACACACGCACATTTACACACACATATATACACACACGCACATATACATACACATATACATAAATGGAGGAGAAATAGAGAGAGAAAGTATACCAAAGTTGTAGAGAGGGAGAGTGAGCAGCCGTTGGAGAGAGACAGAGAGAGAGAGAGAGAAATGGAGGGAATAGAATCGGTTGGAAAAAAAGAAGAGGGAGGGTTTTTTACTGACAGAATTGTCACGGACATGTCACGGTCATTGACCGTGACAACTTTATAGGCTTGTCACGATCAATGACCGTGACAAGCATTTGTCACAGCCTTGTCACGGTCAATGACCGTGACAAGGCTAGTCGCTCAAAGGGTGCCAATTTGACCATTTTGGTGTTGTGGTCTGCAGAATCGACCTCAACCCTTTAACCAACCATCCTCTAACCCTCAGTAGGGTCCTTAATCCTGGAACATCAATAAGGTGTCTATCTTTTGATAACCTTTGCCTATTCTAAGCTCACCCGTCGAGGGGCTCTGTAGACACCCCATCTTAATGTCCCTCCTAAGTACCTCCTTAGGTCCCTAACACTTATCCTCCCACCATAAACTCTAGGTACTACTCCGAACCATGATCTAGAGGCCACCGGGTGATCTCGAGCCCCATTTGACCTTAGTAAACTCTTTAATCATAAGAGAAGCTCATTGAAACCTCTTAGGTCTCTGAATATCCTTTCTAACGGTCCATATTGTATATGAATTGTCCTCACAGTTTGTGTGCACTTACATTTTTACTCTAAGGCCTAATTTAGAGGCCACTAGGCATTTCTGGACCCTAATTGACTTCGATCAACCCTTCAACCCAAGTGAACCTAAATGAAACCTCATTGGGCTCTGAATACCTTTTCCAACAGTTCATACCATGTGAAAATTGGCCTCACATTTTGTGCGTACTCAACTTTTTACTCTGAGTCCTAATCTAGAAGTCACTGGGTGCTTCCGAGCCTCGCTTGACTTTGGTCAACTCTATAAACTGAGTCAAGCTCATTGAAATCCCATATTTATTATAATACCCTTTCTAACGATGCATATCATACGTGAATCGGCCCCATGGTTCGCACGTACTGTCATATTTACTCCGAAAACCCCCGTTTGGAGGCCATTGGGTGCTTTTGAGCCCCGTTTGACTTTGGTCAACTCTCAAACCCGAGAGTGTCGTAGTGGATTCTTGTAGGTTTTTTTAATACCCTTTTTAATAGTACCATACGTGCTCAATTTCGGACTTATGATTTGCATTTTATGCCCATTTTTTGAAAAATTCCATTCTGGACTACCTACAGGCACCCCAAACCCCCTATTTATCGCTATGGTGTACTGTCCTTGGCTAGCAAGACAAGAGATATGTTGATAAGCAGGCCAGGGGCATGCCGATTGGCACCCCCTGAAACCCTAATCTTTTACTATTTAAGGATCCCGTAATCTCATTCCTAGTGGTCTCTTTCTAAAACAAGAACATTCCTCTCGAAATCAGCGCGCCAAAATTCCATTTTTGCATACATTCTCTCTGTTTCCTTACATTATCCTCCTCCATTTTCCATCCTGACCTTGCCACTATCCAACCATACTAAAATCATCCTCCTACCATTACAAAATCAGAATTAGAGTTCTCTAAAAGTTTTACCCTTATACATATACTACTCACTCAATTAGTAGTAGTTGTTTATTTTCTTTCCACTTTTAATATATCTTTATTTAATTTTTTTCACAGCAAAATTATTCTTACTTTTACTATTTAGTACACACAAATCTTATTTTCATAAAATTTAAAAAGCCAAAAAGATTCCTTATAATCTTAAGTTAGAATTTTCTCATTTTTCATACTTTCTACATTTGAGCATATTTTTTTAAAAAAACAAACTAAAGGAACTTCTAAATTATGATTTCTGGGTTAAACCCCACCCTCGCATGTTATCGAACTATGTGGACTTTGATGCCCTTTGGGCTACGCAGGCATCACGAGCCAATCTTGGGATTCGATTATTATTTTCTCATTTATCCATTTTATGTTTCCTTCTGTTTATTAGTATTGTGAATACGCATACTCCTACAAATTCATGTTTCGCTCAATATACACACTCACTTCTTCACAGTGATTTGTGATTCGTGAACACTCACATTATATTTTTATGTTATTTCTTTTATACACTCCTTAAGATAATTATGCTCCGTCTTTCCCATGGCATGAGTCGAAATATTTCTTTCTCATATTATTCACACCGCACACATGTACACGTGTATCACATTGTGGAGAAAATGGGAATATTAACATAGCCCATGACAGACCAAAAGGGCAGGATGGGTGCTTAACACATTTCCATTACGTAACTTAATCCCTAGACCCTTGACTCATTTGGTTTCACACACATCAGTATGTCTTTCGATGTTGTTCTCTATGGACAACAACATTTCTTTTGCCTATTTTGAGCAAAATAGGATGGAGACTCCATTTTTTCATATTTACCACCTTTTGACGATGATCGATTTATACTCGAGGCAGCCCACGAAGATTCAGCGCGAGGGACAGAAAGATGACTCCCATATCTTCGAATCCCCGCACACACGAAGACAGAGATTTCTTTGATTTTCTCTCCCCTCTAATTTTAGGGTCGGCCAACGCTGAAGAAATCCGACCTGGATGTCCACATTAGCGATGACGATGAATTCATTATTTGAGAGGAGTTAAATGAGCTTTATAACCGCACTGATTGATTAACTAAGTAGAATTTTAAACTTAAAAAGGATAAAATTTCTTGAAAATGAGAATGTGTGCATAAAAGGTGATTGTGAATTTTTACGAAATATTCAAACTCAATGTGACTTTTAGTTTGATAAGCTCAAGGACATGAAACACGATTTTTAAAAATTTATAAGTGTCCAGAAAAAAGAGTGAGGACAGAGTCCATGTTTTAATGAAAGAATTAAAGGACTCTAAAATTTCCAAGGTTAAAGAACGTGTCGAAGTTGATAATGATAAATTAATTAAAGATTTGAGGGCACGTGAAAAGACTGTTAGGGATAAGTTCACTTGCAATGAGGGAGAGCGAGATAACCGTCTAGGTATTATTAAAAATATGAATAAGGACTCCTTTACATTTGGAGTGTCTAATTTTTTACTTGAATCTAGGATTTTTTGGTTAAAAGAATATTTAAAATGCTCAAGTAGTGTTGGTACTGGCTTCAGTGATTCGAATTCTTCAACAACTAAAAATAAGAGCAATGTTTGTTTTAGAGTGTCAACCGTTGCCCGGGATGTTAGAAAAGGTCAACCCACATGTAAAATTACTTATGTTTACACATGTTCACAATGTGGTAGGAAAGGTCACCTTAGGGGTTTTTGTTGTAATCTTAGAAGAGATCATAGAAAGTCTAGATCTCGTGTCTCCATGGTTCCCAAAACCCGACGCGTTAAGTATTTATCTATTTGGGTTAGCAAATAAATTTTGGAGGCATTAAATATTATAGTGGTTAATTCTCATATGCTTGCACATGATTTATATCATGTTATATCTTACAGCTGATTGTGTTCACATGTTTTCATACACTATATTTTGTGCTTCATGTTATATGATTTCTAGGTGTATGATGTTTGTCCTTTTCTATTTTAATTTTCCATTTTTTTGGTCTTATTGAGAAAAATACAAAAATATTTTAATTGTCTTTTAAGTCATTTTGAAAAATATATAAAAACTCAAAAATATTTTTATTTTATGTGTAGTTTAGTTTTACACATATTGTGTGGCATATCGGTGTGTTTGAATCCCTTTTTTCTATGTATCCCTATGATTAGGACATTTTATTATGATTTTTAACACTTGGATTGTTCTTAATCGTGTTTACATGAAGTAGTTTGAAATTGATTTGCATAATGGATTCACTTTGTATATGCCTCCGCACACACTTTCCACAAGCTCTTTTGGATTTTAACTTCATATGTCACATGAGCAAGTGAGGTGTTCTCCCAACAATCTTGTTATATACATAAATTTTTTTACTAAGGGGGAGTTGTGCATGTAAAAACCACTGCCCGTGAGTTTAATTTATTGAAAATATGTGTGTGTATGGGGAAAAGGCTATGAAGGAAGAATACTTCCTTACATGAAAGGTCACCATTAACAATAGCCAAAAAGATTGAGAGGTAATAAAAATAGAAAAATTGCCAAGGTCAATTTTTTTTTACATTGATGCTTCAAAAAATTAGATATCTTCAAAAGAAAAGGAGAGATAACAAATTATAAAGTTTTGAGGGTGTTTAGTTGAAGATCAATGGG